>OY754328.1:126971045-128171045 GCA_963573305.1 Pyrrhosoma nymphula
TTTCATGCAAAGTTGCTGGTCGAATCCCCAGAGGTTCTCTCCCTGGACAGCTAAATCTTGAAGGAATATTTTCTAAGGGAGATATAAGGTCTATGTCTTTGGCTTCATTGTTTGCACTGATAGCAGCTGATGAAGCAATCCTAGATGCTGCTTTGAGAATTGAGACGGATGATGCCAGGCGAGAAAGTGGTGTGGCTTTTGGAGCAGGAATGCCAGATCTTGAAGAAATACACTCTGTGAAGGCACTGAATCGTGTTAGTCCACACTTCATCACACGAATCCTTCCCAACATGCCTGCTGGTTATGTGTCTTCAAGATATGGCTTGTGGGGCCCAAATTTGTCAACATCAACTGCGTGTGCATCGGGTGCCCATGCTATTGGCGATGCTTTCCGTGCAATCAAGTTTGGGGAGGCTGATGTAATGGTTTGTGGTGGAACTGAGGCTCCAATAGGACCTCTGTCAATTGCAGCATTCAGTCGCATGCGAGCCCTCAGCACACGCCCCCATCCTAGTCCTGCAGAAGCCTCACGACCGTTTGATGCAAAAAGAGATGGTTTTGTGATGTCTGAAGGTTCAGGTTCTTTGATTCTTGAAGAATTAGAGCATGCAATTACTCGAAGAGCTCCTCGTATCTATGCAGAGCTAGTGGGGTATGGAAGGTCTAGCGATGCAGGACCTGCTACAGCCCCTCCTCCAGATGGTGCAGGTGCTTTCCGTGCAATGACAGCTGCTCTCAAAGAAGCAGGACTGGATCCAGATGCTGTAGGATATATTAATGCCCATGCAACATCAACTCCTTTGGGTGATGCAGCAGAAAGCATGGCTATTAAGCTTCTAGGAGGTAATCCATCAATTTCATCAACAAAAGGGGCTCATGGGCACTTATTAGGTGCTGCAGGTGCTCTAGAATCTGTATTTACTGTTATGGCAATTTATTCAGCTCGTCTACCCCCATCATTGAATTTAGATGAGGTTGGTGAGGATGTGGCTGAGAATTTAAACTTTGTTGTTGGAAGTAAGCAGCTGTGGGAAAGAGGAAATTCTCTCTGCAGAGTTGCATTAAAAAATTCATTTGGTTTTGGCGGAACTAATGCTACACTTTGTTTTAAAGAATTTAAGGTGTAAATTTTTTGTTAGTAATTATGTGGAGTAGATTTATTAGGGGCCTGTTATAAGGGCCACAAAATCATGCTACTTGTTGAAAGAATAATCTTTTGGGATGGCTTTGTGAAGTATCCATTGGATTGATATTATTAAATGAGTGCATTTGTGGAAAATATTGTATGCTGAAGTTGATAAATTTTATTTTTTTATGCATAAGTATTTCTCTTTTAAAAAGGGTCATAAGATTCTATAGGTCCAAGGGTCTATTTGTATCATCACCTTTTGGCCTAAATTTTCTCTTCAGAGTTTGTCAATAGGTCAGATAAGTTTGCACCCTTAAAAAGTAATGTGGCTAATGGAAGTTAGGGAGGGTATCAATCTAGTATGGCATTCTACATTAGGTCCATGGGCGTAGCTAGGGGGGCCCGGCCCCCCCCCCCCAGAAAGCTCGTGCCCCCCCCAGAAAAATTTGACAAATCGAAATTGTGGCGGCCACGCTTCACACAGCGCTGGCAACCGTGCGCCTGCTGACGAGCCACAGCACGGTGGCGCGGTCCTTTTGGTCCCGTTCACACATTTCCGGGGAAAAAACACCCCCTCTTGCAGTGGGGGGGACTCCCCGGAGGGTGGGAGGTCCCATGGCCCCCCCCAGCCAAATTCCCTGGCTACGCCCATGATTAGGTCTACAGCCTGGAAAATGTTTTTTTATTGATATAATGGTTGACGATCTCATTGAAATTGCTGTGTGATATACCCCTAGTATTTTCTATTTTCATATTACCTGGTTTTTTCTACGTCCCTGGGAATTGTCTTCAAAAAAGGCAAATGTCGTGAACGTGCTAATATTCCTTCTCACCTCAATTGTGTAATAATAATAATAATAATAATTTTTATTTGTCCAAATGACGTTACACTGTATAATATATACTTGAGGCAAGTGTATATTATGTTCTTTTGTTTCTTATATGTAATTGTAATTGACTGCACACAGTTTGTTGTCTGTTTATCCATAATTGACGATTACTATGTTATCGAAAGTAACCGACAGTATTAAAAACATTATCTTATATATCTATCTATCTTATCTGGATAAGATACGATAATAGCTGGGCCACAGAAAGTTATTCCTTTACGAAGACGATATTTTATAGGAGGTTTTTCTAAAATCTTTGTTATGACATGTTTTAGAATACTGACACAATCCTCTCAAAATTCCTGAATTTGGTCTGTTGACACTTTCACCCTCCTGAGTTCAACCTTGACAGCATGTCCCAAGTTCACATATATTGTCAAAATTAAGTTACTGTTATTATGTAGGTCAATCTTGTCAATAGTGCATTTAAAAACTCTTCAGGCTTCACAATTAGGTGCATTAAATCAGATAAAAGAGCAGAAAGGTCTGTGTGTAGAAATGGTGCCAGTGAGTTTGATACGTAGCTAGAAGTGGCTCCAAAAACTTTGCTACATATGAGAAAAAGGTCAGCTTCAGTCGCATAAGCCTGTCCTCTGTCCCCTGAACTACGATTTTGAAGCTATGGGATTCAATCTTAATACTGTCCCTATCGCAACCTCGAAGAAATTCCTCAACATTTTTATAAGTCATAATCACTCTGTCAGCCACAGGAGAATTTTTCACCCACCTTATATGGCAAAACTTCAGTGGAAGTAAGTCAAATCCTGAACATGCAGTGTAGTCACTGTGCCGGGCAGGTACATCCTTGAATAAATCATACTCTGCTCTCAAAAACTGTACAACTATCCAGCCAGAACCACTGAAGCCTGTTTTAAATGCATTGTGTAGAGTGTGCAAGCCTCACGAACCCATGTTCAGGAAAAGAAATTCTTCTTCACCATTTTCTGCCTTGAAGTATGTCTGTAAATCCTTTAAAAATTTGCAATTAACGTTTGGGCCATCCATTTAAATTTGTAAAAGATGTTTGAGTTTGAGAGGTGTGGTTTGATGAAGGCAGAGACAATATCAGACACCTTAGCATGGCCCAAAAATGCTCAAGTTAAATTCTGAGATAGTTGCTCCACAACCTAATCGCAGTCGCTTGTAGGAAAACCCCTCGGCATCTCTTCCCAGCGATCACTGCAGAGCGATCGTCACTGAGTGATGATTGCTACAGTCACTCCTTGGAAAATGTTTTACAAACAGCGTGACTTCCCATGCCGGGCCGCAGCTCTGAGGACAGATACAGTTCCCCATCCTCTTACCCTGTTATTCGGCACTTGTCTCATGCCTCAGCATACTGAAGTATAGGATCCGTAGTGCTGTCGAACTAGTCACATGCTGAATCGGTGTTGAACATGGGTAATTTTTTCCTGACCAACAATAAAATTCCCAGACTTCCAGACCAATTGTTTAGTTCCCTGACTTTCAAGATGCGTACCAACCCTGATTTTACTATATAAGTTCAACATTTAAACTTTCTGAAGTTCTGATCTCACATTTTATGCATTAGAAGAACCACTTAATTATCATTTTTTACCCAAATACTTTCAATTTGAGGGAATAATCAACCTACCCTGCGCTCCATGAATGACACTTTTAAATTTCATTTAAAATATCTTTGTACCTCATCTTTGGGCAATCTTGTGAAGGTCTGAGCATCTTCACTCTCTTGGGGTGGGTAAGGCATGAGGAGGGGTGGAAGCTCTAGTAGATGTCAAATGCACTGTGAGAGGGGAAGGGTAGGAGTGGGAGAGTGAAAGGCTCATTTCTTCTAAAAGGTCGCGAAAAGGATAACATTTGGCTACCCAGGAGCACAGAGTAAGCACAACTGAGGGTTGAGGGTGATTGAACTTTTTGGAGGCTACCTTCCACCCATTCATTTCCCTTTGGCTTTTGCCAGAAGCACAAAGATATTTGAAATTAAGTGTAGTATCTTTTATCAAGTAAAATATACTTCCTCATATTTCTAGAATTGTGTAGTAATCAAGCCTTCATTCTGATTCTTTCCTTCAATCAAACATTTCAAATTCAAGCCTTCAATCAAACATTTCAAATTCAAGCCTTCAATAAAACATTTCTGTGCTCAGACCGAGATCTATTTTTTTGGAATTTTCATTTTTTTCGAGAGTAAGTGAATGCATAAAGACTATTCTTGAATAGGTATTTAAAGTTTCTAGTTCAAGTGAAAGTGCCCACAAATTTTTGTCAATGTGTAAGTGATTAAGCCATTCATTAGGTCAGCTTGTAGCTTTATATCATACTAGAAGCAGGACCCGGTTTCGCACGGAAGATATGAATTAATTGCACCGATAATGCATAAAAGAACTGGGCTAATGTTGAGAATTTTACATTTTCTCAACTAAAAAAATTTATACATGACATGAAAATTGAGATTTAATTTAGAGAATATTTTAAATCGCATTTTTTATAGATATTTTAGAAGAAAAGAAAAACAAATTGTACAAAAACCACATATTTGGTAATATTACTACCCATTCTTGGTCCAGAAATAGTGCTAAATAATATTCATAAGGGCAAGAAACATACCCGTTGACTTTCAGTGGGAGATATCATTTACCTATATGAATAAGAATCAATGCATGACGCGTGCTATATTCAGGTACTATCTATCAGCCATTAACCGCATGTTGGAACTTCTGAGTAAATTCTCATTGAAATTTGCTTATATGTAATGATAACCTTATAAATAATGTACAAAGTATGCATGCTCATGTAAAACTCAAAAACGAAATGTGGTACAATTTTTAAACTTTAAGGATTATAAAATGTCTTCTATGCACAGATAACTGACTACTTTTCATGTAATTCATGATCTCCAGTTCAATCCCTTTTCGTTCATTTTTCTTGGAAAAATTAATGTTGCAATTATCATGATTTTAAGTTCAAATTCTCAGAATATGTTTGTTGGTATACATGTTCTATATCAATTCCAGAAGCAGAAAAATACCATGTATACTACTTGGTAATGTGATTACACACTGCGGCCATAAATAATGCTAATAAGGGTTAGATGAGGGTGACCGTTAATATTCAGCATAAGAGAGAAAACATGAAAGCATATATGACTATAAGAATCAATGTGACGTGCTAAATGCTGATACTACATAAAAGCCATTAAATGCAAATAGTGAGGTTGGGGTAAACACTATCAACTTAGTCACTGAACCGGGCCTATAAATGCTGCAGGCATGAATGGCCATTCATGAAATCGCTATTAAATGGATATTCACTCCTGGTTGCCTAGGTAATTTATATTGTTGAAAAGGAAGAAAAATTGATGAATTTAGAGCTAAAAATGCAAAAATGAGACAAAAACGAAGCATATGAGAAAATCGAATGAAATAATTAAATACTGCATTCTTTTATGCGTTCGAATTGTAAATTTCCATCCAATTTCTTGAGTGTAAGTACCTAATTTAAAAAAGCAAATAAAGAAACACATACACCAAAGTCAATTATTTTCTTATGGGAGTAAAAGTTAACATTAATGGGGTAAAAACCACCCCAAAAATTGTTTATTTCAAAAATCCTCTCTTAGTGCGCCTATACACCACAATGGGGATAGACCCTCAAATTTTCACGTTTTTATCACCAGTAGTTTGGGCTGTGCATTGATGAGTGAGTGAGTCAGTCAGTCAGGACATTCCGTTTTATGTTGATATTTACATGTGTAAGCTCAGGGGTGGATTAAGGTCGTTGTTTTGGGTGGTGTGGATTTCTACTTTCTGTGGGGCAGGGGAATGGAATACCTCATGACCACCATTTTTCCTATTTTACCAGGAATTACGGGGGCGGCCATCCCACCCTCGCACCCCCCGAAAAATCCGCCACTGTGTAAGATGCACCCCATTTCTGAAATGATGTTCTGATGGTCGGGTCAGAAGACTACGCAGTGTATCTTACATCAACAAAGAATGGAGAATAAAGTCATACTGGTAGTGATAGTGACATTTCAAGTGAAGAACAAAATCAATTGCTATCATTTACAAATGGAGACATTGATTACGGCATGTTTAGTCCTAAAGTATCCAAAAAGAATTAATATTTATGAATTAACTTTAAAATTATTCATCTTTTTGAGTAAAGACTATATTAATTTTGGTCAAATATTTAAGGTAAAAAAATGGCAGCCTATGCCCATATAAATATATACAAGTGAGCAATGCTGAGAAACCTGTTTAGGAATGTAAGGACAATAACTAAAAGTGGGAAATTTTAGAAATTATGAATCAAGAAACGGAAGGTAGGGTTAGATGTGATATGCCTAAGCATAGTAAGATGAAAATATAGGATAATATGTATACAGGACAACGCTGGTAGTTTATGTAACCAGATGAAGGAAATAATGGGTAACATACAAGGAAGTGTGCACTTGGTCATGATTGGTGATTGGAATGCAATGGTTGGTGAAGGGAGGGATGGAGACGAGGTAGGAGAACATGACCTGAGAAGGAGAAATGACTTTGGCAAGAAATTTGTGGAGTTTTGTGGGAGAAATAACCTTATGATCTCAGATGCATGTTTCAAACACCACATAAGCAAAGGTATTCTTGGAAAATGCCAGGAGATGCATGGATTTACTATTCAAATTGTATTACAAATAGATGCTCATTTAGGCAAGTGTCTTAATTTGTATAGATGCTGATTATGATCGCAGGTTGGTAGGTACAGGTGGTGGTTGTACCTAGTAATGAAATTTTATTTTAAAGTACATAAACATGATTGGAAGGAATCCATTAGTTGAATACAAAAGTATTTACTGTAGCAAAGGGGAAGGAATATCAAGAACTGCCTGAGACAATTCTTCCTTATACAGGTTGGGGAGAAAAAGGAATACAGATGAGGAAGTCTCAAAAATGGAATGTAAAGTTAAGATAATGCTTTTATTACTGTCAGTTACTTTCGATAACATCGTAATTGTCAATTATGAATAAACAGACAACAAACAATGTGCAGCCAAGTACAATAACATATAATAAACAAAAGAACACAATTGAGGAGAGAAGGAATATTAAACATCTAGGCCTCCTCACAGCAGGTGCATTGGTTGTTAAAGAAATCACAAACACTGTAAAATGCCCTGCTTATAAAGTACGTTTTCAATTATAATTTAAGCATAGGCATAGAGCATATTATCTTTAAGTTTAAAGGTAAATTGTTGAAAATCGTGGATGC
Source organism: Pyrrhosoma nymphula (assembly GCA_963573305.1). Classification (NCBI taxonomy): domain Eukaryota; kingdom Metazoa; phylum Arthropoda; class Insecta; order Odonata; family Coenagrionidae; genus Pyrrhosoma; species Pyrrhosoma nymphula. The sequence continues at coordinate 126,978,303 of OY754328.1, forward strand.
TGCATGGTGAGGTCCTTTTAGGGAAAGTGAGAGATGATGGCTATAAATATGGATATCATGTTTACTGTGTGTATAGTATGAGTGGAAGCTACAGTTATCAGGAAAAAGATGTGGATTTTGTTTAACGAAAATAGCACAATGTAGGATATAAGTGAGGGTAGGTTTAAGATATTGTGCTTCTGAAAAAGGGGGCGACCAGGGGTGAGATGTGGTAGCTGTAGCATTGCCTTTAATGCTTGCTTTTGAAGGGAGAAGACAGTTTTAGTAAAACTGTTATGTCCCCAGAATATTATTCCATATGACAGGAAGGATTGAACTTTAGCATGGAAGAGCATCATCAAGATATTAAGAGAGATAATGGGAGTCAGTCTTCTAATCATGAAGATCCCTGTTGTTAGGTTACTTGCAATTCTCTTTATGTGAGTGTATGCCAGCTCAGGTCTTCACTAATGGAAAGACCTAGAAATCTAGTATTTGATGACCTCACAATATGGCTATCATTAACCTTAAGGAGAAGGCTTGTGCTTGGAGGAGACCTATTTAAGTTAAATTGTAGATAAACTTTTCTGACTGTTTAGGTGTAGCTTATTTGTGAGGCACCACAGGGACATACTACATATTAATAGATGTTCTAGCTGCAGTATGCAATAAGGTTGTATTGTTTGATGTGATTATCCAGGTTGAGTTATCTGCATATAATATAGGTTGGCTGCAATAAATAGTCTGGGAGATCATTTATAAGAATAATAAATAACAACGGTCGTAATACGGATCCTTGGGGTACACCCTGAAGAACTTTCTGAGATTTAGAAAAGTCAGTAGTAGGGCCATTAGGGATATGGTCAGTGTATTTGACCACATCCCAGTCACAGCATTTTGTAAAAAGCTACCAAAGAAATATATAGTATGAAAAGTAAATGCAACAAGATTATAGTGTCATAGATAATGAGAGAGTTGTCTTGGGAAATTAAAAATTCAATATGGAGTTAGGAAGAGATATATGCTAGGAAATCAACAACAAACTGAGGTGTGAAGCAAGAAGCACATTTGAAAAAACAGATTGGCATCTTGAAGGAATTTCAAAAAGAAAGTAAAGCACAATTCTAAAAAAAGTGAAATAACTACTGTATATACTCGAGTATAAGTTGAGACATTTCTTCCTTTTTTTGCCCATGAAAAACAGTCTTTGACTTAAAGTTGAGTCAATAATTATGGTGAATTTTTCTAGGTAAATATTTCTACATATGGGCCACATAAAACCATACATATTGATTACATAGTGTCATGGATAATGAGAGAGCTGTCTTGGGAAATGGAAAACTTCAATGTGAAGTTAGGAAGAGATATATGCCATGAAATCAACAACAAACTGAGGTGTGAAGCAAAAAGCACATTAGAAAAAACAGATTGGCCTCTTGAAGGAATTTCAAAAAGAAGGTAAAGCACTTATATTCTACAAAAAAGTGAAATAACTACTGAAAATACTCGAGTATAAGTTGAGACATTTCTTCCTTTTTTTTGCCAATGAAAAACTGTCTTTGACTTATGTGGTGACTTTTTCTAGGTCAATATTTCTACATATCGGTTGCGTAAAACCATACATACATACATATGTATCCCTAGCACTCATAAGTGATGGAGAATATTTACCTTGAAATGCATTAGATTAACATTCTAAGCTTCGCATTAGGACCTATCCACTGCCAAAAACAATACTTCCATTTTTTCCTATCAATACATTCCATAAGGTTTGATTTATTGAACAAATATGGCATAACCAACGTGAAATGAGATTCAGCAATTCTTTTCACCTTGACTTATACTCTGGTTTTAGTTGATATTTTCGGCCAAAATATAAAGACTTTGACTTATTCTTGAAGATATATGGTAGCCAGAGGTGGAAAAGAAGGGAAGTACCAACTGAAAGAGACAAAATAGAAAAGTTGCATGTTGAACTGATGAAGATTCAGGAAAGAATATGATTATGAATGATTGATTGAAGGAATTTGTTTGAGGGCTGTATGGCAAAGAGAATTGGTTATTCACTTACTTTGGAAATACGTAGAATAAGGAGATGACATAGATACAAGGGCAGAATAGGAACAGGAATACTTGATTGAGAGTGGTAAACTCTCACAGCAAATGTAGCTTAGTTTTAAATAGAAGACTAGAGAGCTAGGTAAATGAATCCTAGGGTGGTGATGAATTTTGTTTTCAGTAGGGGCAGGAATGTTTGATGATTTAGGAGAATTTAGGATATTGATATAAGGAAACTTCTAATATAAGTAATATATTTTAGCCTGCTTCGTAGACTAAAGTTAGACATTTGACTGGGTGGATTACAAGAAATTAATGGAGTTATTAAATAAATTAGGAGTTAATCTTTATTTTAATGTATTTTTCTCATTAACAAGAATGTAACGTTGAGTTAAAAAAAAAAATCTCTATCCAGCAGAAAAGCCTGAAAATGTGTGATAGTGAAATTAGGAGTTGACTGGAGGGATAGAAGGCTTATTAGAAATCTGTGAATGAGTTAGATATATAGCTCAGGTCCGGGTAAACTTATAATAATAATATGTAATAGCATTTATTTGCCCAGAGGTCTGATAGATTACAAATGCACACTATATAAGGGAAAATGGAATTGGCAGCCATAGGAAGAGGAGTGAGACAAGGGGAATGTCTTATATCGCATTTGCTTTTTATTGCGTGCTCAGAGGGAATAATAAAAGAAACCTGAGAAGAGATTAAGGTGGCAATAAAAGTAAGAGGGGGGTTGATAAAGGTAGTTGGGATTTGTGATTGACCTGTCTTTGGTTAGTCTATCAGGCAAGTTACTTCAATTACTGCAGAGTGCATTGGAGTTGCTGTGAGAAAGATACAGGATGATGATCAATTATCAGAAGTTATAAGGGATGAGATTTTCCTGAATTAGAAAGGCAGGGCTAAATATAAAGGTGGGAGTTCATATAATGTAAGAGGTAGAACAGCTACTTAGGATTCTAGAGTTTCATCTCTTTCTTTGCGAAAAATTTACTGGGCCAAAAGACAGAAATTCCACTGTGGATACTTGATGAACTCTACTAAAAATAATACTTCACTTGAGTATGATGCCTCCAAGCTCTTGATTATAATGGTAATTCTATTTTTGTATGTTCTTAGTGGACGAAGAAGTCCAAGAACAATAAAACATTTCTATTTCTAATTAGCAATAAAATCACTGGTCATACAATCATCATGATGTATCCAATTCAGGGACATATCTTAATTTCTCATTTTTTATCCATAACTTCCTTTGCCTTGAAGCTCATATTCATAAATTATGGTCAGTAGCTTGGCGTAAGAGATTAGATAAGTAACTCGTGGAGGTGTTGTGCACCCAGTGGTATACCTAGGGTTTCTGGCATCCTTGGCAAAATGGAAAGGATGCTTCCCCCACTTTTTGATTTAAAAAAGTCACTAACCTTAAAACATTTGCTTGTCATTATCCATGAAGGCTTGTTTTTAAGTCGAAGATAATATTTTTTTATTTTTAGAAAAGGATTTTTTATGATAAACAAATTTCTCAAATCATAATTCCAAAAAACCTTGAGTGCCCCCTCCATGATAGTGCCCCTGTCAGAGGTCAGCCCCTCCACCCATTAGGTACCCCACTAAGTGCACCTCACCCTATAATATGAGAGGCCAAGCCAAACTTTCTCAGAATTATGAATCAATTAACAAGTCCTCTGAAAAAGAAATTAATGCCAGTTGGAAGCTTTTTAAGTGGAAACAATATGAATCATGCTTTCTGAAAGGATTGCTGTAATAGGCATTATTATGCATTTCTTGCTGAGCAAGGTCATTTATGAGGAAGAAAAGTAGACCAGTTAATTGACTTTTAGCTCTGAAAATGGACCTCCATGTTGGTATCTTGGTTCAAAAATCTACATTTAATTGACTATGTGAGTAAAAGATTTTCCGAGAGACGACAAGAAAACCTCAATTTTTTGAGAAACTGACTACAAGATTAAGTATACTTTTCCTGGGAAACGATGTTTCTTGAAGCCTCCCATGATGAATCATCATGTCTGCTTAATCGTATGTCTGCATCTGCTAATGATGATCAATGTAAATGTCCTCTGAAATATAGCATGTTGATTGTTAAACTGCTGGTAGGAAAGAGTTAGTTAAAGTTTAGCTTTCACAGATCAGTGAATTAATCATTAAAATGAATTAATTAATACAAAAAGTCAGCCATTGATAAATAATTTTAACAGAATGGGTTGCCTGAAATTTTCTCTTTTTCCACATACACATATTTTAATTGAATAATATTGAATAGCAAAATTATGAGAATTGTGAATTTCTTTCCAATCGTCAATATCAATAGATAAAATTATATGTGAACCAATACAAATCACCGCTGAATATCGTTTTATGTATTGCCGGTGATTGAGAAAATTATTTTAATTATAGAATTAATCATTACAGCAAGGCATGAAATTGAACCTGTTCACAATCATACAGCCAATATGAATAATTACATAGGCGAGTGCTGCAAGCTTGACTTCTTGGTGCCGTTACATCATCCTCATCGATAATGAACGTCAATTAGTCGCTCGTGGGGGCACATCTGCGACTTGGGCGCCGTAATCGGATGCTTACGGGGCGACACAGAGGCAGTGGCAGAGCCGTCCCATTGATAAGCACTCGAGCAGCAGGAGGATGCGGCTCCACGCTCCTGCGGCACTAGTACTTAGGAACGGGACAGGGTACCCCGTGTCATCCGTCTAATCCTCCTTTCCGAGCTCTTGGGAGATGCTTCAGCGTACGTGCCCAGGTCTCAAACACCGGAATCCATAACTTCCTTCAATGCTGTCTTCTTGCGGCAATCTGCTTAACGTTTTTACATGCCCAGCTTTTCCTTGTAAAGTCTCCCAAGAAATGAAGCGTGATTTTGTGTTTAAGTGTTAGAGTAGCACTGATATTGAAAGCTGTTTTCAGCAACGGATCACCAAGCGAATTAAGTTTTCGCATTTGCCTATTAACTACCGATGTATTTCTGAGGAATTAATAAAAAATCACAAAATAAGCCAAAACTATAAAATGCTCCCCGGCAGAAGGCCTTGCAGATGATCGGCAAAACGAACACTTTGGAGACAGTCGAAGATAATTAAAATATATTAAAATCGACTATACTTAATTCTAAGAAGACCGCTAAACCTCGCCCCAATCACTGGTTGTGCTCAGTCACTACTATCAAATCAGAGCATGTACCTCAGTTGGGGAATCAGGAATGATGATAATAATATTTATTGATCGTTCAGCCAACATTAATGCCCGAATATTTTAAGGAGGCTGTAGAAGTATTTTCTATTTGGCAGAAATGACGTGTGTGATGTGAGCAGGGGTGTAATTCACATCGGGCCAAAAGCGACCCATCCGCGCATTTACAAAATTGCTCACACACGGCCTTGCGTTTCATTCGTGAGGAAACTTTTCAATAGCATTTTTAAATAAAATTTTTCACAATATTTACTAACCTTAAACGAATATTTTTAGCGCGCCCATCCAAGGGTATCCGTCGCAGATACTCGTCAGAATTCACTCGAAATCGTCGAAAGATAGCAAATCGGGCCTTTTTTTCGGGGGTATGTATCCTCGGTGGCGAGAGGCGGACGATGAGAAGGGAGCCCTAGCTGAGTATGACGAGGCGGAGTCGGAATAAAAACAGCCCCAAGTGGAGCAGTGCCTAATGACCACGTCCTGCCTCCGTCGCCGCCGGCCTCGGGATGCCACGGCCAATCAGAGCCAATCTTGCGGCCTTGGGGAGTCCCTCCCGCTGCATCCTCCGCAAGCACTCCACCCACTCCGCGACAGAAGCACTTTATGAGGAAAGGCGCCCTCTCTTTCTCTCTCTCTACCCCCTTCCCGATTCTCGGTCACCCTCCGTCCTCTCTCCCTTTCTCTCAGTCATTCTCTTCCGTGAGGAGAGGACTGCGTGCGGATAATGCTCAAGAGAGAGATAAAGAGGGCACCCCTTGAGCCGGGGCAGCGTTGGAACTTCGGAGCGCGATCGGCGCCGGCCGGCTATCATCGGGCGATATTCAGGTGCCTTCTACGACCATGGATGGCTACGCTCGTATCTCGACGGTGGACAACTGCTCACATTGAAGAACGTACACTAAAAACTAGTATTCCCCGGACCCACTACTCGCAAGTTTAAAACGGAAAAGTCTTCTACTCCGCCAAACGGTGTCGAGGAGTGTGCCGGTGGTCACGAGTCGCCAACTCGGATCTCAGCAAGAATTCTGGGGTCGAAGGTCGGCGCGTGACCGCAGAGGCGTCACGAGGTCCACGTAGTTGTTCTTCCTCGGTTGCGTGCGCTGGGATATTTTTTCCTGCCGAGAATGGTCCGTAATATTCTGTATCCTCCTTCTTTCCCGATGCAGCGCTGATGGTCCTGCTCCCGAACTGATGCACGAGCCACCATCGTTAGTTCTTGTGTCACTGAGACGTGGCTCGGAGCCCCGAGTGCTCATATAGTGGCGAGGGGCAAATGGGAGAGACATCTAGGGACACGGACGACTCGTGGAGTATGTCTCTCAACCCATCGCGACTCTCTCCTCGTTCTCCCTCTCTGTCCCCTCCCTCCAACCCGCCCCCTAACCATCTCAGTTAACGCTCCCCTTCCGAGATCCCCCTACCCCGATGCCCGGGTGGTGATAAAGGGCCCCTACCGTCGGTCCCATTAGCAGCAATATCCGCGAAGGATGGAAGAGTAAAAGCGACGACCCCACCCTTATTCATAAGGGAGATTGACACAATCAACATAGTCTCCTCCTCCCCCACCTTCCGGGTCGCTCGTATGAGATGAATCATTTGAGTGTCCTCCCTGTCAGGAAAGCATGCACCCATGGAATCCAAGGACTGCAGAGCTGTTTTAAAGAAGTCATCGGCCTAAAGATATAATTGTTTCCCCGGTGAGCGTGGGGTTAACAGAGCAAACAAAGTTGTCGCAGTGACTTGATTCGTCCATACGTTGCAGCTAGTTGTGAACGCCCTTTGAAATACTGGCCCTTTACTGCCAATGACCCATAGGCTGCTCCGTGATGGAACTTCCTCGAGGAATATGCTCACAAATATTCCGGGTTGCTTCGTAGTCTATGTTTGGCGCGGTGATACGTTAGGGAAACATTATAGTTATTATACGTATAAGAAGAGAAGTCATTGATTTCGCCGCGCAATATCTTGTAAATTTCTTGTCTTATTAGGTGTGTATAAATATCGAATAATTTTATTTTATGCATAAATTTAGAAGATTTTATTTTATGTGAGGCTCGTACAATTTGTGATGGCAATTCTTTAAATGTAAATAATGCTAAAATGACTATGACGCAATAAAATTAGCCCCCCCCCCCCAAAGTTATAACCTATTTTCGCCGCTGTTCCACGCAATGAATTTGCCAGCCTTGGTTGGTTGGTACTTAAATGAGGCAACCGACAATTATGGTCATTTGCGCCATTAGAATTGGTGTGGAGAAGGGTGAGGGATGGGAGGATGGTTGGAGAGAAACCCGGCGTCAGCATTGGTCAACTCTTAACAAAAGGCGCCAACTGGTCCAGTTTAGCCCTCCATTGGACGGAGGGAGTTCTATGCTTGAAGTACATTTCAAATAGCACCCAAGTATTGGGATTCCACTTTAAAATCTCCGCCTCTGCTGGAATTCGAACCCAGGTCCTCTGAATGGGAAGCCAGTACTCTTACCACCACTCAGCCCCGATCTCATATCCAACCTAATCACGAAGTGCACAAGTTATGCTCTCAAGGTATCATTATATGCCGATCAGTATCATTTGCCGAAGATCAAGAACCGGGAAGTATGACGCTTATGAAAGTGAATCACGCCTTGGTCTATTGCTCACTAGATGACATATTAATGTTATAGTTACTCCTAGTTCCGCATCCTTACTATATCATCCCTGCGAGAAACTACTGAACGTGGTGGTTTTAGTTGCAGGAGAAGGTCGGCGGATAGGGGAAATAGTTACTTTTAAAAACTAATTACTTCTATGAATCTTTTTCTTCTCTACTCTCCTATATCGTGAAAACTGGCCCAATTCATCTGGACTGTTCATTCAGACTCAGAATTTATTCCAAAATTGTCCACCTAGCAAAAAATATATTCACGGCCCCCTCTAACTAAATGCTTCCCGTATTGCTCTAGCCCGGTGGTTCCCCAAACCTCTTTTAAATGTTCGTGGCAGGAAAATTTTTATCAACAACATTCTTGATACTATTTCAAACTTCCACCATTATTCAACTTTGTACCCTTAAATCACTACTATGAACGTGTTTTCCAGGTTGGTGAACTGCTGCTTAATCCCCTCCTTACCCAGCGTACCGTCTCGTGGCAAAAGACATCCTCCCCAGTTGCTACAGGATACTTAAAAAGTTTGTCGTCAGAATATGGCTCGCACTTCCTATTTTCGTAAATATTCTTCTCGAATCAAAGAAAAAGAAAACATCACAACTCTTCCCGAGATGCAATTCGAAATCTGTTTCTAAACTCCCGCCTCGTCGTGCAGTTAATCCGCTCACGTGGTCTTCCGCCTCCAAGCTATCGTCAAAGCCGCCTGCCTATCGCCTGCCGCCTTAACTAACCTCCCCGCCTCCGCCGCAAATACTCATTCCCTCCCTACCCCTCCCCTTTCCTCGTCCATCCCACCCCCACCACCCCCCTCGGTCCACGACACTCATCAAAGATTATATACACTCATCTACGCTTCCCCGTCCATTCAAAGACTGCTTGCGGGATAACTTCGCCTCGTGAGCACTCCTGCAGCTCCCCATGCCCGGCGGCATAAGCCGATTTCATTGTGAGTGGAAGTTTATTTATGGCGTCCGACGAATGAAAATAGGAAATATCTATTGGGATTAACTTTTTTAGCCGTTACTTATGCACTCACAATCAGTTGCGCAGTATACTATTAGGAATAAAAAATAATATTATATAAAACAAATAAAAACACATAAATATTGGACTAAAAAGGAGAAAATACATTGATGAACTCGATACTCTCAGGCGTTACTTTGTAAAATTCCATTTTGATAGAATCAAAAACAAACTTTGTAAATTTTACAATTGATTTTATTCACTACGACCGGTTTCGACGCATAGGCGACATCTTCAGGTGACATGACACCTGAAGATGTCGCCTATGCGTCGAAACCGGTCGTAGTGAATAAAATCAATTGTAAAATTTACAAAGTTTGTTTTTGATTCTAAGAAAATACATTTGTAAACAGCCACAGAACTACGAGCGATCACAGGAAATGCGTAGGTCAATAAAAATAAAATCATGGGGCGCTTTCTTCTTGTTCAAGCGAAAAGAAAACATGATTCATTAAAAGTAAGATCGTTTACAAAGCTCCAAGTTATAGCTACCATGTTAGCTAGGCATTATTTAAGTACGATTGTGCATAGAGATGCTAGATATTCTTTGAAGAATTTTTTTGCTGTTTTGTTAATGAAAATTAGGATCATGAGATAATGATTGCCCCGATAGGATATTATTATAAAATGCATGAAATCGTTGGGGTTTGTGAGGAGAGCACCCAACGCTTTTATTTATATTGACATTCACATATACTGTGATAGCTCGTAGTACTGCGGCTGTTTACAAAAATTATTTTCTCTTTCTTCGTGGAATATTTATAAAAGTGTGTTTTTAATTTTTTAAGTATCATAATATTTTCTACTCTTTAGTCTTCGTCGTAAAAAATATTGTGGTCAATCCTAATCACACTTAGGTGAAACTGATAAAACAATTAAAGCGCTTGTAATTTTCAATTTAAAATAAATTTAACAAACAGGGTCATTATTTGATTCGTTGCATTCATAATTTGCAATTGCAAAGGATTACAAACACATACAATTGTACATAAATTATCATTGTAAAATGTAAAAGATGAAGGTCGAAGATATTATGTTGTTAAAAGCCATCAAGTTACGGTGCGCGGAAGTTTAATTCCTTTTAATGTAGCCTGCATAGCGTATTGCAAGGCTCGGTAACAATGAAAACATTTCCTAGCAACAAAAGGTAAGAAAGCTATAAATTTTCATAAATATATCACGCAAAATTCAATTTTTCATTTTTTCAGGTAAAGGAAAAACGACAGACAAAATTAAACAATGTAATGTTTTGGCTTCATTTTGGTCCAAGATACAAACTCCTAGCGCAATTATTTAATATTCTATTCTTAAAAGAATACGTAAAATGACATTTTTCCCTCCTATTAATGGCCACCTATAATCACCAACCGACTAGAGATTTTATTTTTAAAAGAATACGTAAAATGACACTTTACCCTTCTATTTATGGGCACCTATAATCACCAACCGCCTAGAGGTATTCTATTCTTAAAAGATTACTAGGCTTCAAATAACACACCCTTCTAATCAACAACCTACAACAGGGAAGTCATTCTTTAACAAAATACGCAAAATCATCGCCCACGGTAAAAATTCCCGTTATTTTCATTGTGAAAATGCACATCCAGCATCATAACGTTCAATGAAATCCCCTCTCGACTAACACACAACACCCAGAATTATTCCTGTATGTTAGGAATAATTCTGGGTGTTGTGTGTTAGTCGAGAGGGGATTTCATTGAACGGTATGAAACTGGATGTGAATTTTCACAATGAAAATAACGGGAATTTCTACAGTGGGCGATGATTTTGCGTGAAATAAGACTATAAGAAATAAGAGTCAATCGCTAGTGATTACACAATTCTATGAAATTCACTGTGAAAAAATCAATCCCAATCCTGGCGAATGATTTTTTCACTGTGAATTTCTCACTATAGTTTGTATTTTATGAATTCATACATAAATCAATGAGCCTTCATTACATGCATGTCAATTAGATTTTTCCTTTTTAAATACTTGTTTGAGTATAAAATAAAACTTGCAGTAAATCCAATTAATATTTATTGTTTATCCTTTCTGGGATTGTTTATCCTTTAATACACGCGCCTTAAATCAATTTATATCCCAAAAATGTCTCAAACATTCATGCGTAGTTCATTTACAGCCGGTGTGCCAGTCCCGAGATCTTTTGTATCATAACACAATAAATGTGAGAGTAAGAGATATAAATCTCGCATGTATGGGGGGCTCGATATCGGATTGGATTAGTCGGTGACTGCACTTCATATAATATTAGTGATAATGGTTCTAAACGTATTAAGTTATCTTTCTTTCAGTAGTATTTAATATCTTGACTTATTGTATTGATATTATATAGCGTTAACAAAATCTTTAGGTGATGACCCTCATTCTTTGAAAAAAAATCTTGCTTAATAATTATTTCCTAAATTAAGCATAACATCTTTCTCTTTCTAAATGTGAAGCAATATTGGCAGGAGAAAATCGCCGTGCAGACATCGCTTCTGTGGCTCGTTCAGTTGCTCTCCATGGTAGAGCCTTGGTACAGCTTTTATTTCTGTGAATTATATTCGAACTGTGGGGCTTTTGACTCGTTTGATTTCGTTAGGGTGATGAATAGTATGCGGTGCGACCTCTCGATTGGCTTTTAAAGACTTCCGATTCTAATAAAATACGCCACATTTAACACACCACTGCATTGTGTCTTTAAGCCTGCCACTAGAGTTGTTGGCAACCTACTGGATTGTTTTTAGTTCCGATCGAATGGTGTCTCTGTAAGTCCCCTGGTGTACTCATGATGCTTGATCACCTTGGTATTTTAACTTCCAGGGAAATCGTTAGTGACACAGATAAGTAATTGTCTCCATCTCAATTCTCCATCATCAATATGAATAGGTGAATGCCACTCACACTAGATTTAGTCCGAGGCTTGCTATACCCTCATCTATATAATATAAACAGTATCATGTTCACCTTCACTCCCACAAATTGTGGTTCCAGGGTTTAATTTTTAAGTTTAGAAGTACCGGGCTCTGAAGCGCAAGGGGCTCTGGAGGATATGGACGTTCAACTCCGTTATTGCAAGAAGTACCGGAGTTGTGCCCCTGACCGCTCCAGCTTAAATTAAACCCTGAGTGATACGCTAACCCACCTGAGTGAATCACCGATGCAAAGTAGGGGAGAAAAGGAGCTTCAGTGATAATCTGGGAAGCAGGAGAGAGCAGCAGACTGGGCTCATTGCGAGCCAGAAATGCCTCCTGAAACAATAACTGAAGTAGAAATGAATAAGGAGAATCATGCTGAAGAATCAAGCAAGAATTTTATGCCACTGTTTCTTAGGTGCAAACGGGTGGCTTAAGCCCCCGCGCGACTAGGGATCATGGGCAACACCTCAATTGTACCCGTGATTTATAATTACAACATGGTGGTAACAAATCTTGATTTTAATTATACCTATTTAAACTAAGCATATATATATATATTTATTTATTTATTTATTTATTCATTTTTTATCTTTTTTTATAAGTACCTAAGGCTCATCATATTGTTGATTGGGATGGCGAAGCGGGAGTGCGCCGATAAGTGACTGCGTCGGGTCGAAAATATTTCCTTGAGGCACCCCTGGATGCAAATCCCAGCTTTTTTATCACGAAATTGCACCTTGTCAAAGTTATGATTGCTCCAACCTCAGTCTCAGAAATAAAAATTCACTGCCTTGCATATTTTAATCGGATTCAAAGAGCAAAGATTGGATCACGGTTCCTTCTTTCACGTTGTCGTTATCGTTATCCAAAATGCAAACCCCTATAGAATGGAAACGCTCATATTTACTGTATTAACCATGTACCCCATCAATTAAAGTTAGTGATTTAAAGCACCTGGAAAATGTTGAAGAATGACGATCACGTTTTTACTCTCAAGAGCGTAATTGAAAAGTAACGATAACGCGATCAGACGCGTTTTAGAGAATCATGAACGCTCCCTAGGTCTCTGTCCACGCCGAGATGTAATGCTGAAACGCTCATTGGGAAAATGCCACATCGGGTCGCACCTCGCGCGCAGCAATGTAATGAAATAAATGAAGGATCAAGCCACTGGCATTGAATCAAGGTAGTTGAGCTCTATGGCCTCTATAGATTAACCAGATAAGAAATTTCTCCAATGGCCGTAAAATATATTTGGGAGTGAAAAGGGAGGTGATCGATTGAAAAAAATGTAAATTTTAAAATCCTAGATTGTCTGTTTAAAAGGAACAGTAACAATTTTGTCAGGGCAAGACAAATTCTGAAAATCGGGCGAAGAAAGAGTTTTGTCGTAAATTTGAACATGCATTGTTATAATTAGCGGCAGACTCCTTATGCGAAGGCTGATGAAAATTCCAACTCATTGAAAGCTTACAAAGTTGAATAGGCTTAACTGGTACGCTGCATTTTACTGGTATGCTGCATCTTACAGTAAGCTGATCCTTAAAAAAGCGAAAAACATTTTGGAAGTTGTATCCAGTGTTTATATACGGTGAACAATGAGTTATTTTGATTAAAAAAATAGCCTACACAACGAGTTTCGGCCGGCTCATGGTGTGTAGGCAAAATAACATAAGACCAAAGGGACTTCTGGGGAAATATCCTGATGATCCCCCCCCTTTACCTAAGCCCCCACTTCTAGTTACGTGTCATTAAGAGGCCACCAGAGAGCCCGCATGGACTGGACAGCTTCCCCTAGTGCAACAGCGGTCCGTACCCTTCAGTCAAGTCCTGCGGTAAACATATGTAAAAGAAATATCTTTTACGCCTCCCACGCTAGGGAAGTATGTCTCTTGGGCGCTCATCATCCCCTTTGGTGGACCCTCGACCGAAGTCGCCTCACAAAGGAAAGGCTGGATTGGGGGTTCTTTAGAAACAGACGTCTGACCGCCTCACGACTCACAAACGCACAATACACAAAAGGAGAGTCTCTTTTTTTCTCTCCTCATCGCTCGGATAAATGGCACAGAATGGGGGCCCTCAATGTGCGCTGCATAAGACGGATGTGTCACGTGATCCCGAGCGCCCTCTGGTTGATCACGCCCGCGACATTCAGGGGAGGTTGACTAAGTATGAGTGGGAGGTACAGTAAAAAAAGAAAGGAGAAATAACAAACTGGGGAGTGGGCCGGGAGGGAAATCTCAACGTATACTAGCCGCACAATTGCAAGAGGAACTCATTCCCTAGACCCCCACTCTCCGTTCACCCTGTACCCTCCCTCTCTGGTCTCCTCCTTTCATGACTCCCATCCTTCTCCCCAGTGTCCCTCCCCCTCTTCTGCTCCGGCGGGGAGGACAGCTTCCCACCGCCGCAGAGGCCCATGCTGCGGCGACGGCAGCAACCGCCGCATCCGCGCCTTCGCTTAAAGAGGAAGTTACAAATCTGACCTGAATTGGGGGAAGTGGCGATCGCCCAAATGGTGGTGACGTCACAGTCGTTCACCCACTGTCTACCTCTTCTCCCTCGAATCCCTTCCCTCCCTCCTCATTCACCCCTTCTGTCCCCCTCTCTACGGCAATTGCTTTGACCGCGGGAGAGGCCGATGGGGTCGTTTCTGAAAGGCTTCCCTCCCTCCCCACGTCCCCTACCTCTTCCACAATGAGTGTACTCACAGGAGGTCCTGCCTCCCCTCGAAGAATGCCTTCGGGTCATCCGTCCCTGCGTGCTGTTAAAGCCAGTTACGTGCCTACATCCTCCAAAAGACGCTAACCACCACTCCAGGGGTGGACAACCCTTGGTGGCAGCGTGGAAAATTGACAATTTTTTATATATTAGATCCTGTCATACTAAGTAACGAAAGTTTTAATGAAATTTAATTTAATATCTGCTGTTTTGGAAGGGTGAAGTCTAGGAACGATGGGAAAAGGGTGGAGAAATACAGCGATTTTATGTTATCCGCGGCTTAACTCTCCTTATAATTCTTTCCGTAATCATATTAAACTGCTCTGTTACCATATTTTCTCCCGCTACCAGCCTTTCTCAGTCAGTGAAGGGGATCGTAGTACATATTGGTTTAATATTTACTCGACTCTTAGCGTTAACTGAAAAGCACCGCGCGGAAAAGCATTAGAATACACGAACTAAAGTAGGTCGTCACAAAGCTGGGTGAATTGTTGTTTTAATTATTTGCTAATGAAAATTTCTAAAGCGCTTTTTCCTCTGAAAACATTGATTTTTGGTGATACTATTCTTAAAACCTCTCAATAAATGTAAGAAATGTCATAAATTTGAGGTAATAGCTTTCCCCTGCGGTTTTTTTAGGCATTTCATCAATAAACGTTCGATTTTTTCATTAAAGTCATTTTTGCTCTTATTTTTTATAATGATTTCTTAGTGAGCAGTTAAGGCCTATGGCGGAGCTGTGTGACAAATTTTATTGTAACAGGTGCGTTCGGTGGTTCCATATATTTCATGATCAGTATTTTCCGATTAAATATTAAGATGATGAGAGCTAAGGTCTTCAATGAACCGAAGATAGAAATTGTGTGAGGAAGAGGTGCTACGGCACAATC
Organism: Pyrrhosoma nymphula; assembly: GCA_963573305.1. Taxonomy (NCBI): domain Eukaryota; kingdom Metazoa; phylum Arthropoda; class Insecta; order Odonata; family Coenagrionidae; genus Pyrrhosoma; species Pyrrhosoma nymphula. The sequence continues at coordinate 126,993,775 of OY754328.1, forward strand.
TCGCAAGGGAAATAAAGTCCTTGCAGTAGAAGATTAATCTGTCAAAATCCTTCCCAAACCGGTAGACAACCAATTGATGGTATATTTCGTAATAAGCAGTTGTCACTGAGTATATCTGAGTCCAAATTTTAAAATACTTCTTTCAGCGTTATCATTTCCTAATTTTATATTAAACGACTGATTCTTCGGTTTTTTAATATTAATGGAGAATCACGCTCCTCATCGGACACACTCGTGGTTCCTCGTCAGGATAAGTTTTCCCACCCCTGATCTAGTCGTTCTTGGGCCGAGGCCTGTCTCGAGCGGAATCTCATGCACTGGGGTGCTCAGTTGAATGGTGCCGAGTCCGAGACAGAAGGGAATATGAACCCAGGGAACAGACACTACGGCGCCGCTGCGCTGATTCGTGAAGATTCATCAGCTCTTTAAGAATCTATTTTATGCTCGTAATATTGTAGTGAGCGGTCCTTCGTCGGAATTAAAGGCTTAGGGCGGTCCACATAACATTCACTGATATGTCAATGAGACTTGTGACATAATCATTAGAAACCCAAGAGTGCTCCAAACTTGATGCGGGCCGATTATCTTTTTGCTTAGTCGTTTTAGCCCGTCATGTGACAGCGCTCTCAGATTTATTCCGAATCGTTCATTGATTTTATGATTATTTTGTAATTTCCAGAATTTTTTTTGGAAGCATCCACTTAAGAATTACTTCATGCTCACAATATTAATGTGGGTACACGTATATTTTAAGCCGTTGTATTTTAATCACGGCATTGTAGCTCAGTGAGAGTGAAGAGAGAGTTGCTCCTGCATTGAGTGGTGGGCAGTAGTACGGGCTACTGATCAAAAGCCCAAAATTTAAAACCAGGTGACTTTTTATGTGTAAGCTCAGCTGAACCCAAGCTGTATAATTATCCGGGAAAGACCATCCCGAAAACGACTGACGGTGCAGGGAAGTGAATCGCACCCATAACTATAAAGAAATAGTACTGGTGAAATCCATCAGTTAGGTACTGGTCAATTTTCACCAGTAAGTTATAGGTGTTTGAAAAACGGATCAGATTTTCTCACCAGTAACTGGCGACTTTCCTCGCCAGTAACTGGTGAATGGTAACTGGTAATAGCGAGGAAAGTCGCCCGTTACTGTTGAATTTTCACCTGGAACTGATGAATTTTCTCATCGGGCACTGATAGGCGTTTAAAAAAACTGATCGGCTGCTCTTCAGTTATTGATCAGTTTTTGGGTATGATCCGTTTTCAAGGGACTGCGCGGGTTATTGTTTCATGTCGCGACGTGTCTCTGGTCTTACATCAGAACTGATGAGCTCCGCCCTCAGCAAATAAACCGACCTTTGGGTTGATAAATTAAAAAAAATATTCTTTTCGCTTGCGTTTTCACATGGGTCGTATCCATTGGCGTACCTAGGGATTTTTCCTAGGGGAGCAGCCGTCCAGCTGATCAACCACCGCAAGGTATCAATTTCGCTAATCCGATTAAAGATCAACTAACTTTTTAGTTGGCACAGATTATGTGTAATTGTGTTGACGAGGAAATGTAATTAATCTTTTTCTCAAGATAAAAATAATAAAAACAGTATATTTTTTCAATATGTACTGTCGATTTTTCTAGGGTGGGCAATAAATTTTGAAGGGTGGGCGGTGCCCCCCCCCCGTAGCTACGCCCATGGACGTATCTCAATAGTTTAAGTATCCAGCTTCGGACCCAAGGGTGAGTACCCGATTGCTATTCGAGTGAAAATTATTTTAGGAAAATCCTCGGCGAAAGATATTGCGGTTTCTCAGAACTTAAATGGGGAGCTGCTCGTGTTCCAGGGAATGGAAGTAATTGGATGGAATGTGTGATTCTCGTGTTCTATGGAACTTGGTGTTGAATGAAGTCCCATGTGTGACGTTGAGCAGAGGGATACCTCTCCTATCGGCAGTTGTTGTGGTCGTCCGCCTAGGACGTCTGATTGCGAGGGAATGCGACGCATTTTATCACATGGGGTAAATGTCTAGGAGGTACTGAAAGACTGTTTTCTTCGGGTGCACCGCGGGCGTTTCTCTTCTTACCAACTTGACATCGCCTACTGACGAAAACGTACACTTTTAACGGAGACAGCATGCATACCACACAGGATTATTGTCGCTACGAGGCCACCAATTCCCACAGCTGGTGTCGCACGGCTGCAACTCCCCCGCCCCCTGCACTGCGGTTGGGCGTACGGCGAAGGGTCGTTTTTTGGCACCGCGGACCCCATTAAGCTGTTATTTTTTTTTCTCGTTGAAAAACCTATTCACTCGTTTAGCAATAATTGTTTCATATTTCATAAATAAATGTGACTTCGTTTCAGCTTGCGTTGATTAATATAATTAATATGGTGAATTATCGAGGGAACGGATTGTTTTGTTGGCTAGATCTCTGGCTTCCAATCCTTTTCATAATAGGTTCTCCGATCTCTTCTTGGGTTCTAATAAGGGGGTATTTCGATTTCAACACTCCGTCCGTCGAATGAGGAGTAAGTCCCCTTCCAACCTACTCTCCCAAGCACGTTGAATGGAGCAAATGACCTCAGCTGTCGATCTCCTCCCTATATAATTACTTCTAGTGGAGTACCTAACCGTCGTTTTTTGTAAGCTTGCGTCGTAGAAATTCTTAGTTTTTTTCGTTTACATCTATATTTTCTCCTTATTGCTCATACATCGTATTTCAGCATCGTTATTTAATTGGAAATCCGTAAATCCTCCATAACGGAAAGTTAACTTTGCGAAAAGTGCTATCTTCAGTTATAATCCATTCGTCTGCCTGCAATTAGGGTGCTCGAAATGTTTATTTGTGGCTATATAGTTCACTTGTTTTAAACTGGGAGGTACCGCCATAAATCCTTGCGTAGGGGTTTCTTAGCTGTCCATGTAATAATTCCTAACCGTAACTTATGGTAGGACACTGAAGGTGTAGTGTTCCCTCTGGAGAAAAAGGATACAAAAAATTAGTGGGCGAGCTCGTCGCATTTCGGAAGAAAATTAACTCAAAGCACCTCAATATCAATAGAAAATGAAAATTTCACACTTTCTGTTATTCGATAGCCTCTCTCCCTCTTCTTTTGTATTAGGTTTGCGTTTACTAACCATCCCAACCATCATCCTTAAGGAAAAATTTGTAAATATAAGATTAACTTCAACTTCTACTTAGCCGCGCGGGTCGCGTGAGGTCAGACATCTACATGTGCAAAATACCGTGAAGGCACCTCCAGGGTGTATGGAACATGCAGGCTCGGACGGCCTCTACTTTTCCTGTTCCGTCGAAGGTGATGCTGAGAGAGTAGGTAATTCGTGGAACAGCGCAACATAGGCTATCCCAGCACCTGAGAGAAATAAAACCGGAATCTCCCCTCAGCAGCTAAGTTATTTTTCCATTAGGCTACAGTTCTATTTGTGGAGTAGGTACTGATTATCCCTTAATTACTTCCAGATCGTAAGTGTAGCACAAATGACCCCGGCGGACACATGCATCTCGTAGATTAATCCAAGACTCGCGCATGCGTCCGGAATGATTGCGAACAATGCTGGCGGCTCTAGGAAATGCTTGAATATTCACTTGAAACGACGCGACGTCGGGATTGCACGCAGGCGTTTAATGACAAGCTACCGGTCATGGGGGTGAGCCTGCGCGTCAGGCCAAGGGTTCCAAACTCACCCGCATTCTTTGGGAAACTTCCGGGAATGACTTCCCGGGAATGACTTGAAAAATCTGCCGACAGATTCAGGGTTTCCTCCCTTTATTAAAGTGAATAAAAATAATAAAATTTTCTTCCCAATTCACTGCGATTTATAATTCTTGTTCACATGTTAATTGCTACCAGATATAATATACCATCATAAAAAATATAAACTCCTTTCGACATTTCATGATTCAGATAATTTGTAAATGAAAGTAAATAATACAATTGGATTAGTTCATGAGTTTTTTCAATTGTATTTTAATTATAGAATTGACGCTGCTAATTTATTGAGAAAACAGATTCAACAGGAGTGATAACCATGCTTTAAATGCTCCCAGAAGTTTTACTCTTGGAATGGACTTCTCTTGGAATCAACTCTCAGGTAGTTGGCAACCCTTGTAACCCCCCGCGCCCCCCCCCCCCCACCAAGCCGCAACCTGGGACTGGCTCTATTATCGGAGTAGGATGATTAAGCTTTCTGCTAAGCATTTGAAGTTAATAAGCAGAATTCTGTTTATTAACTTCAAATATCAGTCATTTTATTTAGAATTTGATTAGTATACTTTAGCGCCCATACTTTAACGAAGCCTTATTTCAATGATTTTTGAAGTAGCAGTGGGATTAAATTGACAATTCATGAGAACATCTTTTAATCCATTTTATAAGCCCCTATCAAAAAAATCCTTACCACCACTTACTCCTTGGTGAAATTTATGTGATAAATATCAAGACCTTCTCAAATTAATACTGGAGTTCATCTCTCTCTATTTTTTTATCTACTTAAGTTCGTCTCGCTCTCACCCCATTTTCAACTACCTCCTTGAAAAGATCATCCCAGAATGAAGAAAGGCTACCTAACAATGGCATCAGATTAGGCAGAGGATCCAAAGCAATGAACACTGACTGCCTTGCATTTACTGATGACGACGCGTCGTCCTGATGGTAAATAATCTCAACGCTGCAAGAACTCAGATTGAGATTTTAGGGGAAGTGGCAGGGTCCGCAGGCTTCCAGATTTTCTTAGATAAAACAGAAATTATGAGTGACAGTGTAATCCAGCCAAATTTCTTCATACCAAGTATGTAGCTACGGAAATTTCAAGCAATCACTTCAAGTATCTCATGATTTTCTTCAATTCATCCTAAAAAGATACCCTAATATACCTACCAAACGAATTGAAAAATATTTTCACTTCTGTAAATCCACTTATTTGTCCAGATCAATTTAATGGCAGACCAAATATCACCATTACAACACCGTACTATGCCCTGATGCTTGGCCATCACTCACTATGTATAGTTTGAGAAAATCCTTATTAAGGGAAAGCAAATTCTTTAGAAAGATTCTTCGGTCTCACTCAAATTTCCAACTGCAAATACCGACTCTAAATCTAACTAACTGAAAATTTGAAAAACTCACTTCCTATTGGAAAACGTTATCTCGTGATTTACAGCCACATTTCTAGAATGCCTAACACCAGGATCTCTAGACACCAGAAATATCTCACAATATTCTTAATCTTATCATGTCTTAGAAGTGTACTACCCTAAGCACAAATGCTGTGAAAGAGGACCTGGCCGGAGCCTCTCCAGCAATGGTTCAGAATAGGAACAAGTGCAGACCTGGGTATGCAAGATGTAGGATCACTCAGAAAAAGGAAAGCAAAAGAACTAGACTCAAATGGACTGCAGAGCCAAAAGCCACCTTCTCATTCAAAATGAAGGAATATTGATATCCAGAAAGTCTGCTAAGTGTTAAACAACAAATTTTAAAAAATAAGCCACAATAGCAGTCCATTACTTAAATAAGTATACCAGTAAGAAAGGGAAAATTCATTCTTAACCCTGATTGGAGGTGGTATTTGATATGCTGTGCAGTTTTTCTACACTAATGCTATTATCATTTCTGTTCCACCAGTTTCAGATGCAGTCAGGGGCGGCTATAGACCAGAGGTTCGGGGGGGGGGGCATAAAACATGCCCTAGAGAAATATAGGAGTTTTATTTCAGGATCGCGAATTGTGGTCATTACGGACCACAATTCGCGATTGTTAGGGTGTTGTTCCTAGGCCAGGTGTCGTGGCCTACGAACAATCACGCTAACATCAGCAAGGGCAGTAGGAGTCGGGTTCGAGGAGTGGATAGAGTGAGTTCGTGGCGAGAGGACGGGACGGCCGGAACAAGGACAGGAGGATGAGAGGACTAATGCTGTGGCCTGCTGAGGTAGGAGCGATACTGGGGCGTTCTCTCTCTCTCTTCATCTATCAAAATAAAATACAGTCCATTATCATTTGGGGGGCAATAATTAATTGCTGCTTAAAGGCAATATATTGCTTAGACATTATTTGGTCCTTCGGGCCGGATAAAGTAGTGTTTCTGGTACATACATCCCATGGTTGGATTTTGTGTCCTTATGCTTAATGTTTTTATTGTTTGTGTAGTTAGAATATATTTGGTTATTGCTTAGTGTTACTGGATTTCGGCCTTTCGACCTCGTACGCGACCTAGTGATTATCTGCATTAGTTAGGTGAACAATGGTTAACGAAAAGGGACCAGAAGCTGAGACAATGGGTGATTCACGTGGTCATCGCCTCCTAAAATTAAAGAGAGCTCGTCGAGACGCCATAATTAATACGTTACAACTGCTTTGTGTCCTCACACGTGAGGTCCTGACGTCGTGAGGATCAGATAGATATGCCGATGCTTAAATGCAGATATGAATCTCTGGAGGACAAATATAGTTCGTTTTTAAATCTTACTGATGAAATTCGTGAGGATATGATCGAGCTTAACTTGGAATTCGATGAGGAATTAAGCGTTAGCGATCTCGTGGAAGAGCTGTATTACGAAATCAAAGCGGTGGCAAGTCAGATGCTACCCACGGAAGTTAGTAATGCTAGTATGGGGGTGCCTACTGTTTCGTAAACGGCCAGGTTGCCGAAGATAAATATTCCTGTATTTGACGGGGAATTGGCTAACTTCAAATCTTTTTACGATGTTTTCTGTAGCCTGATACACGAGAGTACTCAGTTGACGGATATTGAGAAGTTTCATTACTTATTAATAAGGAGTGTAAAGGGAAATGCGCGGAAAATAGTGACGGGTCTTCCAATAATCTCTGAAAATTACGCTATCGTGTGGAAAAACTTGGTTCGTCAATATGAGAATAAGCGATTATTAGCTTTACATTACCTAGAGAAAATAATAAATGCTCCCGTTTTGAACAAGGACTCGATAGAAGGTTTCCAGTCATTAATTGAAAATTTGTCTGAAAACGTGAATGCTTTGAAGGCCATGAATACCCCTTAGTTGGCCGACTTTATCTTATTTGTTCTTGCGGTAAGAACGTTAGATAAATATTCGAGCTAGCAGTTTGAAATGGAACACCATGAAATTGAATTTCCCCGCATTGATGACCTAGTCAAATTTGGACACAAGCATATCAATAAACTCCGCTCATCAGGGACGAGGTCAAGTACTCCGTCAAATGCGAGATTAATTCAAGCAAAACGGAGCCTCGCAAGTCCAAGAACTTCACTCTTGGCAGCCAGTGAGAATGTTAATTTATTTTCATGCCCGCTATTCACGGAACAACACCGTTTATATTAATGCAACACATTTATTTTAATGTCGGTGGATAAAATAAGGGACTTTATTAAGTCTAAGAATATTTGTTACAAATGCTTAGGTGGAAAGCATAAAGCAAGTGCCTGTCGATCCCGTGTTTCTTGTCATAACTGTTCGAAGGGGAACCATACATTATTGTGCACTACCAAAGTTTCTGGAAGTTCTTCTCGAATATCCTCGCAACCATTTAGCACGGCAAATAGCGACCGGAGAGGGCGGGGAGAATTTAACGCGAATGACATGATGGAACGGGCATCATCTAACAATGAAAGCAGTATGCAGGACGCGTTAGCTTTTTCAACGAGTCATATTGTTTCTTAAAATTCTATTGTATTATTGTGAATGGCTATTGTTGCCGTGAAGTCGGCGTCTAGCATATTCAACAATGTATGTGTTTTGATTGACCCGGCGTCGCAAGCTAGTTTCATCACCACCGCTTGCCAGCAAAGGCTGGGTCTCCCGAGAAAGCAATCCATGGTCGCATGCAAGGGCCTTGCAGATATTCCCGTCACTACTACGAAAGGAATGACGTCTTTGGTAATTCGGCCTCGTCAAGGGGGCGAGGAACTAACCACTACTGCCATAGTCATTCAAAAAATTACCTCGAGGCAACCTAGCGCTCTAATGCCCGATAGTGTATGTGATCGTTTCCGCTATTTGATATTGGCGGATCCCGAGTTCCATAAGCCGGGGGATATTGATATTTTAATCGGCGCAGAATTATACTCGCAAATTATGGTTGATGGACCCACGATTCGCTACGAAGGTAATCCTACTGCGTGGCCTTCGATTTTTTGTTACATTCTAATAGGTCCTGTAAAATCTGCCTCCAATTCTTTGCATACTGGTGCAAACATTTCCTCGTGTATTGTCACGAACGAGAAAAATGACTTGGGCTCGTTGCTAGAACATTTCTTGAAGGTCGAAGAGATTCCGAGCAATCCGCCTGCCTCCGAAAATGACGAAAGGGCGGAATTGCAGTTCACATCCCTTCATTATAGAGAGGACAATGGGCGATATGTTGTACCTATTTTATTTGCGGACGAGTCCCCTGAGACTTCTCTCGGCCAATCTCAGGCCCAGGCATTAAAGAGGTACTCTAATCTCGAGCGGAAATTAGCACATGACACCTATTTGCGAGCAGAATATAATAAATCCTTAAGTGAATATCTCACTATGGGGCATATTTCAAGGTATCAATGGGGATCAGGGAAATATGTCATTCCACATCATGCGGTGCTTAAGGAGTCGAGCTCAACCACGAAAGTGCGCGTTGTGTTTGATGTTTCAGCTCGCACCTCATCAGGGCATAGTTTGAATGAACTACTTTTAAAGGGTCCGAAATTGCATAAAGAAATCGCTGATTTAATATCAAGGTTTCGTCTACATGCTGTGGCATTTGTAGCTGATATTTCAAAAATGTATAGAAGGATTTTGATACGTCTGGAGCATAGGGCTTACCAACATATAGTTTGGCGTCCTAACGAACATTCCACTTTGCAAGAATATGAATTAAACATAGTTACATTTTGTTTTACGTCCTCTCCATATTTGGCTATGAGAGTACTTCAGCAATTATCTCATGACGAAGCGGAACACTTTCCCCTCGCAGCTTTAGTACTCCCAAACAATGTATTTGTGGACGACTTAATCTCGGGAAGCTCTACGAGCACCAAGGCAATAGAGCTTATAGCACAATTGAATGGATTGTTAAAAGGCGGAGGTTTTCAACTTAATAAATGGGCCACAAACTCCGTGAATGTTCTAAGGGCCATTTCAGCGGAGCATGTACAACGCAAAGTGGAATTTTATAATTAGGAAGACTCAAATTTAAAAATATAAGGTTTATATTGGGATCCTAAGTTGGATTTCTTTTCTTACAACGTGAGGATATCGTTAAACCACCCTCAAAAAGAGGCGTTCTTTCAAATTTGGCACAAATATTTGATCCATTAGGATGGATTAGTCCGGTCGTCTTTTGGGGGAAACATTTTATTCAGGGTCTTTGGAAATTAAATATCAGATGGGACGAAGATTTGCCTTCCGATGTAATTGACTCGTGGAAACATTTTGTAAACCAATTGCCTTAGTTGGAAAACATAAAAATACCTCGCAGTGCATTAAGTAGTGAAGTAAGCGACACAGAACACCGCCAATTATTGGGTTTCTGCGATGCCTCCGAGCGGGGCTATTGCGCAGTGGTGTATTTGCGCTGTGGAGGACTCCATACAAAGGGACGAGTCCATTTAATGATGGCCAAGACGAAAGTCGCACCTATTAAAACTTTAACAATCCCGAGGCTAGAACTTCTGGGAGCAGTTTTGCTGACGAAACTTATTGAGTTCGTATTCTCTTCTCTCTCGCAGAAAATAAATATTGAGAGTGTTTATGCCTGGACTGATATGCCGGTAAAATTTATAATGGGAAACATTTCATTTAATTCACCAAAATACGTAATTTTTACGCATGCAAGTTAAAACAATGGCATTTTATAGTTTATCTTTTTTATTTCCTCCTAAGGCATTTAAATTAAGCAAAACTGAATGAAAAAGTTTACAAATTGTGTGCCGCCAAACTTTTTTCTAACTCCTTGTAATACCCATTTTCGCGCTTACAGCTCGATAATTTCTTCACTTTTTGAATTTGCTACGTAGTTAATATTAGATACGGTGACCGTAATGACACATTATAAGAATCTAGGTCCAAACTCAACGGAGAAACTACTACCTACTTGGAAGAAATATTAATTCCGTGTTTAAAGGCTTTCAAGATATTCCACCTGTCCGCCATTCTTTTTTGAGGAAATTAAATATTGGACTTCAGATTCATAATTAGGGACCCAAAAAACCTTTAATCCCTAGTTTCACCAAAATTGAACAATTATTTCTATTTTTGGCCAACTTTTTCCTATTCCGGACCACTGTGCGGCGCGGCGGCCGGGCGCGCTAGGGTCCAGCCGGCTGGGGCTCTCCGGAAGAAAACAAACAATATCTCGCGGGTCCGCTAGTATCCGCAAATGAATTTTGGTGGCCTCATAAATAACATCACAACTCACTACATTAAATTGATAATACCCCTGCTTCTAGCAGGTTTTTTTGTAGCTCTAAAAGAATTAGCGTAATTTTTTTTAACAGTACTCTCCATAATAATCGTTGTATAGCGCAAAATATGTTTAACATTTCTGTGTGTTAACTTCATGCAGAGTTCCTGCAACATTCATAGATGTATTTACAATTAAAATATTTATGGATTATTGAGTAGTAATTCCGCCATACGCGTCTCTAAACGTTAAGTCCCTAGACATAATTCGCCATTACATTCTATCCCCATCTTACGACTATAATTGTCGATTAAATTACAGATTCGTATAAAAAAATTTAAATTTAAAAAATTCTTAGTAAAAAGTATGCTCTGGACATTTATCTTCAACAGCCACTATTAAATAAGCCACTAAACTATTGTCAGAAAAAAAGTTTTTAGAGTTTATGGCCAGGTTTTTCGCGATCCGGCCCACTGTGCACCGGTGGTACACGACGGCCTTGAAGCCGATCTCCCGTGCACTACCGGTGGGTCACGACGCCTGTGAGGAGAGACGGCCGTGACCCACCGGTGGTGCAAGACGTCGCGAACGTGTTAAAGACGGGCCTTCGTCACACTTTCACGAGTAAACAGTGAAGATTGGAAATTTCACTGGCCTGAACTTGTTTATTGACAAAAGTGAAACGAAATGCGCAACAACGCTCCTCAGTATAAATGAAAAACTTAAAACTTTGTGGTTCCACAATGATAATTTTATTTGCACGACCCGGGTTTCGACGTACTATAACGTCATCTTCAGGTGAAGACTCTACAAAAACTCGTGGTTATATACTGCCCTCAGGAAGGGCAGCAAGGGCATGGGAGGGTTGGAGGGAAGGAAGGTAGGGGGGGGGGGGGAAGAGTTTGGGATTGGGTCAGAGAGGTATCGCGTACGCTTGAGGAAAATGGGGGGGGGGAAGAGAATCCCCGTAGGGAGCACTCTTCATAGGTGAAGGAATGTGGAGGGAGGGGCACTTAGTCATACAAAACAAACCATATAAAATAAACCATAACAAAACAAACCATAATACCCTATAAATGTTTGGCTGTCAAGGTGGAGGGTGGAGTGAAGGGGAGGGGTTTTTTCTATCTGGGTTGTTAGGATGAATAGGTTTGGGAGGGGGGGAATGGGAGATTTAGGAGGGGTGAGTGGGAGTTGTACAAAAAGTCGTTAACAATATTCTGCCTGGAGCGTACACAATTTAAAATTTCTAACTGCTCCAATGCGTCTAATTTGTATCCTTTCTTTTCTACAAGCAACACTTCAATTTTAAAGTCACTGGAGTGGTTGTTCTCTAACAAATGTTTTGCAAATTGTGATGTTGATTTATTGTTTCTTACACATGCTTTGTGTTCTTTCACTCTTTCATCAAATTACGGCCTGATTGCCCAACGTACACAGCTTCTCATTCACATCTTAGTTTATAAACTCCACTTTTCTGTTTTTTTTTCTATTTTGTCCTTGGTGTGGGAAAGTAGGTTCCTCAGGTTCAACTTGTTGTATTGGGCCACTTTAAACTTGTCTTTAGGCAGCTTTTTGCAAATATTCCATGTGATGTCATGAAGATATAGGATCTTATGCCATTTTCCTGTACGTTCTTGCCAGGGTTGAGGAAATTGGCAATTTCCATAAATGTATTTTACTGCCAATTTCTTTAGTTTATTATGGTACAACTTATCAATGAGCTTCTCCTTATACCCATTGTTTCTCGCAATTGATTTTATCGTAGCCAATTCTCTTTAAAAATTAGTTTTAGACAAATCATGGGATGAAAGGCAGATTACTTTTATCTATGAAAGGCAATGCTCCTCTGTTCATTGCGCGGTATAATCAATTCACATATGCGTATATTAGTACGTTTAAGTTGCAAATAGGATAATTTGTTGCGTTCATGTGATAATAATCATAATTTGAATGGATAAAAATGGGATATTTCACAAATAAAAACATGAAAAGATATTTTTATTGCCATTTCCTACTATTTTTTTGTATTCATAACCTCATTTCGCATATTTACTAATTTTGCAGATATTTCACTTTTATCGCTAATTTTCGCAGAAAATTCGCGTTTATTGCAACATGCGATTTTTTCCGGTCCCTAGATATACGTTGTACAATAAATATATCTCACAATGCTTAAATGGATTAGTGATATTATGGCACGAGTAATTGAAAAAGTTAGATTTTGCAATACAAACAATATTGCCAGTGCCATGAAGCATTAAACACAAAATTTGGAAGGAGAATAATCTAATATGAGCTTGTAACAAAACGAAGGATGTATTGATTTAGTAGCTCAACAAATTCTGTTTCAAGGATCACTATCTGAAATGTTCTTCGACAAAAGTTGCAGCCACATGGTCCAAACATGACCAGTGCCACCTGGATCACCCCAAGAATCTAATTCCAAAAAGTTGAATTTTTTTACCCTAGATGCCAGCAGAATTTATGATGCCTCAGGCATATACATGCTGGAGAATATTCGCTTCGTGCAGCAATGGGGAAAGATTAATCTCAAACATGGAGCAAAGTTGCTCTCCGTGGTAGGGACCCAAAATATTCCCTGCAACTTCAGTCACTTTGCATGGCCAAAGGGTTAAACAATGTTTTACACGTTTCAGTTTATTATTTATAGTCCATATCCCTTATCAATCATGCAGTTTCTAATGCCTTTTATATATTCACTTAACACAAATTCGTTTAGCACAACAGGTTTTTTTTGGAAATTATATCTTGTGTTGAGCAGGGTATGCCTGTATTAACATTTAAGTGAACATGGAATACAATGCCAGAGCCTAATTTTTGGATAGTCAAATCCCTGGTGGTATTTTTCTCATTATGCCAAAGCTAAAAGTGGAGTTGAACTGTTAAATGATTAAATACTTCCATATAATATCTTAAAATAAAAAACGATAAATTAATACAACATATGTTTATGGAGGGGAATATTTACCAGAGAAATTAAGCCAGTAAAAGATGCATCATTAAAATATCCAAGACTTAGGCATTAGCAATGAAATGTGTTGCATAAACAAAATTCAATGCCAATTAACTTAAAAAAGAAAGGAAGAAAGAAAAATGGACTCCAAAGAATTACCTACCTCAGTCTATGTATTACAAATGCAAGAATTTTATCAGACAGAAAAATTTTGATATTTTCCAGTGAATCAGAATTTTACTTTATAAAACAACTTTATTTCAACACTGTAAATATATATTAAATATAATATAGTATTAACTTATGAATTTCCACCACATAGTGATGTAATATTGTCTCATGCTGGAGCACAAAAGTATTTCATATAAAATAAAGACATGAACACAATAGATACAATGGTTATTTAAGACCCACATCAATAAATTATTCAGTTTGAAATTGGTAACTCCATGATTATTAACAAAATAGGTCAGGGTCTTCGGAAAATAATATTAATGGAATGCTTGAAACTTTTACCCTCTATCACATATACTATCTACTACACTTGGTTCCATCAAAACATGGTCCAGACATCGATGTATAGCACTGCGCAGAATCTCATCAAGAAGAAAGTGTACCAGCCTAAAGTAAATAGAGGTCAAAAATATATTAATCATGATGGAGAAAATAGTACATTATTAAAAATCAAATAAAATTCTCTGAAAATTTGAAATAAAAATTTAATCCATTCAAATCCAAATTGTTATTCTAAGATGATGAAATCATTAAAAATAGCCATAATTGAAGTCATTAAACCTTTATTTGACAAGATGGCTAGACCATTTCTGTCTATTTTGAAGCTCAAGAAAAACAAGTGCCAATGTGATATAGGACCCAAACCTTAAATTAATCAACAACCCTCCTGCATTGTAATTAATCAACAATCCTGCCGAATTACTATGGTAGGTGAATTGCTAAATTTTGGAAAAATTAGCTATCTGTAACCTCAGACAATAAATGAAGATGTGAGACTTTTCAGATAGTATTTCATAAATGTACTATTGTACATCACAATATGTGATGACATGTTGCCATAACATTTAAGATTTAATTTAACCTTTATCAGCCGAGCGTGTCTCTCCGGCACAAAAAAAATATCGCTAGACTGCCGAGTGTGTTCATTTGGCACACTGCGTCCTCCTTTCACTCTCAAGGCCCCTGGGACTGTCAATTGATAGAAAGTCTCATTTTTTTTGCATCATTTGACTAAGAGTACATCTTTCTTCCATCTGAATTTTTTTCTTTGGATATCTCACGGTATTATATGTTGTTTGACGTAATATAACATGACGAATCCAACTCCCGTAAACAAGGCTTGCTTGCCGTTTGTATGAGGAGGGAACCGAATACTTTCCTCAGTACAAATAAAGTTATAGACCGCATAAAGATATATATTTCTATAAGAGAAGCATTCAAAATGTAGAAGGTCCTCCTATCATAATAATTTTTTCTTTGCTATGCCAAGATAATGTGATTTTATTCGACCATCTTTCGCCTAAATGATACATCTCCTTACTCTAGGTTTGTTTACTTGGTGTGAGACCAGGAAACTTCATGCTTTTGCCATGACAGCGGAGGATATATAGCCCAATTATATCCTTATCTTCTCAGAAAGCACTCAACGATAGGAGCATCTTACTTTCATGAGAGGTTTTTTCCATATCACCATACGCTTACTAGGTTCCGCTGGACCATCTATCCTGTGAATGACTCATCCTCTTTGTTCGAGTTTGCTTATCTTGCTGGTAAGGAGGAAAGAGAATCCTTACGTGAGCACAAATCAAGATAACAGGATGCTGGATGATGCCTTTGATAGCATGCGAGCCTTTCTGCATACACACTTCGAAGTCCTTCCCGTCTGAAAATCTGTTGTGACTAACATTTTCATATCATCGCGGACTGGCTCGGTGAGAAGTCTCTCCTGAAACTGATCATTCAAGCGTGTTGTATGCTGTGGTATGAGCATTTTTGAGACAATATCATTAGTAATATCGTAGTTCTAGCAATATGGCTTCTGAAAGTAAACTTCTGGAATAAGAGGAAGATATAGAAATTCTGACAGAGAGCAGTTGTGATGGAGACAGTGACACGGATGTTGAGCCCTCCTGGTGTTTACCGTTACGGAATTTCAAGCAGAGCATGCGCTCACCGGATGGATTAGATAAAAATCAGGCACCACTCACGATAGAGAATAGTCTCCTCGATTTTGTTAAATTATTTTTTGGAAACAAAATTATTTGGGAGCGAGGTGATTGTGTTGTTCAAAGGACGAGTCATTTTTCATCAGTATATTTCTAAGGAACACGACTTTGGTGCCCGGAATGTGAAGTTGGGCTGTGTGTAGACCTCTTTTTCATGATCTATCGCACAATTGTCAGTATATGAAATGCGTAGCTGGCTGACATCACTATGATAATATTCAGTTCGAAGGAAAATGTGCAGGTATTTACGAAATTTACATGACATCTCATAAATATGGGTTTTATTGCCAAAGTTGCTATTTACGTTTTTGAACTACAGTAATTTTCCTTATGCAAGGTGCACTCATGTTTTCGTATCATAAATATAAAAAAAATATTGCCGTACGTACTAGGTTTTATCATCAACCCTCAGCAGTACCTTGAGCCTCCATCTCTCTCCCTCCGTCTCACTTCTTCATATCTCTCAATTACACCTCCCCCTCCCATCCTCCACCTATCTCTTCCCCCTTCTTTATCAAGAATATTTTCCCTCACTCTAACCCTTTCTTTTTGGAGACATCGTCTCTAAAAAGAAAGGGTTAGAGTGAGTTACTACAGCATCAGCTGCTACAGCACCGCTCAGCACACAACACCGACTGCGGTTTTTCACTTCTGATGCAATTGTCCGCTAAAGTGAGCTAGAAGTGGTCCATCAATGGCTAAAAACAATCAATTTATGTCGTATCTATTGCTTGGTTACTGCGCGTAGGAGTTATATCCATAATGTGGATACAAACATTTTTTTTTCTATGTTGAAATTTTCTTAGACTTTCGGAACACGAAAATAACATTACTACGCAACATGAGTTTGAACGTAATTACATCAATAATCCGGTAAAGTATTGTCTAAAAGGAAGGAATAAAACAAGCACAGCAGACGGAAAATTAATTAATCAATTCAAATAAAGTATTTAATAATGCAAAAAACATATAAGTATTATGGTGAAAAATTTGTCTTTCATAGTGTTTGGAAGAGAAAAATGGTGACTCTCGGAAAAAGGCAGTTGTCATACTTTTTTACTTTTTACATAAGGATATTTTCCATTTTTTTATGGTTATTTACCATTCCATACATGAAAACTTTAAATTGAACTAAGGGCGTTTGTTACACCATTTTTGTAGAGGAATTGCTCGTTCTTTTGCAAAAAAAACCTTCACAGTTGAAAATAATTTAAATTTTTATACATAAACAATAATTAAACTTTGATTTAAAATATTGTTATATAAACTATCCCTTCAAAATCAAATCACATGAAAGCCCTGTAAAAACTCTATAAAGCACTTTTTATTTTATTGTGATACAACAAATACTCGGTAGTCTAGATATACAGCCGGCGAAAAACCTCGTAAGATAAAGGTTTATGGACGAAAATCCATAATTGTAAGAGTAATTGATGCATTCAAAGAATTGCAGAACTGGCCTCATCTTTTTCACTGTGAATTTCACACATTTGTGCAGGAATAATAAGGGGCTCTCCTTTTAATAAAAATGAAATCATCAAGCACTTGGCTTCTGGCATCTTGCATCTGACAATTAACAAGTATTTTGATGAGAATATATCACAAAACTTAATTACTTCAATCTAACTACAGAATTTAGGGCCTTCAAAGAATGCCACTTGTTTCAACCATTGAGGCAGAAAAGTCAATATCTGTCAAAATAAACCTCCACTAACGTGAACAGCCAAAGCAAAATCTGGTGTCCACTCCAACTCCAGCATCATCGGAGTGCCTTATCCTATACGGGTATTAAAATGGAGCTTGACTGAATACTTAAAAATAATAAATTTCTTTGGCACCGGAGAATGATAAATATACCATTTTATGCAACAAGTATACATCACATGACCTCTTGTCATCAACCTATCAATTTGCCTCTGGCACTACCAGCTGTCACACAATTAACACTATAGGTGCAATAGCAAAAGCTATGCATTGAACTGAACATCAAGACAATGACGTTACTGCCTCACCACACAAAAACCTTGCCAATTGTGTCAAGGATGCTGTAGACATCTACACAGCCGATAATGCAGCATAAAAAGACCGCTATAATGACTTTTATGGGAAGTTCCACTTTTATTTTCCCGTTTGTCACACTTTGTATCCATATATGCTTGCACCTTACGCAGTTTACTACATATTTGAATTGACAAGCAATGAGTTAGATTAAGCACATTAGATTAAGATAAGATTAAGCACATTTTTTCATTTCTACTTTTACTTGAGACACAGGATACAGAGACAAAGGTCAATATTTTCGGGGGAAAATAAGACTTTAACTTATATGTACCTATGAATCAACTTATACTCAAAGACAAACAGTAGTTAAAGGCTACAACAAAAGCCAGTAGAGACAGTAAGCCATGAAAATACACTTTATTAGTTATCCCTTTCTTCTTCCTATTCCTTTTTCTATCTCTCTCCTTTTACATGACCTGTGTCCTAACACCCCCTGCCACACACCCCTTAGCATAGTGTAGTGTGTGGATGTTGCATTCAGGGTATTGAGGCCAAAGTCTGTAGAAAATTGTTGGCATAGTAGATGAAGCTAGGTAAAAAAACTTGTTCCTAATTATGCCACATTTGAAAAAAGGAAGTTTCACAAATTTGTTCCAAAATATTAATTAATACACACAAGGAGCTTCATTTGAGCTAAAAAAAGGTAATGACTTACCGAGAGAAGTTATGTTCTTGAATTACATATTACCTTCCCCAGAACATGAAGTTTTCAAGCAGTTTATTAATTTCCAGCTAACATTTTTTTTCCTTTAGTTGCTGATCCTATTGTACTATTTGACACAGTTCCAATTAAAGCCAACTACATTTCAAGTATGGCAGAAATTTAATAGATTTAATCAAATAAATACTTTTGGATAAACTGCAGCTTCCTTCATTTTTCTTGCAAATTTGTTTCTAATCAATCCAGTTTTCACAATAACTCCATTCTAGAGTAACAGTCTTCATAAATATTGAAATTTAACTCTTAAAATAAAATAATCTGTCTTCACAGTGTCTTTACCTTTCATCTTCCACAAATCTGCAGATGTAAAGTTCCAGATAGCGGGCATCCACTTGGATTTGCTGCAATCCATATCGCCCAAATGTACGAAGCCGAACACATTCCAGAAAAGTCTGAAAACATGGAAGATTTTGTCATACTTATATTTTTAAGTACATACAAATGAAATCTATTTATGTGGTCACGATTCGAGGATTTGATCGAATCCATGGATTCAAGATTCGATTGAATCCTTCCGAAAAAGATTCGAACCCTTGTTGTGTGGGTGACATATGCATATGGCAGCCATCATCAGATATGAGCAACATCACAGTAAACTGTCTATTGTGGTAAAATCTCACCTTGGAATTTTAGCATCTCAACATCGTTTTACTACAAAAGTGTAAATAATTTGTATGAAAATTCATTACATCATAACTATGTACACAAGCGGAGATTTTATCGTTATTAATCATGGAAATTTTGCTATAGTTCAAGACACAGGGAATGTGAAGGTCAAATACTCTTTTTTCATGATTAAGTAGCAGAACAGATTTATAACTCAAAAGTTATGTTCTATTAAAATAAATGTCAAGTAATAACTAAGGACCTAACCTAACTAAGGTGAATAATATTCGACTAAGCCGGGAATCGAACCACAGACCTTTCAATGTCACGTTGAATGCACAGACCACCGTGCTACCTAGTCTACTAAGAAGTCACAGAGGTTTTCTTTCATATATAACCCTGCCGATTCCAGTGACTTCTTAGTAGACTAGGTAGCATGGTGGTCTGTGCATTCGATGCAACTTTGAAAGGTCCGTGGTTCGATTCCTGGCTTAGTCGAATTTTTTTCACCTGGAATCGGCCATCATTCCATCTTCACATCAACATTGTATTATGTATTACATTTTATATGTTTCCTATCCTCTTTCTTTCACCCTCTGTTTAAACGAAATATTTATTATTTATGCCTGTGAGTGGTTTGAGTGAATGAATGAATGGTAAAAAATATATATACAGTAGAACCTCTTTTTTACAAATCTCTAATTTACAAAATGACTCCAATTTACGAACCATTCTGCCGGTCCCGATCTTTGTACATAGGAAAACCATGTAAAATGACCTCCGTTTTACGAAACCTCCATTTTAATGATTTACGAAGTGAGAAGCCTGTCCCTAGGAGTGACTGACCCCTATTTTACGAAGTATTTGAAATGGTTTTGTCGCAGTGTTTTGAGGTCAATGCATCACTCAATGTGTAAACATTCGGCATTATGCGCACATTTCAAGAATGAGCATTTAAAATTCAAGAAATTGTAGAGAAGGTATCGAAAAACCATAACAACATTTTTAAATTTGATGCACGCTGACCCTGCACATATTTTTGGGTCACGTCTAGCGATGTTTTACCCTGCGCGAACGACTAAAATAGCGGGTTGCGCTCCGAGGGTGATAAGTCGGGAAAGCCATCTCAAGTAAACAAAATTTGGCCCGATTTTAAGGTAGATATTTGTTTCTATTATACTTGAGGTAAACTTGAATAATATATGATCCTGGATACAAAGGCTTCTTTTCTAAATCAATTTTCACGTCAGAAAAAAGAAGAAAGAAATTACTAAGTTTCCTCTTCATTCGCTGTAATTTTAATGGCCTATAAGCGTAGGCTATAATAAAGTTTCCGCCACGGTATATTACTCTCTCAGGAAACATGTGAATTGGCCAGCTTATCAAGTCTTTATTGAAGGTTATTATCGAAAGACATTTAATGAACGTTCAAATGGAACTCATAGATCGCACAAAGAATATTCAATGAAATACTTCATGGGTTGTTCGAAGAATGTTCAGCGTAAATGATTCTCTAAATGTAAAAAATAGTTTCACCTCCGTAGGCTGCTATCATAGAACCACAATGTATACTTATACCATAGAATCATCATATCACCTCATAACTATCGGAATAATACTTTTAACACTTGCCTACCTATGACATGCCAATACATACCCATACTCGCAAATGATTTGAATTACGAAACTAGAAGTAGGTGTTATATACCTGGCCACTTCCGTGCGTCAATGTAACTATGAGAAGTAATTTTTAATGTTAATAATCTACATCTACATCTACATATTACCCCGCAAGCCGCCTCAATAGGCGTGTGGTGGGGGGTGTTAGGACACCAGCCGTTTAAAGATAAAAAGGAAACGTTCTAATGAAATTAAGTTTTGAATTTATTAAAATCCCTTATTGTTCGGGGGAAAAACGAATTCCCATACCTATCCGTTCGGCAAAATATCTCTCTTAATTTATCGTTTCTGTCGGACCTGGAAATATAGTGGGGTTCTAATATGATGTTCTCCGTGTCGCTCTGAAAGATATCTATTCTCAATTGTTCAAGCAATCTAAGCCTAGCGCGTAGCCTCCGAGTCTCTAGCGGTTCCCAGCCTAATTCGTTTAACATCTGTGTAACGCTGTCAGTACGCCTGTAGCTGTTTTTGACGAATCGCGCAGCTTTCCTTTGTATTTTATTAAGTTCCCGGATTATGTCTTTCTGCACCGGATCCCATATGCTCGCTGCATATTCAAGGTGCGGCCGGATGAGTGCGAAATAGCACCTCTCTTTTACTTTTTCATCCGAAAATCTTCCCACAATACGCTTGACGAATCCTAGCTTCTTCAGAGCTCTGCCACAAATATTTCTTATATGTGCTCCCCACGATAGGTCCGAAGTTATCGTAACTCCTAGATACTTCACTTCATCTGTCGCCTTTATGTTAACACCATCCACAGCATATACATGGGAATAGTTGGACGACCTCCGCAAGAATTGTACCGCCGTGCATTTGCTTAGATTAAGTTCAAGTCCCCACTCTTGGCTCCACTCATGAACGTTGTTTAAATCCGATGATAAGGTTTCAAAGTCAGAGTGATCACTAATTTCACGATAGATGACAGCGTCGTCGGCAAATAAACGTATTTTACTGCTAATTCGAGAGCATAGATCATTTATGTATATAATGAACAAAAGGGGTCCGATCACGCTTCCTTGCGGGACACCTGATGTCACTTTAACGACATCAGAGCTAATTCCATGATATTATGAGAATAATAGTAATAATAATGTAATAATAATGTGATAGTATGAGAAAATACCATCCATTCATGATACATAATAGTTCTTTGACGTTAATTAATTGAAACCTATGTTGCCACACAGGATGAATATAAAGTCAATATTGCACTCGAAACCATGCAATACGTAAATATGGAAATAAGACCACTGGACCAAATGCAACACGCCGCACACACCATGCTTATTTCAGGATCACATACAATACAACTGACTCCAGAAGTCAAAGGCCAGCAATACAAGTCAAAATAAATCTATGAAAATATTTTGTCACTACCGTGTAAACTAAACACCACAAATATTCCAATAATGTAGAATGAAAATTGTCGACAACTCAATTATACCTGGTTTAAAGATGCTCTTTAAATGTTCATCCGGGGAGCATTATTGAATAAAACTTTGTGGACAGAAAAGGAACGATCAATGAACAGTCTCAAATGAATAGTTCACACTTGAACACACAATGAACGTTCTGAGGTTGTATGCTCAGGATAAGTCAGTCGTGGACTATTTATGAATTAGTTCATCAACGTCTTCTGCATGCACACAAAAACAAAGCATATATATCATGAACCCATTCCTTTAATGCTAGATTCTCAATATTATATTCTTAGGTCACCAATGCACCTCAATAATTTAATTTCCATGAGTAGTAAGACTAAACTGCTTTCGTTTTTAATGACTTACAATGTACTACCATATGCTTTACGCCATCCGCTTGCAAACTGCAAGCACCCATTTACTAGTATATATATATATATATATATATATATATATATATATATATATATATATGGAGCATCTTAAAGTCACTACTCTTCTTAAGGCAGTTTAACACGGGGCTCTCTACTGCATAGGCTGATGTATGGATGCATTTGCAGTGAAAATTGCATTGTGTAAAGCGGTGTACTGAGCGAACGCCTGCGCGAATGTGTGAATGACTGTGAGGAAAATAGCCCCTGCACTAATTTGGTGCCCGCGTTCTCGCAGTCCGTGAAGCACCTCGTATGTAACATCCATTTCAAACATCCATTTAACAGAACAAATAACAATTGTTGTTAACATTTATAGTATATAACATATTTTTATCTCACATAGTCACGACCTTGAGGAAATAGGAAATTTTTAGGCTTGCATCGCGTGGCTGCTGCATGTATTCCAAATGGGGGAGCCGACGGACCGCGCGAGAGAAAATTGTAAATGTTTAAATATTTATAAAAAACGCATTTAAGAATTGCCACTAAATTTTATTTTTTGAATAGTTAGCTAGGTATTTTTAGATTACGAAAAAAAAGTTTCAGCCGATTCTGAGATGGAGTATTTGAGAAAAGTTAATTAACAATTTTTTAAACTTAGTAATTAACAACAATAGGGTATAGAAGAAAATAATTTTTTATTAATATATTTGCATTCAATAAAGATTTAGCTTTAATAAGAGCTATTAATCATTGCTGTATGACAATTACAAGCGGAGATATAAGTGATCATATGATTTAAGGCTCGGATTTTTGCTAAAAATGCAAAAAAATTAAAATATGCATAATTCGCTCAAAAATGTTTTTTTCACAAAACGGTTGGAGGGTATTCAGTTCGAGCTGATATTTTACCCATACACCAATTATTATCAAAATCTGAGACCCTAAGGGACAAACGTTTGTTGAATTGAGGTGGAATGACCCATATATATCTGTTAAAAATTAAAAGGCATAAAGATTTTCTATTCAACATATTCTACATTATAGAATTTGATTTAGAAAATATAACAGCACTCTCCATGTCTCTATCCCAGTAATAACCTCATGAAACTGGGAGATAACTTACAATTTTTCAGTATACTTTACCTCCAAACTTATCTTAATTACTCCAGTCAGAACTGATACTTTTGAAAATTCAGCAGGGGAGAAGGCATCAACTCTCTTGTAAAACAAACGCTGTAAATTTGGTGCCAATGAAGAGTCTAGTTGAGATGGTGCACCTGACCAAGCAGATGCTCGGGCTCCAGGCCTAAGTCTTCCCACTCCAATGCTAAAATATGATATATAAAATTACTAAGAGTAAAATTACAACAGTACAATGGAACACATATTATGGTATCTAAGAACTATAAAATGAGGTGACATATTCATTAGAAATTGAAATGTTATGAAGTCAATTTGGGATAACATATGGGTTATTTCTAAAAACATTAACATCACATGAATCTAAGACTTGATTAATTCATGCCTAGAAAAATGTCTATGTACTTTACCTATACGTACGCCGGCTAGAGTCTGAGCCCCGTTTCGTACGCTGACCCTCTTCATATAATGCTCCAACCTGGGCTTCCACATTGGCTACATCTTCTACAACTCTCTTCATGACAGCTCTTACTGTTCTTGGCTCAAGAGAATGCAGCCAATCCCGAGTCTCAACTGATTTTCTCAGCATCTAAATATAAGGAATTAATGCAGCAAATGAACTGACAACATAAATTATTTCAAATAACGCCACAAAATTGGTAGTATTATCCAGCAAATTTGTGAAATTTTTACCTGAGATATAGCCAGTCCTTGTGATCGGACATAATTATTAAGAAGTTGCTGGGCTACAGTCCTGAATTTATTGCATATATCTGCTTCAGAAGTCGCGCTTTCAGAATTTACTTTGCCATCGATAGCAAAAAACTCTTCAGCTTCATTCATCTTTGCAATAGAAAAATACAAGATTTATTCAGTTTTCACAAAAAAGCATCATAAATTTAAGTTATATTAAGACAAGATGCAGTAATATTTACACTAAATTACCACTTCCATTAAATGATTTCTTGCAAATATTTGTACCAGTCGTAAGGATATTTCATGCAGCCCATGGCCCAAAATAAATTGGATAAATTATCTCATTAGAATTGCATTTATATTTAAACAGAAAAACACATTTTAGGTCTTTCACTCTTTAGTTTTCGTTCTGTCATTTTCTCTCATGTAAAACATTTCTTCATACGTAGTTTTAAATTTACCTCCCAGAAGTGGGTTTCCATTTTTCTTTTGTTTGGGTGAGCTGAAATCAAGTGGAAAATGGGTAGAACTATTTACTCTAGGGCTATGTTGAGTTTTTTACTGATTGCCAAAGTTTGCACAAATGAAAATTGTTCTTGCAATAGTGAAAAAAGGATGAAAGCCAAAAAAATAATCCAAGTAATAAATAAAATACGTAAATATTTATACACCTAGATAGGAAAATGGTAGGAAATCAGTGATTACTCAGAAAAAGCCTGGATCATTTTATTGTGATGACCATTCCTCATCGTATCATTACATAAATGGATTATTTTAAAACTAAACAAATGTGTCCCAACAAGATTTTGGTAAATTTTTTATTACTTACCAACACATGCACACTAGAACCTGCAAGCTCAAGACAGAGTTTAGACAATATGAGAAGAAGTGGTGGTGGTGGGAGGGGATTTCCTCCCTTAGGCTGGGCGGCACAAAGCGATGAACAAACTGATGCAATGTGCTCCAAAAATGCCACCACCAGTCCTTCCCGAACTCCCTTGATGCAAAAGGATTCACGAAAGCCTGGTTTTAGGCCAAATGACAGATCTGCTTGCAGGAAAGCCTGAAAAATCATTAAAAAATTCATTCTTTAAATGTAACATCAAAAAGTTGGAATAATATTTATTAATACTAATCAATTTTAATACAAGGCAAGATAAGGAGCTTTTCCATGATAGGGTTTCATGGATTTCATTTATTAAAGGGTACAGGCAGCTATTAAAATATGAGGGACCATTATCTGAGGTGTACTATGCTGTAGTGCATGTTGGTTCGTAGTTCAATTAAAAATTGAGATGGGCAAAAATCTGTTCTGGAAAAATATCTTGGCTGGGTCACATTATTTGATCCACCCATTTTGGAACAAAATATTTTAGCCATTAAGTTAATATTTAAGAAATAATTAGAAGCCTGAAGAATAAAAGTGGTTAGAAGTCGTCACTGGCAAACTTCATTTCAGTGCACACAATGGATTCTTTTACTTGGGACTTTCTCTTATGAAACTATAATTTGAACCAAAGTTAACTTTAAGCTTGCTAT
Organism: Pyrrhosoma nymphula; assembly: GCA_963573305.1. Classification (NCBI taxonomy): domain Eukaryota; kingdom Metazoa; phylum Arthropoda; class Insecta; order Odonata; family Coenagrionidae; genus Pyrrhosoma; species Pyrrhosoma nymphula. Next base: position 127,019,627 of record OY754328.1, read on the forward strand.
TTGCTAAGCTTTAATAAAGATTCTTTATCATACTCTGAAGAAAATGGCAGACTTTCCCTTCAAAAACATGTGACAACCTACCCTAAGGCCTGATGGAAAACTCAGAAGCTCTTCCTACACATAATTGATATAAGATATCAAAATATAGGGGAGGAAGGAAAATGAGATGGTTGAAGGAATGGGAAAGACATTAATGGAGACAGGTTAGTCAAAATATTTCTCTGACCCTAAAGGGATGGAGGGCCAAATGGGACCTTACCAGCCTACTTGCAATGTCCAGTGAACACCCCTATGATTTGTAATAAAACACAAGGTTAAGTACATAGACTTTAATGATAATTATTGATGGAAGAATTCCTAACACAAAAACAATTATTCAAAAGATTGTGTTTTCACCGGTAATTTGCAACGAGAAACTTATTGCCCATCAAATTATGCATATTCTAATGTGAAATGTGGTTCTGGGAGTAAATTTCTCTTACCAGTAAGTCTTGAAGTGCCGCACGAGTTTTCCCTACTATAGATGATATGAGAGATGTTAGAAGATCTTGAAGAGAAATTCCAAGCATTCCTGTGCCATGTTGGGAATTTTCTTCTGATACAATACCTGGAGAAGGTGGTGCCACGAGACCCAATCTAACCTAATAAATGATCAAAGATAATTTACTTGCATGAAAATCAAGCTAAATTTCACATCAAACCTAAATGGAATTTAAGCTTCATGCTAATTTTAATATAAAAATTCTGACAGTAAAAAGAGTTTGAATACCACAAACCATAAAAAGTTTCATGGGTTGGCAAGAATAGTCATATGTATATATGAACTCGATACTCTCAGGCGTTACTTTGTAAAATTCCATTTTGATAGAATCAAAACAAACTTTGTAAATTTTACAATCAATTTTATTCACTACGACCGGTTTCGACGCATAGGCGACATCTTCAGGTCTTCGACGCATAGGCGACACCTGAAGATGTCGCCTATGCGTCGAAACCGGTCGTAGTGAATAAAATTGATTGTAAAATTTACAAAGTTTGTTTTGATTCTATCAATATGTATATATATTATTTTAAAAGAATTTTAGAGGAATATCACATCTAAGAGTCAAATCAGTCATAAAATGCATTTAGATTACCGTATTTGATGTGATATAAGATGCACCGGCATATAAGACTCACCCCCATTTCAGTAGGGCACACTCAAGACCATTAGCCAGTGGAAGGCCATACCTTCACATATAAAACCCAGGGGTGATTTTTTTTAGCCCTAACTTAGAAAAAAAAGGTGCTTCTATGTTCTTATATGCCGTCAAATATGGTACATGAAATGCATAATTACATATCTGTGTAAAGCCTTGATTTCAAATGACCTGATAATGATGCTGGAAAACACACCTAGCAAACAATTAACACTTTCCCTGCAGTCAACCTGTGGAGACTTCCTAGCCCCTATGCGGTGAAAAAGTGAATGGTGGGTAGGAATGGCCAATGGAATGTAGGAACTATGTTCACAGCAGTCTACCGGGCGAACGTAGCTCCTACATTCACAGGAGCGAAAGGGTTAAAGACTAGCCATGGAATCCTGTGCAAGACAAATGATCTTATTTCATATTGAGTTACAAAAAATGTTATTTATCACACCTTAAATTGATTAACAGTATTACCAATGAATATCTCTGCAGTTCACATTTTTACTTACATATGAGCATGAAAATTATCAAAAAATAGAAAAATACAGTTCAAGAACATGATTTTCATATATACAGAATGCCCATATATTAGCATCTTTAGGCCAGTTTATCAGTTCATACATCTATGCATACCTACACAATTCTTATGGGCCAACATCATTAAATATATTGGAACGGATTCATCAAAAAGTTCAGACTCTATATTTAATTTTTTAACATTGAAAATTTGGAGGGAGAAATTTGTTTACGAGGATTACATTCAAGTAAGTTTCCAGTTTTCACAAGAAGCATAATACTAATATGTATATGTAATCCCAGGTCAATGGGACATTAATTTTAACAAGTCCTTTGTAGTTGCTAGGGGTTAAGTTTGTATCAGTGACACTAACTAACATATTCATTCTTAAAAGTACATATATACCTGTGTCAACCCTTCACGGAAGTGAGTCTTTAAAGCTTCCAGATGAGAAGAACACTGTCTATGCCCAGCTTCCAGCACAACTTCCATCCCAGATCTGTAATTAATAATGTATTAGGACTTTTAGATAACATTATCCAAGAAAAGAACAAGGCTCATACATAATCAATTGGAACAGATGAGACAATACTAACCCTACCCATTTCAACACAACATTTACAACACATTAAAATATATTGTCTTCTTCTGCAGAGTTATTTCTTGAATACAAAAGTTGGCAAGAAAAACAAGACTAAGGCTGATAAGTTCCAAAACTAATGGATTTCTATAATTTAAAGTACATACATACATACTTGACTATAGTCTGACTTTTTGTGATGAAATTTTTGGGCTAAAATTAGGGGTCAGATTATACAAGATCAATACTTTTGTGGGTTGAAATCTTAGCACGAAAAAATTAAGGTAAATCTTTATTAGGACACATAGCTTCAACACTGCGCAATATCCCTATCTCAAAATATATCAAAGCCATACACAGGACAAAAGAAGAACACAAGTCACATTTAAAGTGACCATTATATTTTTATAAACAATATGTATTCTGTATTTTCCTCATAAAACACTCTGTTTCTGCTGTGGAAAACCACCCTGCATCATATATGGTCAATTTCTAGGTCCGATTTTGCCTGAAGACCTTAGGCTACGGACTTAAAGTGACGAGGTGTTTGGTTAACTGGATTCCTAATACATACATACATACTCATAGTTGAAATTAGAACTAATTTTACTTAAGATTTATCGGTTGAAATTTCTTTTTACCAAGTATCAGTACATAGTATCAATGTATTGCAGCAATACATACAAGTAATCATCTTATTTTTGTAGAAAATTTGTTGAAATCTGTATGATACGAATTTTATAATGAGAAATAAATCAAAATAAGCAAGGTGATGTCCCTGACCATGCCATGTTGCTATATTTACTTTTCTATTTGAAAAAAATATCACTTTTCTGTTCCTCTGTCAACGATATTGAAGGGCAATGGAAATGTTATTTATTTTTTGACTCTGTTGCCAAAACTAGGGTGCATCTTACTTGCCCAGGAAATCTAATATGCTGGAAAACGTACCTACATAGGATACGATGTTGAAAACTATAATCATTCTGCATACGTTCATTGTGAGCTTCAAGATATCAAAATGAAAAATATCAATATTAACAGATACTCACGAGCATATACAAACTTAGGGGCATATACATACACGAGGTAAGTATATGAAAAAAAATAATTTTTTTCATAGAAAAATTAGAAGCTTGACTACAGTTTTAACTTTTACAAAACCCATAATAAAAAACCTACATAGCCTGGGTTTCAGTGCTCAAGCATCATCTTTAGGTACTTTCTCTCAGAACATAAAAAATTTCTGATAGGGGAAGGGAATTGAAAAAGTATGAGAGGGTAGGGAAGAGAATTTTAGGCAACTGCTCAAGGGCAGGTGAGGAAAAATGATACATAAATTTATTAATGATAAAGAGTCTGGATAACAAACCATAGCTTACCAAAATGATTTTGAGCTTTGCTGGAGCCCTGACACATGTTGTTTATCACTAATATGTTCAATCACTAAATATTATATGTATTCACATTTTAAAAGGTATTTGGCAAAAATAACCCTCTTTTCATTGCTGTCCTTTAAAGACGTTAAAATTTCCTTTTGCCAAAATGCTATAATTTCTTCCAACTTGAATACAGTATACATACATAGTATATATTATATACTTTAATGATTGCAGATTAATACAGAAAGCAAAAGATCATTATGAGAGCCTTTCTTTCAATGAAATCCAAATGCACACAAAAGCTCCTAATAAACACAAACACATGAATTATAATTATGTACATACATTTTTCAAATGACGAATGTATTTTACATAACTTACTCACTTAATTAACATCTGATAAGTTCTATGTATAACATAAGAACTGAAAAAAAGCAAATATACATAAAGAAATAAATTTAAGGTAATAGAGCTTTTAATAAAATGATAAATGGAACTATGGCTTTGCTCCCTCATTCAGAATAATTGCTCACCTAGCAAGATCTTTCTCCAAAGAGAACAACGTGTCAATGGCTTGGAGGCGACGATGAAACCTATCCAAGGCACGTACTAGAAGTGCACCTCCTCTCGGACCAATGGTGACACCATCACTATCCATTTGTTCTAATTTTACTCGCTTTCGTACAACTGAGAAATAACTTTCCATGTGTTCTCGGACAAAAGCGCCCAGCTGTGAAATGGCAGCAGCATTTTTTGACTCACTATAACAAGAATTTTACTATGAGAAAGCTATTAAAATAAAATACAAGAAGTGACATTCATGAAAATTAATACATCCAAACAGATTTTTAATACCTGCTATTCTCAGGATCACCTTTGCTCTTATGTAGAAATATATCATTATATGATGCAACTACCAAGCATATGTCACTCAGAAAACCACTGCTTCCCATATCCACAAACTCAATGATATCCTATTCAAAGAAAATGATGAACAAATGATGCTAAGCATTAATCAAAATAATTTTGAACATTAAAAATTAAAGATTATATCAACAATAAATTAGAGTTTATCACATAAAAAGGGCAACAGGAAATCTCTGACAGTGGATTCAGCAGTCTTAAACTGATTCACATATGTAGCAGCTTCAGGAGATGCTGTGTAAAATCATTTTCCTTAACTGAAATACTGACTTAAAGAAATTTACCAATGAGAATATCTGGAAGTTTAGATACCTCAGCCATAAATTAGGAGATCCAGGTTCTTGTCTCAGACAAATTAAATGATTTCATCTTCTGCACAATTCTCATATGTTTCAAATATCATCCTTAAGAACGAGGCATATTAGATGGTCATTGCGAATTTCACTGAATAATTACACACATACATATTTGATTTCTCATTGATAAAAATTATCAACATTCACACATTAGTGATACAAAGCTTGAATAATAGCATTTAAAAAATTAAATACCCGAGTAGTGGGTTGAGCATCCTTAGTAAAAAAGCATAGAGAAAATTGATGAAGTGAAATCCGAGCTTGCAAGATTTTAGATTTCCCAGATTCACTTATCCATATTTCATGAGCATTTTCTTCATTTACCTTAAGCATAGGCAATAAGTTTGAGAAAAATAAATTAAATGTATCTATGATTAATAATTATCCATTGTATTAGGTTATTGTAGCTGATCTCAGAACTAGTAACATATGTAGATGAGAGGGAATGATTACAGATCGGTAACTATGCAAATAATACCTGGTCACCAATATCCAATCGCTGGTGAAGTAGGGAGAGTTGATCGTGAAGACGCAGAGTGGCATGAGAAAGAAACTTGGATCGTAGAACCTCAGATGGCTCACCCAAGCGTAGGAGTAACTCCACAGATTCTGTTAGCTCTCTGGCAGAAGCCTATAGAAAAATTCAGAACCTTTTATAAAAATAATCAAATAAAGCAATGTGAAAGGAAAAAACAAATTCAAATGTTGGAGAAGATCATTCACACAGAATTCAAAATATCAACATATCCAAACAATGTAACTTTTCCCATGGATAACTGCATATTATTTCCCAAGACAAACTTTTCAGGCTTTGTAGGTTGTGATTTCACTGTTTGACAGTCTACCCTAATCGTGCTAATGAAAGTTCAAAATGCATCCTTAATAAATTAATATCAAGAATATGATAAATGCATAATGGAAATCAATATTTTCACCATGCTATGTTGGAATGTGCTTTTTCTCCATCAACAAGCACTCTTATCTCAATTTACCTATTTTAAAGTTTTTACCCTTCAATTGCCCAATCAAATGCCCTTCAATGTTTTTTAATTAGAATTTGGAATATTTTAGGATGAAATAAATCATTCAGTAATACACATGCACAGCATTTTGTTTTCATTGCGTATCTCAACCTCTCACAATTGCACCTTACTTGAGATACAACAGCCTATTTTTCAGTCATAATGGTAGTTTGATAATAAGATATCTACACAAAAATGTCATTCATTTGTTGGACATTAAGTCCTCAATGTTCCAGATAAGCAATCCTCTGCAGTAATTCATTAATTTGATGACTAGCCAAAAACTGATTTCACTACCTCTCGACTGTTGAACTGTGCACGGAGTTTTTCTCTGAGCTCCTCCAAAATGTCATGGCAATCCTTTTGTATGCCTTGGAAGGAGGGAGTGTCACCATATGCTTCAAGTACCCTCTGGGCTCGAGTATAGTCTCTCACAGCCTACCATGGAAGAGAAAGTAAGTAGAGCAATATATAGACAAAAAGTAGCACTATTCCAATCAACAAGTGAAACTTTAAGCTTAGATAATAATCAATATTTTAATTAATGTCTTATTAAAGGTATTATTATTATCAGGTGTGACAAAACTTTGCAAATGCAGACTTATACAAGGTAGATGAGTATACTAGAGTATAGTAGAGTATACTAGAGGGGAGGGGGGAAGTGAAGTGAGGAAATAATGGGGTGGCACGTGGATGGGGAGAGGGGTGAGTGACAAAAAGAGGAGAATTCTAGAGGTGCAAAGCTGAATGTTAGGGTGGTGGTGCGGGTGAGAGTTGATTTCCTGAAAATATGACAGAGAGTAGAGGACAATGATTATGAAACTGTTGCTCATTAAGGAGTCCAAATTTGAACTGGCAGAGGGCTGATATCTCTAGAAGGTGTGCATTACTTTGCCCAGCCCCCCTCCTCCCCTAATGTTCTTAAGATAGCTCAGGTTATTAGGTTAACAGAGGTTATTTGAGCCCATAAGGCTAGGAGGGTAGATAGGTGGATGAGGGTTTTTTGTGGAATGGAGGAAGATAGGTAAGAAACCTGGTGTAAGTATCAGCTTACTCTTAGAAAAGGTGACAAAGGGTCCCTTGTTTTAGGTCTCATCAGATGGATGGAGATTGAAGTGCTCCCTATAAAGCACCCAAGTACTCATCATGTTTCTAATGAAAAGAACTATACCAGTGTAAGAAATGGAACCCAGGTACTAGGGATGAAAGCTAGTACTCTAGCCACCATAAAAATCTAATCTCAATTTTATATCGCACATGGCATAAATCTCAGGGATGAAATATGTATAGTAGCTTAGATTAGGCAACTACTTTATCTTGATCCTGGGGGTATCAGAGATATATCTCATATAAGGCAGTCTACATATATGTAATTCAAAGGACAGTATAAATTTTTCACAGATAGTAGGTAAATATTAACTTGGAATGGACAATAATAAAAATGTGCACATAAAGAGTGCAAGCAAGTTAATACACCAAATATATGTATGCTTAGGGACCCTGAAAAGTGGTAAATAAACTCGAGGGAAAGCGGTGTAAAAATCATAGCCCCAGCAGTGCAAAAATGGCAAATTTCATGCTCCAGCAGTGAAAAAAATATTTACGTATTTCTCAATTTAAGCAAACAAAGAATTGTATTAGAGACATAAAATAAAAAAACTAACTTATTCTATCTAATCTTCATTGATGGTTCACAAAATACACAGATATACGCAAATACAGGCCATTACAAAGGTGACTCAATGGCCACCCAGCCTGTGAGGACTGTGTTGTGTGGGTTGCCTATCACTAGGGATAGGAATTTTTCGGTTGTTTGAGAGGGAGAAAAGCGGTACTTTGAAATTAAGAATTCAGTACTTTCAACAAGACATTTCGGTGTTTTCACAGTGACCACAAATTTATACATATATACATATAAAATACCGATTATTTCAAAGTCTAGAAAAGGATCACTTATACCGTATTTACTCGTGTAAGCCGCGCCCTCGTGTATCCTGCGCACCCCCATTTTCGGGTAGGCTCGTGAGGAAAAAAATTATTTTTTTCATAAAAACAATTTTATTCCCTTGAGCCAGCATCATTTTGTCATAACATGAATGCACGTTCTTTAATAGAAATTCTGTGCCAAAGGTAAGCGTTGAAGTACATCTTTCTCATGAATTTATTGCGTTACGTTTTAATATCGTCACGAAACACAGCCCGTTGTATGGTGCATATTTTTCACACAATAATCACAGTTGTATACAATCACATCATCCAGCACTAAAAATGGCATCTGTTCGAAATGAAATATCAAGCTAAAATAATTGCGGTATTATATACAATTTCAACCCATGATCATTCGATTACGGAAATCCATCGGCGAATCATCAAATAAAAGCAGAATGCCGTCCGTAACTGATAGATGCCTGAAATGTGATACGTTTGGTTCGTCGTCATAGCTGATAAGTGACTCCCAGCGGGCAACGCCCCCCCCCCCTCCCCCTTACTTTTGGAAGCCACCTGCGAAGTTAGGGCGTGGGAAAGCGATGAGTGAAATGTGATACTTTTGATGAAATGTGATGCTGACTCAAGAAAAAATATCGCTTTACTCCGACCCCCTAACTATGAGCGCCGAGGCGAGGGTGGGGGGAGAGAGAGAGTGGAGGAGGGAGAGGAAGAGGCGGGCCAAGGCGTGACCACCGAGATACACCGAGTATCTCGGTCACGGCCAAGGACGCGTAGCCGGTCGCTGGACTGCCGGAAGCGCCAGCGCTCGGCGTGAAGGCCTGTGGAAAAAAGTGCTGGACATCCTCTTTGCTTTACACGACTATAGTAATTGTATTAAACTTACGTGCCAACTTGAGGATTATCCGCATTGAAAGATAAACGATGCAGCTAGAACTTATATCAAAGCTCATTTTCGTATCACTTCTCATAGCCGAGTAGCATTTCCGCGAAATGATCGATTTTAGACAAGTTAACTAATTTTTTCTCTGATGTGATTGATATCAAGTACGCACAAGTATGTATCAAGCCCTATGAAATAAGTTCTAGCAACATCCTTCCTGCGCCAAACGGTGAAAGCAGAATTTCTTTATCTATTAGCATGGCGATGTAAAAGTTAACGGTCTCAAAATGGATTTCCTGGCGTGGTATCCACTTCCATAAGTGAATGATGCTTCCTATAAAAGGAAGTAAAAACAGATTAGAGTTCCGATTCTCTCTTTGCATGCGCCGATGCACTACGTTATTTATCCCATTGATGTGGCGATGCGTTTCAAAGCTCACTCGGGCGCTACGCAACATAATTTCAGGTTGTGGAAAAAACATGAAGGAGTGCGAAGTCAACCTCCCAGCTACCACCGGGGTAAGGTTACAATTTGAATTTACTGAAATAATGGCTCCGTCGTTAGAGCATCGGCCGTATCAATCACTAACTTTAGGGTATAGTGTAATGCATGTTGGTGATTACTCACCCCCTGCCACACACCCCTGAGGTGGCTTGCAGGGTATTTTGTAGATGTAGTGTTGGCTGCCGAGGCCCCTGAAAGGAGTTCCAACCCCTCCCCCACTAGTGAAAGCCACCTGGGTAAAAGCGAAACTGGGCGAGGGTAGGTAATAACAGATAAGGTGAAGGAGTGATCCTCTCGGGTTACCCCCTTTTCTTTCTCGCTGAATGAGTCCCTCGCAGATGAATGTCGTCGCGCCCAGAAACAAGAAACGACGAACTTTATTCTTGAGGGATTTTCTGGGAAAAACCGGTTTGGGCACGCCAATTGTTCAGATCTGACTGAGGTATCACCTTCAAATCTGACAGCTTTATTGTTTCCAGCTGACAAGTGAGTGATTGAGAGGGATAGCTGGATGGAAGGACTGCCTGTAAGGCAATTTCCACAAACCCTGGGAAGGATATTTTACCATTCGTCACGATAACCTGAATAGAGCCTCGTATTGCAGGTAATAATTATTTGTCATCGCAAAACGAATGAGTGAATGCCTCATGCCTCTATTTGATGCAAAGGTAGCTAGACACATGAAGTCGATTTCCATTGAAATGTAAAGAGTAGCAATATCTCGAAATATATCACTACTTGCAGGGCATCTTTCGGCTTTCGTCTTACTTCCGAATCATCCGTAAAAATGTATGACGCAAGTAAATAATTAACATTGCAAATTGATATATCAAGATAATATTGTTAAAATTCATCGCGGCAAAGAGGGGTAGAACCAATCCGCGAGTTGCTGCACGCCACACCGCAAGCTGCAACGGCAAAATAACTTATCCGCTGGCGTCAAATTTGACATTACTTCACACGTTTGAATTTTTTGATTGGATATGTATGATCGTAAGTCAGATGATCGTAAGGCGAGGACTTACTGTATTCACTTTGGAGAAACTAATGGCAGGCATTTAAGATAAAATGGTGCGCGGCTTACATGAAAATTTAGAGAATTCGTGTAAGCCGCGCACCCCCATTTTTTCACCGGCATTTTCGGAAAAAAGGTGCGCGGCTTACACGAGTAAATACGGTACTATAGTTTATCCCGATATGATATGATTGTGAAAGTTTGCTGCAGTTACGTGCATCGAAGATTTTAAATTTTTCCAATTGAGTCTTTACCAAGCAACCTGACAATTGTAGAATATGTACATGACCGTACATTTATCGATACAATAAAATCCATCTTTTTGATACTGGAAAGCCCGGTCTCTTGCACATAATTTTGCATTCGGCATCTCAATAACACGCCAAAATCACTTGAAAGCACAGAAACCAGGAATAAAACTAGGATACTAACAACTGTCACTGGAAAACAAACAGTCATTTGACGGAAATGGCCAAAACTAGAGATTCAAACAATAAAATCAATCTTGGTGCCACGCAATAAATAAATATGTCGACAATTATATTGATGTCGTAGTTGGCCTTGATTGGTGCTTAAAAGCCAGCTACGCAACCATTGCAATAAGGTCGTTCACTATGATGCGAAATTGCAATTTAATTCACGAATTCCGTAGATGGATTGGAAAATAGATTTTTGGTGGAGACAAAATTCTTCTATACTCAGCCACTCACTCTTACATCAAAAACAAAAATTTGCGAAACTTGCCGCCCACACAAAAAGTTCGTGACGTCATCAGAGATCCGGTTCAGTTTCTAATTTGCTCGCTGGAAAGCGAGGGAAGGGGAATGCTGCATAGTACCCAGCGTGATTGGACGGAGCAGCGAGTGACTTCAAAACTTTTCATGTTGGTTCTTTTACGTGAAAGGGTTAAGAACCCCGATTTTTCACCGCCGATAATTCGAAAAGCAGGCGACGGATCAAAAAACGGAAAAATACGTCTCTCTTTATTTTTCAAACTCTATCAGAATTGGCATTTTAAAATCTCTAGGTGAATGATCCCATTGAAATGAAACAACTCAAAGCGGCTATTCACGCATGCGCAGTCTGCATCGTCTTCAAATCCGTAGTAGACTTTTATGAACAAATCAGACCCAAAATAAAAAATCTGAAAAATACGTGTCTCTTTAGTTTTCAAACTATAATTGGCATTAAAAAACTCTTGGCGAACAAGCCCATTGAAATGAAACAACTCAAAGCGGCTATTCACACATGCGCAGTCCATCTCGTCTTCAAATCTGTAGCACAGGGATTCCCAAACTATGTTCCGCGGAAGGCTAATGGGTGTTCAGAGTAACCTATAATGGCTTTATATGCTGCTACCTAAACGCAATGGTTTAATATATTGAAGTCCACAAGGTGTTCCGTTAAAATTACAGGATTTACGAAGTGTTCCATCGCAGGAAAAGTTTGGGAAACCCTGCTGTAGCAGATTATTAAATGCGCATATTGCTTTTCCTTTGTTCGACTCACCTCGAAGCGGAGAGCCACCAATTATAGATGCCGATAGATGGTTATTCCACTAATTGTAAATAGAAAGCACCGCAGCATAACGAGCTGTATATTGCCGGTTATCGCCGTAAATCGAAAGCACCCGATGTCATCCTCCCGCGATTGTTATTGTAACACCGGTTATGCTACGATGAACTGCAAACTTCTGCATACCGCAGGAATGTTTGCACGTGAGTTCGTTTAAATCGAATTGAGAACATTTGCTTGCAATTTTAATATATTTCTTGTGTTTGAAATGTACTTCCAACCATTTTCTCATAAAAAAATGAAAATTCGCGTTTTGGGGCACAATTAGGGACATTTCACGAGTTCAAAAGTTATTTCCCCAGTCAGTATGGAGTATGTTGTAACTAATTACCACTCCTAGGACATTTTTGTCTGAATTCGCAAAATTCGCGATCGCGAAATTTTCCTATTGCTACCTATCGCTAATTTCTTTGGTACTGCTTCTTTGCATATTCACAGCGTAATGTGTAGGGACCCTAAAAAGTGGTAAAAAATGTCAAGGGAAAGCTGTAAAAAATCACAGTGACAGCAGGTTAAAAATCTTGAATTTCTTGAATTGAAACGGGTAAAAAGAAAAAGTTGTTTTTTTTATCAACTGAAACATACAATGGACTTCATTGTTGACTCATGTTGAAAGATATAACCATTTATAAATATATAAAATAAGAAATAAATATATTAAGAAATTACATGAGAAATAAACATATACAGGAATCACATATCGTGACAAAACTCAGTCACATGAAGCGCCAAAGATTATGTTAAGTTGTATTTCCAAAGTTTCTGGGGAAGCATTGGTTCTCAAATCACTTAATATATTTCCATATGAAGAAATAGGTCGCTCACAGTTCACATTTGAACATGGAACCCACAGCACTTTTACACAAGGTTCCACAGACTCACTGTTGTCTCTCTTGATTCTCAGCAATGTATGGAGCACATAAACTTTTTCACCTTTTTCTTTTACAGTAGATTGCATGCACAAATAGCCAGTAAGTAGCACTGTGCTGTCAAGTTTATTCATAAGATTAATGGATGCTGCTGTCTGAACAATGGATGGTTCAGTGTTTTGGATAATGTTCTTCACATCAAATAATTTTCCCATGCTTGAAGTTAAGTTCTGGGCAGTATCTGATGTTAAAAGCCTAGTTAACTTAACCTCACACAAACTCCCTAGATGTGTTAGTTTGGATCGCCTAATTTTTCCAAAGGTATGTTAGCTTTCATCAGAGTATAACTGTGTCACAAATCAATTCCTCTTTTTCTTGCTTTACTTTTTTTGCACTGCTGATTGTGTCTGATATGGACAATTGTCTCTTATTCAATGTCCGTTGTCGTCCTTCAACATTTTTCGATTTTAGGACATAATTGATGTGCTTGCTGCTGCCCCTAATGTACTTCATGATGGAATCTTTTCTGCAGCAGTCGATTCGGATGTAACAAAATTCGCACATCATGATTTTGCTTCTTGTGTCAAATATATATAAACCATCGCTTTCAAACTCCTTTTGGAGATCAAATATGCTGACAGTTTTTGGCATTATGGTCTACAGAGATACTTTTTCTGATAAACAGTAGCTCCGATCAAACTATAAACCTGTGGTGACACTAGTTCATCCAGAGATACTGAGAATCGGAAATATCTGCCTGCCCAGACTTGTCTTTTGTAGGTACCACCCCGCCGTGCCAGCGACGCCGAAACTTATTCAAAATGACAATGCCGGCTTGCCTGACTTAATTTTTCTAAAATTTCTTTCGAGACAAATAATGTGCTGCATCATATGGAAATATTTGTGTCCCTATCTCGTACTTTTTACCGCCCCGCTATGCCGGCAACTCTCCAGCCACCGACCCTCCACCACGGGCGCCGAATCAGTTCACTGCAGCGTGATTGCTGTCGTGCTGGAGTCATATCATAAAGTCGGCAACATAATACACTCAACATCAGTCAGTGAATACGATAGTTTATCCTTTAATAACTCTTTTTGTCTACCTGAGGAGTAATTATACGACCCGTCAGTCACAGCTTAGGTGGAGCGCTCTTTGAATAAGATTTATACGTCCAATTGACAACTTTATTTTTCTTTTCGCCCAACCGCTAAGACATTTAAGATACTCTTGTCTAGCGTAGTTATTGGTCCAATTAATGCTATGCGCAGGCTTACTGAAATCATCTTTCATAAGATCAATTGCTTGAATGGAAAATGGAATCTTTCGGAATAAATACTACGCAAATTATATTTCGGCGGCACGAAGAAAACGATGCACCCCGACCCCGCCACCATAAATGCAATCTAGGGAGACATACGCAGATATCATGGTCACGCGCATCATCAGACTGATGATAGTGGCGCAGTGACGTTAATAATTATGTATATATTTCACACCATGAGTTTGCAAACATTTATTCACCAAATGGGACGACGACTTTCATTACGCGTTTTACATACATATAAAAATAAAACTTAAAAGAGTTTAATGTTTTTTTGTGCAAAATATCGTACGATAGGTTTAAAAAATGTGAAATTTTGCGCAAAATATTGCACTAACAGCCAAATACCGTTAAATTTCACGGATAAAAAGTTATTAGTGAAATTTCGGTGAATTTCGTTTACTTTAAAATGGCAAATTTTAATTTATTTGGGCTTAAAACATCAAAATAACAACTTTTATGATCTTTAACCCTTCAACTGCTCCCATCGTCTATTGGCGATTTGAAGTATTGTTTATGGTTTTAGTAAAAAAAAGTTCAAAAATTCGTATTCAACAGTAAAATCAGACGATAATTACTCATTGCAAATTTTAAAACTAATTTTCCTTTAAATAAAAAGTGACAAATTTTAAAATTACGCAAAATTGTAGAAAAAACTGTTTGCGTTTGGGGAGGGCTATATTTCAGATTATTTGCGCAGTTAAAGGGTTAAAAAAAATTTGTGAAAAAACCCATTCGCAAAATTTCAGGGTCCCTATGTATGCTACATTTTAATATAAAATTGGATACATGCAAGCCTACAAGTAACAAACAAAATTTGTACGTCACCTCTGAAATGTTTATTGTCACAATACCACTAGCTCTAGTGACTGTGAAATGATTTATGAAAAATACTAATTTATCCTTGTTCAGAAAAAAAAACAGAATTAACACTATGGAAATTCCCATTAAGTTGTGTTCTTTAGATTCCTGAAATGCTAGTTTCTTTCTGCCAGGAAGAGCAGAGTGGTTAACAGTCGCTCAAATACTTAATAGCAGTGTTTTGCCTCTTGTCTGGTTCTCAGGATAGAAGGCCATGTATTGCTTACCTATTAAAATCAGGCCTAAGTAGACCTAATAAATCTAAAAGTAGCCAAGAATACATGTGCTAGGGTTGTTTTATTTTGTTTTGTAGGTGTTTTAATCCTTTTTTCCTACAATCAAATGTTGGGTACAATTTCCACTGCTTTCGGGGAAATTCACGAATATATTGAGTATTACCAAAGCCCCTTTTTTTTACTTCATGTTGTTGTTCAAACTTGACAAGCCGAGAGTATATTAATCTCTAGTACGGGGCCCCATGAGGTGCAGGCTTGAATTGGGAGCAATTGGTCCTATCAGCTAAAGGTCATCCCTGTTCAGGATTGTTTTAATTGATTTAAAATACAAAGAACAGACAATGAACTTTGAAGAGCCACCAATGAAAATGAAACATTTCCTTGGTAAATATGTACATAATTTTTTATTAGTTTTCAATTGCATATTTAGAATTTTTATAGGTAAGTATGTATTTCAGATTTTATAAGTCTAATGGGAAGCCATTTTTAAGATGGAATGAAATGGAGGCACAGCTTATTTCATTGTAAATCTTAAGTCAAACCAAATAGAGTTCAAAACATGAGGTCAAATACATGTATTAAATTAATATTAAACCTAATGATTAAAGTTTTCATGCATTAAAATATAAGAAAATTTTACTTCTAATTTATCAGCCGAGCACTGTGTATCATGTAACCACTACTGTAAGTAATTGCAAGTGATTCAAAATTAAATGACACCAATCAATTTTGAGGCAACCATACATTGAATTATATACATATATTTGAAAATTATTTAGTGAGAGAAAAATACACTTTACATTCACAACACTCAATTCAGCTAATTCCATGCAAAAGTATGTATACTCAAATAATCATAATAACCTGAGAGTAATTCCCCTCTTCAATTTTGCTTTTCAACTGAGATGGTAGCCGAAATAAAAACTGAAGCTTTTTTAGAAGAGAATGAACTCCAGAAAGTTTGGTTATCTTCTGCCTTGTATCCTGAAAAATGCAAGATCATCATTAAAATAAAAAAATGAAACTTTACACATGACATGAGACATTTCAATACTGTGAGTGTGCACACTAAAATTAATGAATCAGGCCTGATGATGGCATAAATTAGGAATGGGCAACCCTTTTTTGGTGAGTGGGCATAAATACAGTTTAAAAAACACAGGCACACGAAAATGAATAGGACACTCACATTTTGGTGGTCATTTTGAAGGACATTTTGGCGGTCATGCCACCATCGTCAGCAATAAGAGAAATACATAGGTCAAGGCCATGCCTGGTTACATGATGAGTGATGACTGGTGGAGGGGGAGAAAGGAGCATGCTGCCAGGAAAATGATGACATAGGTTGGAAAGGGTTGAATTTTAAAAGAAGAGAGTGCTACGGGATGCTGCAAGGAAGAAATGGAAAACAGGCACATGTAATGTGGAGAAGATATTGCTTAAGGAAAAGGAGGGGAGTTATGTGAGCTCCAAGTTCACCTTTAAAAATGATAATTTACATTGAAGACTGGATATTTTTATCTTATAAAATATTGCTACCTTCCGTAAATTGCTCTCGGGCTTCACACCGGGTCATGGTGGCTGATGTTTCAATGGGAGACTTTCGTATTGTCTTCAGAGCGTCTACTGCACTCCTTGTGAATGTGGAGATGTCTTAATTGGCAAGACCGGGAGAGCAAATGAAACGAGATTGAAAGAATACCAAAAGAACTTTCGGCTGTGTCAACTGGGGAAGTCAGCGGTTACCGAACATTCATTAACCTTCAGCGTGACATCAAATGGGAAGACAATAAATTTCTCTGCTGCTCTAGGAGATATAGGGATCAGAAAACCAAAAAAGCAATTGAAATCTGCAGCAACTTCAATGGGGACCAAGGATTGCAGCTCAGCAAAACCTGGAATCCAAACATCAAATTGGCAGGAAAAAGACGTACAAATCCACCAATCACAACCGAGAAGACCTGAAGGGAGGAGGATATAAACTGACCACTGCTGAAGACTTGGCATCATTCATCAGCCCTGAAGATGATGGGAAAGACTTCCATCAAAACATCAGCCGCCATGGAAGATCTGACCCGGTGTGAAGCCCTAGAGCAATTTTCATCAGCCATTCGCTGGGCAAGCATCAATTCCTTAAATCCTACCTTCTGTTTTTAAATCAGAATTCCACATAATTCAATGTCATAAATTTCAATTCATTTAAGTTTTTAGGATGACTATTTTCATCAGATAATAACTCATTGCTCAGTTAAAACAGATTAAAAGACCTTTTTTCAAGAAGGCCCAACTACGTTCAAAATCTTAGTATTGGCTGGTGGGCATAAGTGTCATCAGGTGTGTACACATTTACATATTTCCTAATTCTGCAGTAATAGTAACTTTAATTACCAATATTTAGTAAGTTTACCTGCAGTGTAGATGATATCTGTTCAGAAAACACAGTAATTGATTCCATATTGGTTGCAAGTAGTTCCATCTCATCTTCCATCTGCTTGAAATCACTTTTCATCTGAAAATAATATGGGTATCAAACTTTTGAAAGCAAAATTGCTTACTTCTCTTGCATACAGCCAGTTATAAGTCATCCAAGACACAATGAACTATTGTTACTATTAACACGAAACTTCAAGGTGGATTTATCATAAACACCAGTCATACCCCTCAATGCCCACGGATGTTAAAACAAGGTGATGGTTAAATGATGGGCAGACATGATTTTCCTGGTATTTGTCTAGGAAAAGTAGTTTGAATACCAAATCTGCAAGTGACATAAAGTCTGTTAAAGTTAAGTCTAAAATGTGTGTGCCGGCCATTGGTTGTTGTTGGTTGCAGTTTGTTTATTTGTAAAAAAGTGTATAAGATGTTATCAATTGTTGTTATAGTAGCCATCTTAGGAAATAAAAGCAGCACTTAAGAAAGAGATTTTTAAGATATAAAAACTAGGAGGCATGTAAATAAGTAAAATGACATAGAAGTGTTTCTTAGCAATGTATTCAAGAAGTGTACGAATTTTATTTTATCGAGCAATGTTTGAAAATCAATTAACTGTTTAGAAATTCCCTGGTCATTACAGTTATAGTAAGAACTAGCTAGTTGATCCAATACAAAATGCTTATTTTGTATGAGGTGCCTGTGCTAATAAAAGCACCTAATTCGCTTTGGAAGAGCAGTTCAGCTATACAAAAGAAAAATGAGTCAAACGCAAAATGAATGCAAAAGTGAAATAAAAAATAAATTTTAAATGAACACACCAGAGAATTTCCTTTTATCTGTTTATCACCCCTGGCCTCACTTCACAAATGGAAAGGGAATGAGAGATTCTTCATCTTTGATCATGAGTTCATGGCTTTTCCTCAGAAAAGTGTCCCTTTGACCCATGGAAAATAAAAATATCACAAAAATACTGATAGAGCAGGATATATATGGCACTGTGGACAGAGTCACTGGGGTCAGAGCACAGAAAAGAATTCTCACTTTCACATCATCTGCTTTCACAATCTAAAAAAATGATTTCAGTTCAGAATAAACTTTTAATACCCTTAATGTTTCTGCTTTTAAGGAAAAACCCACTGAGCCAACCATCATGCCACGGACTAAGTGAATTATCTAAAGGAAATAAAACTTTAGAGCTGTCCATCATGGGTCATAGAAACCAAAGTGGCCATTGGACAACTCAATTTCTGCTCAATGAAGAATCTCTGCAAGATCATCAAAACTGGAAAATGGACATCAAACACAGCAAGAATCAATACGCAGGAGTACACTCATTTCATATAAAAGGATCTCTCATAGGTGAGCTAAACGTTTTTTTAAGCCATTTTGGTGACATCAATGCCCTAAATAGATAAGAGGCAAAGAGGATAATCAGAAAAAGAGGTACATATACATATGTATAAAGCTAATTAATAATCAAAGTACACTTATCCCTCCTTACACAGTCACTAGATAGTTGTTATCACTCATTACTCCCATTAAATATTTCTCTGATGATGTGAACTTCATTACTTAATGTTTTCTCTCACAGTACCCCCATCAATCCCGCATGACTATGAGCTATTTCCTGGAGTCGGCTATTACAAGTTTCATTACAGAAGTAAAGTAACATTCCAGGATGCACATGTTACTTGCAATAAAGAAGGTGGGCATCTAGCAATTATCAACTCACAGGAAGAATCTAATGCTCTCAAGTCTATATATGCACGACACTCAGAGGCAGGGGGACCATGGTCATTCATTGGTTTCTTTGATCAAAATAAGGCACGGGATTTTGTCACAATATATGGTAAGGATGAATAATGATTCATCGGTAGCCTTGAGAATGAGCCAAATGTGCACACTCATTTAAGTCTAAGGTTCCTTGGAATGCCATTAAATTAACTTCAGTCCTTGCTTTGTCTACAGGGGAGCCACTTAAAGAAACTGGCTTCCTCAAGTGGCATCCTGGTGACCCAAACAACTGGGGTGGAAATCAATTTTGCGGATGCATTGTGCGTGAATCCGGTCTTTTGGCAGATGTTGGCTGTGAAGATAAGTTATCATTTTTTTGTGAATATGACCTCTCTTGGGGTAACTTGTGGCATAATGTCTGATGGCATTTACTGACTACAGCCACTTGATCAAGCTTGTTTCCAAAATGGAAATGAAAACCACCAAAAATACAGGGTAATTTGAATTCATTTCAATCATCTTTAATTAAATGTATAATATTGCTGAATCAAGATCAAGGGTTAAGGACAAGATCAAGAAAGAATAAACGGTTAAAATTAAATTATGTATGTTCATAAAAATTTGGACTTAAAAGTAGTCCAAAGTGATCATTTCACCTTATATCAACATCAACTATATAAGTATAAAATGCCTACTCCTAATTACTGGTTCAATGTCATTTTGTTTCTAATAGATGAAGTACCTAACTATGTTTTGTAATGGCTTGTTAATGAAGAGATATTAAATATATAATGTGGCATTCTTTTACACGTTCCTTCTCTCTTTTCCTTAATTTCCTCACGCTTTCAGAATTTACCACATGGACTTATATACTGTAATACAAATGGTTGCATGAAAAAAATACCTAGTACATATGTATTATGTTTCTGGAACAAATAATTGAGTAAGATACAATATTAAGTACTAATAGTATTTCCAATAACGTGCAGTAGATAGCCTTCTTCAAAATGAATTAAAAACTGATGTAACAAGCTTATTATAATTAGTTGTTAAAAATGTAGTTAACCATTTAACTTAACTGTAACTTTTTAAAGTTTATAATGGAAACTTTTAGCCCAAGGGTCTGATGGAATTGCGATATCTCGTATGGATTACTACTAGCGCCAATTGTTTCAGGCGCAAATGGGAAAATACGTATGCATGAAAAAGAAAAGAGTGTATGCTTTTGCCATAAATATTTTATTTTTTGTGAAAAATGTAGAAATTATTCCTTTTGTTGTAAGACGTTTATCAGTGTCCATTTAAAATACACCTGGAACCACACGAGACATTGCCATCGCAACCGTACGTAAACAAAGAAGATGGCCGAGAAAGTACACTACGAAAATGCTAAGAGGACTGGACGGCATTATTGCGCTGCAATCTGGTTCCAGAATTTTTCAGGATGCAGAATTGATTATACAATTACCTTTTTAAGTTTCCCCTAAGAAATAAATAGGTGATTTCCCACCTAAATCTGCAAGATATTCAATTAAAGAGTAAACCTATCGCACTGTTCGCTGATAGCACCAGACCGCTAGAGTGCTCTGGGTGAAATGTATAACCATTGGAGTAATGTGAGTGTCAGACCCTTGTTTTAGCCATTTGGGGGGCAATGATTATTCTTTTGTTACCTGTTGCTACAGGAGATACATACTTTGATCAAAGATGTCAACTGATTTGATTGGAGACCTTGAGGAATAGAAATCGGTCACCCCTAAGCACCACATTACTTGAATTTCAATTCATATGAGGGTTGGCAGTGAACATATGCTTTATAGGTGGTGAATGGTTTGGAATTCTAACATTTTCAACCCAATCAGAAATACTTCACCAAAAGAATGTGAATGATAAACTAAATCCCTTCCTGACAACATAGACCCTTTCTCCTTATCTTCCAACACCTTCGCTAACCAAGCCATATCTCATTCCCAGATGAAATAATTTTTCTGGCTTGCCATGTTGTTATATTATTTGTTTATCTTCTTCTTGTCAGTGTTTTTGCGTATGTTGTTATTTTTATCACTATAAAATGGCATCATGCTGTATGTGGTCAATTCTTTAAATAAATCCAATATGGAGACAGGTCTTCTGGGTTCTCTTCACTGTGAATCCATCCTGGTGGACGACATGTTTCGCAGGGGTTCCAGTCTGCTTCATCAGCTCAAAATGAATTAAACATACAGTTCACCAGGATGAACTCACATGGTTGAGAACCTGGAAGGCAGCTGTCTCATCCTAGCCACTCTGCAGAAGCCTTCTTTCCAAATCCAATATAATTCAACACAATGAATCAAAACAGTGACTAGCTGGCCTCTTACCCTGTAAGCAGCAGTTCCCACTTTATCGTCAAGAGTGGAGGACTTGTGTGTGTTTGGATTACTAGCAGTGAATTTCTCCTTAAAGTTCTCCCTCTAGTATGTCATCCAAATGCATTGCGGAGTTAATTTAAGAGATCCATTCTCCCTCAACTGTAGGTGGCAATGCCATGTTTTTCCCTAACTGAAGTTACCTAATTCTGTGCATCTTTTCCCACATGTGATGTGGCATTTTTAAATAAAATTTGTCAACATTATTGAACCTCCCCATTCCCCCTCCTAGGGTATGATCCCCTCTTTCGGTTGTTTAACCTATGGACTTTGTATCATTGTATAAGTTAGTGGCTAGCTAAGGACTAGCCACTAACTTATACCTACCAAAGTTGGGATTAACGATTTAAAAAATTAGAGATTAAAATAATCCTTAAAAATGTAGTTAAATATTTAACTTAACTGTTACTTTTTAAAAGAGGAAACTTTTAATCGTTAAAATTATACATTTACTGACACAAAACTAACTTCAATTAATTATTTTTGTTAATTTTTGGCAAATGTCAATCTGTTTGAATTTGGCCGCAAAGCTTGCCCAACAGACAAAGGGGAAAATAAAACAGTATCTAAGAATGCAATAAAGCTGGGTAGTTGTGCAAGAATGCAATGAATAGGCCCAGAGGAATACATCCAAACAAAAGCGGGATCAAGTGGAGTGACCGCCATAGTTTAGGAACGCAGACGAGAAAACACGAGACCACTTGAAGACCATATCCGCGAGGGCTCGTATGCCTTACTCTGCGACATCATGTCGTTAATACTACATAGTTGAACCCGAGAAAGAAGGGTCGCCTAAAAATCTATGATGGGTTACAAGGGGAAGGGGTTCATTCAAAGTAACGTATCTGTTACAATGCATGTCTACGTATGCCTTACTCAGTGACATCGCATCGTCAATACATCAGAGTTGAACCCGAGAAAGGGTGCGCACGCACACCCCCAGCATCTACTGTAACTCAATATAATGAAGCAATTTCCACTGCGGATGGAACAAAACTAATTACCCCTTTCTCCATACTGATCAAATAATCTTGGACAAAGTAAATACATGCGTGAATGTGTTCTATGGCGAATAAATCTAAATCTAAGAAAACTTGGCATTAGCAACAGTGTCTTGGGGTTACCAATACCTCAGTCATTTCTCAAATTTGCTGAAACACTATGATCAAAAAGAAACATCATATGTATGTTATATTAGTGTACCAGCAAATCATGGCAGGCATTTTCTTCCAGTTGAAATTTCCAATATGTATAGATGTACGATTAGTACTTAATCAGATGGGTTTTCAGATGTAGTGTACTAAGTTTGAGAAGTATTCCACAAGGTTAAGTCTCAGATTCTCAGAAAAATATCCAGTAGATTACTCAATAGGTTAAATTTTCATTGCATTTTTTCTGGAGTGAGGCACCCAAGATGAAGAGTAAGTATATGTATATTTTCAACATCAAAGATCGATTAGGAATGGTTAAAACTTCAGCAGATGCAACTGTGCATGGAAAAATGCCTGGACATACTTAAATAATTCAACCTATAAATTAAACATAATTAAAATCAATATGAGCTATTCAGATGGGTTTCACAGCTCAAGAATGGCTAAACCTGGAGATCTAAATCAGCACATAGTTTGTCTCATAGTTTATACTTTGCATGTAAGCAGCGAGAAAGTGGTAAATATTTGTAGATTGCCTTTCTGACTTAGAATGATTGTAGATTTGCGGTGTCTATTTCTATAATAGATTGAGATGGATTAAATCAGTGCTTTAGTGGCTCTTGTAATATTCCTCCTCATACCTTTCACCTAATGTTGACGTCTTAATAATAAATCCAGGTATGTATGATGATTTTCAGCCATCAGTAGGTCCTAGGATAAGTATTAGTTAATTTACTTATCCATAAATTCACTATACCTTTCTAATGGTATCAGTAGCCAAGATGAACTTGTTGTAATTTTCATACACTAAAGTTTGCATCTCCGAATGTAAAGCTTGCGTATCCTTGATGATTTCATTCTCTTTATCCATTATTTGCTTCAAGGAACATTCCTACAATAAAAGTTAGCATTCCATTAGAACTGTAAATAATGAAACAAACAAACAAACAAATGCACCGAATAAAAGTGGCATTCATCACCCTGAGGAGTTTCTGAAAATATTCATCCGGTTTGAAACCCTGACCATCGATATCATAGGGGTTTGTACTTGCTTCCGCCATGGTATCTTCTTATTTGTTTGGAAGACGAGTTTCCAAGTAAAATTCGAAAGAATTAGTAATTATTACTAGCTTATACACGAATACGATATTGGATAATTTAACATACTTTTTTAAGCCTCCAAACATAGATGCTAATAAAGATTTGGAGACTGAACCATGCCTAAAGACAAACGAAGGAAAATACAAACAAACACACCAACCACACTGCCAACAATTATGGCCCCTCTGCGTCAAATTTCGCAGACGGAAAAACAACTGATGGTAGTTATTCGCATGTTCGCATTTCGCCACTTCGTTGTTGTATACATTTTTTATTTCCTTGTGCATGTTTCTGTGGTTTCTGTGTACCCGTGTTTCTGTGCCAATGGACGGGGCAAATAGATCTGTGATTTCTGTCCAGTTTCTATCTCTATTCAATTTCAATTGAAGTGTGTTGGGGGTTCCATTGTGTACGGGGAACTTGCATTTGTTCGATTTGAATTTATAGCCTGTTGTCAACATTTTAGTAATCCGGAGAATAACATAAGAATAGTTTTGACCAGGATATTGTAACATACTGGTATAACTGAATAACTATTACTCTTGAATGCCCTCGAAAAAGCACGTGATGACATTTTATTAAAGAAGAAATTTGTATGAATCTTTTCACAGGCTTTATTGGAGTAGGCATTAGTTGTTGGCGGATATGGATTTAATTATTCGATTAAAACGTCCCCGGAATGTTGATCCCTATGAAGCCCTGGTTTTAGCCAGCAAGAGGAGGAAAAAAGATGATGAAAGTGAGGAAAATGTTATCGAGCGTGTGGAAGAACCTACTATTTTGAAATTTGCTGGTACTTTAAGTCATCAGGTAATGCTAAAGATAAGGTTTTTGGTACTATTTCACGCAAGTGTTGTTTTTGTTCAACTCCAGTATTAGGGAAACTTTTTATGTTTTCATTCAGATGGTCCTACTTAATGTTAAGTGTATTAGATCGCATTGGAAAATGTGCGCTTTTCGCTCTCTGTCTCAAGCATGACTCTTATTTCTTTAGGGTGAAGACATAACACCGCACATATCGAAAGCCAGGGAACATGTTAACCTGAAGTCGTTGAATCGACTCAAATCTAAAGATGTCATTAGTAAAGTACGGTCAGATGCCAAAAAGGCGTCTAAGGAAAACAGGCTGAAGGTTAGTCATTGAATGTAGTGAGTCCACCGGGATGATGTTGTCATGTAATAATAATAGATTGGAAGGATCTGGTATATTTACGCAAGTGTAATAATTTTTACAGGTTGTCAATATGTCAAGAGCCATACCTGAGGTGCTACTTGACCATAATTATGCTGGAGCTGGAGACAAAATACAAGGCAGTGACACTCCTCAGTATACCATAGTCGATGTTGTTCATGATTCGGAAGGAGGAATAAATTCCGAGGTGCATATGTGTTCCGTTAGTTTTATTCAATCGCTGAAGTTTATTTTATGTAAATACGAGCTTAAAATTTTATTTTTTACTCAGAGCTCCCTGGTTGAAGAAGATGATCGATATGTTTATAGCTTATATTTTGCGAATTCTGCCGGAGGAGACATTAATGATGGATTTCTGGACTCGTTAATAAGGTAAGTGGCATACATGTCGACTTGAATTTTTGTGTTTAAGCTCATTTGCAGAGTATGCTTGGGAAATACTTAATAGTCATTTATTATTTATATTAAGATATGATTGCAATCAGTGCTCTAATTGATTGGCTTATATTTGAATCTGGGTAATACTTTCGAAGCATCCAGTCTGCAAATTTGTCGATTTCATCAGCTTTCCTCTGCACAAATTTCACCTATTTCACATATTTTGCTATGCTACATATGCACATTTACACCAACCTTTTATTGTCTTCATTAACTGTTTTCCTTTCAAGTACCATTCGCTAAAATCTGTGAAGTGCATTTATTTCTTGACGCCATGCTCAAAAATCGCATTTTTTCCTCCTACTTACCCAATACGGCGCAGCGGTTGAGCAGTTACTCATCTTCGCTTCACACACCTCTCCCGTGACTTTTCCCACCTTCTATTTAAACTATCCTTGCTTTACCTCGCGTTTCACACAAATTTCACACATTTCTCCGCAATTTCTTCCCAGCATTCCTCTTCCCATTTACCTTCCACGGCTTCTTCGCAATAACGGTTCTCTTATTGACAAGCTAATTGTTTTATTTACATTACTTTTCCAATCACCAACCCACTTGGGGGATTCTTTTCTTTAACAAAATACGCAACAACATTAATGACACTACAACTACATCCCCCTACAATCACCAATCCACTCAGGGGATTTCTTTTTTTTTTTTAAATAAACCGTACGAAATTGACAACATTATAACTACGACACCCTCCAATCAACAAGCTACTCGGTGGATTTTTTATTTAAAGCATATGCTACAACATTTACCTCCCTATAACTACACTTCCCTCCAATCACCAACCCTCTCTGAGGATTTTTTCCTTTAAAAGAATTCACTACAACATTGACCACTATACAACTGCACCCACCTCCAATCAACAACCCACACAGGTTTTTTTTTTTTAACCTACAATATTCACCACACCACAACAACACTCCCCTCCAATCACCAGCCCACTTGGGGGATTTTTTTTCTTAAGAAAAAATACGCTGCAACATTGACGACAGTACAACTACAACCACCTATAATCACCAACCCACTTGTATGATTTTTTTCTTTAAAAAATACGCTTAAACTTTGACCACACTACAACTGCACCCCCCTCCAATCACCAATCCACTCGGGGAATTTCATTTCTAAAAAAAATGCTACAACATTGACGACACTACAAATACACCCACCTCCAATCAACAACCCACTCAGGGGTTTTTTCCTTGAAAAAATACGCTGCAACATTGCCAACACTACAACTACACCTCCCTCCAATCACCAACCCACTCAGGGAATTTTTTTTAAGAAAAAAACGGTACAACATTGACGACCTTACAACTACACCCACCTCAAGAGATTTTTTTGTTATAAAATATACGCTAAAACTTTGACCACATTACAACTACATCCCTTTCCAATCACCAACCCACTGGGGGGATTTTTTTCCTAAGAAAAAAAATGTTACAACATTGACGACACTACAACTACACCCACCTTGAATCACCAACCCACTCGGGGGATTATTTTCTTTAGAAATACGCTTAAACTTTGACCGCACTACAACTACACCCCCCTCAAATCACCAACCCACTTGAGGGATTGTTTTCTTTAAAGAATACACTACAACATTGAAGACACTACAACTACACCACCCTCCAAACACCAACCCAATTAGGAGATTTTTTTCTTTAACAAAACACACTACAACACTGACGACAGTACAACTGGGCCTCACTGCAATCACCAACCCACTCAGGGGATTTTTTTTAAATATATCGCCATTTCCATTAACTTCCTTAAGCCCTTTTCCTCACTTTTCCCCATTTTTCACCTATGAAAAATGTCATTTTCCAGCTTCACGTCTTCTCAAAACTTCATTTTGCCTTCCCTCGACACCCAGAAATTCCTTTTTCGTGTTTGAAAATGGCCATTTAGAGGCCTCGTACCGTCCCACCCTAGCACCCCTGTTTCACTCCATAGGCCCACAATCTTGTTTGGGGGGGGGTGGGGTAAGGGCATATTTTAGACGTGAAATTAGTCCTTGTCCCTCTACCAGCACTTCCGAAAACCTCACAATATGGCGTGAAAATGTAACGAAAAATTCGCTTTTAATGGCATTTTCAAACGTTATTTTCTCAAAACTACGTATCCTAAGGGTATGTTTCCCACATTTCCACGATGGGTAATTATTACACATCCTTTTTACATTTCTCTCTTTTCCCTCACATCCCCACGTTTCTCAAAAAAAAATTTCTCCGAAACTGCACCCTTCGAAATGTTTACCTTGATTCTATATGTTTCTCATGTTATTATCTTCAAATTTAACTCAGATTTCTTTAATTTCAAGGCAATATTGATTCATTCTAATTTACATATACATATCCCAGACAGCACATGACCTTGCAGCAGCATTGCAGTAACATTGCAGCCTCAAGGTTACTGCAATACCTTATAAAATGTTACATTTTTAAGGTTAAACCTTGAGGTAGAATTGATCCAAGGTTGCTAATGCACGATTTGTAATATTGCTGCAAGGTTAACATCACAATATTGTGGTAAGGTTAAAATCGCAACCTTGTTGCAAGGTTTATTCTGTAATGTTATTGCTAGGTTAATTCTTCAATGCCATTGAAAGGTTAAAATCCTAATGTTGTTGCAACATTATTTCTACAACTTTACTTTTTGTATATTATGACTATATTGCACACCTACTGCTATTTACTGTTTACAATAGGGATGCTGTGCACGCACTTTTCTGCTGTTTTCATTATGGCTGCTGTACACTAATGATTTTTTAATAATGAACACTGAACCTGATGCAATATTATTATTATCATAGCTATGATAATAATAAAAAAATCAACAATAACTTGGGCCATCTGTTGAGTCCAATGGTTACTGTTGAATCCAATGGTTACTGTTGAATCCAATGGTTACTGTTGAATCCAACAGGTACTGAGAGATTAGATAACAACTGATAACAACAAGAAATATTCTCATTGACCTTCGAGAGTTCTAATGAAGAGTAAAATACTTAGAATGAAACTGAATTGTATTTATTAGGATGAAAATACCAGTGAAGCCATTTCACTCAAAACCTTTGCAATTAACTCTTTGGTGAATAATTATGAATGCACTGCTGGAAACTACACAATTTATCATGTTCCCAATATTGTTAAATGCCTTATTGATGCTCCAAAGGCCCATTCACATTGCTGCGTACAATATTCCCTGAGGAAACAGAAGGCCAAAGGTCACTCATCTTTGCATAGGTGACATGAAAATCAGGTTTTAATAATCATCACTATGGATGCTGATTACCATTTCCTTATGAAGTACCTGAAAATATAGGTTGATAAAAATCTTAAGATTAACATGTAGCTGCGAACTTGCTTCTCAAGTTCCAACGACGTTAAATTCTTATGTTATTCTTTCAATGGCCGAAGAAGAATAGTCTGGAAATATGTCAACCCCAACCATTACCTAATCTTTTCTCCTAATATCAGGTTTTATACACTTGCTGACATAAATTAAAACATGTACTGGTAATACTGCACATGTACCAATGAGACGCCATTTTCAGAACCGATTAATCGATTGAGAGAAAATTTGATCTCACTGGTCGAAGGCAAGTATTAGGCGAAAGCAAGAAGGCGTATTATGAAACATTGTGGAAACAACCTTGCTGGAACCTTAATTAACTTTGCCAACACAATGTCATTCACTATGTTTCTGTAGAATTACAGCTGCTTGACGAAACAAGGTTGAATTTTTGTGCATGCGCCATAAATTCTTACTGTTTGCCCCAAGAATGGACAGGAGGAACCTTGTAGAAACAACCTTGCTGAAACCTTAATTAACCTTGCAAATACAACCTTGTTTTTTCGATGCTGCTGCAGCATTACCTCAGCATTGGTAACGTTGGCAAGGTTTTCACAGTCTTAATGTAAATTTTGCTGTAAGCTTACATGCCGTGTGGGTATCTGTGCAATTATATTGGAACATAAAAATTATGTTGCAAATTTAATGAATTTTGGGAAAATGCCGAGTACGTCAAATACATAACTCCTTCCATCAGGTGGGATGTTACCTTGTCACCTTTTGTGGGCCTAGTGTGCCTCTTCATCTCAAATCAGTCAGGTACTGCAAAATCATGTCTGGTGACCATCACCAATTTTCCTAAAAATAGTGATAATAAAAACAATTTATTGACACAAAAACATTTACATTTCATAGCTGCAGTTATAAGTATATTGGTGCCTCGTCCAAAAACATCACAAATATGTACATCACAATTTATCACGCAAAAATGCATCCACGATTCATTATTTTTCTTCAAGCCTAGATTTTATTTTGATTTACATGTCCCTAGTTAATACCCAATTTCTCTTTTTTATTTTTCCCATCATACAGTTATAGATTAATATGTACTCCCATGTAGTAGGGGGAGTTTTTTATAGCTTTCAACCTGTGCATGCGTATATCATACAAATGGTTGTTCCTAGTGTCATGTTTATGATCAATTTTATTTTAAATGAATAAGTTTTGGTGTTCAAATACATATGTACTTTGTAATTTCGTAAATATAAATGGAGGGTAATGTTAATATTTTTTAATTTTAAACAAGGGCCTACATGAATCCCTGTGGTTACTTCTTGTCAGTAGTCGTTTACATCTCTTCTGTAGTTAAAATATTTTTTTCTATCCACTTGCCCTTCCCCTTAGTGTTATCCCATATTTAAGTATTGGGTAGAAATAACCGTAATAAACAGTATATCTAGTAGGTAGACTTGTGACATTTGCCATGCATGACATAGCATAGCAAGCTCTTCTAACAAGGAGACATCGTGTGACTTATGTTCGGGATCCAAACGAGGCAATTATTTTCTGAAACTATGGAGAGAATGCGGGAAAAGTGTCACGGCTTTCTTCCACATAGGCCGGGTTCAAAAGAAAAATGCTATTAAAGAATCTTCCTCTGTATAAATCCATTAAAGTTCATGCTTCTCTCAACAGAGCTCTTAGCCCAGTGTGTTGAGGCACTGAGTCGGTTATGGTCATATGGTGAGTGGGGTTCGATCCCAGGTTGTGGGATTTTTTTTTCTTTCGAATATTTTTCGGAATTACTGTAAATTGCACACTCCCATACATTTATGGCTGTAGCAACAAATTTTTTTAATTTTCAGCCTATTTGCTGGATTTTCAATTAATCCCCTTGGGAGACGTTCAAAGCTAATTTCTGGATTCTTGTTTCGCCAAAAAGAGGCTACACATGCTGACAGACCTAATATGTTTAGATTTTGAAAATACAAGGATACTTCCGTGAATAGGATGGGTTTCGATTGGTCGTGGGTCTTTCTCAAGGCCGTAAACAAGGGATTATTACTTTTTAATTAGCAACGATGCACTCACTTAAAATTTCCCATGAGCTGCGCTCGAGTGATGACATTTGTCATCGGAAAGTATGCAATTCCACGCCATGAATGAAAAGTTAAATTCCTTCAATCGAAATAAAGATGAGGTGGGAAAAGAAATAGTGTTATCATTACGTGATATTTTTTTGTGCTGGAATATCTTCCTCTCCCCCACGATACAGGCTTCACTTCAATATAATATGTTGCTCCGCAAAAAGGTCACAGAAAACTTTTTTTACATAACCTCAGAAACAGTTACTATCGATTTTTTACCTATATCATGTTCACTATTGAACAATAAATAGAAATACAGAAGCCACAATATGAGCATAATCGGCTCAGCGCCTCAAGCCACTGGGCTACAAGCTCTGTTAAGAGAAGCATGAACTTGATTTATGCGGAGGAAGATTCTTTAATAGCGTTTTTCTCTCGAACCCCGGCCTATGTGGAAGAAAGCCGTGACTTTTCCCGCATTCTCTCTACATTCACATTTATTGAAATTAAGTTCAAACTGCCGTTTTACGAACCAGGCTTGGATTGCTACTAGATCCTTCTCTTCTGTTTTCAAATATCACTGTATGAAAGCACGTCACCAGCAAAAAGTCTAGATTTGCTATAACATATTGTCTTTTGAAATCCATGCTGGACTGCGTGCGTGCATGATTGGATGATTAAACATTCAAATATCTTACACGATGTGGTTACTGGGCTCTTCTTTATTGCTGCTGTATTAAATGAGTGAGGTTTTAGCTACTATTCAGTCCTTCAAATAAATGTGATCAGCAAGCGATTTAGTATATACTAGCTCTATATATGGTGCAATTTCCCATTTATTTTTCAATGCAAGATTTCACGTAAATTTTATGACCTCTCTTTCAAGTCCAATTATTCAGTTAATATCAGCATCAGGCGGTCTATAGAATATTGAATTTCTCCATTTACATCTGCTGCAGTTTGTGATGTTAATGTGTATGCCTGAAAAATAATTAAGCTCTTGCAGTGCAAACTCTGCGAAGATTCCTAGTGTATTTTCAGAGATTCGTTTGGACGACGGTAGTGCGTAATATGTAACTGCGTTATTTGTATATAAATACGGTAAAAGCATTATTTGCAGCAGATGTAGTCCACCTCTACCATACCATGGTGGATTCTCGAAAATATAAATACATCCCTTTCGTTCAAGTAGCTTTAAAGAAGAAGAGGCGTAGGTGACAACTTTGCAGACCTTCCTCCCTTTGTCGATCTCCCGTAAGAAAACGCAAGCCCAAACGCAACCCCTCCCCTAAAAAAAATCCGTCAGCAGTTCAAATTCTTTCTTCGTCCCTCGTGCGACTCCTCCCGGTCCCTTGCCATCTGCGTGGAGGAAGGGTCCTCATTCTGGTCTGAGTGTTTGTTGCTCTCCTGTGCAAGGGGGTTTGGTTCGGCCGCGTTGTTACATCGACGTCATCTCAGGACTTAGAAAAATTTCCATCCCAAGGTGGTAAGAATTTTTTTACGGGCCTGTACATAAATGAATCAATGATCAGCTTCAGTAACTGAGTACATGTTCGATTTTGTTTAGTTCAATGACTTCAAATGTATGCAAATGTCCACTACTACTGACTGGAAATGGGGGATGAGACAATTTGTGCAGATCATTTTTCACTTGCACTGCAGATAAACCTTCGAGTTTGGGCCTTTGGAAACCATTTAATGGTCCATGTGGATGCATAAATGTAATGGAAATGTACCCTGACATCCCCTTCCCTATTTGAGATAAAATCACCCAAGAGCAGGCCAATGCTGGCAGAAGGTTTCTTTTTCTACTTCTGCCCTAACTTCCACTCTTATTGAAATGCATCTACTTTTGATCTAAAGTAAAAATTTATGCTGAACAGACTTGAATACAGGGATGATGACAATACATTTAATACCTCATTAATGTATTTTTTATATTATTATCCACATTTACTTTCTTCATTATACACATTTCTTTATAGGTTTCCTTACTTTCTCTAAATAATATCTCTTCTTGATTTGTCTTTCTCATAGACACTTCTTCATGCACGTCATATATGTATTGCTAAGTAATATTGTCTAGTTTATTCGAATTTACAAGTGGGTCTATCCACATCTCTTCAACAAATTAATGACAGCACTCATCTCCGAATTCTTCAAAATTTGGTGCAGATGTTTGATGTGGACAGGAGTTAAGTAAAATTATTGGAGAATAGGTCTTATACTTTATGAAATATGGATGCTTGGATTTTGTGCAAAAGAGCAATTTTTACATTGAGGAAGATTACTTTATATTTGGAAATGTGTGAGTAAAAGGGGGAAATCCATTCAGAGGGGAAATGATGGAATTTTTGGGAATCAATATTGTGAGACCAATAGAGGAAAAGTCATTCTTAGAGAAAGGCCAGACAAGGGTTTGGGAGTGTGGTGACAGGGAGGACTCCTCAACAAGGCATACATGTAGGTTGGCATAACAGGGGCTAATCTTCCCATGACTCAACCTTTGGTTGAAGATAGAAACAGTTGTTTGCAGAGGAAGTGTATGTCAAAATCCTTGCTTCCTTTCCACTCTCAGTGACCAAAGTCTAGACCCTAGAGGAGGCATGTATATAGCTACAATGAAAAACCACACCAAAACCTGGATAGATAGCATAATTTAAATAAATAATGAAATCATATAATACATTACAAAATAACAATAGGGAACTTGGGATGCTGAGAAAGTCAATATTTATGTAACTCATAAGCAATGGGGAAAAGAGTCAACAACAAGAAACTAGGGACGCTAAGGAAAAAACAATTAGAGAGAGAAAGAATAAGTAGGGGAGATTATAAGAGACCGCAGAGAGAAGATAATGTGTGGAATCTGGAGATAAGGTGATGGAAAGTGGGCAATGTGAGGTACTAAAAGTTCCTAAGGAAGGAACTTTATTGGAGACATTTGTGAGACCGCAGATGAAGCAGAAAAGATATTTACAGAGGACGACTCATGGCCCAGCCGACCACAAAATTACATAGAGAGGAAAGCCCACGCCCGTAGCCTCTGAGAGATCCAGATCATGATAAGTGAAACCAAGTAGATAGTGGAAAAGTTAATCCTGAGGATTCTTACGGAATCTAAATCACACCATTCACATATTAGGGTGACCAGACATAAAAAAGAAAGACCTACCTTGTTAACCAAATGGTTTATAATTTTAAAGTAATGTTTTAACTTATGAAACTAATAATCAAAAGGTTGCAATTGTAAATTTGGCCCAGTAATAATCATTAAGATCAAGATAATCATTAAATCAAGTAAATCTTTATATATTGGTGTTTTTGAAAAGTTGAAATTTCTTTGATTAAATGTGTTAAGTGTTGTGATTCTAATGGCATATGAAATGTTTTATTTATCTTTGTTTATGTTTTAATTACCCTTGAATTCCTTTCGGTAAGGAGGTAAATGTTAGAATATTTTGCTTCTTAACGTGGGCAATACCCACAGGTGAGAGTTACATGGCTTAAATGAAAATGACTGGCAATTTTCCACAAGAATATATTTAAAAAACGACCGGTTTCAGTGTACAACACCATCATCAGGTGATGATGGTGTTGTACACTGAATGTGACACCTGATGATGGTGTTGTACACTGAAACCGGTCGTTTTTTAAATATATTCTTGTGGAAAATTGCCAGTCATTTTCATTTATGATGTTATTCCATAAAATTAAGCCTGAAACTACAACTTTTATTGTTACATGGCTTTTTCAAGTATTTCGTGTGTATCATGTACAGATTCCTGGGTCTGCACATGATACACTAGGCTTCACAATTGTGTTCTGTCATGTACTGTGACACCTCCATAAACTCTCATAATGTTATTCTTGAATATTCAATTGCTGTAAAAAAATGTTTCAGTGGAAAAATTTTCTCTGACTTAGTTTCTGTTACAAATAAAATGTGTTTGGTTTGATTTTATCATTGTTTTGTTTCATTCTTTTAGTGTTGAACCACTGGATACAAATAGTGTTCACTTGTATGACTACAGAGATCAAAATGATGATGATCTTAATCAAGATGATGATGATGATGACTCCAATGATGAGAACAATTGGAGAAATGATTATCCTGATTCAGATCCTGATAATGATGGGTAAGGATAATTATTCACAGTTCAAGTTATAACTTTGAACTATAAAGTATGTAGGTAGTTTTGGTTCTTAATACATATGTTATATTTCTACCATCCTGTTAGTGGTTTAGGTTCTGCTAGGGAGGCAGGGACATATTCAGGAGGAAGTTAATGGGGTTTGGATCCACCATCCCCCAAAATTTTGAATTTACTTTTTGAAAATATATCACTAAAAGAGAAATTTATATGCAGTGAAACTTAGATTTTATTTAGTTGGAGGGACCAAAAAAGAGGCAGTATGTAAAATCATAGTGTGTATAATCAAAGGTGGATAAAAATACTTGGTGAAATAATATTTTTCAGGTCTCTTCTTGTTTTATTTAAATTCAAATCGTGAGTCATATAAATTTGTTTTGATGAACGAATTTTATTTGAATTGCTCTATTTTATGGAAAATAAGATGCACCTTTTCCCCCAAAATAATTGCCTGAAAATCACCCCGGGTCTTATATGCAAAGGCAACTCCACAGCCAGGCTAAAGTCATCCCTGTCACTCTCTACTGAGGACTGATTTTACCCCAGATGGTATGTACTTGTACTACCCAGCTCTTCCCTAAGTATAATTATTATTCAATACCGGTATTATTGTTGGGAACAATGCTACGGTTGATATACGGAATGGTTTGGCTGAATTTAGCCCCCCTCCATATATAAGCCTCCCCCTCAAATTTTCATCTCTATTTTTGGAAATTGATGCCTAATTTCTACCCATATTCTCTCTACTACTCTCATACTACTAATTTCCTTCATATTAATCTTCTTTGAATAAAAAATAACGTTGGTCTTTTTATTTAGTGTATCCACTGACCTAATGCGAGGAAAAATATTGACAAAGCAATTGTATTGCAGGTTGCTTATATGGGCTTTTCCATGGCGTTGTGCACCAATAGAAACATCGTTTTCATGGAATAATAATGAGATAAAAAATATATCGTTAATTTTTGGAATTGTCAGTGAATATATGAAAGGTGCTGGTGTATTTTGACAGTTACCTGAGTTGGAGCGAGAAAAATTTACGAAACCGAGGTATTGCAGGTTGCATAAGGTCGTTACAGAGTTGCCATGTGGCTGTGACACCAAAACAACATCAACATGGAAAAATATCAATTAAACAGTAAAAGCTTTTCTGTAATTATTCAAAATGGTAGAATATGGATTCCTGCTTATTAGTTCGCAAAATTCTCTTTTGTTCGTAGGTACAGAAATGGATTTATACTAGGGATGAGTCGATTCCACTTTTTTTCGATTCCGATCCCAATTTTGATTCTTTCAAATCGATTCCCATTTCCGATTTCATCGATTCTTATTCCTAATAATAGGTGGGTTATTGATATATACCAGTAGTGTACGACTATTATTTAAATTCAAGTACTGGCTAGAATAAAATAACAATAATAATTAAGTTGCTCAAAAAGTGTATTTAATGACAAATAGCAAATAACATTAGCTCTGCTTATAGTCTATGTTTAAAATACAGTAAAACCTTGATTTTACGCAGTTGGAGGGACCAAAGTAAGGGCACTGTGTAAAATCAAGACTTAATGAAGAGGTGACAGCAATGCAAGGTGTCTAGTTATTTAGGATGTCTCTTACATTTTATTTTTAGTAAACCTTGTCATATATATTATTTTAAGCTATGAATAAGGAATATTTCAACAGAATTTTTGAATATCTATGAAATCACTCATTTTGGGTGAAAGTAGTCACTTATTTTAGTTTGTTGCATCCCATTATCAAAAATTTGATGTACAACTCTCTAAAGCATTCAGATTTTCGACGTAGCCCTCTGCAACCTATAGCAAAAATTGTGCAAATTTCTGAAAGGTTCTCTCATATCACTACAAGCAGGATGAACAGGCACTGCTCCACTGTCATCTCTCATGTCACCGTTTCCCTCAAATAAATCAGAAGCTAGCAGGTTGGTACATTCTGTACTCACTGTTTCTTCATTTGTAGCCAACTCTTCATCTATCTGATTGTAGGTGAGTGGAGAAATAACTGGCATTATTGGGCAAACCTGATTGAGTTGCCCTAGTTCATTAGCAAGCAGATCCTGCAGTTTCGGGGGCCTAGATGAGGTCTCTTCAGCCACATAAACTTCTGTCTCGCCATAGCCAGCTGATTTCCAGCAATTTTTTATGATTTCCTCTGAAACATTGTTCCATGCTCGAGCAATGCTTCTGACAGCATGGAGGAGAGTCCAAGGAGCAGCTTCTGAGAGGCTTTTGCCCTGATGTAAACAAAAGGAATTGAAAACTCATGCAGGGGTGGGATACTTCGCTAAAAATGTGTTTGCAGACCGTCAGCATTTACACTGCTATGATGGATTGCCAGCAGATAAAAACTTCTGTTTTCATGATTTGATATGGAAAATATAGGGAAAATATAGGGAAAATATTGGAAGTTATTTCAAACATACGTGATTTTAACCATATTGAAGAGATAAATGCATGTATTAATCCTAAATCAACCATTTTTGCCAGTGCATTACTTGGCCAAGAGATGGACTGTATGAGCCAAAAAAGTCTATGACCTGAAATAATCCTTTCTCTTTGAATTCTGACCTTTCTTATAAGAATATTTTCTCATTACAATAAAAAATATTTTCATATTTTCGATACAATTGAAGCAATCATATAGAGCGTGAACCATGTTGCGCTTTTTCATTGGAGCATTGCTGTGATGGCAGTGCTAAGGTCAACCTGGACCTCCAATTCAGCCAACTTCTTTGTCTTCACAGCGTAGCTCACTCTCCCCCAACCCCAGCTGACACCGGATACTTTTTTTGGGTTCGCTTCGAGAGGACGGTGTTACATCATTGGGTGATGAGAAGCTTCTGGCAGTTTCTTCCCACTCTCTCGGCTCTTATGATGGCTTGGGTGATTCCTTGACACAACCAGCTGGCCATTTTTGATACAATTTGAGCTGTCGTGTAAAGCGTAAACCATATTTTGCTTCTTCATTGTTGCGATGGCAGTGCTTAGGGCAACCTGTATCTCCGATTCAGCCGACTTCTTTGTCTTCACTGCATAGCTCACTCTCTCCCCACCCCTGCCGACACCGGATACTTTTTTCGGGTTCACTTTGCGAAGAAGGTGGTAAATCATTCCATGATGAGGAGAGGCTGACAGTTTCTTCCCCTCTCTCGGCTCGTTATACGACTTAGACTCAATCAGCGAGAAAGAGAATGGGGTAACCCGACAAGATCTCTTCTTCGCCTTATCTGTGTTTATCTATCCTCGCCCATTTCTCTTCAAACCAGGTGGCTTCCACTCTTGGGGCAGGGGATGGGCCTCCTTTTAGGGTGAATCCACAGGCAACACTGGGTTGATGTGGCTGATGCTTGAGCGAAACGCATGCATTGCATTCGGGCATAATTCTGTAGAAGGATAACACGATGAACTTTCAACAAATAAACTTTGGGGCTTCCACAAACTATTTCATCATTTACATTGACAACTAGTACCAGATGATACATTGCAGACAAAAGCAAGATGAAAGCTATATCCCTCTCATTCCAACAAACAATCATATCCAATACTTAGACAGTGCAACCAATAACATAAGAATCGTTAAAATAGTATCGTGAACTAGGCATTATTCGATTTATTGTGTCTCGCACTCCAACCCCAAAAATGAAATGTATACTGTGGCCATTAGTTCAAGCTTGAAACCGATCCTAATGATGACTAAACACTGTGATAACCCCATAGTACTCCAGGCGATAACAACATAAATGAAATCTCAGTGCATGAATACAACCAAGACAATGATTCATGATTTTTACATAATTTAGAAAAACATTTCAATACCCTATATCCAGGTTGAGACTTACGTTGAAATGATCCTCACAGATCGCAAATGGGAGGATAAGGATAATGGTATCTTCATCAGGTCTCGCCTTGCTGCAAGTAGCCATTTCCTCCTCAATACTGGGTCGTTTGGCACGCTCACGAATGTCTTCTCTGGCGTTGATATGCTAGTATTCGTGCACTTGGGAACAAATCAGTATTTGTAAGGCTTCTTGGTAGGTATTCCCTCATCCCACGTTTGTTTCTCCATGCCGAAGAGGTTAAACCCGTGACTATACTGAAACACAGAGAGAAAACAGGCACTTATTAGTAAATGAACAACCGATGAAAGTATGACCACGTTATAATCAAAGTAGAATGAAACGTTAGGTAGTAGATAAAGAGCAAAGTTAAATTTCTCCACAATATTGTACCCTCAAACAGTAATTAAGAACAAATTTCAGTCACGTTACTTGGAATTAAAGCGAGAAAACTTTCACGCAACGTGTAACTATTTCATGAAGCATGGTCCAAGAGGTTGGTAACGTCAATCAACTTTACTGCAGACACACTGTAACTTCATACTACACATCAATAAATCATTACCGTACACATTTAACTAACGGAAAACAATGTAGCACAATACTTACCTCCTTCAACCCTCGCAATGCAGCGGATGAAGACTGCAACCAGAGACAGGTCCGACAGATAATAATCTTGCTGTTGATATTTATCTTCCTCTTCTTAAATGAAACACCCGAATAATAAATCGGCAAACGAACGCAAAAGCGAGAACCGAAGAGCGAGGGGTACTAGAAGGTAGTTTGAGGTAGAGCAGTCGATAGAGTTCTTGTTGTCAGCGTAACTGAGAAATAAATGATCAAAAGTATGGTATGGCATTGATGGGATCCACTGCCACACACCCCTGAGGTTGCTTGCTGGGTATTTTGTAGATGATGGCATGTGCACACGTTGAATCTAGTCCATGACTCATTCCATGTCTTATTTCCAAACTCAGTATACGCTGTAGAAGAGCTCACCCCAATGAACAAGCTATGCCTGAAAACACATAGTACGAAATGACGTCACAGCTCTGAGAATATGGCTGCTTGGTGTTTCAGCGCAACATTAATTTTGCAAATTTTAATAATTAATATCGCACAAAAAAGTACCTCACTATTCTCAGAATCTGGATTTAGCCTAACTGAGGTTTAAATTTTTTTTTAAGATCGCTTCCCAAAAACGTGCAAATATGTACTCTATTGTAGCAACTTCTAAATAACCAATTTCAGACCAAAAAAACACAGAAACATAGATAAGAACAAATCACCTCACATCAAGCCAAATACAATATCAACTTAGTAGTAGTAAATTGTCGTAGGGTAAAGAACTAATGTGAAGAAGATGAGCACATATTTCAAAATACAGATACAGTGAAACTTCCTCGAATGCGGGGGTTCCGTATGGCGACTATGCCGCATTGCACGAATCCGCTTTGGGGGAAGCATTGACCTTATGGAAATTAGGGGTTTCCGTTCCAAGGTGGAAATAAATACTCATTCAAAACCTTTTTTCATAACTTTTACATGTACTTATGCTTTAATTATGTAAGAAACAATTACAGGGTTGCTACAGACCTGGAATACCTGGAAATGTCAGGGAAGTTGAAAATGGCTCTGGAGAACCTGGAAAAGTCAGGGAAAATGAGAACTTACCTGGAAATTTGCTTAACCAACTCAAAACCTGTTTATTTTCTTTAAGTGAGCAGTACCATTTTAGGGACTTTCTGTGTGTGCGTTTCCTTAGCGCTTTTAGTACCTTGCCTAAATAAGGCACTGGAGCACTTATTTGGTCTTTATCAATTATGTAGTTAAATGCACCTAAAATTAAATTTCAGGTCCTATTTTGTGCACTCATGCTGAGGATGATGAAATATTTGTTTCACCTCTGATTGTGTATGTACAGGTAATTCCTTGCTAGCCACTCCCGAGTGATAATGACCCTGGTGAAAATAACCCGTGATGGACAGTGTGACAGAAGCATGAACACAGTGTGCATAGAATGAGACAAGAGTGTGACCACAGTATGAATACAGTGTGACAAAAGCGTAAATTGGGACTCGAAAGCGTGAGTTCTACAGTGCCACGGTACAGTGTGTGGACATTGTGCGCACAGTGTTTGTATGCTGTGTGTGCAGTGTGAGGACACTGTGCACACAGTGTGCATACACTGTGACTAATACCCTCTTAATGTGCAGCACATTGTGGTCTCACAGTCCGTCACGCTTTAAAGGGAGCACAGTGTGCATACACTGTGATTAATACCCTTGTGCAGTGTGCAGCACATTGTGGTCACACTGTCCATCACGGTTTGAAGGGAGCACACTGTGCGCACAGTGTTCATACACTGTGTCTAATTCACTTGCACAGTGTGCAGCGCATTGTTGTCACACTGTCTTTCACGGTTTATTTTCACCAGGGAACCTTCAGCACGAGTCAGTAAAATCAAAAGGGAATGAACAACAGAATCTCTGGTCCATTGAGTGCCCTTATTTCCCTTTTTGAGGGAGTATTACGACTCGAATGTCTGAGGAAACATCATTTTGTCTTTGAAGGCCTTACCTCACATAGTTAAGAAATTTTTTCTTTGGCTGTCTTCATTAGATACTTTTATCGTAAAATATGCTGTATTAGGTTGTCCCTCCTTTTCTTTTGAGTTCTTAAGAGAATTCAATAATTTCCTACTCTTCTCAGTGCCTCTTCATTATTCGATGAATCAATCCGCTTGTAAGTCCAATTGTATATCTTTCCATGTATAAATTCCTTGGGGATAATTAAAAAAAAATATACTATATGTTCATTTGTTTGATATACTAAGAGTGGTTATCCTCATTCATTCTATTGTCCTAATCCGTAGTTACCCTTTGTTCTTTCTGCTTGGCTTTAAAGTGACAATGCCATTCCAGTGTCCAAGCATTATTCTGTTATCTTCTTCTTTCACATTTTTTTAATTCCATATATTTATCACAGAGTACTGCGATTTATTTGTACTCATCACATGCATATAGACTTCTACCGCTATTATGTCTGTCAGCTTAGTTGCTATCTTAACAATGACTATCGTTTTTTCACACTGGAGGAAGCTTTTTACATGCATTATTGTGCTCCTCTTAAGCATAATTCCTACCCTTGCGTATTAAATGATCCAGTG
Organism: Pyrrhosoma nymphula; assembly: GCA_963573305.1. Taxonomy (NCBI): domain Eukaryota; kingdom Metazoa; phylum Arthropoda; class Insecta; order Odonata; family Coenagrionidae; genus Pyrrhosoma; species Pyrrhosoma nymphula. The sequence continues at coordinate 127,061,840 of OY754328.1, forward strand.
TGTATGATCCTGTTGCTTCCTCTCGAAAAGTCTTCTAATTCAGACCACTTAATCTCACAGACTTCCAAATGTCAAGGCCCACCCTCTACTTTTCTGTTTTCAGAAATTTCAGTCTTCTGCAGGTGTGAAGTGGTGTTACATTCCATGTTACAATTCTAAATTGACCATCAGGCTTAGTTGATATACTCCCTATCTGGTTATCTGATTGGAGAACTATTTATTCAATTGAATATTTTCCTGTGGGAGGTTCTGTTAACTCTTTGCTTGACAAAAAATGTTAAAAAAGTGTTGGTTACAGGAAGTTTCTTGGGATTGTAATGTGGTGGTTCTCTTTGTCATCTACATGTAAAAACAACAAAACATCGCAAAGTTACAGGCAAAGATTTTGTAGGCATTCCTGAAATATGAACGCGACCGAAAACAATTTTTTTATTATACTAAATTTTCGGCTTCTATTATATTTAGATTTATTGTTCTTTTGGTACTACTAGAGACATAGATAATTGTCATAGGTTCAGAGAAAATAGGAACCCTTACAAAGCATTTAACAAAAACAAACAAAAAAACCCTTACAGAAACACTTATAATATGTAAGAGTTTACATTTTGCACTGTTTGCCTTACACATATGCATTAAGCTTGTCAAGGAGCATTAAGGTACGCAACATACATATCAAATGACAAGAACAAAGTACATATAGGTATACAAGGAATATGAAAAAAAGAAAATGGAGGTAGTATTTTCATGAGATTAGGAACCATCCAAAAATGAGCTTAGGCTATAAAATGCTTTGTTTATTAGAAAAGTCTTCAGGTACTTTTTGAATTGTGTGATTGGGGATTTACTTTTTATATCCGGAGGAAGTCTATGATATATGATGGGGGCCTTTTTGGCTTTTTGACAGGTTATAATCCAGAATATGGATGTCCATTTTGTGTCTGGTGTTGTAGTGGTGGAAGTCACTATTTGCTGGAAACAAATCTGGGTGCTGCCTAATGAAAACTGCACTGTTTAAAATGAACAGAGATGGAAGGGTTAAGATTCATAATGTTCTGATTAGAGGCTGTCCAGGACTGCGACAGGGAAGGCGACACATAGCTTTCAAAGCTTGCTTTAAGAGTGAGAAAGCTTGGTTAGCATAGGATGAGTTTCCCCAGAAGTTGATGCCATAAGTTAAGTGGGATTCTATTTTGGCTGAGTACAAGAGCTTCAGGGTATTGATAGACAGAATGTCCCGCATCCTATTATATTTAAGAAAATTTCAAGTACTGTGCGGAAGTAAACTTTAGTACAATTAACGGCCCACGAAAAGGGAGCTATGTGAAGTAAAATACGTTCCTCCTGTTCCACCTAAGTCCAAGCATGCACCAGTGGTACAGTGCCCGATACGATTGGAAGTTTTCCTCCGGCCGCACAGTCTTTGAAGTACGATCGAGTACTTAATGTCGATGGATGCCATAAATGAAGCATTTCTGCTTAATCTTCACGTGTATACCATTCATTTTGTGCATAAAAATTCCATGAAATTCCATTAATAAACTTCAAATTTAACGATTTATACATAAACAACATTGTTCATGAGTTTGTGTAGTCATTATAAAACCACAACTGTGGTGAATTTTATATCATGGACGTAAAGACAGAGGAGATGCTTTTATTGAAGGATATCTTTTTTATCTTGCCTTCAAGTTTTGGTCTCAGCTGGAGAGGGGGTTTGCAGTTTGTGGTATGCAGGGGGCTGAGGTGTAGTGCTAGTGGTCATAACCCAATGGTTAATTTCCGATTTATGTTTAATAAAAGATTCAATACCAGCCTCCATGAATTTCACTAGAATGCATATTTTTATCACAATATGGTGTGCATGCATTAATCGTGTTTTTATCTTATTCTTGCACTTCCTTCAAAACACCCGTTACGATAGAATGGATATTTTAACCTGGAAAAATGAAAATTTTGTCCTGGAAAAGTACTGGAATATCATAATTTCTGGTCTGTAGCAACCCTAAATAATTCACTTCGTTTACACCATTACAGCGATGTCTTCCGGCACAAAAAACATTTATCTATGAAACAGAATCCAAATTCAAAGAGTTCGCGTGTATGCATATTGAATAATACATTTTTTGGCATTTTGAACATTACTAATAAACATTTACTGTAGACTTGAATTCTCTTCATAGAAGTAAAAAATTAATAATACAATAACTAAAGTAAGAATTCCCAAGAAATTGTGTCTGTTTTCAGTGATGAAATAGATATCCAACGATCATATCCTTTGCTGTTTCCACCCGTACGCCGCTAGATTGGTAGGTACGGGTCGTAGGTTTGCAATCACTGAAAGGGTACATACGTGCTGTTATTTTTTAGTGATTTTTTTCGACCCTTATTTTATTTATAATCTATCGACTTCTAATGAAGCTAAAAATGCAAAACTTCCCTGAATTAAATGGTCTAATCCTGGTCTTAGGATTTCAACGAGCTCTGATCTTGACTGGGGGTGCAAGATGGCAGGAAGAGGTTTGTGATCGGTTGCTGCATTGGCTTTTTCAACTCCCTGAGGACTACATAGGGCAAGACAGCTGCATCGAGACACCTCTTGAATGCCAGGCTTCTTTCACTCGAAGGATCAAACTCTAAGGGCACTTGCTTAAAATTTTCTGCCTGCATCAAAAAATTCTCCTGAACCATAAGTGTTAGCTTGGGCTTTTCAGGCTCCAAATCTTCTGGATCACTATCTTTATTTTTATCTTCACTCAAGGACTGTGCCATTACATCCAAGTTATCAACTGTCAGTTCCTCTTCATGAGACACTTTTAATTCTTCTACCGCTTTTTCTTCCGAATCTTGAAATCCCTTGCCCCCGATTTGCCTGGCAATATTAATGAATGCCCTTAATTCCTTGGAATTATCAGGAAAACCTTGGGAGTCACGAACAACATCAACACAAACTTTTTTCCAGCAATGGTTCACCGTTTCACTTCTCACTTAATCCCAGGAATCTTTTATTATTCCAATGGCCTTTAAAATATCAATTTTTTTCCAGCATTCACTCACTGAAAGGGGTAGATTCACCTCCATCATGGAAAGAATGCTGGCGAAACTTCTGCGGGTGTAGTACAATTTGAATGCTGCAATGATACCCCCCTAGGACGGGGACTGGAAAGTACACCTCTTGGCTTAGGGCTACAAAAGAGAAGTAGTATTGGGTGGCAAGAACTTCATCTCAATTTCACTCTGACGCTCAGCAAGGGATTTTTGGTTGGCTGGTGCATTATCCAGCATCAGGAGCACTTCAAATACTAGTTTTTTTCCTTTAAGTAATGTTTCACGTCACGGAAAAAGGAATGCTCAAAATAATCCTCAAACACTCTTGCTGTGACCCAGGCCTTGCTGTTGCTCCTCCAAAGTACAGGCAATGACTTCTTGGTCTTGCCCTTCAGTGCCCTTGGATTTTCTGCTATATAAACCAACATTGGTTTACTTTTAAAGTCTCCTGCCACGTTGGTGCAAAAGAGAAGAGGAACGCTGTCCTTAGCTGCTTTAAAGCCAGGTGTCGACTGATCTTCTTTGGGAATCCATGTTTGCATTGGCATTTTTTTCCAAAATAAACTAGTTTTGTGCGCATTAAAGACTTGCTCAGGCCGATAATCACATCTTCCGATTAGCTCCACAAACAAAGCTGCGAATTTAGAGGCTGCTTCATGATCAGCAGATGCAACTTCTCCACCAATATTATGGAGCTGAAAGCATTTCTTAAATCTATCAAACCACCCTCGGCTGGTTTTAGAGGAAAATCCTTCTTGTTCTTCATCTCCATTATGCACTTACAAGTGGTTATAAATCTGAAGTGCTTTGCTTCTAATGATGGGTCCATCCAAAGGAGCATGCTTTTGTGCCTGATCTTCTATCCAAATGTTCAAATGTTTTTTCCATTTTTTCTACTCGTTTGTTTTGCCTGCTGACAGCTACTAGTTACTAGGTTCGCCTGCTGACAGGTACTAGCAGACGCACCGGAACTAACACTGGAACGAATTTTTTCTTCAGTCTTCTTTATGGTCTTTATAGTCAATTCATTAACACCATACTGTCGTGCTAATGAAGCGGCCGAAGTTCCTTCTCAAAGTTTATTCAATATTATAAGTTTATCCTGCAAAAGTAATGCCTGCCTACTTCTCTTCCCAGGATAATCAGCAGCACTTTTGCCTGGTCTATTTGGACCCAAAACAATGCCTTTATATCATAAACTTAAACACATAAAAGATGTTAAAATAACTATCACCTCATAGTTTCTCTATGCAAATATTTTAAGTCAGCGAGTATGAATTTAAATTCATGATCGCAATGTGTTACACTTATTGTGAAGAATCTAAGATCGGCCAAATCACGTAATTTAACTTCTGAGACTCACGTCAAGGTAGCTGACGCACACTTGCACGACGTCAGCTCCTGCGAGTCCTTAGAGACCTGCAGGCGATTGGCAAATCCCTTGCCTGGCTGTGTGAAAGAGAAAGAGAGACATTCTCTTCCCTCTCCCCCTTCCAAGCGGTGGAAAGGGCAAAAGAGGAAGGGGGGCACACTGCTCTTGAGCCGATCCTTCAGTGGGTGGACAAGCAACGGTCTTCTATATTGCAGAAACCACTTTTCCTGAGGCCAACTACGTGCACCTTTTTATGAGAGACTATATAATTTATTGCATGTATATTATTAACCATGGTAATATGTTAGTGCATATTCAGTTCTTTCATAAGTCGCTTTTATTCATGAATATAGTTGCTTCTCTACTATGTATCACTTGTGATGTTCTTCATTCCCTCATAATTTAATTGTTTGCTTTTATTCTAGCGAAATGATATGCTGGTTCTTCATTACATATACATACATATTAAAAATAACATTCATTGATATAACCCACAACACGACCCATCCTCCTCTGTTTTGTGTTATACTTAAAAAAAATAATTTGAGGTAAAATGCACTTCGTAAACTATTATAAGGTGCTATTAGCTCTTTTAAATAGAAAAAATGAAATGTGCGAAGCAGTTGCTTGCAACTCTTCATACTGTAGTGAAAAAATACTTGGTTGATTCCACATTTATTTTGACTCTACTGGTTTCAACCTTTTTAAATTGTGGAATCAACCAAGTATTTATTCAACACTATGTCTAAATTCCTCCAGGTAAACTTGCCGACCATCGATTTTCTTCATACTGTGTTAAATTTCCTTGTTCATATTATTTTTCCACCATTAGTTTATCATGGTTCGTAGCAACAATTTAACTGCCACTACAGCAGCTTGAGAGCAGGAGTAGTGGCAGTAGAATCCACAGCTGTAAATAAGCTGAGATAATTGGTTACTGTGTGGTACAGCCAGTTAATTGTGGAATGCTTTGGCAGCAATAGCAGTGAATTTTGGAATTTGTCCATAGTATAATTATGCATGGGTTTAAACTTAAGAGCCTAAGTAGCCCGAAGAGTACAGTAGAAACTCAATAATACGAAGTCATCGGGATTGAAAAATCGGCGCTTCGTATCAACGAGTTTCGTAACATCAAACCTTCTGAATAAATCGTGAAAAAATAGTTATTTTCCCCCACCCCCAACCTTTTTTGGTCCTTGACAACGTTTTATAACCATATTTGGTCATTATTAGTCAAAGCATTATTAAAACAATGCGTTTATATCATAAGCTTTAACTCAAAAAATAACTACCACTTCGTAGTTTCTCTATGCAGGTCGGCGAGTAAGAATTTGAATTCAAGATTGCAACGTGTTGCACTCATTTTGAAGAATCTGAGATCAGCCAAATCACGTATTTTAACTTCTGAGTCTCACGTCTACAACCTCGTACCTGTACACCTGACAGTATCTGATGCACTCTTGTACGACGACAGCTCCTGGGAGTCCATAAAGACCTGCAGGCGGTTGGCAAATACGAACTACCCTCGCCCGGCTGTGTGCAAGAGATAGAGAGACACTCTCTTCCTTCTCCCCCTTCCAAGTGGTGGAAAGGGCAAAAGGGGAAGGGGCACGCACCGCTCTTGAGCCGATCCTTCAGTGGGTGGACGAGCAACGGTCTTCTATATTGCAGAAACCACTTTTCCTGAGGCCACCTACGCGGACCTTTTCCCGAAGGATACCTCTTCCCTTCTCTCGCTAGTTCAGCATGCGAGGTGGGCGCCCGGCAGAAGGACGTGTGACCATGCCAACAGGCATGCAAGGGCCATAAACACACGGGCTGAAGTCGCCCGGGTTTTCCGACCGCCTGCATTTCCAATCCCTCCAACCCAAGCAATAGCCAACTCATCACATGTCTGGTCTGCAGCAATTTATGGTCGCCCCTCGGGAGTTCCTGAGTCCCTTATCTCCTTGCTACTCAGTCCTCTCTCGAAGAAAACGAGGCAAGGTCACCGACCACCCCGATGCCCGAACAGATGATGCTTACCTACTCTACGCTTGCAGTGGCGTGCTTACCAATGAATTCTTCCGATTTTGAAGCATAGTCTAATAACTTGGCTGGGTTTTTCATTATATCGCACACTGTGGAGATGCCAACGCTATATTAGCCACTGGGTCTTCCTTGGATGCCCTTTCAATCATCTTCAGCTTCTCTGAAATGTCTAACACGACGTGGTTTGTATTTTTTGAAGAATTGGACATTTTCAACCATTTGTATTACTAAAGAAAACTTGGCAAATATCAAACGCCCGTGGAAGCCCAAGTCGCGCGAACACAGAGCAGTGATTCAGGGGGCTCAGGGTAATTGCTTGACGACGAATGGGGCGTGATTCAGCATATTTTCCATATCGCCGTCAGTTCGTGATATACTAAGCTTTCAGTTCTAAGAGCAAGACTTTTTTGTCAGGTGGAGTAATAATGTGGAGGTTGTGGAGAATGATACCGAAGAAAATAGTACCGCCGTTAACGGTTATCAATATCAATCCTTTAGTTTACGAGGACGACGATTTACCTCCCCCAGGAAATGCCTTTGCTTTAAATAATGGCAATTCACCTATCCAGTCCTTAGCAATGATTCATCGCTTATTGAAGTACGTGAATGAATCAATAACTCATTCCCAAGTCTCTTTTCACTTTGATGATTTGTGATTAGAGTTCTGTTCCGCAAAAAATTACTCAAGTACGAAATTAAATTATTATTATGTATCTTTCTATGCGTAATCTTTTCGCCGTCATTTCACATCATGGGTGTTGGGAGATAAGTTGAACATTATTTCATCTATTGACATCCTTATTTACAGACTTCGATGAGCTTAAACCATGGAGTCTATAAATAGACTCTCATAGCATAGAATCTCATATAATGACTTCGTAGCTGAAATGTGATTATCGAATCACTCGATGATCTCGGGAACTTTTTATCCACACGAAGAATTGTGAAAGAGAAACTTGGACATCGCCAAGATGTTCCAGATCTAATATTGAACATTTCATTAAATAGTTATTTCCCTGCTCCAACTTACTACTAATTTTCCAATGATGGCACGACTTTGTGATAAAACTATGAAAATCTTCCCTCTCTATCTCAAAGTGGTCTTGTATAATTGTCAACACGATGAAGTATATAGCACGAAAATAAAATAAGGTTAACGTTTTGAGGCATAACTTTGTGGAATTAACTCAAGTTGGCCCAAAACTTCACCTGAAATTGTCGCGACGTGACAAAACGTGATTCGTAGCAAATAAAATCAATATGGATAACCGAATCGGCGAGTTCAGGCGTGACTCCGTGGAAATTAATCATGATGCAAAGAGAACACTTGGTACCTAGATTTTAGGGACGCGACTGTTTTTTTAGGACAGTGGCTACAATAGGTATCCCTTCGTATTTACCATTATTTTATCACATCATTTTTCCGTCCCTGAGCAGTATAAAAAATTGAATTGCCACCAATCCGAGCACACGGCAGTGACAAGGTTCGTAACCATGTCATCAATCACCATTGTGTTGTTTATGTATGCCTAAAATTTCATAGTTCTATATCGCTAAATAAGGAAGTAAATCATGGTTCTTTGTGTCCATGCACGGAATGCGCTCACATGCTAAGTTTTGAGACATATAGCTGGATTGACAATTTTTTCGGAGTCGAACCGAGGACTGTAGACTTAAAGTCCAACCATTTTATCAATTACTATTGTATTGTCTATGATTAACTAAAGTTTCATAGCTCTACATCGCTACAGAAGAAAGTAAATCGTGGTTCTTTGTACCTATGTTCCCCGTTTATTTGCACGGAAAATGTGAATTCCCATTGGGGCGAAGACTCAAGATGGCAGATTACATTGAACGAGTGCGTGTCATGACCTGTTCTTTATGGACCTTGGGCAGCGAGTTTAACATGTGGCGCTGCTCGTGAGTTTTAACCGAAGGAAATTGTTTACATTATGGAAATGCTGCCAACAGTTAGGAGAGTGCCAGAGAGAAAAATGCACTATCATTCACGCATTTCACACTTTTGATGCATCACATTCGTCAACACTGATTTTCTAGGTGTCTGGGTCTGCAAAAAGAGTTTTGCTGATGCAGTTTTGCGCCATGGTTCGTAAAAACGAATTACATTTTTTCCTGGGGACCGGGGCCGAGGTTCGTAATATCGTAAATTTCGTATTTTTGAAACTTCGTATTATCGAATAGCGCCATGTATTTAGTATAGGCTTTTGGTCGGGACCGACAGTTTTGCTTCATATAATTGAAACTTCGTATTATCGTGCTTCGTATCATCGAGTTTCTACTGTATTTGGACTTGGGTCATGAGTGTCTAATACTCAAAATTTTCAAATTTTTTCAGGCAGCACTCTGAAGGATCAATGGAGTTAATGATGGACAACATTAAATTAGGTAAGTTCTCTAAATAATTCTTTGATTTAAATTAAAGAATTATTTTACCAATGATCATATTTCATAAGGAGGTAGAGTAGATGAATTGTTTCCAGCTGTAATATGAAAGGATGGCTAAACTAGATGAGCAGTGTAAAATATCAAAACTAAGAATCCCAGTTTAAGAAGAATTACATCATTGCAGCATAGTAAAACATTGTACATATTATCGCTGTACACCCTTGCTATTTAGACCCTTGTATACTCTGGACATGCGTCCAGCATGTAGTGTGGATGGTTTATTAAAAGGTCTTGAGATGGCATCACTACCACATCATCTTTAATTATTTTCTTAAATTTTTGGTCAATATGCTCTATTTGTCATTAAAATTGGAGAAAATTAAATTGATTTTTCTCTTTATGTTTCTCTGTTGTGGTAAAAGTCAGCTAACGCAAATGATGAATGTGGTGTGCAGAAGTGAAATTTGCAGGGAATATAGGTGGGAGTCTTTATTCTAACTGCGCTCACGAGAGAGGATGCGATGACAGCTCTGTGATAAGAAGTCTTTTCCAGCTACCTCTAGGTGCTTGAATGAGACTTCTTAAATAATAATGCAGTTTGTGAAGAAAGATTCTAACTTTCCATCAATAAGGGCAAGCTATAATAATAATGGTTTTTATTTACCCTAAGACCAAGGTACATATGTCCGATGATATAAGGCACATTAGTCATAAACAGTAGTTACATTAACAATACATATTAAATCAGTCAAATTCAGTCAAAACATATATCACATATAGTTTACATCCAATACACAAAAATACACAATAAAAACACATTGAAAATACTTCATCAAGTCCTTCCTTTACGCACAGAAGTATTCCTCCAAAGAAAAATAGGACTCTTGTAGAAGTAATCATTTTAATTGTAGTTTAAAGGTATCATAATTTTTAATATTTTTTATTTTAGCAGGAAGTTTACTGTACAGTCGCAACCCCATATTAACTGGTAGTTGTTACTTGGGAAAATATAATTTGCAACTTCACCATTTAAATATCCAATGACATATTTTTATACTATTCATTCTTATTAATTCTCTGTAAATATTTGAAAAATATACTATTCATCACCGTTAAATTTTTTTAACAATGTTTAACAATACAAGTATCCCTCACTCAACCTGAATTTGTTTAACACTTCATTCTTAATTGCACAAAAAGTCAATGGTGAATGTATTCACCTAGCATGACCAAATTTCCTGTTATTATTGGATTGCTGGGGTTTATGATCAGGTAGGCTGCAGTTACAATTCTCTAGTTTGTTGCGTGAGAACCGGCATCTATATACATGTGTATACATATTGATAATTCAATAAAGTCTGTCTGTCAGTCATGCATGTTTGACGGACTTCCAGATGACCTTGGAAATTAAAATTCAACAGGATTAAACTGACCTAAAACGACTGGAAAAATAGTAAAAACTCTAAACAACAATTTAAATGTGTAGCTTTTACCCAGTATTATTAACTTTTATCTGCATAAGAAATGCATTGAATCGGTGTAGAGTTTTTTAACTTTTCTATTTTAGATACATTCAAGGTATAACGTTGAAACTTTCACTGTTGGTTGTTTAAAAAAATATATAATTTTCATTCTTGCATCCAATTTTCCTATGCACATAATTTTTGTCTGAAAATTGTTTTTGGCTCCATAATAATTCATTTCTTCAATAATTCATTCATTCACTACTTTAATCATATAAATTTTATAAAAATCTTGGCAATCACAGAATGGGCTTCAAATGGGAACGTATGCAACAGGGCTTAATGACTTAGGTTATGAGAGCATGAATTGTCTCAAAGTGGTTGCTTGCCAAATTTTATCATTGTGAAATTGTAAGAGGGTAAAATTCAGGTAAAATTCCATTTGCCAACTTGAATGAAAAAAGTGTGCAATCGGCCAAGAGTGATGTGGCATGGTGGAGACATAGAAGAAGTATTTTGCTATAGACAAAAAATGATTAATAGCTTTGTGCTTGTGTTTAAATTATTCAAGTTCTTTATTTCAACATATCACCAGGAAAATTCATGGTTGTGTACTAATAATTTAAGTCAAGTACACATGTTTTAGATATACTAGGTCATAAACTAAGTTCCACGGGCTACTTACTGAGAGAACTTAGTGGTACAGTGAGAAAGGACACACTTCTTAGTCTGTACCATGGGGAATTTTATTCCCATAACCTAAACAGCATCATTTTTTGGGGTTCCTCTCATAACTCATTGCACATTTTCAGACTTCAAAAAAAGGCTGTCAGAATCATAGCCCAAAAACCCTACAGACATTCATGCAGACCCTTATTCAAGGAGCTGAGCTTTCTACCACTTCCTTGCATTTACATAATGATTGCAGTGTTGAACATCAAATCAAATATTGGCAGCTTCCTCCTTAATAGTGACCATCACTCCCACCAGACAAGATGCAAACATGATATACACTCTACAAATATAAGAACAAACCTCAACATATTTGGCCCCAGGGAAATGGGGATGCGACTGTACAACAAGCTTCCTGCTAAAATAAAATATATTAAAAATTATGATACCTTTAAACTACAATTAAAATGGTTACTTCTACAACGGTCCTATTATCCTTTGGAGGAATACTTCTGTGCGTAAAGGAAGGACTTGATGAAGTATTTTAAATGTGTTTTTATTGTGTATTTTTTGTGCATTGGATGTTAACTATATGTGACACAGTTAAGCCTGCCGAAATAGACGGAATCATTTTCCTACATGCTGCTGACAGGGTAAGACCACACCAGAGAACGCTAAGGACCTTAGGGGAACTACTGCTTGATTTCTGCAATGCCACAAAATGTATTAACGCTGAAAAATAAACTGGAGTTGATCGAGTGCTTTGAACGAGAAAAGATTTCCTTGAAGAAGATACAAGAGAGGTTTAAGTGTGGAAAGAAGCAAGTTTACAAAGCAATTAAGAAGAAGGACGAAATCAAGAAAGAGTTTGAAAGAGGTAGGTCCTAAGAGACTTATTTCTTCATATCCCAATCAACAATAGTTTGCAAACCAACACACCATAAAATAATTGTTGTTTCTGTCTATTATTTTAGGCCTAAGTTTACATTCAAAGAGGAAAACTCCTCTCTGCGAATATGAAGAATCAAACAAATTAGTTTTTGAATGGTTTGTGCAAGCAAGATCGAGGAATATTCCTTTGTCACGTCCAACGGTGCAAGAAAAGGCAAATGAGTTTGCAGTATCTTTAGGAAAACTAGATTTTAAGGCCTCGAATGGTTGGCTGTAGAGCTTCAGAGCAAGACACAATGTTGCTTGGGGCAGTGTTGTCGGCGAGTCGAACGACGTGGATATGGAAATCGTAGAGGACTGGAATAAGAACGGGGATGAAACTGGATTGTTTTTGAGAGCACTTCCGTCTAAAACAGTAGAAAACTGCAAGGGTTTGTAAGCATTTCCGAGTTCTGTTTCTTGAAATTAGTGCATTAATGGAAAAAATTATTTTACATTTACTCTTATTCTTTATTCTGTAGGAGGGAAGCACTCAAAGGAGCATTTGACCATCTCATTGACGTTCTCATTTGTGGAAATATGGCAGGGGAGCTCCTAAAGCCTCTTGTCATTGGAAAATCAGCTTGACCACGATGTTTCAAACATTTTGACATTGAGAAGCTAACGGTCACATGGAGACATAATAAAAAAGCATGGAACATGGCTTTAATCATGGAAGAGTAGCTGAAATGTTTCAATGCCGAAATGAAGAGGAAAAAAAGGAAAGTCATATTTTTCCTCGATATCGCAACCTGCCACCCTAAAATTCACCTTACGAATGTGGAGCTAGCCTGGTTTCCGGCAAACACAACTAGCATCACTCAGCCAATGGATCAGGAGGTAATTAGATTGCTGAAAGCACAATATAGAAATTACATGCTGCGATCGTTATTAGCTGCTGCAGATACTGCGAATGCAGTGTCGGTGGTGATGAAAACAATATCAGCGCTGGATGCCATAAATTGGATTAAGTTGGCAGTGAAAGATATTAAAACATCAACAATGTTTCGCTAAAGCTTGATTTCTGCCACTACTGGTCCCCGAGGCAGGTAAGGAAAACGAATTCTATCAAATCATATCAACAATGTAAATGCATATTTACACACTTAAAAGCTAAATATAGATATTGACAGACCTTTTCTATTTCACAACCAATGGATGATCTAAGCGAATTACAGCAGGCTCTAGGCAAAAACATGGATGCTGAGAGATTTGTAGACTTAGGCAACGATCTTTTGACGAGCGATGAAGATGGCTCGCTGACAGACACTATGAAAGAAGAACAAGCCTGTGAATCCGACGAAGAAGTAAATATAACCATAATATGTGAAAAAAACAAAAATTCCTATAAAGAAATGTTGGTTTCTTTAAAAGAATTAGCAGAATGTAGTCTTACCAAAGGTAACATTGATTTATTTAATATCTTTATCGGCAGCGTAGAGAATTGTATTATACAAGGAAAAAAGGAAAAACAGATAAAAATGACGGATTATATGCATATTTTATAGATCATTTTTTATGTTAACTAGTTCAGACAAACAAATTTAACCACAGTGTGATACTGTTCTTTCATTATTTCATAATAATTTCATCTACAAGTAAAATTAGAGTGAAACCAACCTTTTAGGTGACACATGTTGTGGGCGTGAAATGCTTTAAAGGTCTTTTTCGAAATGTTAGACCCTGGGTTAAGCGGAAAACTGTCTTATCCAAAAAAAAAAAATGATTGCCCCGAGAGATTCTGCTTAACACGTTCAGGACCGAGGACGCATATGCTGCGTCCTGGCGTGCGCCCGCCAGGACCCGCGGACGCAGCGTGTGCGTCCGCGGGTCCTGAAGTGTGTTTAAATGCCGTATTAAATTTTTTCTTTTTTTTGGCCCCTGGGGATAGGTATCCATATTCAGGGCAGTCCTGAAAGTGTTAATACAGGTTTCACTGTATATGTTTTGACTGATTTAATATGTATTGTTGATGTAACTTCTGTTTATGATTGACATGCCTTATATCATCGGACAAATGTACCTTGGTCTTTGGGCAAATAAAAACCATCCTTATTATTATTAAATATCAGGGACAAATATTTCATGTGCTTAATAAATTGATTTGGCATTTCTTGAAACCATTTAATTGGAATTCAGGAAGGTGAGGCATTGACCATGAATTGAATTTACATGGAAAGGCCCAGCAGGAAGTTGAAGCTTCTCATTGACACCAATCATAATTACATTTTATCAGACAAGCAAGTGAATGTATAATAGAGAATGTTTCATGAGTGGGGTTGATGATGCCATAGTGTAAGGGTATCTGAAGTATCCTTCATGTGTTTTAATCTTTTTATGACAAACGGATGTGTGGTTTACAGATTCAGAGAATGAGCTCTCTTCCGATGATGGAGAAGGTGATCTTCCATATGGTGTAGATCATGATGAAGTATTAAATTTAGGCAAAGGCTATGCCCAATACAAGGCTAGAATAATGAAGGAACTGAAAGATGACAATGATGATGACGATGAGTATGCCAGTGAGGTAGTGTCATCTCCAAGTGATGATGATGATGAATAACTTTGTCATGTGATCCTCTATTTACCCCGTGTACATAAGTGATGATGCAAGTGAGAGACCCAGTGATATGCCTAAGAAGACTTCATCAGCATAATTTGCTGGGAAACCACCAAATCCTTGAAGTGAAAGAAATTTAATGCCTCTGTCTTCTTAGTTCTTGATTGACTAGCTGTGATGTGAACTGTTCAATATTCTGATCAAGAAAGGAGCAGAAGGTGTCTGCTTGCTAAGTGGGACTATGAAAAATTAAGATGAAGAAATGTGTGAATTTGCCATTTGGTGGCATACAGTTGTGAGGTAGGTATTCAGTGCATTGCGTCTGTGGACAGTTCTTTTTAAGATGGTTTTATATTAATTGAGGAATATTACATTAAAAATCAAGTATTTTTACACCAATATTCTAAATGTGTTGTTTTTCCAGTATCATCTTTATTTACTCTCTAGGGGTATTCACTAGGGGTAAGCCAAAAATCTTATTTTTCCAATAACTGATATTTTGTTTTGATTTTCCAATAGATATTGCATACCTAATACCTTACTTCTCCGAATATAAGCCGCACCCTGTTTTTGGGGTCTCAAACAGGGAAAAAAGTTAAAACGTGAAATCAATCCGTTCTGGCGTAACTTTGTGGAAGTCCATTTTCAAATAATGACAAGGTCAACTATGTATAAATCCACTGAGTATTTTATTTGTACAACTAGTTTCAATGCTACGGCGTCATCATCAGATACCTGATGATGACGCTGTAGCGTTGAAACTAGTTGTACAAATAAAAACATTGTGGATTTAAACATAGTTGACCTTGTCATTATTTTAAAATGTGAATTTAAGCCACACCCTTTTTAGTGCATCCCGTACTATCTACAGTAAGGTAAATGAGGGAGTAATTAACCATGCACCAGTAGTTGACCATTTAGGATATAAACTTTCAAAATAAGCCTTACTCTGGTCCAAATATTGTAAAAATAGCGGGAAAGTACACTCCAGCCATCTGGCTGTAAAACATCAAAACACGGTGCACATGGGTGGCATGTAGAATTAAGATGACTGACAATTAGTGTTCATGTGCAGTGCTGCTGCCTTATTTTGAATTTTTCTACCGCCATTTGCTAAGGAGCCTTTGTGGATGAGGCTGATTTAAAGTGGTAAGTACCTTCATATTTCAAAATAGTTATTTACCTTTGATATAGGGATGTTTGATATAAATAAAAAGTTGTTTATAATCTGTTTATTATTATCTGGAAGTCAGTTATGAGGGTGGTCAAATTCTGAATCAGAAATGTACAAATTTTCAGTAATTGACCGAGATGGTCAACTACTCACTCATTCCTTCCTCTCTTTAAACTCATCATAATTGACATATTTGTAATGTTTGTAGCATACCAAAACGTTTTATATAATTTTTTGTGCAACATTATGTTTTACTAATATATGACCAGGGGTCAACTACTAGATTATTGGTGTGTCAACTTCTGAATCAATTTTATATTAAATATTGCAGCTTAACTATGCCTGCTATTAAAGGCCAGTTTCGTTGTTACACAGAGGAAACGATAAAGGAAGCCATCCATGATGTGAGGACAAACAACACACCAGTCCGTACAGCAGCAAAGAAATATGGTGTACCAAGAATCACACTGAAATACAAAGTGGAAGGGAAGTCACCAATTGAAATAAAAATGGGACCCCATACCATTTTAAGTCCTGAAGAAGAAACTATTCTTGCTAATTGGGTGTTAAAAATGGCAGAAGCAAGGTTTCCAGTAACTGTGAAGCAACTTCAAGACAGTGTGCAGCGTCTGATGACAGACCTTGGTAGAGACATTCCCTTTCATGACAACCGTCTGGGAAGGACATGGATCCAAGGCTTTTTGCAGAGAAATAGCAATATATCTCAACGAATAAGCCAAAACCTAACAGTATCTTGGGCATCGGTGACACAAGAAAATATTTCTCGTTGGTTTGCGGAAGTAGAAGATTATTTGAAAACAAATGATTGCTTCCAAGTACTGATGGACCTCTCACGAATTTTTAAATGTGATGAAACTGCATTCTTCCTTAATCTAAAAGGGAATAAATTTCTTGCAAGAAAAGGAGATAAGACAAAATATACCAACAAGTTAATTCATATGACAAGGAATGCCACACAGTGCTTCTTACTGGCAATGCCAATGGTATTGTTGTAACTCCTTTAGTATTCTACAAGTATGAGCGTCTGCCTCCTGAAATAACACTACATTTCCCTCCTGATTGGGCGCTTGGAAAAAGTGATTCAGGGTGGATGAACTCTGAATTATTTTATGAATTCATTGCAAACTTCTTCCACCCTTGGCTAAAAGACAATAATATAAAACTTCCTGTTTTATTATTTGTTGATGGACATGTTTCCCATTTGAGTTTGCATACAAGTCAGTTCTGTGAAAAAATGGTATCATATTGGTAGCTTTACATCCTCATTCTACACACATTCTACAGCCAATGGATGTTGCTGTGTTTCGAACTCTAAAAGAAAATTGGAAGCAACATGTCCATAAGTGGCGTATCAACCATTTAGATGACCCCATCTTGAAAAAAAAAAAGATTTTGCTAAACAGCTGAAAGAGGTAGTGGATGATCGTGTTACTCTGTGTTAGCTAGTGGTTTCTGTAAATGTGGACTCCATCCCTGGGATCCGATGGCACCTAGGGTTCCAGGACATAATGATTGCAATGTCAGACCAAAGAACACTGTGCAGAATGATGACTTCTGTGCACGCTTGAACTATTTCAAGCAGGGATTACATTTTATGAATGAGAGTATGGGGAAAGAAAAATTGGACTTATTTGAGCGATCTACAGATAATTGGGAAGGGGAACTTTCTGATCAATCACTCTTCATGCTGTGGAAGAAAATTAAGTTAGAACTAAATAGCCTTATCAACTCATTTGAACCGACTGCTTCAATTGACAACACTACCCCTGAAGAGAATGCAGCTACAACTACTTCCAGACCAATGGACATATCAATGGGAAGTGATTCAACTGAGCAATCTCCTGCAAGAAGCATGCTCTTAGTAGGAGGCAATGAAAATACCACCATCTCAGGACCATCAAATGTACAGTTTCCCATGGTTGAATGTAATGAGGACACTGCCATCACAAGGCCATCAAATACAATTGTCGAAGGCAAAGAAGATACTGCCATCCCAGGATCTTCTAGTGCACAGTCTCCCATAGTTGAAGGCAATGAAAACACTGCCATCCCAGGGCTATCAAATGTACCATCTCCATTTAAAAAATATGTGTTCAGTCCACCTGTAGACAAGAAAAAGCCACTGAAGAAAATGCCAAAGGAAAGATTACCCGCTATTGTGTCTGGGGAACTTGGCAAAAAGTATTTCGAAAACAAAATAAAGAAAAAGAATGAGATGGAAAGACTTCAAAGAGAAAGAGTGGCTGAAAGGGAAAGAAAAAAGAAGAGAAAATGAAAGTGAATGAGAGGAAAAAAAGAAGGAAAGTAATAAGCTGAAGGCTATGAAACAGAAACGTTATGAAGAGTCTGATTCAGAATCATCTACATATTTCTATTCCTGATCTGAATGATGATGAAGGTTCTGACTGGAACAAAGAATTTTTGAAAGAGGATGATATGGATTCTCTGGAAAAGGAAGATTTTTGTGATAGTTTACTATGAGGGGAGATATTTTTCAGGAAAAAAAGTGGAAGTTGTGAGTGATGGTTAAGAGATAGCCACTATGGTTAAGAGTGGCCATTCTTCATACCGGTGGCCTGTTAAGGATGATAAGTTTTACTACACAAGGGACCAGATAAAAAGGAAAATCCATCTTCCAAAATTGTGTTTTTGCTGTGGGTCATACCTTATTCCAGAAATGAATTTTTACTCGTAATTTTGTACGTAAGAAAATGTTGTCACTTATTTGCAGTTACTACAAAAATAATGTGTCATAAATAGCTAATTAATATCTACCATAAAACTGGAGAAAAATTATGTCTTTGGCATTTATTTTCCCTCCATGAACATATGGTCAACTACTGAAACAATGCATGGTCAAATACTAGAAAAAAATATTTTTAGACGGTCAATTACTAACAAAAAATCTTCCTTTTTTAAAAAAGCCACACACACTAGACCGAGTAGTACTATTAAAATATTGATTAACTGTGTGCTAGTAGAGAGTATGGTAAGTAATTTGAGGTGTTAAAACTATATAATTGGCAAAAAATTATCCAGGTATGGAAGATTTACGATTTAAAAAACCTTAAGAGGTCAATTACTGGTACCATTACCTTATTAGGTATTTGAATTTTATATCTGTTTTTACATTACCCAAGTAACTGTGACACAATGTTACCTCTATTATCCTTAAATACATATATGAATTAATTGTGCACCAATTTGACCTTTTTCAGTGTTATTTCTTACTTTCCCCGTTTCTTAGGCGAGTTTAGCTGGTGTCCGCGTGAATCTGAATGGCTGGTTTGCTCAAATCGGTCATTTTTATGATTTATTAAAGAAAGTTCTCTAGTTTAAGCCGCACCTCGAATATAAGCCGCACCCCGATTTTGAGGCCCCAAAATCAGGGAGAAAAGTGCAGCTTATATTCAGAGAAATACAGTATGTAGGGACCTAAATTTTACACAGTGACTATCAGTTTTAAAGTAAATAGCATGGTATATTGTGTTCAATCAAAGTAACACAATTTTGAAATATTATCATCAATTTGCAGTCTTGATAATTGTATCAACTGGGATGAAAGATCATCAGGGGGCAGTGACAGATGTCACAATCTAAAACTCCAGATTTAGGTTTCTAAATCATCTGACCTATTATTCGTGGCTAGTAAAAATGTAAGAGTAAATGCCTTTAGTATGTTCATTTCTGAGATGTGACTCCTTCAAGTCTTTCATAGTCTATGGCGAGCAGTATTCCACTTTCTGACTTGAGAGAAGGATCTGTGAGTGAGATGGGTGGGTAAGGGAAGGGAATCTGGATGGGAGGGGACATACTCTCTCTTTTATGGGTTAATGTTCAAGTCATTACCAGCACTCTCTTCAACCCCAAAAAACACCATCTTCGCTACTATACAAGCTGTTGGATATACAGCAATTCTCAAATCCACGTACAATACACTGTGGTGATTTATTCACTAGCTGTTTTGATCTCCTTCCCTATGACTGTGACTTAAGTCTTCTTTATCTTTGAAAGGCTTTTTAAACATGATATCTTACCCTTGCAATTTTGATGTCATTCCTCAAGTAATAAGAATTAAGCTGGTATGTATTTCAGCTATTTTATTCTTTGCAATTTTTCTTGGGTAACCTTTAACATGTGAAGTACAAGCATTCCCATTTGATGTAGAATTGTGATAGGTTGAATCCACAATTTATCGAATCCGAATCTCTTTTCTGTATCGAATCTCAAAAACTGAATCTTGAATATAAATCCTGTTTTCACCAAATTATGAATCCCAGTTCCTTTTCATAACCAATACCAATATGCATGCATCAAATCCTAGTCCATTTTTAATTTTACTGTAAATTTATGAACCAAAAAGTATGTCTAGGTTTTCCCTCACACGAATCTAATTAATAACTAAGCTCTAAAGAAGAAATTGAGCAGCAATTTGTTTCACAATGGTATTTAATAATCATTAAACTAGCAAAAATACCCGTTGATTCTCAACAGAAGGGAAAAAATTAAGGAATAATAGTGTAGGGTTGTTCATACAGCAGTTAAGCTGATATTACACTTTGTATCCTTTTACCTAATGGAAATTGCCTCTTTAATCGAAGAACAAAATCAAGGCCTTGATGTCCGAACTAAAATGATTTTTTGTGATAGGCATATTTTCCCCATGTATTCTATTAAGAAGCAAGTTAAATAATGCCTTTGGTTGTCAATCAGATGGTATAAATGTGATGTGATGTTTGGTGCACTTTTCATATTGTACTAACAAGGAGACATCGCATGACTTATGTTCAGGATCCAAACGAGGCAATTTTTTTTATTAAACTAATAAGAGAATGCGGGAAAAGTGTCACAGATTTCTTCCACATAGGCCTGGGTTTGAGAGAAAAACGCTATTAAAGAATCTTCCTCCGTATAAATCCTTTACAGTTCATGCCTCTCTCAACAGAGGTCGTAGCCCAGTGGGTTGAGGTGCTGAGCCGGTTATCCGTGGCTGGTGACTGGGGTTCGATCCCAGGTTGCGGCATTTTTTTTTTCTTTCGAATATTTTACGGAATTACTGTAAATTGCCCACTCCCATACATTTCTGGCAGTAGCCTCAAATTTTTTTAAATTTTCAGCCTATTTGCTGTATTTTCAATCATCCTCCTTGGGAGACTTTCAAAATTAATTTCGGGATTCTGGGATAGGTGAACTGGCGATTTTAAGGAAAAAATATTTGCGAGCATTATTTTTAAGTTGCTCAAACCACACACTATATCTTGTGGTGAACGAAACAAATAATGTACCAGAAATCAGAAACATTATTTACACTAAAAGGATGGGTACTATAAAGTTTTTCAGGGATTCGACTGCTCGTAGGAATTTGGCTCCCAATCTATCGCGAATGTGTGAGACTAGTTGGTCTAAAAAACAAAAACAATTGAATGTTATTCCAAAATTACCCTGGGCTAGTCAAAGCCCTGGAAACACTATCAATCAAGGGAAACTATGCAACAAGAAAAGTGGCATACCTGCTGCATTCAGCAGTAACTAAAACTTCGTTCATCGTTGCCCTAGTTAACTTTGCAAAATACTGGGCAGTATTAGAACCAGTGGTTAATTCCCTGCAAGCAAAGAGTATCGATATGATAAAGGTAGGAGAACACATTACTGGTATCCTTGAAGTAATTGAAAAAGACCGTGAAGATGCAGGCAGTCTCTGACGAATTACTTCAAAAAGCACAAGACATTGCAATGGAATCGGAAAAAGAAATTTCTGTTCCACATCTTGCTCATAAGCAAAAACACGGAAGTAATCCTCCATCTGACTGTAGTAATGACTACTGGAGGCATTCACTATTTATATCATATCTTTAATCCCTTGCATCATCATTAAGAATTCGATTTTCCCAAAAAAATACCCCAGTTTTTGCCTTGATAGATAATGTTTTTATTACTGTTGGTAACTTTCGATAGCATAGCATAGACAAAACTATATATTGCGTATATTGACAAAACAACATCCTTTTTGTATGCTCAAAATGAGTGTCAGGGACTCTCAAAAGAACGCTGAAATCTTTAGGGGCTTTTATAAATTAGAAGATATGCCTGGGTAGCTGGACCCATGGTATTACTTGTGGAAGAAGAAAAATTTAACCGAGGACAAGTTAAGCAATTACGAAGTCGTTGAACTTTTAATCGATACTAATGTTTTTTCCCCTCCCTGAGGCAAGCACACTCAATTTCAATCGCAATCCCACCCACTACGGCGACTGTAGAATGCTCCTTTGGTACTCTAGAAGAGTGAAGACCTGTCCTGGGAGAGGAAAGAATGACTGGATGATGTCTGATGAGCGTACAGCAAAATTTTGTGAAAGAGAATCATGAAATACTCAAGAAGAAAGTTATAGAAAAATTTTCATCAAATCCAAGAAAATGATTACTAGCCTAAAACTAAAAAATCTGAGTGGTTAAGGCAAAATAAAAGGATTTAAGTAATGGAGTAAAGATTTTTGTAATGCAAATAGAAACAGTTTTTCCAAAACCTGTCTTTTTCTTTTGCTTCTCCCCCCCCCCCCCCCCCCTCCCCACCACCACCAAATTTCATGGTAATCACTTCATCCATTTGGAAGTTTTTCTGGAACATACATTATATGTAAAAGATTAGGAATGCTAAAGAAAGCTAAGTGGACTCAAGTAACTTGCTAATTTTTGTTTATCAAATGGAGCATTCGCAGTCTGTCAGGATATAATCAGTTTCTTTGCCTAACTAGCGGAAGGTACCCGTTGAAATTCAAAGGTGTGAAAAACATTGAACTTATTTTTTAAGAAAACCACAAAGCCTGAAGAAAAACTGTCAGCGTGGTCATTTGAGGAGTTCGTAACCTTACTTGTATGTTGTGTTTGTTGTAGTAGACACTGACCGTTTTTCAGGTGCACAGAGAGATGATTGACTGTTGGTCCTCTTTCATGCAGGGGAAACAAAAAAATGGGCCACGCAGACTCATTACTACATAAATAGCACCCAGGTTAATGGATGGTCACCTCGTCCCTCCCGTTCTCTTGAGCCGTCTTCTGAGTGATTACTAGCTTGATCACTTCCCTTGTCTACATATATATAAATATAACTTCTTGGAGAATCACTCGGGAGATAAATATAAAATATGCCTAGAGGGTGGTAGATAAAAATATAGACACAAGCGAAAGACACTAATTAAAACTTCCAATATTTCGGTGGGATTGCCTTTCCTTTTCCTATTGGCTTATTGGAAGGTTCCTACTCCTTACCTTGAGATAGGTGGATGCCAATCCCACCGAAATATTGGAAGTTTTAATTTGTAAGTGTCTATATTTTTATCTACCACCCTCTTGGCATATTTTATATATACATAATAAAAAAATGAAAAATACACTGGACAGGGGGTGGGGAAAGAAAAGTGAAAAGAGACGACTTACTGGGAACGTTTCGAGCCTGTAAGCTTTTTGTCAGCTGGAGCTTTTTCTCCAGCTGACGAAGAGCTTACAGGCTCGAAACGTTCCCAGTAAGTAGTCTCTTTTCACTTTTCTTTCCCCACCCCCTGTCCAGTGTATTTTTCATTTTTATATTGTTGTGGCCTATTGGTGAAACTTTCCCTGTGTGTGTGTAGATAGATATATATATATATATATATATAGATATATATATATATCTATATATATATATATAGATATATATATATATATAAATTCATACATTCATAGGAAAATGGAAATGGATAGGAACACATAAATGGACGAACACAGGGTTTGGTGGGGAAGATGAAAATGAGTCAAATCCAGACAGAAAAAATTTTTCCTTTACCGGGATTCGAACCCGGATCTCCCAATTGCCGGTCGGGTGTGCTTGAATTTATTATTTGTGGCCAATTGGCGAAAACTTCCAAAGATTATATATATATATATATAATATATATATATATATATATATATATATATAACCATTCATTCATTCACTCAAACCGCTCACAGGCGTAAATAATAAATATTTCGTTCAAACAGGTTGTGAAAGAAAGAGTATAGGAAACACATAAAATGTGATGACACAATGGTGATGTGAAGATGGAATGATAGCCGATTCCAAGTGAAAAAAATTCGTCTAGACCGGGAATTGAACCACGGACCTTCCGATTTCGCGCCGGATGCTCTGACCACGACTTTTACGGCGACGTCTTGGGGGTGTTTGATTCATATAAACCCCCCGCCGATTCCAGTGTTTCTTTAGTAGTCTAGATAGCTTAGTGGTCAGAGCATCCGGCGCGAAATCGGAAGGTCCGTGGTTCAATTCCCGGTCTAGACGAATTTTTTTCACTTGGAATCGGCCATCATTCCATCTTCACATCACCATTGTGTCATCACATTTTATGTGTTTCCTATACTCTTTCTTTCACCACCTGTTTGAACGAAATATTTATTATTTACGCCTGTGAGCGGTTTGAGTGAATGAATGAATGGTTGTATGGCCGGAATGGCTCATTTCTACTTCTTGGGCTCTGCGTGCCCCGAAACGCCTGTTCTGTATCTTTACCACTGTCTGTGTGCCTGATTCAAACTTTGCTTTCCTCTTCTGTGTACGTAATTCCTTCTCTGCCGGTGAGTGAAAATGTCCAGCGCCATCTCTCAGTGACTTTTACGGACTAATCTTGGGGGTGTTTGATTCATATAAACCCCCCGCCGATTCCAGTGTTTCTTTAGTAGTCTAGATAGCTTAGTGGTCAGAGCATCTGGCGCGAAATCGGAAGGTCCGTGGTTCAATTCCCGGTCTAGACGAATTTTTTTCACTCCTCACAACCCCTCAAACCGATATTCTGGGTCCGATTCATTGATGATATCTTCCTAATTTGGACTCACGGACCCGAATCCCTCTCTTCCTTCATTTCCGACCTAAATTCCACATCCTCTATTTCTTTCACTTCTACCTCCTCCTGCACCCACATAACCTTCCTAGATACTGAAATTTCCCTGTCTAA
Source organism: Pyrrhosoma nymphula (assembly GCA_963573305.1). Lineage (NCBI taxonomy): Eukaryota > Metazoa > Arthropoda > Insecta > Odonata > Coenagrionidae > Pyrrhosoma > Pyrrhosoma nymphula. The sequence continues at coordinate 127,086,498 of OY754328.1, forward strand.
TAACAAGTTTTTGACGTCCTTGCACATTAAACCAACCAATAATCAACAATATCTCCATTTCAACAGCTGCCATCCCTATCATACTAAAAGTGCCATTCCATTTTCCCTGTCTATTCGCGTGCACCGCATCTGTAACTCCCAAAACTCCCTTGACCATCACCTAGCCAATATTAAAACTGCCCTCCTTAAACGTGGATATCCCTCCTCTCTCCTTGAGCGACGCATCTTACCTTCCACCACGCCCTATGCTCCACCCCCTAAAACTACCACTAAATCACCCTTGAACCTTTGCACTACCTTCGTTCCGGGACTTCATAAGGCAAACCTTGTCCTTAAGTCGCTTTTCCCCATTCTGCACGACAGTCGCCTTACTGCTGACTTAATTCCCAAATGTCCCACTATCACTTTCAAAAGACCAGCAAACCTAAAATGTATTCTACGTCCCTCCAAACCCACTCCCACTTTGATTCCTCCCAAAGATCCCGGTTCATTTCCCTGCCATAGACCCAGGTGCAAAACTTGCCCTTTAATTCGAAATATTTCAGTGTTCCCAAGTCCCAATACCCCAATCCCGTTTCCCATTTCCTCCCATGGCAGCTGCATATCGTCCAATGTAGTTTACCTTTTGCAGTGTAATAAGTGCCCCGCCTTCTACATCGGTGAAACATCCACGCCCCTATCTATCCGTATGAACGGCCACCGAGCTTCCCCTCCCCACTTCCCTGTCCCTAGGCACGCCTCAAAACATGGACTCCAATTCAACTCATGCTTTTCTCTTTCCGTCCTCAATACCCTTCCCGCCAATACTTCGAACACACAGCTGAGAAATACTGAGATGTCCGTGATCTGGTTTTGTAAAGCTTTTTCCCCACCCGGAATCTGTATTGCATTAATCCCATGTATACCTCTGCCCCCTATTGTCACAATTATAATTTTCCTCTGCCTTGCAACACTGTTGCATTTCTCACTCTTCAAGAACTCCTCCCTACTTCAAAATTTTCCTTTGATTAGCTGACTCAACATTGTCACATTGAATACCCCTTCCAGTTCCCCTCCCCACACTCCATTTTTCCCCCCCCCCCTTAGTCACTGACCCTCAATATTTAGTGCCCTCAGTATTGCAACATTGTTATAGTTCTCCCTGCTTGAAACTTCTCCCATCCGAAAACAGCCAGGTGCAACATTGTTCCCTCTTAGTTCCCCTCCCCTCCTTCATTTCCTCCCCTACCTTCCCCTTCCCCAGGGCAGTACTAACTGCTCACTTCTAGAGCTGACGAAGGACCAACTGGTTCGAAACGTTCCCGTAAGAACGAATTCTTTATCTTTTCCTCTTTCTCCTACCTCCTGTAAGTTTGAATTTATATATTTGTGGCCAATTGGCGAAAACTTCCAAAGATTATATATATATATATAATATTTCGTTCAAACAGGTGGTGAAAGAAAGAGGATAGGAAACATATAAAATTGTACAACACAATGGTGATGTGAAGATGGAAAGATGGCCGATTCCAAGTGAAAAAAATTCGTCTAGACCGGGAATTGAACCACGGACCTTCCGATTTCGCGCCGGATGCTCTGACCACTAAGCTATCTAGACTACTAAAGAAACACTGGAATCGGTGGGGGGTTTATATGAATCAAACACCCCCCAAGATTAGTCCGTAAAAGTCGCCGAGAGATGGCACTGGACATTTTCACTCACCGGCAGAGAAGAAATTACGTACACAGAAGAGGAAAGAATTATATATATTTATATTTTTTTTAATAAAACAGTAAGTTACTAGCTGTGATGCACTTAATAAAATAAAACACTTAAAAAAAACACTCACACGAGAAAAATTTTATGAAGCTTTCGAAGCCTAAGGCTTCTTTCTCAACAAGGATATGTCGACTGGCTTAGTCAGAGTGCCGCAGGAACAAGGGATACTGTTGGACAAGCAAAAGGGAGGGGGAGAAGGGGTGATGTGGGAGGGGGTGAGCAGGATACATTCAGTCCAGGGGTGCTGCAAGCTTTTAGGCGCCAAATGCAGGCTAATTCAAGTGTGTGGAGGTTGAGGGCGGAGTCTGAGGGGGGGAGGGAAGCAATAATGGACACCTTGAAACAAGAGTTGAGGACCACGTCGTGGGACAAAGAATGCGTGGGCACTGGGAGGGATGCATGGGGGGATGACGTGCAGCAGGAGGCACGATGATTATTCATTCTGAGGTTAAGGGGGGTGGTACATTGGCCTACATAGAATGCTGGGCAGAAGTTGCAATGTAAAAGGTAAATTATGTTGGTGGACGTACAGGTGGTGGAGGGAAATATCGGGAGGGATTTAAGTTTGGGGAGAAAAGAGGCTGGGGGTGGAGAAAAAATCATGCAGGTCTTGCATCTGGGACGATTGCAAGGCGAAGGTGTGGTGGTGACTCGCAGGGATTTTTGAAGTGGGCGGGTGGCTTTAAATATGGTGCTAAAATTTGGTGGCCTTTTGTATGTGATCCGTGGAATATTAGGGAAAATCTGAGAGGTGGATTTGTGGTTAGAAAGAATGGGGTACCGGTCCTTTAGGATATAATAATAATAATTTATTCACACCAAATTGGCAATATACATTGCATGGTTTCGTCAAGGGTCACATGAAAATAAACAACAAGTCATAAAATAAAGTACAGTAAAATGGGTTTACATACATTCATTTAAATATTCACTGATATCATAATAGGCTTTACATGCCAAACAGTTTCGTAATTTGACCTTGAATAAGGGGGACAATTTTTTGACTCAACCGGTAGTTTATTGAAAATAATGGCTGGAGTATGATGAGGTCCCTTGAGAGCTAGAGATGGTGACTTTTGAGGTGAACATCACCTTTTTTGCGAGTGTAATGGTCGTGCCATTCTTCATTCCTTGGAAAATGCTGAGGATGCAGTTTAACAAAAGTGGCACAGTTCAAGATAAATATGGAAGGAAGAGTTAATATTTTTAGGGCCAAAAAGATAGGTTTACCAGGACGTTTAACCTCAGAATGAATAATCATCGTGCCTCCTGTTGCCCGTCATCCCCCCATGCATCCCTCCCAGTGCCCACGCATTCTTTGTCCCACGACGCGGTCTTCAACTCTTGTTTCAAGGTGTCCATTATTGCTTCCCTCCCCCCTCAGACTCCGCCCTCAACCTCCACGCACTTGAATTAGCCTGCATGTGGCGCCTAAAAGCTTGCAGCGCCCCTGGACTGAATGTATCCTGCTAACCCCCTCCCCCATCACCCCTTCTCCCCTCCCTTTCGCTCGTCCAACAATATCCCTTGTTCCTGCGGCACTCTGACTAAGCCAGTCGACATATCCTTGTTGAGAAAGAAGCCTTTAGCTTCGAAAGCTCCGTATAATTTTTCTCGTGTGAGTGTTTTTTTTAAGTGTTTTATTTTATTAAGTGCGTCACAGCTAATGACTTACTGTTTTATTATTATATTGTGCTACGCGCATAATTTCCTACGAAACTGTGTATTTGTGCCTCGATCGGCTCGTTTCCTTCTTCTTCGTCCGTCCATCGGCTGCCTCTTCGGTTCCTGTTCCTGCCTTTTCTAAATGTCCTATCCCTCCTTTCATTTCCTGTAATTCACCTTTTCCTTGTATCTTTTCTCTCTTATATCCATCGTGCCCAAACCCCTCCTAATGGATCTCATTCAGCCCACTCAACTATGGATCAAACAAATCAAAAAATTCTCCTTCAAATTAGCCCAATACACCTGTCATACAGAATTTCTCTCTTCATGCATTTCTTTAGGCACCTTCCCTAATGGTCTTTGAGTGATACTCTCTCTCTCAGGCATTCCACCTATTTTACGTCCCTCTTTCCACCTACTTTCTTTTCAATACTCACTTTCTCTCTGCCAATTCACCCTCACACAATATCTGAGTCTAGTCAGCCAATATTACAACTCCCTACTGTCCCTAATAAATATAATTTCTCGCTGTGCACCTCATCTTCTCAAGGAAGTCAACAAAATTCTAGTTGCTGCGTACAGCTCTCTTGAGAAGAAACGTGAGAAATCGCTACATAAACTCTCTTCCCTTTGCATTTCTCATTTCCGTGAGGGCCTTTCACTCCCTCTTCGTCTCTCACCAACCCCTCAAGCCCCCCCTCCCCTCATTAGCGTCAAACCAGACTTGGCCACTTTTCAACCTCCACCCCCGCCGCGGCCCAGAGCAGCCCCCGAACGGTCAACTCGTCCGTCACAATACGTTCCCCCACCACTAGACCCTTATGTACAATACCAAATAATTGAAAGTTCAGTATTCCGGTGTTGTGTGTTCGATGTGTCAGTGGGGAGGGCGTGGAGGATGGTGAGACGGAAGCAAGAGTCAAACTGAAGGTTGTGAGTGGAGGCGTGTTTGGGGACTGGGAAGTTGGGCGGGGCTCAGTATCCGTTTATCCAGATGGACAGGGGATTGCAGGTCTCGCCGATATAAAAAGAAGGGCATTTCTTGCACTGTAGTAGATACACCACGTTGAAGGTGGTGCAGCTGCCGTGGGAAGAGATAGGAAATGGGGTGGGGTTGTTGGGACTGTGGAAAGAAGAGAGATTACATATTAAAGGGCAGGTTTTACAACGAGGTCTATGGCAGGGAAAGGTACCAGGGATATCAGGAGGGATCGAAGTGGGACGGGATTGGTGGGGGCGTAGAATATTGTTGAGGTTGGCCGGTCTTTTGTATGTAATGGTAGGACATTTGGGGATTAAGTCGGAGGTGAGTGGACTGTCACTCAAAATGGGGAAAAGTGACTTGAGGATGAGGTTAACGTGGTGAAGCCCCAGAAGGAATGTGGTGCAAAGATTCAAGGGATATTTGGTGATGGATGATCTAGGGTGAGGAGTGTAAGGGGTGGTGGAGGGTAGGATGCGGCGATCAAGGAGAGGGGAGGGGTAGCCGCGTTTAAGGAGAGCGGTTTTTAAGTTGCTAAGGTGGTGGTCGAGAGCATTTTGAGAGTTGCAGATACGGTGCGCGCGAATAGAAAGGGAGATAGGAATGGAATGTTTGGTATGGTAAGGGTGGCAGCTGTCAAAATGAAGATATTGTTGACGGTTAGTGGGTTTGATTTGTAGGGAGGTTAGGAATTTGTTATCAGATAGGGAAATATCGGTATCTAGGAAGGTAATGTGGGTGCAGGAAGTGGTATAGGTGAAAGAGACAGAAAAAGAGGAATTGAGATTGGAAAGGAAGGTGGACAAGATTTGAGGACCGTGCGTCCAGATGAGAAAGATGTTGTTGATAAATCAAACCCAAAATAGGGGTTTGAGGGACCAGGAAGATAGAAAATTGTCCTCCAGTAGACCCATGAAAAGATTAGCGTACGATGGAGCCATTCTCGTACCCATTGCTGTGCCCTTCGTTTGCAGGAAGATTTGGTTTCCGAAGGAGAAGGAATTATTTTCTAGGACATGTTGGGAAAGATTTAGGAGGAAGTTAGAGGAGGGGACGTGGGGGATGGGGTGGAGGGAAAGAAATTATTTCAGTCCATTGAGGCCTTCGCTGTGGGGAATGGAGGTGTAAAGGGAGGTGACATCAATTGTGGCCATTATTATGTTGCAATGGGGGGAGATTTGGAGGTTGCGAAGACTCTAGGAAGTGGTAGGTATTGCGGATGAAAGAGGGGAGAGAAGACACAATAGGTTGGAGGACGGAGTCGATGAAAGCGAATATTCTTTCGGTGGGGGACTTGACATTCCTAACTATGGAGCGGCCGGGGTTGTTAATTTTATGAACTTTGGGGAGAAGATAAAATCTGGGCGTGGTGGGGTTGGGGGAGAAAGAATGGCAATGTCAGATTGGGATGGTCCTTCCTTGGGGCCATGGGATTTGAGGAAGGACGAAATGATTTTCTGAAACTTGGAGTTGGGGTCGTGGAGGAGAGGTTTGTAGAAGTTGGTGTCAAGGAGTTGACGGTAGGCTTCCGCGTTGTAGTCATCCAGGTCCATGACCACCACGCATGAGCCTTTGTCAGCAGGGGAAATTATAAGGCTGGGATCTGACCGGAGTGATCGAAGGGCGGTGAGTTCAGGTCGGGATAGATTAATTTTGGGATTAATGGAGTATAGGAAATGGTGGTCGGAAATTTTGTACAAGAATTGTTTAGTAAAAATTTCAACAGGGTTGTTTTTGTGGAGGGATTTGGGTTCATAACCAGAAGGTGGTCGGAATTTATGAAGGGCAGGATGAATGTAGAATTGGGAAGAACCATGGGTTTTCCAGAAAGTACGCCATCGTTCCGCAGAAACCGCAGAAAGTACGCCATCCTGCAAAAATTGAGCGAATCGGCCAAGAAGAACACAGGATTGAATTTAGGGGTCGGTGAAAAAGAAAGACCTTTAGACAGCAAAGCTATTTGGTCTCGGTTTAGGACGGAAGAAGAAAGGTTAATTACTTCATGGGACGGGGAGGATGGGGGAGGCTCTGGTTGAGGTTGGCACTTAGGAAGAGTGGGTATGGTCTTCGAGGGCGGTGGGAGGTTGAAAAGGTTGGCGAGATCGGGTTTATCAGAGATAAGAGGAATTTGAGAGGAGGCGGAGGGAAGTTGAGGGGCAAGCTAAGGCCGGACGAGAGATGGCTTTTATATAAGTTAGAAAGCCTTCTCAACAGTTGCTGGCGACGAAAACCCAATTTTTTGTAGGAATCTCAAAGTATATCGTTAACTAGGGGAAATTTACCGGGGGAGTACATAAGGATCAGCTGAATGAAAAATGTGAGGTTCCGTTGGTGGGAGTTCAGTAAGTTGGCGTACTGACAGAACAAGCCGAGTAAATTCAACGGAAAAATTTTGACAAAGGCTGTGGAAGGGCTGATGAAGTGAGGAAGGAATGGCAAACAAAGGAAGATTAATGGCGAGGCCATTGGGCAAGATTCCCACAGCCAGGCATTTGGTTAGGAATTCAACGTGAGCTCTGAATTGGGTGGTTTTTCCGGCGTAAAAGCGGATTTTGTTCAGTCAGCTTTAACGTATGGAGTCATATTAAGGAAGGGGTGGTGGGTTATGAGAAACAATGGACTTAGGTAGAGAGAGGTAGATAAAGGAAAATGCAAGAGGAAGAAAGGAATAAGGATAACAGGTGGCAAATGAAAAAGTTTTCTTTATATATATATATATATATATTGTAACGGTCAAAAGCCGTTACACCTTTTGTCTTTCACCTGAACCACTCTCCCCCCCCCCCCTTTATTCCTTCGCCTTCCTTTATTTGGCTTGCTGAGGTGGGAGGAGGTGAGTGTGTGGAAACCTCGTGAATGTGTGCGTGTCTGAAATCAAAGTGTAAGTGTCAAGGTTGAGTGAATGGGGTAAAGCGCAGTGAAGAGAGACGTATGAATGAGTCACCGGGTATGGTTGATTTTAAAGTGAAATAGTGATTTGTGAATTCCCCACTGTGTTCCCCTTCCTCAGTTTCCCCTATACGCCACGTCCCCTTCCCCTCCACAAAAGTGGTATAAAAGGCGAGCGCGGAAACACAACAAAAAGAAGAACAGGTTGAACGACATCGCTGTGCAGAAGCACTGCCCGAGCCGGGATATTTATTTGGAAAGTGCGGGAGACTGATAGGTACGCAAAAAGTACCACGTCCGCTGTGTGGACCATACTTGCCCCCAGGATATTCTCGACGGACACGGAGACCAAGATTAGCGTGCTGAGTCTGGAGTCTGCTGCAGAACCATAGGATCCAGTTGGACTGCCAGGTGCCTCCCACGCTTGACGTCCCGTGCCGAGAATCCTGAGTCAACGGTCACGTAAGGTTGCTGACCCGACAAACCCCCCTCCCATTTCAGCCTCCTAGCCATCCAGTTGACGATGGGCTCCCATATTGCGACTGTGTTTCTTAATGGCGAGTGATCGACGCCCAAATAATAAAACAGACCATAAGTGCAAGAGAAAAGGGAAGGACTAGCAATTGCCTCCCTCACCCCCAGTTCAATTGGAAGCGGACGATTCAAGTAAATCGCCTGTGAGCGAGAAAAGCCTTTTTTTGTTTGTTTGTGTGGCTATCACCTGTGTTTGTTCATCATTTTATTCATTTCATGAAGGGTTCATTTCTAATGTTTCATCCCTCATTTATCACCTCATCATTTCATTAATTTTTACGAGGGCATATTATTTTTTTGAATATACGTTTGTTTTGTTAATTAAAAAGGTTCTATTTTTTTAATCTTACCCAGCAAGCCGAATATCCCACAAACCCAATCCGAGCAACCCATTTCCACCTTGCCCCGGCGGTAAAGCCAGGGAACATGTCGAATTACGCACGGTCGGGGACCCCCCACCCGCTTATCCTCATTTAAAGAGACTTTTAAAAACACTTTTCGTGTTGTAATAGGTGACGCAGGTTAGCCCCGCGGATCTCTTGCGGGAGGGATTCGCGAGGACGTTTTTTTTTTAATTTATTTGTACACGTTTCTTTCGGCCCAAAGTAATCCGGGCGGGCCGTGGACCGTTACAATATATATAGCGTACGATGGAGCCATTCTCGTACCCATTGCTATGCCCTTCGTTTGCAGGAAGATTTGGTCTCTGAAGGAGAAGGCATTGTTTTCTAGGACATGTTGGGAAAGATTTAGGGGGAAGTCAGAGAAGGGGAGGTGGGGGGTGGGGCGGAGGGAAATGTTTCTGTCTCTTAACTTGGTCATGGCAATTTCCCCATTTCGTCTTATCCATTTCCCTTACCTCCATTCCACCCCTCCTTTACTTTTCACCTTCCCTCTCCTCACTACTTTCTTCCCTTCACCATCCCAAACATTTCCTTTTCATTCTTTCTATACCCATGGGCGTAGCCAGGGAATTTGGCTGGGGGGGGCCATGGAACCTCCCACCCTCCGGGGGGTCCCCCCACTGCAAGAGGGGGTGTTTTTTCCCCGGAAATGTGTGAACGGGACCAAAACGACCGCGCCACCGTGCTGTGGCTCGTCAGCAGGCGCACGGTTGCCAGCGCTGTGTGAAGCGTGGCCGCCACAATTTCGATTTGTCAAATTTTTATGGGGGGGCCACGAGCTTTCTGGGGGGGGGGCGGGCACCCCCCTGGGACCCCCCTAGCTACACCCATGCCTATACCTCTCACTGAAGAAGGTGGCGGCAATCAACCGAAAAATTTATATAACCCGTGCAAGTGTCTTTTTATGTGTTTACCTTTTAGTCGCCCTTGTGACGAATTTTTTATATATGATAAAAACACTTGACAGGCGGTGGGGAAAGAAAAGTAAAAAGAGAGAAGACTTACAGGGACGTTTCGGGCATGTAGGCCCTTCTTCAGCTATAGAAAAAGCTGAAGCTGAAGCTTTTTTCTATAGATGAAGAAGGGCCTACATGCCCGAAACGTCCCTGTAAGTCTTCTCTCTTTAAACTTTTCTTTTCCCACCCCCTGTCAAGTGTTTTTATTGTTGTGGCCTATTGGCGAAATTTTCGTTTTGTGTGTATATATATATATATATATATATATATATATATAATGAGAGATGAGAATGGCACCCTCTTACTCCTCCAGCTTCCTCGGGCGATGGGAGAAAAATCTTTTATCTTCTTCTCCCCTCATTTGGATCCGATATATTGATGATATATTCATCATTTGGACCCATGGAAGCTCAGCTCTTGAAGATTTTATTCAAAGGATTCTCTCTCATCCAACTCTTTCTTTCACTCACTGCTCCTCCACTTCTTCAATCACTTTCCTCGATGTACCTAGATATTCATTTGAAAAACAGAAAAATCAGCACATCCGTCCACAAAAAACCCACCAACCTTCAGCAGTACTTGCATTGGGACAGTTGTCATCCCGAACACTGCAAACGCTCTCTCCCATTCTCTTTGGCACACCGAGGTCGCCGAATTTTTTCTGAAAATTCTCACCTATTTCGATACTTGGAAGACCAGGAAAAAGCTTTTGTGAGTCAGGGTTATCCCCCCTCCTTGGTGAAGGAACAACTCATTAAGGCGATCGAACCCTCTCCCAACCACGCTTCATACCTCAACCTGAGGATGATATATCCATTGACAATTCGATTATCTTTGCGACTACCTTTCATCCAGGTCTTGATGCTTCACGGAAAAGCCTTCTGAAGTCAGCACACTCAATTCTCTCATCTTCCCCCGCAACTTCCTCCCTTATACAAAGACCTCCCGTGCTCTCCTTCCGTCGCCCCCCCAATCTCCAAAATAGTTTCTGGATCTGCGAGATCTGTCAAACTTCACTTGCAAGAAGTGTTATCAATCTCTCTCCCATCAGTTCTCACCCTTGCAACAAGCCCAGTTGCCTCACATCTCCCATCAACACCTCTTCCCGTTTCTTCACTACTCTGGTGACGAATGTCACTTATCAAATTATTACTCGAGGAACCTGCTCCTCGAGTAATGTAATATATCTTATAACCTGCAAGCACTGCCAGCCTCGTTGGCCTCACCAGCACACCTTTGAATATGCGAGTAAATAATCACAGGTGCAGCATGATGCAACAATTGCCTGTAGCCGAGCACGCCAACTCGCATAAACTCCCTGTCAACAACTGCTTTCATATAAAAATAATTTGCGCCCTCCCACCTGACACACCTATAATAGAGTACCGCCACTGGGAGCAGTCTTATATTTCCATTTTAAAATCAACCTGCCCGCCCAGACTCAATCTCCGCTAGCTTCCTCCTCTCCCCTTCCCCTCCCACTCCACCCCCTCACACCTCCTTCCAACCAATCCCCTTTCCCTAACAACCAACCCTGCACCAAGACATACCCTAAACTCTCAACTCCAGTGTGACATTCCTTAGTAGTGATCTCCTCTAGTTGAAGAAGGGTCCTTAGCCCAAAAGCTACCCGAAGCAGTGGACACCGGTGTCGACATGGATCATCTGCCAGTGAGTGTCCACTGATTTACTTACCTATCCTTCCCCAACCTCAACGCCTTGTTGCTAGCTTATATATGTAGTAACGGAACCTGCCGTCACAGAATTCTTGTGACTGTGACGGAACCTACCATCGCAAAATTCTTGTGAATATGACGCAACCTACCCTCCCAGAATTCTTGTTGAGAATAAAATAAGTGGGTTCTATGGCACGCGATCATGGTGCAAACATTTTTTTTGAAGGATGCATTCGACCCTCGGCGCAGGGCTCAACTGAAAGACGAACCACCACTTTCCATTTTCACTGTCTCTCGACATTTATTTACCAAAAATATACACCATGAAAAAAAATAATTCTTTCCTAAATCTAATGACAGATGAAGATGATTGTTCTTATGCGAAACTGATGGTATATAAAGCATGAAATCCAGATACAGTAACAAAAATTGATGGTAAGTGAAAATTATTACCCTCTTAACTCTAGTGACAGATGAAAATGATTGTTTTAATGTGACACTAATGGCAAATGAGACAATAGATCCGGTAACAATGAAAAGAGATACATAAAATAAATCATTTTACATCACTCATGACCACTGCTATGATTGCTCGTGAATTAATCTTCGTAATGAATTATTAACAGGCTCCACGTCCACACGTGCTAATAAGTCCAGCACAATTCAAATATGTAGAAGAAAAGGACGGGAGAATAATTATACAGCTTTTTGGTTTGATTAGTTTGGCAACGTTAAACTGGCACGGTCTCCGAACCACTATTGCCGGTGACCACCTTCACTCGGGAACTCTTCAGACAGGAAATTACGCTTGAGGGCATCGGAGTCCGCGGATAATTTACTATCCACGGAGAGGGAGATTTTAGGGTACTTAAGTGTCAAGATGTGGCCCCTGGCCGGGTACCACACCACGCGGCATCCACCACACAGGAATGTCAGGTCCTTGGATGGCTGTATGTTTGCTGTCGCAGCTTCTCACGACATGGTCACGTTCGGCACGTCGTCAACACTCTTGGCCTTCTCCCTCTCCACCCTGCTGCCTTAGCACCTCTCAACAGCACTCCCTGTCTCTCTATCGTCCATATTCTCACGACCTTGCACCAGCACATTCCGCTGTGCTTCGCCCGCAGCCTTTTTTATCCCCCATAGGCTAGGGATGGGAGAAAATAATCGATTCTTCATCATAATCGATCATTTGCTTCCGATTTTTTCTATCATTAGATCGATTATGGGTGGACGATTTAATCATTGAATCGATTATTCAATCCCGATTATGACTGTCTGAAAAAATCAGTGGAATTGGTCTAATTTGAAAATTTACCGAGGGAAAAAGAATCGGCTTTAGAAATTTTATGAATTTTTTTGCAACTGCCAGTGAATTGTTTTAAACTAAAAAGATTCAAATAGCCCATGAAAAAGCTATTTGTTGCATTTTCTGTTTGAACTGCGATGACAAGACAGCAAAATCTGCAAGAAGACGTGTGAAAATGCCACAGATTATGACTCAAATGCATGTGGTTTTACGAGAGACGAGGTAACGTTTACGACTCTTAATGGCAGACAGCTTCATTTCAAGGATAACGCTAATAGTATTTTACCTAATTTATGAGTATTAATGCTCCTGATATGTACACAATAAAGTATAACATGTGGAGAAAACATTTGAATTAGTAAACTTATTTTTTGAAAAAATACAAGAACAATGTACATTATATAAATAATTGACTCCATAAGTTACTATTACTGTCAAAATAATAATTATATTTATAATTCAAGTATCACCATCACTGAGCGATCAATCATTGACAGGACAAGACAATCATCATAAGACAATATGGCCGTGCATTCTCGAAAACAAAAACTGCGCTTGGCACCTCCACAAGTCCTTTCCGAACGAGAACACTCGACGCTCTTTCAGAGAGCTACGTTGTTATTCTAAATCCCTTATCCATCGTGATTATGAGGAGTACACGCAGGGCTTATCTGCATCCATCACTTCTAATCCAAAGAAATTCTGGTCCTTCATTAATCTTCGCCGCAATCGTCCACGGATTCCCGATGAAGTTTCATATTATAACACTAGTACTATAGGATCGGATAGACCGATTCTCTTCCTAAAATTCTTCTCTGATTGCCTGACACCTGAATCCAATCCCCCTCTCACCTTTGATCACTCCCTCTCCCTAATACAAACCGATCCCCGCGAAGTTTTCAAATATCTCTGTAAAATCTCCCTCCATCGTTCCCCTGGCCCCGATGGTTTTAGCCCCATATTTGTTCGTAACATTGCTCCCTCCCTCTCACTACCTCTAAACTTACTGTTAAACCGCTGCTTTTCTCTTGGTACTTCCCCCCTCCCCAATGGAAAACAGTTAATATCATTCCCATACATAAAACTGGACCGAAAAACAACGTCTCCAACTACCGACCCATTTCTCTACTTCCCATTCTTTCTTCCGTTTGCGAGAGGATCATTCTTAATCGTCTCTATTACTTCACTTCACCTCTCTCTAACAATCAACATGGTTTTCTCCCAGGCCGATCATGTTCGACTAACTTAGCTGTCTTTCAACACTATTCTATCAGTTCAATAACACAGTCTACACAACTAGATACCATCTTTCTTGACTTCTCAAAAGCCTTCGACTCCCTCAACCACAGCCTCCTCCTTCATAAACTCAGTCAATGCTTCAGCATTCATGGAAATTTCCTTGACCTCTTGTCCAGCTTCCTCAGCAATAGAACTCAGCAGGTAATACTGTCGGGCTCCCCTTCCTCTTGGTCACCTGTAACATCAGGAGTTCCCCAGGGCAGCGTCCTCGGACCATATCTTTTCAATTTATACATTGATGATTTGGCCTCCCTACTTCCTTCCTCCCAAGCTCACGCCTTGCTCTATGCTGACGACTGCAAGATCTTTAAGCAGAGAAATAATGTCACAGATTGTTATGCACTCCAAGGCGCTCTTAATAAGATATCCAAGTGGTGTGATACTTGGAAACTTACCTTTAACTCAAATAAGTCCAGTGCTATGTCTATTTCTCATAAAAAAATCCCCCCTTAATTTCAGCTACTCCATTTTAACCACACCTCTGAATCGTGTGTATTCAGTTAAGGATCTTGGTTTAATAATGGACAATAAACTGAATTTTTCTGGTCATATCCAGGCCGTAAAAAGTAAAGCTACGTCCCTATTAGGCCTCCTACACCACTTCACGGAAATCAGAGATCCCAGAGCACTGCAATCGTACTTCTCAACACTTGTCCTCCCACTAATTTCTTATTACTCCCCCATATGGTCCATGTCAGCTCCATCTAATCTTAAAGCTATTAACAGTGTAACCAATTTCTTTGGTAGAATTGTGAAGTAAAGAGTACACCATCTCCGCAATATGTCCACGGATGCCATTCTCTCCTCCCTCTCCATCTGCACTCTCCACAACAACAGGCTTAAAACTGACTTAAAATTAATTTACAACATTCTGAACTCCATCACTGACAGCCCCAAACTGGTATCTCTCATAAACTTCATAGTTCCATCTCGACCTACCCGTACTCATACGTCCATTTACCCGTTCCTAGACTGTCACTAACCAAACGTTCGGTCCTCTTTCGGCTCTCCTCCTTATTGAATTCACTTCCCGACAAAATCGATCCTTTCTTATTATCCTCAACCACATTTACTAACCTAGCCCTATCTGACCTCTCTCAAAAATAACTGGAACCCTCTATCCTGTCTTTATTTTGTTACTTTACTTTGTACTTTATTTGTTGATATTTTGTTACCATGCTCTTGTTGATGTTTGTATGTATATGTCTCCTATTATGTGTCTTGTTATATATGTCACTGTAAAATGGCAATACTGCTGTAAGTGAACAATTTCTTTTAAAATAAAAAATAAAAATAAATAAAATAAAATTGTACATTTTGCAGCAAGCTGAGTCTGAATTAGAGCTATACCAAGTATGGAGACATATTTTTACTGAATTCCGGGCACCTATAATATTCCGATTCTGTCTATATCTCTCTCCTTTACAAAACATTTTCAATAACCTTGATTAGTCACCTATTATTCTCCTCTTTTCAATTAGGTTATGTACACAAATGCACTATATAATCGACTCCTTATATACAGCTCCCTCTCCCCAAATCACTTCACAGTATCGTTCACTTCAGTCAGAGAACATAATTATATATCACTGAATATAATGATTTCACCACAACCATACGACACCATGAAATAATTTCAACAGACCATTTGTTTCAAGGTGAAAAATCGGGGCGCATCGCTTTCCGCTTTACATTCTCGGCGATCCTCCACATGAGTCCACGATTATTCTGTCGGTCACAGATATATTGGCAGAAAAATCGCATGATTATTTACCGATTCTTCAAAAAAATCGATTATGCTACCCATCAGGCATGCGTACAGCAAAGCTCATCCTTGACGATCCTTCACAGGCTTGACATGAATCGTATGCATGAATATTCGCTCTTCCACTAAAGCTCTGGATAAGAAAGCACGGACAACCTTGTGCACGCGGCCATGATTGCCTGATTTTTAAATGGGAGAGATAGGGACTAAACATGTTTTCACAAGATAAAAATTAATTAACTATATTTAAGCAAATTTTAGCTATGATAACTCGTCTGTGATTCGATTGCCTATAATACTATATCATTTTCATATCAAGTATATCGTCCAAAATGCGTGAGTCGGCCTGTAAAATACGAGCCTAGCAGACGCCTCAAACAGCAGCAGACGACGTTGTCTGCAATGTAAGTGGAGTGTCGTGATGGTTGTGATTTTTTCCCTGCTCACAAAGTGACTTCTCATTGATAACTGATGCATACATATTTTAAAATTTGATTTCAATACAGAAATATTAGCTTACATGTCAATTAGGTATCAAAATCGATCCTAGGTATAGAATATTTGTCTGCAATAAGAGTAAAACGTCAAGTTTTCCTCGACTAAGAAGTGACTTCTCACAGAGAACAGATGGAGACCAACCTTGTATTGTCACTGCAGAGATATTAGCATTACTATCAAGTATTTTATTCGATCGGAATTATGATAGAATATTCACAAACAAATACTGCCAATCATTCTTAGCGCTGAAACAACATTCTTTTGTAAAGTCATACCCGACCCGTAATGGAAGATGATAAACTTAGATAAACCAAAAGGCGATATAAAACGTGATCGAATGACGTGGTACGTCTCAAAAACCAGCTGGTCACGAAACGCTTTGGCTTAATTTTATGAGTAGGTAAATCATTAAGGAAACCGAAATCATCTCAAGTACAAAAACCCCATTGTCACTAACGAAATTGACACCCAGTTTTTAACTAATCGTCAAGACAGCCTTCAACCTACATCGCAACAAAATACAGATATAGTTTAATGACTGAAGCATTCAAAATGAATTTGATAGTTAAGAGCATTGTAAGCATTAAGCACAAACACTCGTGATCACTCAATCATTCATTATAATTTCAGCTATAGCTTCACAACGGCATATTTCCACAGAGAATCATAACCATATCAATTTTTAATGGATTTATTACACTCACCACATAGACGACACCTCAAAATTAAGCACGCTGTTTGTATATTCACTTTTCTCCACAAATGGTGTGTATTAATAATAGTAGCATTCATTCACTGTATGATTCATGTAACACCTTCCTTTACATCAGTCGTATTCCAGCTGGTGCTTTTCCTTCCTCATATGCCTTCTTCACCTTCTCATAATAATCGGAAAAATCAACATATGCATTGATGCGGCGATTCTTATCAATTGGAGGCAACCTTTGTCTCTCCAGGGTGGATGTTTCAGAGGAGCTACCCGTACTTTCAATCTCAGTTCTCATAGCACTCTCACCCTTGCTTGAATCCTCACTCCCAGGGAGAGTTGAGGAAGGTGTGGAGGTGGACGAGGAAGATGAATGAGGGTAGAAGGTTGTTGACTCCACAGATGTTACAATGGGATTAAAGCGCACAGAGGCACATTCTGCATGGGTATGAGGAGTAGCATTTACTTGTCTCATTATTGAAGAGGAAACTTGAGCAATCCCAGGAACAGAGGGACTCCTTAAAGCATTTGGCAGTGGGAAGTTGAAGTTTACAACTAATAGTGTAATGTCATCTCTTTTGGTATAACGTACAGCTTTGCTGATGTCTGAAGACTGAGAAGTCACCAGAGGTGAATGTGGTGGAGTAGATGACGCTACAGCACTCATAAAGCCATCATGATGCTTTCTGACTATTTTATCCACAACTGCCTGAGCTACACCAGTCAAGGTAGACTGGGCACGAAACTGAAATAAAATGGGTAAGCATGTAAAATGACACTATTTGTTAACATGATTAGAATTTCAACTATTTTGCAAATTAATATGTACAGTGATTCATAGAGGCAGAGAATTTCATTGTTTCAATTATCTTGCAATAAGCAGATTGTATTTACTATTTCCAATACTATTTAACATAATGGCATGTGTTAATACATGGCAAGGTAACATCCATGGTTTTGATATCTTATCATCCTTTGACCTTCAAGGGTTACTCAGGGGCCAAAGGTCACAGGGGTGACAAAAAGTGAATCGGGGCTACAAACCGATTGAACATAAATTAAAAAGGGTACCAAGACTGATGGTTTGGGGTACAGATCCCTCTTGTCTTCCTTTGACCTCCTAGGGTTACTCAGGGGTCAAAGGTCACAGTGGTGATGAATAACAAATCGGAGCTACAAAAGTGTCGAATCATTTGATTCAAAGAGTGCCCAATACAGTGAAGGGAAAGCCTTATTCAGTGTAATTTATAGGCCTCCAAAAACAGATATGTCGCCCTTATATGTCAGAATGCTTTGAACCAACGCTCTACAGTTTTCTTGCTACCTACAAAAGTGTGATTTTGTGCGGAGATATTAACATTGACATTCTGAAGAAATCTTCTCAAAGTGCCTACCTCAAGGATCTTATATTCTGTTGTAACCTGTCTATTATTTCTTATAAACCTACCCACAATCTCACAAACAGCAGCACCCTCTTGGACCTCTTCATTGTCGACGACTTAACGAAGACTGAAGAATACGGACAGCTTCCTGTACCTTTCTTGTCAGAACATGACTTAATATACATCAAATATCGCTTCCAACATAAAGGTCATAATCCTAAGAATGTGCTTTCATAATTTTAAGAAATTCTATCCTGTCAAATTTGAATCTGACTTATTAAATGTTAATCCGGATAAATTTTTTGGTTCTCATGTAGTGGATGAGAAAGTAGAAATATTTAATTCTGTGGTCATGAAGTTGCTAAATACTCACGCCCCATGTCAAACTATAGTGCCTAAACATCAACCGTCTCCATGGCTAACTCCGGCATTAAGATAATTAATGTCACGTAGAGACCGCCTTCGACGCAATTATCGACGCACTCTTCTGCCCCACCTGCATTAAGGAATATAAAGAGATTCGAAATAAAGTGCAGCAGCTAATCCGAACTGCAAAACAGGAGTTTTACAATGAATGCTTTTCGGACAAATGGGACGTAAAATCCACCTGACAGGAGTTAAGGTGTCTCGGTATCGGAAAATCTAGGAGACCCTTATCCTAACACCTAACTTGGAAAAGACTCAACCCCTCAGCCAATGGAAACGCAGGATCAACTTGAGTAGGAATTTTGGTGCCAAGATCCAGCCTATATTTTCCGGCAAGATTCAAACCAACATCACTTCGACCTGGAGATGCCTCCAGTAACGGAGGAGGAACTGTCATCAAATGAAAATTTACACACGCAATTCCTTCGCTCCAAATTTTCAAGAATACTTTAACCAACTTGAGCAGCCTTTCACATGTCATATAAAGCTTGAATGACTTCAACTGCAGTTTCCAAAGAAATCATTGACAAATGGAAAGTGCCTGGAAAACTAGAGCCGCACGGTGTACACACAAGCTAGGAATTATCGACTGAAAAGCAATTTTCTTCTAACCACAATAATGTAAGTACTACCTCAAGAGTAGTTTGTGGAATGAATATTCAGTTTGTTTGTGAACTTGTCATTTACATTCTGGTTTTGATTCGAAAATTACATATTTATGAAGTGTTAGCTGCTATTGTTGTATTTTCATTGTCAGCAGAGGTATTGCAATTTGAGGCTTCAAGAAGAAATTGTTGCATAATTTGAAAAGGGGAATGGCAATGATGAAAACATGCATCACGCACATTACTTTCAGTTCCTTCACAAACTGCAGATGAGGGATCCCGAATCATGCACCTAGAGTTGCAGCGACAAGGTATGCCTTAAAAAGGTACTTACAGATGTAAATAATTTTTTGGTAAGACTCATCAACACTATTTATGAAAATATTTTATATCTGAAATTAGAGAAATAATTAGACTTAAAAAAAAGCAGTGAATAAAAATTTCTGATATCGGGAATCGAAACAGACTTTACCATTGGATGGCGAAGTTGCTAGCCTCCAGACTATGAGCCACAAGAGGACTATGGGAGAAAAAATGTGTTGCATTCCCAACTAATGACATGACCTCTTGTAGGCTTTCATGCTTGTCACTAGTTACAGTCCTTTTTTGGCACAAAATACTCTTTCTGAGGGTCTTATTTGCATACAAAACCAAATACGATGCACATATATCCAGTCAGGCTTCATATTTTGGGAAGAACTTAGTACAGAAATCTTAAATTATCATCAATATTTAGACAGTGTCCCCTTCTAGCCTGGAAAGTCTGTGGGCAAAATTTGTCCATAAAGTTCTTATTGCGCCAACAATTGATGTTTCATAAATATGTATTAAGCACGGTAGCAATGATCATTAAAAATGGGGAGATCATTATTGTATGCCAAAATACCCTGAGGTCCTTATTTTCCTTTCATCACTAGAAATATGTAATCATTAATTTAGACCATAATATACCTCATACAGCTAAGGTACAGTGAACGGCAAGACTAAATGTGGGAAGCTTGGCTGTACCACACCTCGGACCAAGCTCAAAGCACGTGAAATTCGTGTGAGACATTTTCGTAAGTTAGCAGCGTGTTTGGAAATAGTCGCGGTAAAAGGAATCGGAGTTGTGAGGAGAAGTAGGAGGGGGAAGTGAGAAAAGGAAGGGATTTGGTTGGCACTGTATAGTGTGAGTTGAATGGAAATGCTACTTTACAAGCTCTTCAATCGGAAATTATTTCGTGAATGGAAGTGAACAGAAGCGGGTTCCGCTGCAGTAAGATATCGGCAGGCACAATTAGTGAACTCATAGCGAAGGAAGGTCTGTGAAGAGACGTTATGATTTTAAGATACTTCATGTTGCGAGGCGGCATCATCACGAGTGAATATCAGTTTGCAATTTGAATTTTGCCACAAACGTTTAGAGAATCACTTAACTCTGCAACGAGTTCCAAAATATATCTTCAAAAATCCTGCATTACGGACCATTCATGTTAAGCTGATTTTGGAAGTCTTATGACCCCTCTCCGCTCCTTATTTAAGAGTTAGATTTTATAAGTTATCTCTCCCCTCCCAATCTTACGTAGCTATCATGGATTTTTGAAGCCATGTGCAATGCCTTTACTGACTTTTGCATTGACTTTTCAATGAACGATATTTTGGGTAGTAAATGCTTCCCATGGAAATATTGGGAACAAGGTTTTGAAGGTGTTACAGTGAAACCAAGATTTGCCATCTCCTGACATGAAACTATGCGTCGGCCGGAAGTTTTCAGATCAACTACTGAAACTGGTGGCATAGGAATTTGGTCATAGGGTCAGTTTTAAAATTAACTGGAATCTATAAAAAGCTATTTATTGCCATAGATATCTTGGCATGAAGTAATGCACAATTAGGACTCACTGAAAGTACGCCAGATAATGTTGTTGGATTTATTGCTTACCATGTAAAATATAAGATTGGATGTTTTGCTTTTGTAAAAGGCATTAATCAACCAAATCCCAATTGGCCTTCCAATTTTTAAAGCTATATGTGGACCCTGACACAGAAACATCAGTTGTTTGTTTTACTTTGCAGTCATTAAGATGATAATATACTTACGTTTTCAAAAACCTATTCTAAGGGGAGATTAAACCCTGTTTGCAGTTCTAAAAGCTACAATTTTTTTGTTTGGTGATAATAACTGTGATAAAAGTGCGAGCTCATGAGTAAATGCAATCATATGTAGTCAATGGTCACGGCATGGCACACATCCCTACGTAATGCAATTGAGGAGAGCCCAACTTCCCCTAACTTCCTGAAACACGTCTTGTATAATACTTGGATGGCGTCATATTATGCGATCAGGCGAAATGAACAATATATTTTTGGAGCATTGCTTCAATAATTTTTTATGAGTCATTTGATTAAATTCACGTAGAAGTTATTCTTTAGATTTCAATTACTTTTATTTAAATTTGTAAATAAAATTCACGAGGAAGTTTAAATTTAGTAATTTATAGCATCTTCCTCAGCATTCAGCACACCTTAATGGAAACGGGTATTCGTGGATCCACTTGAAAATTTCAAATAATTGTTGTTGACGATTTAAGGAGCATTAATTATCTCATAGTTTTGCCCAGCAACAAAACATTGTTTTGCTCTAAGATTTGTGAAATTATCTGCAAAAAATGTGTATCTGGAAATTTGGTGTGGTGTAGCGTTTTGTTATATCATTTGTGAAGAATTTAAAATTATTTGCTGAAGACGTGATTACATTTTATCTTCATCTACATCCACCTTCCTCCACAAAGTACCATGCAAGCCACCTCCAGGATGTGTGTCATGGGGTGATTCCACACCAGGCATGCATTAATCATCCTAGTTCAAGATGTAGACCTATTCTAGAAGCTCTTCGTCTGCAAGCAGTCAGGAGAACAATGCGCGACCAGACCAGTAACTAGGGGAGTGCTACGTTGATAAAAAATCACACTGACATGCAGTACACAGGTTTAATGAGCACTATTGATTAGTGCTATTAATACTTTTAATTCATGGGTTCTGCGAGATATTAATTCATGCAGAAAATAAAATCATACTGACATGCCAAAATTCTTACGAAATTACCGAAACATAAAAGTAATTACCATCCCAGAAAGACATTAGAACTGAACAAATGTGCAAAAGGGCTAAATACATAAAAATGATATTACTAAATAAAAAAGTAAATAAATAAAATTTAAAAAAATGACGCTATCTCAATTGACATCTTAGATCATGGCTAATGTAATCCCAAATCATGGGTGGAAAAAAATGACATTTTAAACCTGTCGGTCCTGTAATCTATCTCTCTAATTTCATGCATGTAATCGAGCCTACCATAATGGCACGGAGTTCTAAATATATTCTTCTTATCTTCGAAGAAATAACCAGACTCAAATTTACTTAGGTGGTTAAGTCTGTTCATTAATCTACGCTGTCAGAGCGATTCCCATTCTAATTATTTTAATAACCTCGATACACTAACGGACATTTCGTAATCTCTTCACAAACCTAGCTGCTCGTCGCTAGTCCCGATCTAATTGCATGTCTTACCTAATTCTCATCTTAGAATAATATGTAAAAAATCCATGAAAAGGTATCCATGAAGAAGGCATAGTAAAATTGTTGTGCATAGATAACTATGTAATCTAGCCTTAATCCCCAACTTTGACTGCTAATAACAATTTTCTTTAAAAGTATAACCGTCCACGTTCACCTAAGGGATAAACTCTAACGTCAAATCTCATCTTCAGTCATGAAAGATATGTTGGTGAAAACACAATTACAAAATTCTCCTCCCTAGAGCTTGAAGTGTCACTTTCAAAAGTGCTTTCTACCTCCTCTAATATTAGCACTAGAACTTCACTTGAAATATGCTAGGAGCCTATCTTGTATGCTCTATTTATTAATAAATGAATTGAATTTCATCAACAATTAATTTTAAATATTTGCTGAAAAAATGTAATTCCTGGTGAGCTGAACATCCACCTCCGGAACTGGAGTTTGGGCCGATCCCCCTCACTCCCAACACAAACCTTCATCCTTACTTCATGGAGACCAGATAGGATATTAAATGAATGACAGCCGTTACGTGCAGTCGGAGTGGATGAATCCTTAGGAAGGTAATCGACACCGCCCAGGGTGATATCTTTGACCACACATCATAGTTCCCATTGACAGTTATAAAACTTCCGATTGAAGCTTGAAGTTGGTGACCAATCGATGGGTTAATCTTATTTTTAACATGAGGTTCTTTAAGAATATGTATAATCTAAAAATGCTATATGGAATATCTTACGTACTGTAATATGCGTAGTTTTAAGAATTTTTGATGCAAAGACCTCTTTTTTATTCGTTATTCTTATTTCTTATTCACTAAAATTCCTTTCGCTTCCGCGTAAAAATCCACCCATGTTTGTCGATTTAATTAGCATTGTTGAATGCAAACTAAATGACGAGGATTTACATCTCGCATCAAGCTAAAATTTTGATTTAATTTTTAAGTCTCCTAGTCACCCGTTTCCAAGGTGTCCTAAATGTCGAGGGGGATGCTATAAAATACAAAATAAAAGTCATGAATATCATAAAAGTGTGAACATTTTATTCATACAATGCTCCTAAACTATACCGTCAATTTACCCTGATCCCATGGTAATGCGATATACTTGAAGATATATTTTGGAACTCGTCGCAGAGTTAAGTGATTTCATTCTCTCAACGTTTGTGGCAAAATTCAAATTGCAAACCGATTAGTGATGGGCAAAGTCGGTCTTTTGAGAGATTTCGGTCGCGTCGGTCACTCCCACTTGTGATTCGATCTTCGATCGTCGATCAGAGAGACTGATTTTCCAGCTAGTGAGCAGTCCAAGTTGCCTACGATCAATGATCTCTCAGGAAAATCGTGATAGATAAAAAATCTGGTCGTTCGTGAGTTTCATACTGTAAGCATGACCGAGGTGAACAGCTTTGCTCTTGATAGCACAGAGGATGCACAGAGTTTCAGTGCAGCTACCTCGTTCAGTGCCGGTTTCCGTGGAGTTGTGGGTAATTCTTTGAAAACAATTGAAGGCACAAGTGTGCAATCGTGCGAAGGTTTGTTTTGTTTTTACACAATGCTCTTGGTTTGTGATTTTAAGTATAGTTATACGAAGAATATTAGGAATATCCCACTTGATTACAAAACTATTGAAGAGTGACATTTTATGGACCACAAATTATTAACAACTCATTATAGAAACCAATGATTAATAGTAATTTAGTAGCGACATTTTATTTTGGTATGTAGTTCGAAACGATCAACGTTTTCTTTTGGCTGTAAGAATTTAAAGTAAATTATCCGACTGTAGCACTAAAATTCAATTTTCAATTACAGTCTGTTTCACTTGTTCACGAGGCGTAATATTTGTCGAGAATATTGAAACGATGGTTTATCGTGTATTTAAGTGACAATGCAATTATGGAAATTCAGTGATTACAAATGTTATATGTGCTGTGATGTATTGCGTGTGTTCTTGTGGTGATATTTTTATATTTAAAGGTTATTTGTGTTAGGTAGACTTATGCTCCTAATGGATGTGTTATGACAGGAAATACACCGTGGAGGTTATAAAAGTTTCTGTGCTTCTGAAATGGCAGAATATTGCGTTGTGTTTCTGGACGTGAGTTACACGAAGAAAGTGTATGTTCAACTTATGCTAAAGTTATAGTTTATGTCGTAAATTTACCAAGAGTTAGTGCTTCAAAAATGGCCTATATAGTGAAGTTAATGGTGGGTTTTTGTTTGTTTACGTCGTAGATTTTTAAGTTACAGTGCCCCCTGAAATAATCTCATAGTTTGCTGCTGTGTTTGTCTAAGAGTGAATTGCATGTAAAAAAAGCGAACGTTCAACTTTGGTAAAGGTTTGTTTACATCGTACTCTATATCTATAATTTAGTTACTGTGCTTCTGAAATACAGTCTCGTGATCGTCGAGTGCTTACAATATTAATAAATGCCAAAATCGAAGATTTGTTCATAGGTTAACGTAATATTCGTCGTTTATTGTTTACATCGTAAATATAAAGCATAAATTCAGAGTAATTACTAATATATTAGTGCAAATACAGGAGTCCAAGACATTCGCTGTGTATATATAGCTCCTTACAAAACATGCTTCGTTTGTTGCCATCGATTAAAATCGTTGGGGTTTCACCATGCACTTCGTCACTTATTTAACTAATCAAACTAGTCAATTATATTGATGTCCAGTAAATATGTTTTTCGCAATGCCACATAGATTCTAAATGTTTAAAAAGCATATTATTAAATGATGGTTTGTATATGTACCTGCGTACCTTTTAATAAAATGTATATTCAGTAAAAATGCACTTTGATATAGTATTGAATCTTTAGTGCTATATTAATTCCCCCTCACAAAATGCTTTTGCCCGTACATTGGAGATGTTAATTGGTTACGAAAACGATTTGATTATTATAGTTGTCTTACAGGGTATTCAACAGTTATACATATCCAATTCTTATCAGTAAGTGTTAACATATATTGCTTCTAAGCTACCTATAAGAAATGCCTAATACACACCAAATATTTGTTATTATGATGTGTATGAGTAGGGATTTAAAAACTGATTGCAGGATGTGATGAATCTTCTTAAATTGTTTGGCACTGACAGTGCTAATTTTAAACCCACTACATTCGTTCTTCCTCTAGATGATGTTGCTGCTATCATTAAGAAGCACCAATGCAATGCAATAAAATATGTAAGCGTCAGTGAGTTTCTCTGCTATCTGATTGCTACTCTAGTTGCCATTTACTAGACTATATCATGTAACAGGTAGGGAATACTATATCTAGGCAAAATTATAACTAGTTTACTCTGTAGATTTTATGAAATGCATGGAACAATCAGGTTATAAGAATGTTTACTAAATATCTGACCTCAATATATATGTTTATTATCTTTGCAAGGAATAGCCTCTGATCAATTATTAATTTACACAATGGTTTAGTGCTTATCAATGGTTATAGCCATCAATAACTTCAGACCAATATCCACTGTGCCAGTTCTCTCTATATTATAGAACTGTAATCAGAAAACAGTAGTGTTTACATATCATATGAGTGATAACAGTTGTATGTCATACCTAGTTTTGATTCAAAGAAGAAAAATCAGCTGTGCATACTGTGACAAATGTTTATTTCCCCCATGCAATCATTGAATTTGCTAGAACAATATACATACCATCTTGGATTATTAAGAGTAAAGATTCTGAGTGTATTTCATGTTGATTTTTGCTTGATATACTTACTGGATACTTATGGGAACTAAAGCTATTATCTTTTTATTAATTTTCTTTTGACATGTTGAAAATATCTTTTCCTTCATGCTACTGTAATGGACTTTATGAAAGGATTATTCTCTGTGGGTTTGGCAATGTTTAAATAATAGATTAGAGTTGAGTAGTGGAACAGGATTGTGATTGAGGAGTGAATAGCGTAAGAGGAAGATGGAAAAAATTGTGGGTTCATGATGTGGTGGAAGAGACATTAAAGGAGGAAGATTAGGAGTCTTAAGAATAGGAGAGAGTGTGAATGAAGTAATGTATGAATGCAATAGAGGCAAAGGATATATGCCAATATAGGGTATTATGGAGTAAATTATTAGAAGAGAGCCAGTTTCCAAATCCAAACAGACATCACTAACAGCAGAGAGCAAACAATATCAAGTGATAAGTTGTGTGCCTCAAGTTATCCAGGTACTCAATTACTTAGCAGTCAACTTAAGTGTACAGATGTCGTTCCTGTGTGACTTAAAGTCAACTTGATCAGAATAAAATTATTTTTTATGCTCCCATTTAAATTAAATATCTGTCATAATTTAAGTCAAGTATGCACTCATAGTTTTGGTAACACCCTTTTATAAATTGAAGAAGTTAATGGAGAAGAGGGTCATGGATGGATAATAAAGCAATGGTAGGTAATCAATGATTTTTCACTTATAACAAAATTTTAGAGCAAAATGGATTTGGTCTATAATGCTTCATGCTTAATGAATGCTGTTACATATTATTAATATTATTTATTTCACTGATATGAGGAACCTAAGAAGCTTTCTTGGGTTTCCAACCGGGTGATGGTCTCCATGTAGGCCGACGTTTCGATGTCTGACTCAGTCATTGTCATCAGGGGTGATGAAAACTAAGGGTTGTGCAACCATTCATAGATCCATTTATTTTTAATAATCAATAAGTGAAATAAATGTTGGTGTAGGTTTTTTACAATTACTACTTGGCTTATTTTGAATATGTTCCTTGAAACCCCAATATGATTAAGTCTTAAGTCGACTCCTATTGTCATGATCATTGGTAAATTTATGAATATTAATCAACTGTTATCAAAGGACATGCTATGATGTATTGTTTACCTGTAGTAGAAATTAACAAGGGTAATTATAGCTGTTAGGCTCACACATGCCAGATTGGACGAAGAGCAGGAACGAAGGGAACATAGTCCACTCAGCATCTGTGGATATTTTTCCTCATGGTAAGTGGCTTGCCAGCTCACTCCAGAGTATAGATTGAGAATGGTCATTGAGTAGAAACCATTAGAGGCTTAAGACAAATAGCAAAAAACAAATAGTGGAATGAAGTTGTAACTGGGGCAGAATTTTAGTGGAACGAGGTGTCCTACTCAAGATATTAAATGTCTTGTATCAGCAATATTCAAGAATTATGGGGGATATGTAATGCCTCAAGTCCTGGGTATAGGATGCAAACAAAAAGGTTGGTTTGGAAGGTTTTATAAAGGGTTGTGGCCTTCGGTGGATCTAAACCATTGGCTAATGTTGAGAGGGTGAGATTAGACTAAAGTTATATGAGGAGTTGCTCTCGAGAAGGATAATGAAAGTAAGATAGAAGAGAAGTTAAGAGATACTTGACTAGGAATTGAAGTTACATATCACAGTGAAGGAAATTTAGGAGTCCACTTTATGTCAGATTGTAGGTAATTAAGAGGAAATGAGGTCCTGAAAGGCACTTTTGAAGGGAAAGGTTTGCTTCGTTGGGAGAGGTAGGAAAAGTATAGGCAATTGAAATGAATGGATGTGATGCGCAGAACTAAATTGAAACATTTTAAGGAAAGAAATTTTTGAAGCAGGAAGGGTGGAGTGGTAACTGACCACTGAAATATATACGTCTGTTAAGCTATCTGTATAATGGTGGTAAAATGTCATGGTCAGGCAAATATAAGAATTAAAGTGAATGTGGAATGATAACTGCATGTGGAATGAATAGACGTTGATAACAGTCCAATGCTATAATTGCATTACTCCACCAATGTTTAAGATAGGCCACAGTTTGTTTAGACTGTGGATAGGCATCAGTTTTTAAACTAAAATAAGATTTTCTTTGCCACTATAGGTTTCTGATTATCCTCATGAATGTTCTGCTAATTTCCTGCAGGTTCCTTCTAAATTTCCCTGCTAAATATTTACCAGGGATTTTGGATGTGCAATGAGTAATTAGTACTATCAGAAATTTTAATTTGTCCTTTCCAAGGAATTAAATTTTAAATGAATATGGTCTAAGCTCCTGTGTACAAGCCATGTTCGAATACACACTTTGATGGATGATACGATGATTACAAATTTCCAGCACTATTTTACAGTATATGATGCTCTATTGCACGCAGAAATACAGTATTTATTTATTTAATTGCTCACATACAGCATTTCTACCAATTTAAAGTGACACAGTATCGGTGGTATGAAGTCATATATTGCCTTACTAAACATGTTAGTACATTTTGATTGAAATAACTCCTTGCCCATTTCAATGGGATGCCTAAGGCTGATGTAATGGCCCACTCATGTAATTCATTTTTTGCTTACAACCAATTACAGTATTAAGATATTTACATTGTACTGTTTATTGAAGCTGCACTCAGTGCAAATTCAAATGAAATTCCGGAAACTCATACTATGATATTTACTGATCAAGCCTATGTACATTTTTTTAACTTACTATTCACTACAAAAGTATAATGATGAAAGTATGAATCAAATTACCTGTGGGTAATCATAATTTGCAGTTATCATGTCTTGAACGGTGTTTGGATCTAACCTATATCAACTGGAATCACGCTATTATTCCCTGAATCAAGTTCTTCAAATACCATTCCTCTAAATGAAAAGGAGACTTATTGGCACATACGAAATTTTATTCTCCGATAAAAGGATTCGCTGATGAGATTGCAGTTAAAAATATGTGAAAGAACACCAAAAGCAAACTGCATTCCAAAAACAAACAATGCTGGATGAATTCACCGGTGATTTTAACACGACGGTACTTCGGAAGACATATGGGAAGAAAATTCAGACGAAGGGAAAGCCAACGGACATCCAATGAAGCACTGGAAACATTCTTGATTGACAGCAACACCATCAAAGTCTAGAAAAAGTGATTGAAGAGAGAGGAGCGGAGTTGAATTTTTTAAGTGCATTGGCAATATGAATCACAGTTGTTTATATAAACGGCCGGTATATATATATATATATATATAATACAGCGGCATGGGTATCAGGTTTGATTTCTAAGCGATCACGTCATAGACTCAGATATTTAATTATCACAATTTACGACTCGTCGCGGCAAAGGAAAACAATTCATAGGGATATAGTATTGTACTATACTACTTACAAGCGACGATTAACCTATTGCACGTATAAATAACGGCACTACATAGCCAACGCAGTAACAAATAATGCATTGCTTGGCAAATTAACAAACGGATAAGTACCTGGATCATGTTTAATTTCCATTGCATTCCTTTTGAATCTTAACCCAGCTGTCTCTTTGCCGACAGTGTAACGGATTCGGTCTTCATTTTTAATGATGTTATTATTCTACTAAAAAGCGAGCCAGCAAAACTGGTAAAACTCTCTCAATGCAAGATATTTATGTCGTGATGTAAATTGTTGACTGTTATTACGCTGCGTCTTTGTTAGCGCAACCGAGCGGAGCATCGAATAACTGCCTACATCTCACGAAAGAGCGAGTAACTCTGGAATCTCTCGTTATAAAACTCACTCAAGATTTTTTTGGTCGATCTCAAGTCTCGTGATCGATATTTGATGTCATACAATCATTCCTGTCGCGATCGGTGAAGATGAACGCCTCGGTCATTGGAGAGAAGTCGTTTGTCGATCTTTCTTTTAAGAGAACTTGCTCTCGGAATTCGATCTCTCACGACCGACCCATCACTAAAACCGATATTCACTCGTGATGATGCCGCCTCGCAACACGACATATCTCAAAATCATAATGTCTCTTCACAGACCTTCCTTCGTTTCTAATTGTGCCTGCCGATATCTTACTGCAGCGGAATCCGCTTCTGTTCACCTCAGTTCACGAAAGAATTTTCCGATTGATTCCGAAGAGCTTGTAAGGTCACATTCCTATTCAACTCGCACTATACTGCGCCAACCAAATCCCTTCCTTTTGTCACTTCCTCCCTCCCTCTTCTCCTCACAACTCCGATTCCTCTTACTGCGACTATTTTCAAACTCACTGCCAACATACCAAAATGTCTCACACGAATTTCATGTGCTTCAAGCTTGGTCCAAGGTGTAGCGTGACCAAGCTTCCCACATTTACTTTTGCCGTTCACTGTACACTTTTCAAAATTTAAATCACAATGCCACTTGCATGTTAAAAAGTGTTATATTAAAATTTAACTACATATTATTTTATCATATAATACTATAAAATATGAGGTGCTTCCATATGGAACTTACTCTTCATGCTGGCCATCTTACATCCGGTGGTCAGAAATCCAATCTTATTTGTCAATACGCTTCAGAGACCATTCAAGATTCAAGAGAATTCTGAACTGTTTAAGACAAGGGGAATTTGATGGCAACAAAGCCTTTGAAGAACTCCTAAGACGACATGTCTGCCGTCAAAGACTTTGAAGAGCTCCTAAGACAACATGTATGCCGTCATGACGTTTCTACTGACGTCATGTCTATTCGAGAAAGCTTGTTCAATGGGTCTTGAATGGAGGTTGAAATGAATTTGATAGTGTGAGACGGCCTTTAGAGATGTCTCAAAAACATCAATTGGACATTACTCATAAATTTATAATACCTTTATTAACCTGAGGTCTTACCTCTTCCACAGTCATTTGGGCAATTTCTTTATTTACTTGATCAGTTCCAGTTGCTTCTTCCAATGATTTGTATACCCCATCAGACATTAGAAGCAGGAACCTAAAATGTATAGCAAGAAAGTAATGCTGGAATAAAATCAGCCAAGGAAAATAAACACATATAAGTACTTTCAAATGCCAAGGGGATAATTAAATTTGAATGCTAACAGAAAAAATGTTCTGCTAAATACATTTACACAGAATGTGCATTAGACAACTAAAATATTAATAGCCATGGTATTAAAAGAAAACACTAATTAACTACATACCAATAATTTAAGTGAAAAAATATTCCTTCAATCCATACTTAAATTACCTTGGGGTTTCCTCTAACAAGCTAAGGAAATGAAGTATAGGGAAGTTAAAATAAACTATGTACCACTTCCTTATTCAATCCAATTGAAATACCCCATATCCCCATAGATTTGGCTACTCTGGCATTCTGTCCATTTCACTCTCCAAAAATCTTAAGTATCTTTAAGACAATAACTTAAATTTTATCATCTCGAGACATATTTCTCACCCCAGTGGCCAATACACCACCTCCAACTCAATTGTGGTGAATTCAAAATGAATTTCCATCCAAGGGCCTGTGCTAAATAGTCCAAGTATACTGACTGATATGCAATTTAAAGCCATAAAATTCAGGGTCCCACTTTAACCGTTTCACTAAGAATGACGTTTTAAAATGGTGTAAATATTTCTACGCAAACGGCATTGCCGCTAAGCTAGCCCTAAGCAGGTCTAAAAGATGTGTGTCATAAAGCCTATTTCTCGGGTCGCCATAGGTACCCTTTCTCAGTCCGTGGGAGGGGATAATCTGGACCCTTCGTTGCAGTGCGAGCCCCACTCACAGCATGTGTCCGTGGTCAGTTGCTTGTTCATGCAGTGGAACAACAAACATTCAAGTTTTTCGTGTAATTTGCAAATTGAGGGATATAAGTATATTCCTTATGTTTAGCTCTACAGCTACAAATTTTAAATGGACCTCTACTGTTATTTTTAGCGTAGTTCATAGGCAAAGGAATCTCCAAGCTAATTTTTTGTTAGTTATTTAGTTTGTTAGCGAGTAATTTATTGTTAGGTTAATAGTTAGTAAGGGAGTTATTATGTTTTAGGTAAACAACTAATGTTATTTTTTCATATGAGTTGACGGACATATTTTTAGTGAGTTTAAATGTTTATTTTTCCCTGTGTATTACTCATGCTAATTTGGTCGTGACAGCTGACAATTTCAGTTCCGTTTTCGTTGCTCAATGGTTTCCACCTAAAGAATACAGTTATTCCTGGCAGTCCTTTGAATCCCTAGGCACACAAATGTTGAAGGTATAACATTCGCTTCGAAGAATTTCTTATTCCTAAAATCGGGTAATTTTTTCTTGATCAGCTACTAGGGATTCAGTGCTAGGGATTTCCAGTTCAATAATATAAAAAAATATATGATAGCCAAATTACAAGGATCCAAAAACAAGATTTCTGTGGAACGTACATCTCATGAATTAACACGGTAAAAATAACTTAGTACTGATTCTTTAATATGCACACTGATGATGCCAATAGCCTGAATAAGGATATTTTAAATTAAAAATAATTTATATCGTTCACAAATGGACTATATCATTTCCAAATGCGAAATGCAATAGCAAAATTATTTGTTTAACAATTGATATGACTATGTTTGCAAGAGAGCTTAATATTAATGGTATAATTTCATTTAAAAGCTGTACAGGGACTGTAAAACTAAAATAATTCATTTCTGATTAAATATATTTAGAGGCTGAAGCAACAATGTCTTTAGCAATACCATTCAAAAACAAATAGTTTACCACAACCACATGCCGTAATGGGCAACCCAAGCGGAAAGGGGAGAGGATTATCTCTGCCCAGTGGCTGAGAAAAAATGTCTAGCACCCCGATGGGCCCGGTCCCAAGTTGAGGAAACGCGTAGCTGAGTGAGTCATAGCCGAGTGAAAGCTCTGTACTGGAAATGTAAAGAAATTTTAGTGGAATTCCTGAGGGAAGTAGCATTTTCCGACTTGTGGCACTGTCGCGAAAGAGTTGATGCATCCCATCATAAAATATCTTTAATTTTAGCTATTTACAATGTTTTTAATACTTCATGAATTCCACTTTTAGATTATGCCATTATCAGAGGTGTTTCTGATCTTCATGGAAAAGTTTGGTCCATGTCACCAAACACAAGACTACAAAGTAAACAATAACATTTATTTGTGAGAAATATAAATACTAAATTGTGTTTTATGAGAAGCATAAATATATTGGCGCTGCAAGGCTTTTATCTGGCCTCCATTTACTGCCGGCAAGAATGTAAAAATGGTGGAGCATGTGTGTTTCTAAGGCATAACCAAAGTGATTAATGTGGTAAAGTTTTGTATAGAACTGCATTTTGAAATGGTGGCAGTGTATCTCAGGGACTTGGGAATAATTGTTGCCTCGATTTATCGCTCACCCAATGGTGATTTTGATATATTTTGTGAACGACTGGAAAGAGTACAGTGCCACTTTCAGAAATTCAACGCAAAAATTGTCATTGGCACTGATTTAAATGTTGACATGAGCTGCCAATCAAAGAACAGCCTGCAGCTAAGTGTTCTCCTTAGGTCTTTCAATTTATATTGTGCCAACTACGAACCAACAAGGAAGCTAGCTTGCCTTGACAATGTAATCACTGGCCCAAATGTAAGTAATTTCAGTGTAAGTGTCTTTGATCCAATGCTGTCAGACCATTGTGCTATATCAATGTCCACTAGCATCAAATTTGGGGGTGACCACTGAGGAAAACCCCCAAAACTAAGCTAATCAGGCAATTTACTCCTCACCAACTTGAAACGTTCAAAGATCAAAGATCTTCTGAGTAAAACTGATTGGGATTCTCTGTTTGAATCAGGTGATAGCCAAAAAATTTCACTGCTTTCTTTGAACATTTTATCTTGTTATTTGAGCACACTTTTCCCCAAAAATTAATTCAAATTCCATTTAAGAAATTCCCACAGCAAAAATGGTTCACCAATAGGCATGAGGAAATGAGTAAGGCTTTAAAAAATGCTTATAAACTTTATAAGACTGCTGATCTTAAAAACCAGTACATTAAACTTAAAAAGGAATATCATGATGAATTGAACATGGCTAAATGTAATAATTTCATATTGGCTCCAATAATAATTTCATAGCTAATGTTACAAAGAAATATGAAGCAGCTTGGTCAGTCATTAAGAGGGTAACTGGTTTGACAAATGACCACAAGTTTGTCCCACTCGAGGCTGATGTTCTCAATGCATCATTTATCAATTCTGTGGAAAACATCCTTGCTGGTACCTGTAACAGCACTGTAACTTCTATCCAACTCCTTCAGAACTTCCATACCAACTGCATCCCCTTTCAGTGGACGGAAACTTCCCAGTTAGAAATAATTAGAGCTCTAAAAGCCTTTAATAACTACAACAGTAAGGATATATTTGGTCTTTCTAATAACTTAATCAAGTCCATTATCCACTATATAGCATACCCTCTTGCAATAGTCATAAACTCATGCTTAAAGTCAGGTAATTTTCCAGACAGCCTCAAATACACAAAAGTGATCCCAGCTAATAAGCACGGTGATAGAAATTTGCCAAGTAGCTACCGTCCAATTTCCATCATTCCAGTCTTCGCTAACATTTTCGAGAGTTTTTTTTTCATTCGAGAACATTTTTTAATTTCATCATCCCAGTTTGGGTTCCGAGCTGCCAAAAATACAACTCAAGCAGTTGACAGTATAATTAAGCATATTATCAATGCATTTAAAGTAAAACAGAGTTTTTCACTTACCCTATGCGATCTGTCATCAGCATTTGACTAAGTGGTTCACAAAATGCTTCTGCAGCAGCTGAATTATTATGGGTTCCAGGGGGCTGAACTCGAATTTATGTCCTCCTATCCAAGTAATCGCAAGCAACTAGTACAAGTTAATGGTACTCAATCAGAATTCTTCAAGGTTAAGCATGGGGTACCTCAAGGGTCTACACTTGGTCCCCTCCTTTTCTTAATTATGATCAATGACCTACCTGTGAATGTATCCACTGACTGAGTCCTATATGCTGATGACACAACTTTCTTGCATCAGGGTACCAATCCCATTGAGACTACTAAGCTAATATCTGACACACTGGCACAAGCTAATGTTTGGTTTTCAGCAAACAGATTCTTAATGAATCCTATGAAAACCCAATTCTTAACCTGTTCCCTTCAACAAATTACACCAGACAATGAAGTTGTTAAACTTCTTGGCTTTTATCTTCATGCTAAGATAACCTGGAGTATGCATATTTTTAACAAGAGGAAAAACTTGCCAGAGCCCTGTACTTAATCAGGAAGCTTAAGTGCTGTGTGACCAATGACTATCTTCTTAATGCATATTATGCATTTTTTCAATCTCACCTTTCATATGGAATCAGACTTTGGGAGCATGCATCAGATGCAAAACAGTTATTAATACTCCAAAAGAAGGTGGTTCGAGTTATCTCTAACTCTGGATTTAATGAACATTGTAAACCACCTTTTGTCAGATTAGGCATAATGACTGTATACAGCCTATATATATTTCATACTCTGTTGTTCGTCAAGGAAAATCTGCAAATGTACTCCACAAGAGCTGATGTACACAATCATGACACTAGAACAAATCATAAACTAGATAGATGCCTCACTGTAGACTGGGTAAATCTTTTAACTATGGAAACTTTGCTCTCAAGTGTTTCAACATGCTGCCCAACTCAGCAAGAATGGTTGACAACAAAGTCTTCCGCAGAGCCCTAGAGAAATGGCTCATCTCTAAACCTATATATTCACTGGAGGAATACTTTGAAATTGATTTCTCCACAGTAATTTTTTAATTGTATACATGCATTTTGATTCTGATTGTATTTACTTTCTGCTTCTTACTGTACATCTACATTTTGCTTCTTACTGTATATCTACATTTTGCTTCTTACTGTATATCTACATTTTGCTTCTTACTGTATATTTGAGTTTTGTATTGAGTGTATTTCTTTCTTTCTGTGTCCTCGCAAGAGGAGTGTAATGACTTTACGACATCTACCACAATTGTTGTTGTGCCACAGATGAATAAAGACAT
Organism: Pyrrhosoma nymphula; assembly: GCA_963573305.1. Lineage (NCBI taxonomy): Eukaryota > Metazoa > Arthropoda > Insecta > Odonata > Coenagrionidae > Pyrrhosoma > Pyrrhosoma nymphula. Next base: position 127,122,689 of record OY754328.1, read on the forward strand.
TATTATTATTATTACCTAGGTGCCCACCTCTAATTTTCCTTTATTTCTGAGTCTGCATGAGTACAGAATAATTTCAAATCAATACATTTAACTAAATAAACATCAGTAGAAAGTATGAAAACACTTTGAAGTACCCTAGCCTTCTGCAGCTTCCATTAAGAGAGATAGAAATAAGGCAGTACAAATAAAAGTAGTAGTTTCAGGCTTGATTTGGTGGAATATCATAATGAAAGAAAAAGACTGGCAATTTTCCACAAGAATAATCTTGTTACTATACTCAAGAATACTCTTGCGGAAAATTGCCATTATTTTTCTTTCAAGGCAGTACAAGTCGTGAATGGAGAGTTTTCACCGGTTTGGACTGTTATGTAGACCGGCGACTGGACATAGTTATTAATTTATAAAGCAGGGGCAGTAGCATGGCGTGCCATTTACTATAAAATCAGACAAGAGACTGTAAAGCTGCATGTCAATTAGAAATGTTCTGATGTAGAGGACAAACGTGTGCCGCAGAGAATGCCGAGCCCATGTACTTTTAAGGCACATCAGTACGTCGTAAGTGCATCACTTTTTTCTTTTTATAATATAGTGCTCTTTGGCTGTTTGGGGTTTTCCCTTGTCCTTTATTGTAGTAGAGAGGAGAAAAAGTTAAAATATAACTATGGTATGAGACGGCAGAAGGAGAGGAAGAAAGCAATGCTGATGTCCGATGAGAGCGAGATTGGGGAACAAATGGCCGGAACGCAGGGTGTGAAAGGTTCATCGACAGCAGATGAAGCAGGGATAGGAAGTGCATGTGTGTACATAGTGAAAGACAAAACTGTTTGGGATAAGATGCCACCTCAAGTACATCAAACGTCTTCTCACAATATATTGCGACAAAGAAGTGGCCCAGATAGATCTACAGAAACTCTATCAATCGGAGACACTTTCAAAACAATAATTACAGTAGAATTCGTAGATCTTATTGTTCAGCATACCAACAAAAAGTCTGAAAAAGTGTACGAGAGTACACTTATGAGTATAAGAGTACAACACAAAGAATCTGGATTTGCAGCGATCTTGAAAACCTGTGACTACTAAAGAAATGTATAAGTTTATTGATGTCTTGATTTGTTCTGGTTTAAACAATTCCAATGTTGATAACACAAGTGAAATGTGAAAAAGTACTTCATATCCTCTTTATTGTGTGTCAATGGGTAACAAAATATTCCGCAACCTAATGCGATTAATTCAATTCGATGACTTCAACACACGCCAGACACGTGTAAAAAACAACAAAGCTGATCCTATATACGTGATATTTGGACTATGTTAAATTCAAATTTGAGTACAGTAAAACCTCGTCAATTCGAAATTAAAGGGAACAAAAAAATTGGACTTTGAATTATCCAGGTTCGAACTAAACGTACTTTCCGAAAATTAACGAAAATGATCCTGTATTTTCCGAGATAATCACCGTACTGCTATATTTTTTTTATAAAAAGGCAAAGAATACGCACTAAAATGAGGAGTTAATGGGCAAAATTCTTCACGTTTATCAGATTCAAGTTAACGTTGGGGAAGTATACACTATTAGACGCGATCACGCGGAAAATAAAAACAAAATGAATGATTTTGTGCATGTGTTCAGTATTATCACATAAGGTGTATTTTCCACGTCACCAAACTTTTCGCCGTAGACCTTTAAATTTACCGGCCTGCTCTCAGCCCATTTCCCCCAAGACTTTTCTAAGATGAAGAACTGCTACATCATCATCTTTGCCCGCCTGAAGTCCCTTATCAGTGACGACCGCGAACCAAAGTATCACATTTCACTCATTGCTTCTCCACGCCCTAACTTCTCCGATGGCTTCCACTAGGGGAGGGGCTTGGGAGAGGGAGGGAAGGGTAGTTGTGGAGTATCACGTCAAGGTTGGCGACGAACCCAGAATCCCTAGCCATCCGAAAGAAGCTCGAGGAAACACGAGAAAAAATCACTGATGCAATGTCGGACAGACACCACCAAAAAGTAGTCCCTATATAAATTTGATTTTTTCAGGCTTGACTTTGTGGAAGTGATAGAAATCCATTTTGAATAAAAAGGGTTTTATTCAAAATGGATAGTCCCTAATTTAGAGGTGGGCCAAATGATTCTTTTTATTGACTCGAGTCATTTGGATCACGTCACTTCAATGACTCGTTCACTTGAGTGAGTCTTTAGAATCACTTTGGAGTACTGCGGGGTACATAAATGACCAGGCTTATATGTAACAGTAAAGCTGAATTGTGAATGAGCAATGATGGCTTTAAAGATTTATAGAATAAACGGGCAATCTAATTATCTTTGGTTAATGTGACCAAGGCCACTCCACCCATAATCAGATCTTAAAATCACCTTCATGCACGATGACAGAGGAAAAAAAACAATAATCTTGTTGATATCTCTAAATGTGCGGTTATGTTATCCCTTCTTAGGAAAGACACACTCTACGTCAAGCATTGTGCAAATAGTGCAGTCAAATCAAAATAATAAAGCCGAGAGTTTAAATGCAAAAATCATATAATGTACAAAATTACTTACTTCTTTAACAATAATTAACTTCTTGTCATTATTCACTGATCGTAAGTCTTTGCCTTTTAAATTAACGGTGGCTTCTATAATACCAACTCTATATGTCCACTTTTCTGAATCTAAGGGCCTATAACACTATTTAAAACAGCCATCCCATATGATTTACTAGTAACAGTACCTTTAAATAACAGTAATTACATATAATATACTATATTGCTCGCTCTTTCAAAGAGCCTGTGATAGTGGGTTGTCAGCGGGGTGGGAAGAGTAACCCACCGGAAATCCTTCTCTCACACTAAGGCATTACACGCAAATATATACTCCCCGAAACATCCTAGTGAGAGCATTAAAGTACGTATAAATTAAAAACTACTAGAAAGACCACAAGGAAGTTCTCGAACAGTCTGGCGTGCACAAGCTAGAGTATAGAACGCCGGGATGGACTTCGGTGTAAATCGGCCAGACTAGTGGAACGCTTTAAACAAGAGCTCTCTTGTTTTAAGCGCTCGACCAGTCTGGTGCCAGGGAGCATGAAAGATGCCTCCTCCAGAGCCCGGGCGTGGGCAATGCACTTGATATTTAAACCTCTCCCCTCTCTCCCCACCACCCAGGTCCTCACATAACCCTTGCATCCGTCACCACCCTGTCCCTAACCCCTGCAACAGCAGTTTCTTAAGTCTATCCCTCCTCTGCCCACTCAAAACCCTTGCTCCCCCCCTTAATTGAATGATGAGTCACGTGAAGTAAATGTAATGGCTGAGTAAATGCTGGAGAGACACCAGAAGAGATTTAAAGATGTTGAGTTTAATCCCATACTGAGAGAAGCATGTTTACTGGATCCATGATTCAAAGAATACGCTTTCTCCGAAGATACAAGTTATAAGGCAACCTACCATGCCTTATACAATAAATCCCATTACCCCAGAAGAAAGGAACTCCAACATCTGCAGCAATTGTGGAGGTGGACTAGTCCTTAAAGGAGGAATACTTGGAGAGGACCTCTGACCCACTTGTTTGGTGGAGGAGCAGGAAACAGGTCTTCCCTAGGCTAGCGGAGAGCGAACTAATGAAAAGAAGGTTGTGTGTGATGGCCACTTCAGTGCATTGAGAGCGTGTTTTTTAGAAGGGAGGCCAGTTTCTTACTGAAAAAAGAAGTAGACTGGGCCCAAACAAACTATCAATGATGATTTTCTTAAATCATAAGTGGGAAGGTTAAATGTATTTTTTGTTATAAAGTAGTTAAGTTTATAGTTTCTGCATTTTTAAATAATTAGCTACAAGTTTTATCGATGTAAAATAATTGTTGTTTCATATAGTATTGGTCATCTACCTCCAATTAACTGATCATGATTCCGATACGTGTTAACTCTTTGTAAACTGTGTTAATTTAGTAAAATGTGTTAGTAAATGCAAAAAACATTTACCGGATACCACCTATATCAGTATCGTTAATTGTAAAAATAATAACTGCCTACAATATTCATCTGAGGGTAAAATTAGAGTTTCCGAACTGCTAATACAGTGTCTAAAACGGTGGATTTCCATCAATAACTAACAGCTTTTTAATGAACCAATGATTTAAGTTGAAAGTCATATCATTTACGTGATGTTGAAATAATGACTTAATTTACTCCTCAAATCTAGCAAAGTTGCTGACCTTACGGTAAGACTCTTCTTTTGACAGTCATTAATGAATAGTCAGTCTTGCCACTCAACGAGTCGCGGGGATTCAATGAATGGGGAAGTCTTTTGAGTCAGCAATTCAGTCAGTCACGCCCTCACGTCTCCGAGTCAGTGTGTCCTTTGTGGTCCTTCGGGTGTGTGAGTCTTTCGAGTCTTTTGAGTCAGTTCGTCTTTCGAGTCAGCTCGTCTTTCGAGTCAGCTAGTCCTTTGAATCTTTGAGAATCACGGGAATCATGGGGACTCTGCGACTCTCTCTCCTTTATGAGTCAGCGCTGCACTCAGCGGCTCAGCTGGCACAAACGTTCACTAAAGAGTTGTTTCTCCCAGACCTATTGACTCGAGTATTCACACTCACCTCAGTGACTCGTTCATTAGAACGACTCATGACTGATTGACCCAACTCTAGTCCCTATATCTTCAGCCTTCCTTACCTCGTGATTCACATTCAAGTTAGGGGAGATGGGACAAGAGTAGAAGGGAAAAGCGTAAACAAAGCTGAGAACCATGACTCGTCAGCGATTTGGGGCAAACAAAAGAATCTGGGGAAGCAAGCGAAGCGAGATGGGAGGAGCGGCTACCAAACGATGAAAGTGCTCATTCAGGGAAACTGGTTAAAGGATATCGCATCATCCAAAAAATACTACTCCACCATGCCTGGCAATCCTACAGTCATCACTCGAGGAATATTTGATCAGGGTAAACAGCTGCTGGCGCGTGGCGCACCATAAGCATCAGCAAATGCTCAAAATAGCCTGGCAACACTTAGAAGTAACTTATGCTCAAGAAAGCGATACCAAAATCACAATGACTGAAATAAGCACTACTATCGGCACAAAAAATGTAGAATGCTGAACTTTAAGCATTTTTATGAAATTCCACAGGAGCTCCATAGAGCATCTACAGTTGAAAGAGTGAAGAAAAACACGCGAAACACTAGGAGAATGGCGAAACGGTCATCTTCTTCATTTTGTCACGGCCAAAATATTTGATTGGTGCACTTCATTATTTTTTTTAGAAGAGAACGACATATCCGGATTACAAATAATATTTTAAAATTAAATTTTACCCATTCTATGATTTTTAAAATGGCCTAAAGCTAGATTTCAATTTCCGATATGTAGAAAAGTATATTTATATCAAATTTTCGTATGCTTTATGGAAAAAATATTGCAAAACTTTTCATGTAAGGAAATGCTGATATTCTTTATCTAACTTAAAAATCAAAGAATGGGTAATATTTAATTTTAAAATATTTATAATGTGGAGATGTCGTACTCTTCATAAAAAAATAATGAAGTGCACCAATCAAATATTTTGGCCGTGGCAAGATGAAGAAGACAACCATTTCGCTGTTCTCCTAGTTTTATCATGTGTTTTTCTTCACTCTTTCGACCGTAGAAGCTTAACGTTTACATTTAATCACTTTTCAATGAATGCATTTTGTAGTCAAATAAACAAGGAGGTAAACCATATTTTCCACGACTCTATGGAACTCTGGTGGAATTTCATACAAATGCTTTAAGTTCAGCGTTCTACCTATTTTGCGCCGATAGTAACTAACCATCAAAATGCGCTGCCCCGGTGAATCGTTTTGAAATAAACGATGCGTTGGGGCGTCATGGGACGAAATTCGACTTAGAGTTACATATTAAGCGTATTTCAAATTATCTGTGTCATAAAGTGCGCAATTTCCTACTCCGTTTGCCGGGGACTGCTCACAATTTCAAATTAATCAATATTTCGAATTAAGAGGGTTTGAACTAACCGGGGTTTACTGTAAAATGTACAAGCCGACAGCAAATTTGACAATTGACGAACAGCTTTATCCTCTCCGAAACTATACAAAGTTTACGCAGTACATACCGTCGAAGCCAGCTAAGTACGGGATAAACATTTGGTGGCCGTGATTCATATTCTCCGAAAATTCATATTCTCTTCATGTAATCATGTACACTGGAAAAACTGGAAGTGTTCTTGAAAAAAATCAAAGAGAGAAGGTTGTGAAAAAGAGCTTGCAGCACCATTCAAAGGAAGTGGCAGAAATATAGCTATAGATAATTATTTTCCCATTTTACCTCTGGAAAAACATTAATTTTCATGGAAAATAACTGCGGTTGGTACATTGAGGAAAAACAAGCCTTATATTCCAAAAGTAATGGCTCCACATATATCTAGGGAAAAGTACTCTACTCTGTTTGGATTTCACGAGATTACTGTAATCTGTTCGTACGTGCCAAAGAAAACGAAGGCTGTAATTTTGCTTCAAAAATGCACACTAATACTGCTGTAAATGACGATGAAAAGAAAACGTTTAACATAATCAATTACATATTATAATAAGTACAACTCCGGCACTGATGCAATGGATCAGATGATAACCCGATATAACACACACAAACGTACACAGTGATATTCCGATACACCACACACAAATGTACCTACTGAGAGATGGCCACTTGCTATGTTTTTCAAAAATTTAGATGTAGGTAAGTGCTCTGGCTTCATATACAGTTTATTATGAAAATAACAAAATTTTGGAAAAGAAAAGTGGCATATTTTCTGGCGTAAACTGAGTGAGGAACTATCAAAATCTCTGATTGAAGATCGTTCTCTGAATGGTCAAATAATGCAGAATTAGACCACAAAAATTGCAATTGAGAGTGTGATTGGGGTACAGTTCGCTCCTTCTATTGTTTCCGAAGAATGAAATGAACCTCAAGACCAAACTGGTAGGGAAAAAAAATTACAGGTTCTTGTCGTCTTTGCCAAAAGGAATCGGTCAAAAGATACAGGAAAACACGAAAATGTTGTTCAGTTTGTGAAAAACCAGTCTGCGATATACAATGTGTCCACAAAAAATGCATTCATTGAGCTAAATAAATGTTAGTACTAATTAATTTGCCATAAAATTGTTGCAATTATTTATTTAATAAGCCCTGTGATCTCAAAAACTCATTTAAAGATGTTATTAATCAATTTCCCAGAATAAACTTCATTTTTCAGGCAGTGGACACCCAGGTACCCAAGTGTGTCCGCTGAGCACATGTACTTTGACGCCATTTTGTAAACCTACAAAAATTTGTTTTAATTTTTTAGTGGTTATTTAGCTCTTAAAAGAGTTAAATAATGGGGATCCTGAGGCTCAGATGTAAATTTTAATTATTACTGAAGTTAAAAGCAAAAAGATGACAGGGTGGGAACCCGGGTACCTGGGTGTGCACTAGGCCCGATCGTCAGGAGGTCGATATCGAAATTCGATTTTCGACATACGGGAAACTGTAGCCCGTCCTACCAGATGAACAATGGAAGAAAAATTTTTTTTTCGCACAATATCTAGGGGTGCCGCCGGGGCCGTTTATACTGAGAGTAGGCAACCCGCAACACCCGATCTGATTTGCCCCCTTTTAAGCCATTTCAGAGGCTCTGGTACAGTTTCCTCGGGTCGTTATGACTGATATGGCTCGGCTAGATGTTGAGGTAGGCCCAACAGGTCAGTGGGTCACGTGGTACGCCATCAGTGCTGTAGAAAAGGTAAGAAATTAGTAAGTTTCTTCAAAAATGCGTTGTAAGTGACGTTAAATCGTAATTATTTGGGTATGTGGGACAGTTACTTCGTCCAATTAGTTCCCCCCTCCTCCCTCACAATCCCCCTTCATGCTCGTTGAAGAAAACTTCTTTTTTCGGACAATATCTAGGGGTGCCGCCGGGGCCGTTTATACTGAGAGTAGGCAACCTGCAACACCCGATCTGATTTGCCCCCTTTTAAGCCATTTCAGAGACTCTGGTACGGTTTCTTCGGGTCGTTATGACTGATATGGCTCGGCTAGATGCCGAGGTAGGCCCAACAGGTTAGCGGGTCACGTGGTACGCCATCAGTGCTGTAGAAAAGGTAAGAAATTAGTCAGTTTCTTCAAAAATGCGTTGTATGTGACGTAAAATCGTAATTATTTGGGTATGTGGGACAGTTACTTCGTCCAATTAGTTCCCCCCTCCTCCTTCACCATTTTCTTTCCTCCCCCCCATCCTCGTTGAAGAAAACTTCGTTTTCGGCAGCAGCTGGGCTGGATGCTAGAATTGTTTTCTCGAAATGGTTTTCAGAAACGCTTTGTTAGGCGTCTGGTAGCGATGTAGTCTCATTGATGTTGACTCGAGACCTGTCGGCCGGTGACTGAGCGACAGTCTGCCACCCGACCGACACAGTCGGCAGGGAGGGGGTGGAAGGGGGGAGGAGGTGACGGTAAGGGAAGTGCCGAAGCGACTGAAGAGCTCCTCGGTCGCAGCGGTGGGCACGGGCGGAAATAACTAGCTGAGTAGGCGTTTGTTCTCGTTTAGCAATTTGTTTGTGTTCGAGAAGTTTATCATTGTGGTTTTTGAACAAGTGCAATGAAGACGAGGAAACAGGTCGAGTGTATCTTTGGAGAACCGACAGCTTTACCTGCCAACCTATGAAGTTGTGATGAAATGTTTATTCTTCGTGCAGAACTTACAAAGGGAACAGCGTCACGGCTTTGACCCTACTGCCACGGACGTGGCTCAGCAGGTTGCAAACGAGGTGGAAGATATTTGGCGACTTGCCTCCGTGCCCTCGATATCTAATCGTGGTATTTTGAAGGCTGTTCTTCGCTACCATGAAAAGTATCGCCACCTCATGAAGAGCACCAAGAAGAAAAGTGCAGTGGCCCAGGCAAAGATAGAAGATTTAAAGACAAAAGCACGAATACTGTTCGATGTGGCCCAGTGCAAGTGCCTCCCGCAACTGCCTAAATGTGCGCAAACCACAGGAGACCATCGCGGAACGTGAAATCCCCTTCATTATTGACCAGAGGACGGAGAGGAGAATGTTCATCGGTGGTGATGACATGGCTGCTACGAAGGACCTGCAGAAGGAGCACAAGCGGGAGGAGAGGAAGACAGCTGAGAAAGTGCAGGCAGAGGAAAAATCCGGGTTGCCTACTCTCAGTATAAACGGCCCCGGCGGCACCCCTAGATATTGTCCAAAAAAAAAAATTCTTCCGTTGTTCATCTGGTAGGACGGGCTACATTTTCCCGTATGTCAAAAATCGAATTTCTATATCGACCTCCTGACGATCGGGCCTAGTGTGCACATAAGGGTTAATATAATGCACTTTCGATGCAAACATGGTTGCCTTAGTTGCTCTCTGTCTCTCATTTATCGCAAATGTTGGCTAGAATTAAGGTAGAACTCTTCTTAATTATCGATATATTGAGATATTTGTCATAAATAAAATGAGCTACCCACGTACCTCCCTTGCCAACGTTTTGTGTTTTAAGCCGTGTTTACACGATGCATTTACCTGCGCAAGTATGTGGCTGGACAGATGAGTGAACACATTCACCAAATTAGAACAGGGGCTATTTTCTGTCCACGCATTCACGCATTTGCGCAATTTTGAGTGTTTACACGGTGAAATTTTGATGGTGATTGTGTTCACGCATCTACCCGCGCGGGTAAATGCATCGTGTAAACACGGCTCTACACTTATTAGGACTGGGAAAATAATACATAAGGATCAGCGAACATAGCAATTTCGTCATCTCTACAGTGATGTATATTATAGGTATGCCCATAAATTTGTGTTTTTCGATGACAATGTACGATTATGAAAGAAAAATATCAATGTGAGTCATTTGCAAGAGAATTATAAGAATGTTTAACTGTTCGTTCTCAATCATATATGCTACGTTTTGTGGGCTGCTTTCGTTGGGCTACGGGATAAGGTAACAGGACTTGTTCAATTGTGCATACACTTATGAAACAAACATAGCATTTTTAATATCTGTAACTTTGCCCAAGATCGCACACGTTGACTAATTGACTTTGCCATAGCATTTATTTGTATGTACACAATAACTTGAATGTTGACTGGCCTATATTATAGAGTAATAATACGATGTCTACAGAATAATTTTCTCCGTGATTTGCATTCTATCTTCATCACTGGGTAGTAATATCCTCACAGTAATCTTTCATTTGGAGTTTTTAAGTGATAATCGGATATTTTTTGTTACATTCATCAACTGAGATATTGCTTCTGTTTATGAGATTTCCTTAGAAAATGCAATTGACGTGTAGTGTTATACATTCACAAATAGCTGTTAGCGTGCTGAGATAACAAAATTATATTATCTGTATTGACAGTTCACCTCAAAAAAGTGTACTGTTTTCATGTATGTGTATGGTTATAACTTTACCATTTGAATTTCACAAATTATTCGATGGAGCAGCCCAGTTGGATATAAGAGAAGTGGATAAATGCATGCGTGAGCATATTCGATCCATAAGCAAAGTGATGTGATGGTTTATTGGAAATATGTCTGGATGTTTCCTAGCGAAGCATCACAAGGAAAATTTTGTGGGCCCGAATGGGAATGTGATGGTGGAATATATGTGTATATGCGAGATGGGCAATATAAGTATAGTGAGATGGGAAATATAGTTAAGTAGGTAGACTGAAAAAAGCAGTGAAAATCTTAAGAGTGATAATGAATAAGATTTACAGAGGCCGAGAAAAGAAATGTGGTTGTCAAGAAATGCCAGTTCCTAATTGTTATCGACAAGGCAAGGATAAATATCGTATGCGCAAAATAAACTCATATGGAATGGCCAACTTCATTGTTTTGCTCAACTTTTCTAATATTCAAAGAACTTTGCTCACATTTCCAAATTTTCCTTCTTGTCAAGCCAGACCAATTTAAATACTTTAAATAAGACGGAGAGCTTTATGCTCTACATAATTGATGTTGACACGTCTATTATAGAGTGATATAGTACATCTCAATGAACATTTATCAGGATTCCCATAACAGAACTAGTGATAAAGAAGGAGACTTTGACGTAAAAATGATTATGATAGTCGTGTTGCACATGGAAATCAGCAGAAATCTTGTGCGCTTTCCCAATAGCCCGGAATTCAGAAGGGCACCTTCAAGTAGCATCCTCATGGATGCTATCTGACGTTCAGAATTGCTAAAAGCACCCTAGAAATGAAATAGCAACTTCCGGGTGATATTTCAACATTCAGAATCGCAAATAGCATCTGAGACTATTCTCGGGAAAAGAAGTGCCTTTAATGCTATTCTGGACAAATAACATAGGCACTGTCTCATTCAGAATACCAGCCATTGTGAGTTTAAAAATAAATACCAAACTGAAAGCTAATTTTCATGCTGTTAAGTTCTCAATCAATGGCTCTACACAAGATACTTACTCTGAATTGAAACATCTGTAACAAAAACTTTATCTAATTCCAGAGGGACTACAACTTATAGAAGTTTAACTGCATGAAGCCTGAGCCATATGTTAATCCGAAGGACTTAAACTTATAGAAGTTCGACTGTATGAAGCTCGATGCATATGTTAATCCCTGCAGCTCTGATAAAGTGAGTATAAGTAAGATAGGCAGTATAATGGGTGAAAACGGTTTCAAGAGCCTAGAATGTAAAATCGTATCGTTTTAACCCCCCATGACTATAACATTGAAAGAAAGAACCTTGTTCACACATAAAAATTTAAATCTTTTGAATACTGTTGCTATACACATGGATGGCACTTTCACTGCATCCAACAATCATGGTGAAAAATTAACTTAAGGATAATTTGAAAAAGAACTGATAGTCAAACTTTCATTTTTAAGGTATCCGGCACAACTTAATTGAATTAATTCTTATCACTAAATAAATTTGTACTTGGTTTATTCCAAGTACCAATTCATTTATTGAGATGAACTTATAATTAACGTTCCAGAAAAGGATAAGTATAGACAGGAGACTCCTAACATACTCCTGTTACTCTGACAAAACACCATAAAACTAGAGATATAACTAACAGATCCTAGTCATTTAACCACATTTAACTTCCACCTCATGGTATGGCTGAAACACTAAATATATTGGATACATAGGCTAGAGTCTTTTAACCCTCTCCCTACAGAAGATTAAATACCTCGATCAGCACTCCTTCCTAACCCGCCTGAAACCGGCCGCTGGTTTTTAAAGCACTCCTTCATAACCTGCCTGAAACTGGCCAACCTGCCATGCAATGCTAAGGGCGATCTTCTACGCCTTATAAGCATCTGCTTCCTCTTCCACTTGTTTATCTTTGCCAACTCAAGCATCCTTCTTATCTCCCGATCCTCAGAGATGAAGCAGAGCCTTGTTATATCTGTCACCATACTCTCATGTGCCGAAGGTCCATATTAAAGCAAAGCAAAACCCCATATATCTTTCAAATTGCACCCAAGAATCTCTTGGCTCACTTATTATCTCCAGGGAGGTTATTAGAGAAGATTCTCGAGTCATCCAAGAAGTCATTATTGTTTTGGTGGCCCAGTTTAAAGAGAAGTGGTGAACGATGTATTCTCGAGTGAATGAATGGGTATAGTTCATGGGACACAAATGAAAGATAAAAACACAGACCTCCTCTGGCTGGCCAAGGAGTAGCTCTCATCCACAGTGAGAATATTTTTCCTTCGGTGGTCTCCACCACAACCTCTCTCAGCCTTTCTTATCCCTAATGGCAAGGAGATAGAGCACAGCCCAAAGAAAAATATCTTCCCAAAGACCCTCAGTTTTGACCATGACTTCTTTGAGAGAGGATGCTATTGCAGAGGAGGTGAACAGAGTTGACTTTTCAAGTGATTCAGATAGTTCAAGTTTTTTAAGTTCGGGAGAGTTCAGTGATAGTGACGATTCAAGTGAATATGGATCGGGAGGTGAAGTTACCTTGAATACGAGTGATACCCAAGCTACGGTTCAGTTGCAAGACAATTGGAGAGATAATTTCATTTTTAAAGAGCCTTGTGATTTCAAAGAAGAAATGGGGCCTACTCATGATTTGGCTGTTGGCAGTGATGAGTTTTCTTTTCTAAAATACATGTTAGGTGGAGAAGGTCATATTTTTAGAATTATCGAGAATACGAATAAGTACGCAGAACATCTCCAACGTTCCACGGGAAAGGTTGACAGAGAGTGGGTAGATGTTGCATACGACGAAATGGTGGCCTACATCGGAGCACTTGTGTACATGGGAATATTTGATTTGCCAGAAAGCAGGGATTACTGGCATAGTCAAGATATTGACTGCACAATACTCCGAAATTGTATGACTTTTGGTAGATACACAAAAATTTCGAAATAGTTCCATATAAGTGATATAACTCAGGAAAAAAAGCAAGGAGAGGAGGGTTTTGATGTGTTGCAAAAAATAAGGCCAGTTCTTCATATTATGGACATTTTCCACATAAAGTATAAACCAGGTCGAGAGTTAAGCGTTGACGAAGCAATGGTTGCTTTTAAAGGACGTCATTACATAAAACAGTACATTCAGGGAAAGCCAACGAAGTGGGGATTTAAAGTATGGGTATTAGCTACTTATCATATCATATTACATTCTTCAGGGGAATGTGTACTTGGGGAAAAAAGAAAGAAGGAACCGTGAAATGTTTCTTGGGACTCAGGTGGTGATGAACTTACTTGATCACTATTTTGGAAAACATCATCATGTGTATTTTGATAGCTTTTATTCAAGTGTGGGATTAATGAAATTGTAACTTACGAAAAACACTTATGCATGTGCTACTACAAGACCTTCTCGAAGAGAATGGCCCGTAGAACTAAAATATCAAAAGAAACTAAAGCTCCAAAGAGGTCAAAGTAGAAGTTTGCAGAGTGGGAATGTCAAAGCTACGGTTTGGCACGATAATCGGGATATTTGTGTCCTTCAAACAAATGCTGACCCCAACAAGAATGTAGAGGTCCCAATAAAAATAGGGAAAGGAAACAAACAAATTAAGGTATCGTGTCTTCAGTCAATTGCATCTTATACAAAATACATGGGCAGGGTTGACATAGCTGATCAGAGTAGGTGCTATTACGGTGTCGGAAGAAAAACAAAGAAATGGTGGAAGTATTTATTAATTGGGAATTAAAAACCCACTGAGGTAAGATAATATTATTTCTATAAATTGATGCATGACAAATACATTAGCATATTTAAAAATATAATACTTGATTGGATGGCGAGTTATTTTAGTTTTAATGAACCTACGCTCATAAGCATCTCATCGAGCTGAAAAATAGGTTTAACTCTGGGCCAGAAGGGTATTTAAATTTTGTGAGTGGCAGAGAATTTTCTGCAGCTGGTTTCGGGCGGGTTAGGAAGGAAAGGGTTAAGTGATAATTTCCATTTTCACTGACACACTATAATAATGTTCTTTTTACCTGCAAGACTCATCAAGAGCTATCCCTCCATGAATTTCTGGTTCAGCAATCACAGGTTCTGCAGTGGCATTCATCAATTCTTCTATTTCTTTGAATCCTCCCTTGACAAGATAGTTTCCCAGGCATCTTGTATTTCCTTCATTTCCCAAAATCGACCCTAAAGGAGAAAAAATTATTTTATAAAACTCCGTTTAACTCTGGCATAATAATATAAACGGTAGGTAAATAATCATGTGCCACATAATATCAAAAGCCATTAATTATAATGCATTCAACAAAAAGAAATGTTTATGGAACTATCCAACAAAGCACGCTGAAAAGCGTTTAATCCCCCTGTTAGCTTGCCTTGCCTTATCTTGTTTACATCTAAACCAAGTTGTGCCAAACGAAGTAATTCATCTTCATTTCGTAGATCGTGATCAACACTCAACTGCTGCACCCTCAGAACTCCATTGGAATCCGTTTTGCAAAGAAGCGCACGTGAATCTCCAACGTTGGCTACGTAGAGTAGTCCTGAGTAAACGAGAGCTACAACAGCAGTAGTACCTGCAGAGACCTCGGCGTCAAGTGCCTCTAGTTTACTCACGAGATGAGGAAAGTTGCGGAAAGCTTCTCTAGGACTTTCACCATGGGGTATTTCACATCGTAAATTGGTTCTTTCCGCTAAACGGTCTCCAATAGATTCAACATAACCTCTTTCGACGGCGATGAATGCTTGCCTAAGCACTTCTCTGACCTGCAAATAACGCATAAATCACCATTATAATAACAAATATATACTCCATGGAAATCGTCCAGAAACAGTGTATGTGATTATATATAAATGCACACAATAAATGTAGTAAACAATAACTTCGAAGCATGGCGACATACTTCTAAGTTACCCGACTTTCCAGACAGTTGACCCAGGAGAATTTCGGCTGCCATCCGCTGAAAGGCAAATGTAGCAGCCTGCACACCATTGTGGCCATCAAACACTCCATAGAGAAACGTTGAATCATCTAACTTAAAGTGAAAACTTCTGTCTTCAAATTCGTGTTCTTCTTGTCGATAACCATCTTCACGATATATCTGATTAGTTGATGATCCAACTCCTACAATTATGCGGAGTGGATAACTTTTCGTCGTACAACAAAAGTGAGTAAATACTACGATTCATACTAAACACACAATATTGCTTACCTGACTGCTTGCAAACTGGTAAGTCGTCAGTCCAGCTTTTGGGTTCTTGGTACGTCATATGGCCTAGCCTAGGAATTTCAGCCCTAGTTGGCATACCTTCTTTCAGAAACCTTAATAAACAAGTAATTATTATTCCACTCCGAGAAAATTATTTTTCTAAGTATCGCATTACGCCATATTAGTAAACATTATACAAACGATAAATACCATAAATACCTTGCTGTGTTCTAATCAGTTCCAATTCGGTAATACCGGCGTTGATCATTGAGATTTAATTTATCCTTCATTGTTTTCATGGTTGGTCTTTATCTTGTGTAATTATTTATTTGTTAAGTGCTCGTTATCGCGATTTGCTCGTTTTGAATACGTGATCTATCCCTCCAATCCTGCTTCTCTAAATAGCCGCCAAACTTGAAGATAACGAACCATGGTACCAGAAAGTGATAGCATTACGAGTATTATCGCCGGGAACATTTTCGGCACGGGCACTTAAATTGGTATTTTCTAAGAGTTTAAAAGAGTTCTATCTGTCTATTTAGTTGCGCAACAGGTCCTGCGCAATTATATTTTAATGTTGACGAAATGCATTATATGCTGAAGCAATTAAACATATCCAAGAGTATAGTTTGTTTGCAGCATAATTGCGAGGATTTATTCATTTCCACGTTTTCAAAATTCGCTTGTAATTGTACCAACTGGCTCTAGAAGGATAATAGAGGATCCTGATCGGCAATTCATTACCATTTTATGTTGATTTATTGCTCCTTTTGTTAAAAGGAAAATACAAAATTTGCGATGTACCGAAAGAATCATCCCACAATGACTAATAGAAGCTCCTGCGGAATGTATAGTACGAATAAGAACAAAATATTTTTGGGCAACTTTATCTAGGGATTCATTCAGAGTTGTGATCTTATTTAAATTGTCGCAACCACCTTTCGCACTATTTGTCGCATTGGAACGATTAACTTTGGTGGATTGAGCTGAAAAATATTAATGATTTGTTACCCAATTGGAAGGCAACGGTTAGAACAGGAAAAAATGAGGTTGAATGGAGAATTTAGGAGGAGGAATATCGTGAATAGAGAGATTAGGGAAAGATTACAGATCATGCAACAACTAACTATTGCCAGATCTCATAGGGCGAAGGCATCATGGTGAAGGGAGCAGTGCTGGGATTGCGAAAAATTTCAGTGACACAAGATTCGACGCTTAAAACGAGAAGATTATGAAATACTGAGGAGGCAAGGGAGCAGAATTACAAAACAGTTTTAAAAGAAAAAGGAAGCAAAAGATGGACTCCTGAAAGGTACGAAAGGAATGCGAGGAGAAAAATTATTTTGGAATGTGAAAATTATAAAATACAACAATGTTATGCCAGTAAAAATAAATATAGAAAGGCACCCGACTGTAACCGATCAGGTATTTAAAAAACCTATTCGGTACATTAGCAAAGGATTTTACCAGGAGTGTATATAAAATATTTTTATTCCCACCCCAGGGAGTAATGCAACTGCGTGTGAGGGCCGATAAACGCTACTTAAAAATTCATCCGAAATAAAGGTACTCCTTAGGCTATGTGGGGAGCTCTTCAAGTGCAATATCAACGCCACCTAAAGTAAACTTTACTTTAGGTGACGTTGGAAATACTCCGTCCGTTTGATGGAGCAAAACCATGTATCCCGTGGCACCTTAGGTTAATTGAGTAGGCTAATGTTGATGCTGGGTTTCCCTCCACTGTTTCTTAAATATTATTTCCCTCACTAACCAACCAACTACTCCAAAATGGCAACTGACTAAAATTCCATGAGGCCAGCAAAGCCTTCTCACAGAACTAGGAATATCTAGCTGTAAAAATATTAGCAACTGAGGAAGGATATAGCCAATGCAGAAGGTCTTCACATTTGATCCATAGGGAATTTTTTAGTCATATCTTAATATTAACTCATATAGTAGGTATCGTATATTCTTCGTCAAGCGCATGTTTACGTCATCACAGAAATGTGACAAATGTCCTAGGAAACAATATGATTAATGATAAATAAAAACACGGATGTAATTTGTGCTTTTTTTGTTTCATCATGGTGATGGACCCACATTTTGGCTCATGAATGGCAAAATCTCCCGAAAAATGAGTAGACCACATGGTTTATGGTGCATATACTACATTCAATAGGTACTTGAATTCAGTAGATATTTATGGAAAAATAAAAATAAAATTTTAGTCCTAATTGTGTATTGCGCGGATTGTTTCCTATTACACTTCGGAATTATACACCTGAATTATCAATTTTATGTTTCAAACATTCAGGTATTTGGTCTCCCGTGCTTAGTGTAAATTACACTGAGAATAATAAAAACAAAATGGGGCCATTGAAATGAACAAAAAATACCAAAATGGCATATCGCAGAAATTTGAAAGTTCCTCCAAATCAACAAACCAGACTTTGTCAGCCTGCCACCGATTCAAGAGGTTCCGGACTACGACAGGCACAAATAAGATCAGGCATCCCCTCTGCAAGAACTGGATTACCGGTTCCAAGATCAGGAATACCCGCTCGAACCCCCAATGCTGCAACTATTACTTCTTCTGGTATCCCTAGGTCAGGAATACCCGCTCGCACCCCCAATCCTGCAACTATTGTTTCTTCTGGTATCCCTAGGTCAGGAATACCTTCTTCGACTGCGCAACGTGGATTGCGCCCTCCGCAAGCAGGGAAAGCAGTGCAGATCGCATCCTCAGAGGCAAGAGGAAGGGGCAATCGTTTCCTAGTAACTCCTTCACAACGTTCACAACCCACCCGTCGGCCTCCGCTTGCTGAGCCTAGGTTTCCAAGAGCTCAAACGTCCACCTGCACAAATGTATCAAACCCAGCTATGTCTGCGCTACGTACGGCTACTATGTACACTCCAGAGACTAGCGCACCATCTGCCAACAAATCGCCAGTTCATATTCATCGCACTCCCGTAACATCTGGTCGAGAATCTCCTACTCTTCCATCTCCGGCTCGCTCGTACCCGATGCGATCTCCGATCAAAGCTTCCTCACCCAATACGACCGTCGTGTACAATGCGCCCGAAACACCTGTGCTAAAACGCTCATCCATCGGACCTCCGGCATGTCAACGTGTTGTTCGTATGGACGATGACATCTGTGAAGTATCTCCACTACAAATGGACTTCTCTGAGCCCTATTTGTGTTCTGCACCTCCTGTTGATTCATCGCCCGTTCGCTTAGTGGACCTTTCGGTTGATGACATTAACCTTGCCGCTCAGGAAAATCAAGAGCGAGAAGAATTAAACAATGCTCTTAGAGTCGTGCAAGGTGTTAGGCGTAGTTATTTACAAAATTCGCCGCCAAATCAATCTTCCTCACCTAGTCAAAGATCAGGAAACCCATACACACATCTTTTGATGAGACGTGTGGAAGAATATGGAGGTTATGCTCCAGATTTAGACGCCGAAGAAATGCCGGAATATATGTATTCAGATGAGATGGAGGAAGAGCTGAATCCGTTGTATGAATGGGCTCGACAACCTTACTCCGAACCTTGCCCTAGAGTTACGGAGGACTTAATAGATATGGATACAGATCCTTGGACTTTTTCGACTGAGTTGTACAGATTGGTTCAATTATAATCTTGTTCTTGGTGATTTTCTGCCGGTTAATGACAAATATGATATTTTATTCGAAAACTTTATTCAAGCGTATGAACTTGACATTATAAATTTATTAAGTTAATTATAAGCATTATTTACTCAGAGTTGAAATATGATAATATGAATCCAGATTAGTCACATAGTCATTACATTGCTTTCTCTTGAAGTAAGTGTCTTATTCTATGAAGCTTATGAATTTCTAAATCATACTTCGATGATTTTTTAAATCCTGTTGGAGGTCGACTACTGAGCCACACTAAACGGTTTGTTTCGAACTCAGATGCAGCAGCTTCCATTTCTCGAGGAAAAGGCTTGATAAATAGAATCCAGGGATTCTTCATATCAAGCCGTACGTGAAGAAGGTTACCGAAATATTAATTTTGAATACTAAAAGTAGATAAAATATTAGGAATGAGCTGTATTCATTATATTTTATACATAAAGAATTTCAATTTTTTCATTAAAATATAGCTTTCTGAAGAGGTATTCCACTTCGCGTCACTTATGTCAAATGTGGTAGAAATTAAAATAATATAAACTAGGAGATAATTTAAATTGCATTTACTTCCTTGATTAATATTTTCGAATTTCCACAAAACCGTGTCGATCCAGGAGCTTATTATTGAGAATTTCGACCAGTAACCAAGGTGAGGGGTTTTCCGATAAATTTAAGAACTTTTTGGTTCAGTGGTAGATATACTCAATCATAAAAAGTTGAATTCGTGCGCTCTATATGGGGTGCCTATTCATTATTTAGATTTATTAAAAAAAAAACAGCGTCTCATATAGCTTAAATAGCGCGTTTCTCAACTTGCCCACAATACGGGAAGTTATAATGAGTTGACATCTATCATTGACCAATGCTGAATAATCTTAATCAATGTTTTAAAAAAAATTTTACGCCATTTTTGCTCAAATATTCCAAAATAACTGTTTGTATTCTGAATGAAAGTTCGTCACAAATAATCGGCAATTTACCTTTCCCCCCAAAACGTCATCCGCAGAATAGATGAAAAGCGACGGTCGCTTGTTCATTTGTCAACCAATATTCAGCAGTGTTTTGTTTAACTTCATTGGTATCAAAATGTATCAAAATACGTAACAGTTCACAGCATAAGGATTGCTTGAAGTTAATTGTTTTAGGCCCATACAAATAAATCTTGTGCATAGAAGAAATGGCAATCCAAACTAAATTTTTAGGCCTCATGGACGTAATTCTGCGTGTTCCACCTTTGTTCATAATAGACGAACTGTTGAGAACTGGACTTGGTGTGCCTCAATATGACATATATGAAGGCTCCGAAGAATACGTGGAGGAACGAAACCAGGATGGAGAGGCGGTATTTTACCAGTCACATATGTTCACTGCTCTTGCAATTACCATGGTAAAATTCTTCTTGTCATGTCTAGGTAAGTATGTAAATTGGTATAACATTTATTAGTTGCACCTAGTGCTGTGTAAGCCTACGGTTGATGGCAGTAAGTACCTAATTGGTGTCACATGTATTTGCCATTATTATTATTTTGTAAACCAGTGGCTTTGTTTTAAGTGGCGAGAAACCAAACAGCCACCAATAGGAACTAAACATTTTAATGCGTGGTTTATTAGGACGCCTCTAGTTCGCTAGGATCTATCTACTTTGAGAGTGGTGGTTTCATTATTGTAATAATTTAAAATACACATCCAGTGGTTGTACCTCTGGCTATATTGAGTGAACTAGAGTATTGCGCATAAATGTCAGTTGAGCTTCAAATAAGTTAGACCTTGGCTCTTACTGTGTCTGTGACTTGCGCCGATGAGATCCAATTTTATGTTGTAATGAAATTGCCGCGGAGTACTCAAAATCTTCGATAAAATGCCTTTCCCGGTGTTATGTGGCAGCCTGTGTCCGTTCGGTGTTCATTTTAAGTGTACGACATCAGTTTAAGAGTCGGTTGTCAACAATCAACTTGGCTAATATCACGTATTATCTTAACATATAATTATTTTGCTTTTAGACATCATGGCACTTTTTATTACTCTGAAAGATGCCTGTATCTCTGGTTGGTGAGATGCACAATCACACAAAATCTACGATTATATGTGTTTTTGTATCATACATTCCATCAATTTTATTTCATAAATTGTGTGCACCAAGTTTGGCATATTTGTGTATTATTGATTACTCTAACTTGTGATATGAATGCTTTCGTGAATAATAGTCATTGGATAACTTTAATGAATGGGCGTGATTGCTTTGGATTTATCATGGTTGTGTGTGATTATCTAGGACAGGCATTAGCATGTTCCTCGTAGCGAAGACTTAAGGTTGAATAAAAATTGTGGTGTAAATTCAGTGCTCATTCTGGCTGTTGGAAATCTCTTAATTTGACCTAGATATGAATTACTATGCTTTAGAACAGTGAAGCCTAAATAATTCTTTCTTAAGACCCCTGAACAAAATCTCATGTTGGCGGCTGTATCATCAGCATATCTGCTGGTTACAGACTTTTCAGAATTATTAAATGATTACACTATTGGAGTGCTGGGAAGTTAAGCCAAGGATAAAATAGAATAATTTCCATTTGTTTTTTATTAGGGTTTGTTGTGATCAGGGCTGGCTCCAGACCAGAGGTTAAGGGGGTGGGGGCACCAGCATCTCTTGGGGTATGCCAGGAAAAGGGGGATTCGTGGGTCTCGTCCCGGAAATTGTAACAAACTATGTGCAAAATGGTTTTGTTTTTTTATTTCAAATTGCCCCGTTGGGGCCGCCAATGGTTGTGATGATTGTATTGAGATAAGTATAGAGTTTAATAAAAAAATATTGTTTGTATTTAATCATACTCCCCATGCTCCTCTTGACAACTCACCTTAACTTTTCCCTTGAATTGCATTAATATTTTTCTCCAAATATTTGCATATTTGCTCTTAATAAACATAATGATTAAATTGGTATACAACAGAGTTTTTATCTTCCACATGAATTTCCACCTTTTTTCGCTGTTCTAACCTGGAAATAACACGAAAATTAAAAAAATCTTAAAAAAAGTATTTGAACATTAAATAAATTATGATTTTAAATTTAAATTTCATATAATTATTTTGTATTAAATTTATCTTTGCAACTGAGGGGAAAGAGAGAGGTCCGTGATGCAGGGGAGGATATCAATCAATCAGAAATCTAGAGTCTAGAGAGGGCACTTTTATGGCAAGCAGTATATCCTCTTGAGATTCTGTGGTGGACTCTTAGTTCCTCAAGTGTGTTGCTAAATGTGTTTGCCACTCTTTTCCCCCTCCTATCCTTTGCAAGGCGTTGTTGATATGATGTAAGGTAAATCTCACCAGTTATTCAACTGCGAAGGATTCGGGTTTCTGTGTGGTTTGCAGACTATTCTCATGCATGCTGACCCAGAAGGGCAGGCCCGGCTTAAGACAAAATTTTAACCCTGGAGATAGAGTATTCCGGTGCCCCCCCCCCAAATCCCCCCATTATCAAACCTATTCACCAGTTAAACGTATTCAAAAAATATCTTTTCACAATCACGGCACCCCTTCCTTTGTGGCGCCCCAGGCAGTCGCCCGGGCGTGCTGATAATGGATGTGGCTATCCTTACGCTTAGTTTCCCCCAAAATTGGACATTTTCCCCTATCACAGCAACTAATTTTGCTCAATCAAAACTGATTATGGAGAGGGGAAAAAAAGAAGCTCTTGTGGATGGTGGTAGCCTTTCAATAAGCATTTTTACCATTACAACCTTGGCTAATGTTGTGAGTCTTATGCCCTGATAGGGCTAATGTAGTGTATCTTGGGAAGCCCTGAATGTTAGCGGCTGTAGTACTGTGATGTGGAAGGCAAGGGGAAACCACCACATTATTATCCCGTGGAGTCGCAGCTACTCCACTCTTTTCTTTCTTATTAAGACGTGATGGAACCCTCTCGAGTAAAATATTCCGAAGGTAAAATAGTCCCCCATTCGGATCTCCGGGTGGGGACTACCTGAGAGAGTACATCAGTCAAATGTGATAGCCATTTGGGGGGGAACGTGGAACGTACGATCACTTCGGACCTGCAGAAGATTGGAGAAACTCAAGGTAGAAATGCGAAGACTGGACCTTGACATATTAGGAATCAGTGAAATGAGATGGCCCGAAGAAGGAGACTTCTGGAGTGGAAGATATAGAATTATTCACACCGGATCGCAAAATGGTAACGCTGGAGTAGGCGTAATGCTCAGGAAAAGTGCAGGACTGCGTGTAAAGAGCTTCCTGCAGTACAGTGAGAGGATTATAATGGTGAAGATTGAGACCAAGCCTACAGATACCATTGTGGTGCAAGTTTACATGCCTACATCAGACTAAGAAGATGAAGAAGTGGAAGACGTCTATGAGGATATCACAGAAGTAATAAAGCATGTAAAAGGAGAAAAAAACCTAATTATTTTAGGAGATTGGAACGCTGTTGTTGGCGAAGGTAAAGATGGAAGAATAACAGGAAAATATGGCTTAGGAAATCGAAATGAGAGAGGAGAAAGACTTAAAGAATTCTGCACACAGCACAAGTTGGTGGTGGCAAACACATTGTTTAAAAACCACCAACACAGAAGAAATACCTGGAAAATGCCCGGAGACAGAAGAAGATTTCAAATTGACTACATTTTAGTGATGTAGAGGTTCAGAAACCAGGTGAAGAACTGCAAAAGCTACCCAGGTGCAGATATCGACAGTGATCACAACTTAGTGATGATGAAATGCCACTTAAAACTCAAGAAATTGAAGAAATCAATCAAGAACGTATGGCAAGTGGAGAAACTAAAGGAACCTAAACAACGGCTGGTCTTTCAGAAAGCAGTGGAAAACAAAATAGACAAGGATTTGACTGTGAACTCAGTGGAAAAGAGATGGGAGAACATCAAAATCTGGCTACAGGAAGGAGAAAAAGAAGTTCTGGGGAGAAGAAAAGTTCTTGGAAGGCTAACATCACGCCACTTCAGACGAGTCGACCCTTGAACTCTCAAATTTTGATTAAAGCTGGAGTTTGCGTTTATTTTGTTGAATATGAAACTGTCAAGAAGAAGCCATGGATTACAGAAGAAGTCTTAGAATTGATTGAAGAGAGAAGAAAAATAAAAATGTGGATACTGAAGAAGGGCAACTTTGCTACAGAAGAATCTGGAATAAAATAAACCGTAAAGCAAGAAAAGCAAGGGAAATGTGGATGAAGGATCTATGCGAAGATATACAAAGCAACCTCGCAAATGGAAATGTAGAAGTTGTCTACAGGATAGTAAGGAATCACTTCAAGAAACGGGCTGCAAGATGTAACAGCATCAGGGACAAGAATGGAGAACTCTTAATTGAACATGAGGATAAAGTGAAGAGACGGAAGGAATACTTGGAAGAGTTGTACAATGGAAGCAGTCTCAGGGCAAAAGTCATCGAAGAGGAAAATGAAGTCAGTAAGGATGATTTGGGAGCCATAATCTTAAGATCAGAATTTGACGCCGCATTAAGGGACCTGAGGATAAATAAGGCTTCGGGAATAGATGATATTCCTGTTGAACTAATTAAAAATGCCGGAGAGAAGACATTTACTCAGCTGTACAAAACCATCTGCAACATGCACTCTAGAGGAGAGATACCCACAGACTTTGAGAAGAACATCATCATCGCTATTGCCAAAAAGAAGAGGGCTGAGAACTGTGAACATTTTAGAACCATAAGCCTGATGACACATGCCTCTAAGATATTGACGAGAGTCATATATAGAAGAATAGAACGAAAAGCGGAGGAGTTCCTGGATGAGGACCAATTCTGGTTCAGAAGAAACAAGGGCACAAGAGAAGCCATTTTGGCCCTCAGGCTACTCATAGAGAAGAATCTACCGACCTTTGTTGTATTTGTGGATTTGGAGAAGGCATTTGACAACGTGTATTGGAACATGATGCTAAAGATTCTGAAAGAAATTGGA
Organism: Pyrrhosoma nymphula; assembly: GCA_963573305.1. NCBI lineage: Eukaryota > Metazoa > Arthropoda > Insecta > Odonata > Coenagrionidae > Pyrrhosoma > Pyrrhosoma nymphula. Next base: position 127,147,955 of record OY754328.1, read on the forward strand.
GTGTCATGTAATGACCGAAGAGTTATCCACAGCTTGTATAAAAACCAGGTGGCCATAATTAAATCAGGACCCAGCAGTACAGAAGCAAGCATAATGAAAGGAGTGAGTTAAGGCTGTGCACTTTCTCCCATATTATTTAATGTCTACATCGAGAAAGCCATCCAAAAAGCCAAAGAAAAGTCTCCGGGAGTGAATATCCACAGGGAGAAAATCAGCATGCTAAGATTTGCCGATGACATAGCAGTCATGGACGAAACAGAAGTAGATTTAAAGAAGACACTAGGTAATATGGAAAGGATAATGGCCAGATATCATCTGAAGATCAATAAAAAGAAAACTAAGGTTTTGGTATGCACTAGTAAAAAGGAAGCCAGGACCAATGTTAAACTAGGAAATAAAAAAATTGAGGAGGTGGAAGAGTTCTGTTACCTGGGAAGTAACCAGCGATGGACGAAGTAAAAGAGAAATTGCCCAAGCGAAAAGGGCATTTTACCAGAAGAAGATTCTGCTTGCAGCTGCAAATTCAAGTGTGGAAGTGAGGAAACATTTCATTAGAACATACATCTGAAGCATTCTACCATATGGCAGCGAAGCATGGACCATAAGAGTAGCAGAGAAGTCCAGGCTGGAAGCATTTGAAATGCGGTGCTACCGACAAATGATGAAGATAAAATGGATCGACCGAGTGACAAATGAAGAAGTCTTAAGAAAAGTGGGAGAAAAGAGGTCTACTGAAAACCTTCAAAAGTAGACGAGACAACTTATTAGGCCACATCTTAAGACACAACGGCCTGATGAAGACAATCGTCGAGGGAAAAGTGAATGGGAAGAATGGAAAAGACAGGCCTTGCATGAGATGTATGGAACAAGTTGTGAAGGATGTAAATGAGAGGAGTTATGTCAATATGAAGAGGTTGGCAGATAGAAGAATTGAGTGGAGGGCTGCATCAAACCAATCGTAGGATTGTTGACCGATGATGATAACTATTCAAAAAAGAAAATTACAAATTAATTATCCTTCTCTTATGAAGTCAGGCAGGTTTACGGGATTCGTCTGCATTGTCATTTAGGTGGCGACGTTTCACCTACTATACTACTGGCGTCCTCAGGCCAGGCTGAAGTGGAGAATGCTTCGAAAGGGCCGGTATTTATGTTGTTCGTGGGGATGTCACCCGCCAGTTCTTCAATTGATTGGTCCCTAGGTCATATTCGCAAAACGCAGGAAGTGGGTAGGGTCCTTTTAGGGGCCATTGAATACGCGTTACCAAGTGTTGGAAAGGGTGTATCCATCTTCCCTATTCATGTTGTGTGGCCTCTTGATTATTTCCACAGCTTCTCTGATGATTCTTGGGAAATACATCTTTTCTTTGGCCAGGATGTTTGGTTTTTCAAAGTTGATGCTGTGACCTGGCTCCGCCAAGACATGTTGAGCAATGGCTGATTTTTCTTCCTGCTTGTTCTTGAGTGCCCGTGCATGTTCTTTCAGTCTACATTGTATGGCTACCTTGGTTTGGCCAACGTAGGATTTCCCACAGCTGCATAGGACTTCGTACACCCCCTCGTGGATCCCAGGTGGAAGGGAGTCTTTGGCTTGAGTGAGGAAACTGGCTATTTTGTTTCCGCATCCAAATCTAGTGAGGACCCGTGATATTCTCTCTGTGGTACTACTGATGAAAGGGATGAAAGCACGAGCGACAGGATCTGGGTTTTCATCCTTTGATGATTGGTGGCCTTGGTTGCTCATCCGAAAGGCTCTTTTCAGCACCCTGGATCTCTTGTATCCGTTCTTCTCCAGGGCAGTAAGAACGTGTTTTTCTTCTGTAGGCAGCGATTCTTTGTCGGAGATGGCTCGGGCCCTATGGAGTAGGCTGCTTTTCACAGAATTCTTCTGCTGCGGGTGGTGGTGGGAGTTAGCGTGGAGGTACACGTGCGTGTGGGTCGCCTTTCTGAAGACTGAGTGTTTTAGAGAACCTTCTTCTTTCCTTGTCACTAGGATATCCAGAAAAGGGATACAGCCATTGGTCTCCTTCTCCATGGTTAATTTTATAGAGTCATGCAAGGAGTCGAGGTGTTGAAGAAAACCAGAGAGGTTATCTTCCTCGTGCGGCCATACGAAAAAGGTGTCGTCCACGTAGCGGAGCCACTTCTTAGGGTTCTTGTCCGAAGTCTCTATAGCTTTCTTTTCCAACTCCTCCATGAAAAAGTTGGCAATTACTGGTAACAGTGGTGAGCCCATGGCAGCTCCTTCTGTTTGTTCGTAGAATTCTCCTTTCCATTGGAAATATGACTTCTTCAGGCAAAATTCCACGAGGTCCGGGCAGTATTTGGGGAGGCCTTCTTCTGTTAATCTTCTGGTGATGTTGACAGCTTCCATGATGGGAATATTGGTGAAAAGAGACACCACGTCAAAACTGACTAGGATGTCTTGTTCTTCCAGTTTTATGTACTTGATGATCTGTACAAAATGCTCTGGATTCTTGACATATGATGTTGTCCTGCCTGAGAAGAGGTATAGGAAACCTGCCTGACTGAAAAACTGAACGCCACGAAAACGTTCATCAGAAATCCTTTTCTTATATTGGGGAATAAATTGCATCAATATCTATATGTAGTGGTCATTAATTTTTTATTTAATCAGCTTTACAAATTAAAATACATAGTTATAAATAACTGAATGTTCTTGTCATTCTTCCCATTCTGTTCTATTATGCCTTTAGATAACTTTTAAGTCCTTTGATTGTTGGTCATGCCTCAACCTAGGCATTCTTTGTTCCCTTGATTATTGCATAGTTATCGGAAAGTTGCCAATTAATCTGTGTTACTATGGCTTTGATATACATACATAGGTAATTCAGGTTGTAATTTGAAGCCATCTTCATATATATAGCTAGTCACTTTATAATGAAACAGGATATTGTGAAATTTCAATGCAGTGAAATGAGCAATTTGGTCCTGGATGTCAATATATTAAGATAACATGTAGTATTTGATATAGTGAAAGAGTCGATATAGCGAATAACGAGCTTTGATTTTTTCTTTTTTTTAATGGCAGAATTCACTAATCACTTGTTCAATGAATGGCTAGTTGTATGTAATTACATACAAATTTGGCATGAATTTTCCATTTTGTCTGTGTATTATTATTTTTTAACTAGTATTTTATATAATTTAGTTTTAAGAATTTCGAAATTTTTCTATGCCCATCCCGAAAGGGCATGGCTTCAGTGCCGTCTTTAGGACTGGGCCAACCAGGCCCAGGGGCCTCGGGGTATTAAGGGGCCACGAGGTATCAACCCTAGTTAAAAAGTACCAAACTTGATTTTCAGACTTGAAAAAAACTTAAGCTCTGAATTTTGAATCTTCTTTCATACTTTGAGCCTAGTAGGTGCGAAAACCGCTGAGAGCGTTTCACAAGCTACCTCATATTTTTATTTAGTCTATACATTCACAACTTTTTTCTGCGTCAACTCATAGATGGTAAAAATTACTTACAAGCTTAGGGCCAGAAAATAAAGTTGTTAAAATATTATCCAATACTTGATGGTCAGCTCGATTTGATGCCACATCTGCTCTCTACAAAGGTTATGAAAAAATTATTGTAGTTCTGAATGATAAGTATATCTGAGGAAGCTACACAAACAAATTACACTAAAATTGAAGTTAAATTAATTTTAGAGCAAGTGAAAAAAGTTGAAAATATCTTTATCACAGTATTATGGTATGACCTATTACTCCGGATCAATAATACAAGCAAAGGATTTCAAAAGGAAAATTTAGATTTATACATCACATTCAGCCTCTTAGTCTCTAAGAATATATTTGTCGAGCTTGAGAGAAAACTTTAATATTTATTTAGAGAAAGCCAAAGATTTAACCAACATATGTGAACCAGCGACTACATCAAGAAATCCAATGATAAGTGTGAGGTTAACTCGCTTGGAGAGTTCAAGAAGTTAAAAGCAGTTTTCTGAAAAAGGAAATTTGAAAATTAATATTTTTTACCCAGTGATCCATTCTCTTTGTTTCAATTTAAACATAAGAGAACTGTAAACAATACATAAGCATACGAAACTGTAAACAGTAATTTCAAGTTTTTCACGGTACTTCGAGAAATGGACGAGATTGGAATGGACTCCTTCGAAAAGATTAGGTAAAAAATGTGTGTGAAAAACAAATGTCAAATTGTCAAAAATATGACAAAGGGGGATCTAAGTTTTTCCCGGTGAATTACTTGAATAAATTCCTCTCGGGTTTCCAACCGGGTTAAGGTCTGCATGATGTACGCCAACATTTCATTGGGAGACTTTCCCAACATCTTCAGGGCTGATGATGCCGATGTCAGTGTTGTTCTGATATATATATAAAAATATACTTCTAGAGCTGACGAAGGACCAACTGGTTCGAAACGTTCCCGTAAGAACGAATTCTTTATCTTTTCCTCTTTCTCCTACCTCCTGTAAGTTTGAATTTATATATATATATATATATATATATATATATATATATATATATATAAAAACACAAATATAAATATACTTTTAAAACACAGGCACACGAAAATTAAAAGGACACACACAGAATAATTTGCGGACGTTTCGACGGGCAAGCCGCCATCGTCAACGACAAGAGACTAACTCGTCGTTGACGATGGCGGCTTGCCCGTCGAAACGTCCGCAAATTATTCTGTGAGTGTCCTTTTAATTTTCGTGTGCCTGTGTTTTAAAAGTATATTTATATTTGTGTTTTTATTCGCTGAGTGCGGTTTCTCAGAAGATATTATATATATATATATATATATATAATAAAAACACTTGACAGGGGGTGGGGAAAGAAAAGTAAAAAGAGAGAGAGGACTTACTGGACGTTTCGGGCATGTAGGCCCTTCTTCAGCTGTAGAAAATGGACAGCTCCATTTTCTACAGCTGAAGAAGGGCCTACATGCCCGAAACGTCCAGTAAGTCCTCTCTCTCTTTTTACTTTTCTTTCCCCACCCCCTGTCAAGTGTTTTTATTATATTGTGGCCTATTGGCGAAGTTTTCGTTACGTGTGTGTATATATATATATATATATATATATATATATATATATATATATACACGTAACGAAAATTTCGCCAATAGGCCACAATATAATAAAAACACTTGACAGGGGGTTGGGAAAGAAAAGTAAAAAGAGAGAGAGGACTTACTGGACGTTTCGGGCATGTAGGCCCTTCTTCAGTTGTAGAAAATGCATTTTCTACAACTGAAGAAGGGCCTACATGCCCGAAACGTCTAGTAAGTCCTCTCTCTCTCTTTTTACTTTTCTTTCCCCACCCCCTGTCAAGTGTTTTTATTATATATATATATATATATATATATATATATATATATATATATATATATATATATAACGCCTGTGAGCGGTTTGAGTGAATGAATGAATGGTGTTATATATATATATATATATATATAACACGTGTATATATATATATATATATACATTACGTATATATATATATATATATATACACGTAACGAAAATTTCGCCAATAGGCCACAATATAATAAAAACACTTGACAGGGGGTGGGGAAAGAAAAGTAAAAAGAGAGAGAGGACTTACTGGACGTTTCAGGCATGTAGGCCCTTCTTCAGCTGTAGAAAATTCATGGAATATATATATATATATAATGCCTGTGAGCGGTTTGAGTGAATGAATGAATGGTTATATATATATATATACACACACACACACACACACACCACCTCCTTCACCTAGGTGGTCCGTGATTGGTTCGTATTTTTGTTGGGTTTCCCGCCTTTTTTATGGTCGGGTTCCAAGTGCTGCTTAGATGGAGTCATTGATCTCTATTCATGTTATTGGGATGAAGCCGGATCTCTATGGCTTCTTTTGTTATTCTGTCCCAATAACCTCTGGTCCTCCCGAGTTGGGTGCACGGACAAACAACGGTTAGAGTGGCAATGGGATCACCCCTATCCCCGATCATTGCTAACGTCTTCATGGAAGACTTCGAGGAACACGCCCTCAGCTCGGCTCTGCTGCGCCCCAAGTGCTTCTTCAGACATGTCGATGATACTTTCATCATATGGCCCCACGGAATGGACACCCTGTGTTCATTTCTCGATCACATGAACAGCCTTCACCCCAACATACGCTTCTCCATGGAGACTGAAACGAAAGAAGAACTACCTTTTCTGGACATCCTAAACCGCCGCAAGGGTGATGGAACCCTGGGGCACAAAGTATACCGGAAGCCCACTCACACCGACCTATATCTAAACAGGAAGAGCCACCATCATCCATCTTAAAAGAACGCAGTCCTATCGTCGTTGATTCACAGGGCCAAGATGATATCGGACAAGGAAAATCTCCAAGGAGAATTAAAACATCTCAAGAAGACCTTTAAGAATAACTGATACAGCCACTTCCAAGTCCATGTGGCCCTGAAAAGGGCCTTCAGACGAGACAAAGAAGACGCACCAGATGAAGAACGGCAGCCGCCCTCCAAAGCCTTCCTGCCATACGTCTCCACGGTTTCTGGAAAGATAGCCAGGATTCTTGCTAAACACAAGATCCAAACCATTCACCTCCCTCCTGATAACTCCGGAACAAGTTGGTTCGGGTCAAAGATCCAATTGGTCTCAAAACACCGGGAATATACCGCATTCCATGCGAATGTGGCAAAGTGTACATCGGGGAGACTGAGAGAATCATAGAAACCAGGGTAATGGAGCATCAACGCCAATTGCGACTCGATCAACTTGAGAAATCGGCGGTGGCGGAGCACTGCGTACAAGAGAATCACAACATCCATTGGGAAGAAACCACCCAACTCGGGAGGACCAGAGGTTATTGGGACAGAATAACAAAAGAAGCCATAGAGATCCGGCTTCATCCCAATAACATGAATAGAGATCAAGGACTCCATCTAAGCAGCACTTGGAACCCGACCATAGAAAAGGCGGGAAACCCAATAAAAATACGAACCAATCAGGAACCACCTAGGTGAAGGAGGAGGTGTATATATATCGGAACACTACTGACATTGGCATCATCAGCCCTGAAGATGTTGGGAAAGTCTCCCAACGAAACGTCGGCGTACATCATGCAGACCTTAACCCGGTTGGAAACCCGAGAGGAATTCATTCATATGACAAAGACATTTCTGCAGGCAATTTAATATCAATAGCTTACATTACAACCATCCATCTTAGTGAAACTCAAAAACATGAAGTGTTACATATTGATTCCAAAATTATATTTGCTATTAAAAAAGATTGTTTATTGCACTCTTCCCAATATTGAAATTAGTTTCAGAATATTTTTGAGCCTTATGATAAGAAATTGCAGTGTTGAACGTTCGTTTTCAAAATTAAAATGATTGAAAAATGATCTACGAAATTCCATGACTCAATCAAGATAAAATCATCTGGCTTTAATGAGTATAGAAACAGATTTACTCAATTTAATAAACTTTGAATATATCATTGCTGATTTTGCTGCTAAAAAGTTTGTCTGATTTTTAAGCTTACCATGACATAATTCTAAATTTTCCATGTTATGTACATTACAGTGCGTCTTCGTTTAACGTTGTTAACTCGTTCCGGAAAAAGTAGACGTTAAGCGAAACAACGTTAAACGATGCAATATTTTCCATAAGAAACAATGTTAAAAATTAAAATCGGTTCCAAAACTTAACAATTCTTCATTTCATAACAATAACGATTTCCGCACAGCACAGCGATAAAAGGTTGGATATATGGAATTATTGAATGAAGCGTTCAAACTAATTTTCTAAAACATTTTAATGGTGAAGCTTTGATATTTTCTCTCACAATAAAAATTTTGGAATTATTCTCTATCCTGGCGGCACGAAAACTACAGGTGATAGGAACTTTTGATATTTAAAAATACAGGGGACCTGGTTGAAAGGCGTTATCAATGGATTAATGCACAAAAATTGCCAATTTCCTTAAAAATGTATGTGTTTTTATGGATTACTTTGCATCATCCTCCGCCAATTTACGGCGTATTTTAATTACGCGGACAGTCGAACAGATGGAACCACTAGTCAGAGAGCTTCATATCTTAGATGAAACAAACTAAAAAGGAATTTTAAAAACAATTAGCACCAGGTCTCCCTCCTATTTTTCCGATATTTAGTGCTGTTAGCACTGGTTTCCCTCCGAGTAAATAGAAATTTTTACCCTTCACTGCGGGAGCGCGCCCGTGAAGGGCAGAAATGTCGCTCGCTGCGATCGCGTAAACTTAGGAAATCAATTAAAATAGTGAGTGGAGTAGGGAAGCTCGGTTCTGTGTACAAAATGTTTGTTATTTCGTAACATTTTTTTAGGAACATTATCACCCTCGACGATTCCTCATGGAGGGTTTAGAAAATGCCTCGTACACATTAATTCAACACGAAAAACACGTTTTCGATTCACCTTAAACAGCAGTGAATCAACTTTTTCTACCACCAATTTTACCTTATGGCGGCATGGGATTTTCAGGTATTTTTTCCCTTAGCTGTCTGCCCCTGGACCTACCATTCAGACATGGTATTATTAATACCATGCCATTCAAGATGGTACACTTACATTGGTTTGAGTTTTAAATCACCCGATGCATTGTCCCCCAACAACAGCGTAGTAAATAATAAGCAAATATAACAGTTATGAAACAAATAATGCAATAATTATTTGCTCAGGTGAACCTTTTACACACGCTATGGGGAGTTAACTCCAAACTTTTCCGCAGAATGGAAATTTCGCATCAGATGCGCCAAAGTCCTATTCGTTATTCATTTTTTTTTGTTGCGCAAAATTTGAACAACGTTATCGTGAAGCTCTGGCGATGTTGAACGATTAAGGGTTTTAATTGTTGGGCAACGTTATCGCGAAAAAACGTTAAACGGGACAACGTTAAACGAGGACACACTGTGTTCTTCTATTAAAATAATATTTGCACAAAATTTATTTTGTTAATTATTCATCCTGATCGTGTGACCTTTTATTAGTTAACCCTTCCAGCCGGTCAACGCATTTAAACAGCCAGGCCCTACTCGCAGTATTTAAATTTTAAAAAAATCTCATTTTCTGCACCTTGGCATACAATTATTTATATCTGTGTTAGTTTTCATTGTATCATGGAATAAATTTAGTATGATATGCTAAAATGATGTGTTAATGTAATAAAAATTTTACTTACATTTTTCTTTATAATTTAGCTTGTGCAATCACTTCAAGTTGGAAAACTTGAGTCCTAAAAGTTAACTTTGGTGTGATAAAGTTTGAAGCACTCCTCTAAACATAAGCCAGCATCGCAGTAAGGGCACCAGTACACTGTTTCCCTCCTTCTGCCTCTAGCGGAGCACACTTGGCATCTTCTCTGAGGCTGGGACTTCTTCCCGGTGGGCGGTATTTTTTCAATGAAATGTCTCTTGACTAAACGGCGTGGTGACGGATTTGTATTGTGCTAAATTTGTATTGTGCTTCCTGGACTTCTCCACACGAAAGGGATCTACACACTGAGAGAGTTTGGAAGTGAGGCAACATGGTCACTACTCTGTGGGTAAAAAAAGGATGAACGAAGCATGTGAATGGTCCAAGAGAAGTGATTACGAAGGTCCCCTAATATGAGAGACAGAATCCAGATGCCAGACATAAACAAAAGGCAAGCAGAATAAGAGAGCTCTTTGTGATGAGGAAGGAGGTCAACGCAGACCTTGCAATGGTGATGAGCTCAGATATTCTTCTATCTTTATTGCCTATGAAGTGCTTTTTCATGTTGCAAAAGACTATGATAACGATGAGGCATCTTCTCAGAGGCCAGCGATAACATTCACCCTTCAAAAAGTGCTGAGATGAAGAGGAAAAAAAATCTTATATCAGCCGCCGTACCACGTACGGCGAACCGCTAGTGGGACCAGACTACCGATGACGTACGCCATACGGCAAACCGCGCGGAAGGGTTAATTTTAACTTTAAAAAATAAATTATACATTTTCTGCCAAATGCAATGACATTTGAAAATATATAGGTTTTGTGAGTATGAAGGATGAAAAAAATATTAATATTGAATTATTATTTGACTTAGCAATCTAAAAAAATAATTCAATTGGGTATCTTGTGTAATTATTTGAAATGAATGGTGTTTATGCTGCCCTTAGAAGGAACACACACTATCTCGGGCCCAGGGGCCTACGGCCCTGCATGGCTTGATGGGCATGTATGTATGCAATTTCAAATAATTTAATTAACAGCCTGTACTTTAACCATCAGCATTATTGATTACTTATTTACGTTTAGCATGAATTAGCATTAATAAAAAATTAAATTATGTCTGAGCCAGTGGTTACCGTATAGGTGTGAAGCGAAGCCCCCCCTTTAGGCAAAATATTGGTTGTCATAGGTGCGAGGGTCTGGGCTATTTTTATGAAATGGGATGGTGGAGGAAATAAAATACTTTGGAAGTGTTTTCTCAAATAAAGGCAGCAATGAATATGCAACAAAATGATGCTATACACCAAGGCAACTGCTGCATTATACCCACTTCTCAAGGATACATTTATACCTTTAGCAGCCAAGAAAGTTATTTTTGAAAGAATTAAGACTCCAATTCTAACATATGGAGCTGAAACTTGAACAACAGGTACAGGAACAACAAGGACTGAAGCAGAATACATGCAGCCAAAATGAGAGTCCTAAGAATGATCATTTTAAATAATAGAAGAGATAAAATCAGAAATGAGAAAATAAGAGATATAGTTAGAGTTTATCCAGTTTTACAAAAAATTGACACAGCTCAGCTGAGAAGGCTTAAACATCTTGAGAGGATGGATGGAAACAGAATTTCCAGACGTTCTCTGAAGGGATCTGATACCAATGGACAGGAAAGAATGGTGGAAGAGGCTGGCCCTACTGACAGAGAAGAATCTCTAACTGGGAGCAGATGCAGTAAATAAAGTTAATCTTAACACTTTTTGATGCGTTTTTTTATTATTTTATCAATATTTCTTTAAGATGATGCTGCACAGCTGTATAACAACTCAGTAAAGACCTAATGCAACTCGCAATACAACATAGTCATAGGTATTTTCCAACTTGTGAGAACAACTAAGGTACCCATCAAAAAAAGACGAACGACATTGTGCAAGTATTTAATGACAGTTTCAAGAATTTGCAGGCTTTTTTATTCTATCATTAATTTTCCTCATTGACGATGTTGATACTACCCTATAACGGTGGGGTAAAGTCCTAGTGCAACTGGCATGTACAATTATGTGAATTTTTTCCCGCTCATTGGCTCTAAAAATATATTGAAACAAGACGGCCATCATTATTTTAGATATTTAAAGGAGATTAATGCAAAAGGAATTCTTGATATTGGAGGAAATATGAGTCTCCGATGATACTGAGTCATGCGAGACTGGAGCGTGTGCTTGATTGTGATAAAAATAACCAAATCATAAAAATGATATGAAACAAATCAATCTATGTCCATTAAGAAGTAAAATTTAGGATATTCACCATTCGTCAATTTTAATTAGTATATGCCATCAATTTTAGAGCCTGATTCATTTAAGGACCACCAATGGTATGAAATAGAATACCATGATATCTATATACTGCAGTTTATCCTGTTCTAATCCTGGTGTAATATGTCACGATCATGAATGTAAACACTTACTGCTGGGAAAATACCATGAGTTTGTAGTGATATAAAAATGGACACATTGCAAGTTTTAGATTGAGCTCCACAACCTAATGTTCCGCAAATTGATGAAACGTTTTAAATTCTCGTAATTGACGTTCATTAGTTTTAATTGGTAAAGTGTTTCGGAGAAGTAAATTGAGTTTTCGTGAAGGCTTCCGCGGAGTTTCGTTGATGAAGAGAATGGTCTTTCGGGTTTCCATCCGCGTTTATCCATTTTTGGTGGACCAAAAATGGATAAACGCGGATGGAAACCCGAAAGACCATTCTCTTCATCAAGTAAATTGAGTAATTAGTCGGTATACAAAATGGTACAAAAACAGAGTGTTTCAATAAAAGACTGAGAAAGTATGACCCTGAAACCAAAGCCACAACTGCTAGGAATTTGAATATTAAGGGATTATCCATTACTTTAGGTTACCCGATTGAGCTTCCTCCTCTATTACCACAGATAGTCAGCTCTCTATATTTTATCTGGTAATTTCCCAGCACATCAGCTGCAGAAATTCTTCTTGTGGATTTTCACAAATTCAAGGGTCTTCCTTTGAGTCCAAGGCTTTATTATTGAAGATGCTGCGATAATTAACTTGAGCATCATCCTTAGGATAGGTGAATCATCCTTGTTGCTTAATAAGTTAAATTTAAAAGTGCTGTGGGTGACACTTGAGTGGAGTGTCAAAACTTTTGCCAGAATGTTGCCTTTGATCCAGTGGAAGACTCAAGAATAAATTCTGCTGTTTTTATTTTTCCATAAATAACAAGGAAGTCCTGCCATTCCAGCAGAAACCATGCTCATAAATAAGCTATGTCATGGTTGTTTCTATCGGCTGTTTTTGTCAATATGGTAATTGTTTGGTGCACTAAATATAATTATTTAAAAAGCTCCTTCCTTAGGACCCTTATATCTATCTTAAAAGTATTTAAAGGCTAGTGATTGAACTGTAAAACCGTTTTATGTGCTTATTTTTCCTCCCTGTTGTAAGGCTTCTTGCTATTGAGTGCTCTCAGACTTTTGGATATGTGTGAGTGTGGTGCTCTGTGGAGTAATCACTCTCATTTCTGTTTATATAGTTTCATTATCAGTTAATTCTGTAATTAGCTGAACAAATCTTTGCTCAGTATTTTCAGAGATGGGTAGAACTTCAGGGGAAAAATTGGGGAACAATGAATTACATATATGTATGCGGTATGTGATCTTAGAATTTTGTATATTATTCTATCTTTTGTTTTTTGCCTATACATATGTGTACTTTCCTGATCAATGCAAAATAGTGACAATAGTGTACTATATTTTAATCATGTATGGATCACAACTTTTAACAGCTTCACAATATCATCCTCTGTTTGTGAGGGGATTGTAACTTTGCATATTAAGATGTTTAATTTAAAATATTTTAATTCCCACTATAATGAGTGCCTCAGTTAGTAAACCAATACATTATTAGTGTTGAGAATGTTAAACACTGGAGAAATGGTGATGTTACTTTGTAACTTTTGATCCTTGAAATTTAAGTATTTGTGGCTCCTAGTTTCAGCTTTACATATTAAAGTTGTATTTTCTTCTATTTCAGGGTGTATTTCAGCTTTGTGTGTATTCATGTTGTGGACAAAGCATTTGGTCACTGTGTACATGTATTTAATGTCAGTTGGAATAGTGTTCGTTTCGTATTGGACTAATGTGAGTACAATGAAGGCAGTTGTTTCTGCTACATTTGCTGGAGAGGAGGAAAGCACTACAGTTGAAACACATAACAGCCCCCTTGAAGATATTCTATCTCTGAATTTGGGACATCTGCTGGACACTGATAGTTTTGGCTTTACAATTATTCAGAACTATTTGCTTCAGTGTGTACTGGCATTCACATTTTGCTATGTCCACCTTGGCCCTCGCTACCCACTATTGCAGAAATTACTTCCTGTCAGTTTCATGGCACCATCTCTCCTTGCTCTTCTCCCTTTGCCACCTTCAGTTATTCAGCACGCTCCTGTATTCGCTGCTCTCCTTCCTCTTGCCCTGGTAAAGTTTGTGTTGTGGTATAGTGCTTTTAATGTTGTGCGCACAATATATGGGGGCTACCAATATGCTCGAACTTTTGTCTCAAACTTTGGGATGAGCACCCTGGTAGAAACTGAGTGGTCTAGATTGAATGTCCCGTGTGTGCTTCGCACATTCTGGATACTCCGTGTAATTGAGCATGCAGTTGTTCTGATAGCCAAAAGTGGTGCAACTGGAGATGATCATGAAGTGGAGAACAATGGACCATGGGCTGTGGCTGCAGCTGCCAAGAGTCTTCTTATCAGTGGATGTGAAACCACAACAGCAGTACTGGGCATGACTAGTGCTGTGTCATATATATGTCACTATGTGGGTTGTTTTTTCCAGTGGGCTCTGCAGGCGGAAGAAGATGAAGAGAAGAGCATTGGGACTGTCTCTGCTATTTTATTTTACATTCTTGCCCTGCAGACAGGATTGACAGGATTAGAGCCTGAGAAGCGCTTTGTTCGATTATGTCGAAATGTGTGCCTCTTGTTTACTGCTCTGTTGCATTTTGTTCATAATATTGTAAACCCTCTCTTAATGTCTCTTAGTGCATCTCACAATCCATCCCTACGACGCCATGCTCGAGCCCTTGCAGTTTGTGCCTTTCTCATACTATTCCCTGCTTCTCTCTTGGCATACTTGTGGTCCCATCATCCAACATCAACATGGCTCCTAGCTGTATCAGCATTCAGTGTTGAGGTTATAGTAAAAGTCTGGGTGTCTTTAGCTATTTACTCTCTCTTTCTTGTTGATGCATGCCGATCAGTTTTTTGGGAGAGATTGGACGACTATGTGTACTACATTCGAGCATTTGGGAACACCGTAGAGTTTTGTTTTGGCATATTTTTGTTCTTCAATGGGGCTTGGATTTTGGCTTTTGAGTCTGGTGGAACCATTCGAGCTGTGATGATGTGTATCCATGCCTACTTCAACATATGGTGAGTGAACATATAACATTTTGTTTTATATATATTTGGTTTTCATTGTCTTATTGATCAATGCTACACTATGTTACTTATATTCACTTGCTAGTCTAGCAGTTTTTGTTATCCATACTTTTGAACCATTTGGTGTTATTTTTTCTCTTTTAAATAGGTGTGAGGCAAAAGCAGGATGGAGTGTATTTATGAAGCGCCGTACTGCTGTACGAAAAATTGAATCTTTGCCAGAAGCAAGTGGAGCACAGCTACAGGAATTGGATGATGTGTGTGCCATTTGTTATCAAGAAATGCGTAGTGCAAAAATCACACGATGCCGACACTTTTTCCATGGTGTCTGTTTAAGAAAGTGGCTCTACATGCAAGACCGTTGCCCTCTCTGCCATGATATTTTGTATTGGATTGACTCAGGAGGTGAAAATAAAGATGATGAACCTACTGATGATAATCATGGTGAAGAGGCTCGAATGGATTTCGATGATGATTTGGAAATTGATAATGAAGGGCCTGATTAGCTTGATGATGGTTAATCTTTGTGCTATGACCTCTTGAATGTGAATAAATTGTTCTGAATGATGCAATACTGATGGAAGCTAATGAACCTTCTCCTTCAGTGAAAAGTTCTCAATTGCATTGAGGCTTAGCAGATGTTTCATGAGTTATATTTTGGTTTGACTCATAATGCTGAGTGAAACTAGTGTATGTGTGTGAGTGTCTGTGTTTTGAGCATCTCAACGCATCGTGGTATTGTGATATAGATAAGAGGAAACTGTTTTGTACTTAATATATTGTGATGAAAACGAGTATCAAGAGTGGTAGACCTTTTAAGGCATAATTATGTGTATATTAAATCATAAACACTGGGACTATGAAAATTTCCTACTAATTCTTGAATTAATAGTTAACAGTTAAATTAAAAGAATCACTTTTTGCTTATTTAACTCACTCATGGCTCATTTTATTCTTTGGCATACTTTATATTGTTGATTGAACCTTCATGTGTTTTGGGCATAACTTGATGTAGTGAAATTTATCTAATCTTCTCTTGAGAGAAATTTTCATTAATCTATTTCTATATAAAAAAACTAGTATCCAGGTGATAAATTCATGTACATATTTAGGAAATATTTTGCAGAGCAAGTAACTCCAAGAATGTGAGTTCCAGCATCAACTTTGAATTTAATTGTATATGCTGATGAGTTAAAAGGTTCTATGTGCCATATTTTTTCCCTTTCTTTTGCAAAATTATTGTTTTTGGCTCTGTAAGAAAAGCTGTTAATCATTACCCTTGGCCTTCATTTAATCGGTCCTACTCTGGTTTACATGAGGTACTTCCATAAAAATGGGTGATCAGAAATACTCCCTGAGAGAAAAGACTCTTTAAATATCAGTATTTATTGCCTCAGTTTATTTGTACCACTGTGATGGGATTTGGTTTGTTCTCTTCCCTTGGAACAAGTTGTGCTTGGCGATAAGTTTTTTATTTCGTAAAATATGGTTTATTTAGCCATAACTGAATAATGGTTCCAATCTATATTCTTGGATGAATTTTAAAAATCCTAGGAAACTAAATTTCAATGAAAAAAGAACCATATTTATGTATTTTTAATTAGGAAGCAGCAGTACCAGGTCAGATTTTAAGTGATTGATGGGCTTTAACTGATAATTTTGGACAATAAGCCTCTTAGTCATTTTGGGGTAGCTGTGGAACCTTCCTTATATTCTTTGACTCTGTCAGGGTTGAAGCATTTTACCTTTGAGTGTAGCTGAAATGTGTAAGTGGATGTGTGACTGTATTCGGAAATTGACAACTAAATCACGGATGGATTAAAAATCATTTAAGTGTAATTGTTATTTCTTTTTACTTACATCGTTTTTAATAATTGCATTTGATTACTTTATTATTATATATTTGTGATTTGGATGTATTATTAATGTTTCAAAGTTAAATTACCCATAAGATTATTTACAATTTGATGTTAGCTGAAGTGTGACTGATTACTTATTTCATTTTATCAATTTCTCAGCCCAAATGAGAATGAATATTTATTTAAATAGCTAGGTTGGTAAAATGCCAAAATCTTTTATCATGAGTATTTTTTCTTATCAAGACCATTTGCTTTTTTTTTAAAGTTGATAAAACTCTTGTTAGTTGTGTATAAAATACTTTGATAGATCTTGAAGATATAATTTCCTTTTTTTAATGTTATTGCATAAGCCAAATGATAACATACCATGAAGGTACCTACCACTGCTATTTTCTGGATTTCTACTCCCTTCTCTTCTTAAAAGGATATCGCAGATGAAGTAATGTTAGGTTTATGATCATGTTTTCTTTTCTCTCTCTCTCTCTACTATGCACCATGATTATCTAGTTTTATCTAGGATTTGTTAAGTCTTCAGTCACCACTAGGTGCATAAATGGCCATGGAGTTTTCTAATTATGCGAAGCTGATTTATTTCCAGAATCATATGCAATAAAACGGAGACTCCCTTCTAAAATTAAACTCCATAGGTATGATAGCTAAATGTATCAGGACAATTGTTTAATGTATCAATACATACTGAAGCTGTAGAGTGAATAATTTACAGGGATATTTTGTTGTATATCCTCTCAAAAATACAGACCTACCTATGCTTGAAAATATTTAGGTAGATAGATAGATATACAGGGTGGGCCATTTTAAACGGCAGATCTAAATATTTCTTAAAATATGCAATATAGAGAAAATGTGAAATACAAAAGCTGCATGGTTCAAAGGGGGACACCCAAAAATGACCTTGACTTTTACCTTGAGACTGAGGGGTCATTTCAAGGTCAAGTTGATATCTTTAAATGGGAATCCCTATTTTTATTGCAGAATTAGACAGCAGGGTCAATTTTGAGTTAAAAATTTCATTTCAACATGAGTTCGATTTTTAGTTGCTGTGGAGTTACTCCTCTTCGACTGTTACGCAGAATGGGCACCTGGCGGCTTTGATTAAGAGCATAAATAAGGCGTATTTATCTAGTTATTGCTACAAAATCAACAAAGTACTCTAAATAACAAAAATAGTCCAATGCAGCCTTTCAAGAACGTAAAAACTAACGAATTATGTACACCAGCCCTTGGCGACAATGTCAACAATCGCGTCGCAAGCTCTCGCGACGTGATTGTCATCAGCAAACGCCATGCCACTGCGGTCATGAGAGCTCGTGATGCGATTGTCAGCATTGTCACCGAGGACTGATGTACATAATTTGTTTGTTTTTTCGTTCTTCAAAGGCTGCATTGGACTACTATTTTGTTATCTAGAGTACTTCGTTGATTTTGCAGCAATAACTGGATAATTATGCCTTATTTATGATCTTAATCAATGCCGGCAGGTGCCTGTTCTGCGTAACAGTCGTTGAGATGTAACTACACAGCAACTAAAAATCGAACTCATGTTGAAATGAAATTTTTAACTCAAAATTGACCCTGCTGTCCAATTCTGCAATAAAAAATAGGGGTTCCCATTTAAAGAAATCAACTTCACCTTGAAATGACCTCTAAGGGCAGTCTCAAGGAAAAAGTTGGGGTCATTTTTGGGTGTCCCCCTTTGAACTGTACAACTTTTGTATTTAACATTTTTCTCTATGTTGCATATTTTAAGAAATATTTAGGTGCGTTGTTTAAATGGCCCACCCCGTATATTTAAACAAGAGCAAACACAGTGGCTTTTCTCACTTAGCCAGAATGAAAATAATTCATCATTTTGATTTACTTTCTGTCATAATTTGACAGTGAGCTGTCTTTACCTTGCAAAGCCTATTTCATTGCACGCATTCTCTTCGGAAGATTTACATAATTCTTCAGGTGATGTCTTTTAGTAATGTGTGATGCAGTATCTTGCATGCGTTAACCAATGGTTACTTTTAAGTATTTGGTCTTCATAGGAAAACAATCACACCAGAAGCAATTATTTTATGGGCATTCCTACTTTCTACTGGGACAATTCCATGCCAATTCACCGAACACTTGTTGCAGCACCACTTAAGAAAAAATTCAAATTTTACATACTTACTACTACATGTCTATAAGGCACAAAACCAATTTTTGTTTATTTTTTTCATGACCTCAATGACGTACAGGCACGTAAATGTCTCAGCACATTATAAAAATGACACTTTCAGCAAGTATCAGTAATTAGAGTTACTCGGAAACTATAAGTTGTACGAGAATGGTTCGAATACCAGATTAATCATCACAAATTGAGCTTTCATTTGACTTAGTTTTCAATAACTTTACTGTATAACATATATGAGAACAATTAGTCCAAACTTTTTATACAAATCACTGTTTTTTACAACTTTTGCTATTTTTTTTCTTATAGAAGGGTTGTGATCACTAGGTCTATATTTTTGTTATAGTGTATTTGGGCATCATAGTAAGTGTGTGTAAGGAAAACGTTGTTTGTTAATCCTCTAGCTGTTGCAAGCTACGAAAAATAAGAAAAATTGAAAATTTATCATTTTTGAGCCCCCGTAACTCTGGTGGGGGACTTTATAAAAATTTGAAATTTTCAGTGTAATAAGCTATGATCCTATTCAGAATGCACTAAAAATTTGGATGATGTGTTTTGACTAGTTTGGAAGTTACATTGTTCTGAAGTTGCAAAATATTTACTCTAGCCCTCTGGGTAGAACCAATGTACGGATTGGTGCATATCATAAAATGTCTCCTAAAATAAGTCTAATTTTGATTCATAATTAGCAAACCAGTTACCTGTTTAGTGTGTTGATAGTTGTAGATTTCATGTTTCACTAAGAATAAAAATGTCTCATAAGCAGAATATTAGCAAACTATTTAGCCTGCATTGGTTTTGCCACTGAACTTGCTCCATATGATTGTTCTATTATCAGTAAGCTGATATGAAAACAATCTTAAAAATTAGTGTAGTGTACATCTATTGTTTATTGAACAATATCTCAATAGGTTTGTGGTAGTGATTTGTTTATGTAGTAAATATTTTGCAACTTCAGAACGATGTAACTTCCAAACGAGTCAAAAATCATCATCCAAATTTTTAGTGCATTCTTAATAGGATCATAGCTTATTACACTGAAAATTTCAAATTTTTATAAAGTCCCCCACCAGAGTTACGGGGGCTCAAAAATGATAAATTTTCAATTTTTCTTATTTTTCGAAGCTTGCAACAGCTAGAGGATTAACAAACAACGTTTTCCTTACACACACTTACTATGATGTCCAAATACACTATAGCAAAAATATAGACCTTGTGATCACAACCCTTCTATAAAAAATAAAATAGCAAAAGTTGTAAAAAACAGCAATTTGTATTAAAAGTTTGGACTAATTGTTCTCATATATGTAAAACTGAAGTTATTGAAAACTATGTCAAATGAAAGCTCAATTTGTGATGATTAATTTGGAATTTGAACCATTCTCGTACAACTTGTAGTTTTCGAGTAACTCTAATTACTGATACTCGCTGAAAGTGTCATTTTTACAACGCGCTGCAACCTTCACGTGCCTGTAAGTCCTTGAGGTCATGAAAAAAAATAAACAAAAATTGGCTTTGTGCCTTACAGACATGTAGTAGTAAGTGTGTAAAATTTGAATTTTTTTAAAAGTGGTGTTGCAACAACTTTTTTTTTAATCTGGTGAAATGGTATGGAATGACCCTAGAATGTTTTAATTTCATTGCCACTTGAATTGTAACTTCTCCCTTTCTTCTCAAGTGAAGAGAGTGTGTGATGCCTTTGAAAATTCATCTAATTGAATAGCAGTTTCAAATATTTGATTGAAAATAGGTACATAATTTCAATTTGAATAACTTGCTCCAAGATGCCTGGACATTCTTTCTTTTCATAAGTCAATGAGGTCAATTTTATATTACATGTATATAATTATAATTTGCCTTTTCATGTTGCAATTAAGAATTTGTGATAGTCAAAATTCTTATAAGATCAATGCATGGTGGTAGGTTTATTCACCATAACATGACTGTTATTATGCCAAAAGTTAGAAAACTTTGTGATATAGGTACATCATCTCATTTCTTGGTGTGTATTGTAAAAGGAAATTAATGTTTATCTTCCTTGTAGATATCATTCTTTTTATAAGCAGCTGCTTTCACGAAACTAAAAGAGGATGATATTTTTGGGTAATCAAGCTGCACTCAGGGCTGTTCCATTGAGTATTTAAGTAGTTGTTATAATATTAAGGCTCCTGTTCGTCAGCAAGTGCATTTAATTGGAACCAATGAAGGAAGGAAGGATGAATTTTAGAAATGATAGTTTCATATTGTCATGAAGGATACTTTTATAGTAAGAAAATCACAGGAATTAAGAAAAAAACAGATAAGCTATATATTTTATCAATACCTTCATTCCAGAGTTTACAATGCTTAGTTATTGGGGTTAAAATCTGACATGTAGAGACATTAAATGTGGTGTGTGTTAGGCAAATAGAAGTTCTATCAAATTCAATATCATATGATAACTTTTGTCAGTGACGAATATATTGGGGGGCCCAGGCCCTTCCTCCCCCCCCAGAAATATGGCTGCACGAGAGGCGCTCAGCGCATGCGCACATACCTAAACTACTGCCGGTCGCCACTAGGTAGCCAGTCTTGCCCCCCCTCCCCCCTCAAAGTTATTACCTAATATTCACCACTGACTTTTGTACATATTCTTTGTAGTTCACTACTTATGTATTTGGGTGTCAATTTTTTTATTATTTTGATGGCAGATACTGAAACTGCAGGGAAGTTAATGCTTAAAACTTGAGTAAATTTATGCATGGTCAGTGTTACACTTCATTGTACAAGGGTTGTCCTTTAATTATGCCATGGGCTTGATGCAGTGAGATTAGTTTTTTCTATCATTATTTTTGTTTGCATGGGAGATATTGTGAAGTGCAGCAACAAGATAAAAGCCTCAAGTCTATTTTGTTGGTGAAAATGCTGGATGCTGATACTGGTACAACTTTCATTGTATACGCCATGATTTCTTGTTCATATATCCAATTTTCATTACTCCTAAGACTGTGATTTCATTACTCGTAATGTGTTAATTCTGCAAGGCATTTCTGTGTGGTAATGCAATTCTGACTCTATTCATTATAATACTGTTGGATACCAGGGTAACTAACCAATGATTTATAAATTTGCATTACAAATGTGAGAAAGATGGAAATATAGAATTTTTTGTGGATTTTGCCAGTTAATGTCGACCCGGGACTCAAATGTTGATGTGTTGGCAGAGTCTTAGCGATAACCGAAGCAGTTTGATTTCATGGGCCTAATGTCATCAAGAAATCATGGCTGCCCCCTTTAAGTAAACTAGCTCATCTATTTGGATGTTTGAATTTCCTGCAGTCTGAAATGGGTCTCACTGTCAGTGATGCTTAGCTTTTGTCATAAAAAACCACTCCAACCTTAATTTTGAAGATGGCAGATTTGAAACATTGAGGGAGTCTGAACTAATTACTGTTTCTTAGGGCATAATGAGTGAAGAATTTACTTCCAATATGTGTAATTAGTGGATTACCCAAGGCTATAGTTTGTTGTATTGCAATTATAATGACATGATAGCATTGTAGAAAAATCGTTAATTCAGGTCATAATATATTGTTTTTAAGAGACTTTTTGATATTTTTGGATGATTAAAGTGTCTTATGTTTCAGATACTTCAGTTGTTACTTAAATTATCAGTGATTGTTGTTATTTGCATTAGCAGAGGATAACTTTTGTGTGAGAAATCAGTTATCATTTTAAATAGTTACTCTAAGGGTGGTCTTGAGGAGTGAAACATAGTTAATTGGATGATATTGGTTGAATAAACTCTAAGGTGCATTTATGGATATGGTGTTTTACTTCCATTAACTTGTTCAATTTTTATTAAAAATAATCATTTCATCTCTTTTTAGTGAAGCACGTGGCACATTAAAATTTCAACATGCATTGTGAAACAAGAATTGCTGTCCTTCCCATAAGCATAGGACTTTACTTGTATAAATTCAATATAAATGTGTAGATTAATCATATTTTCAGCCCCAAACTTCACATATAGTCAGTATAGTGAAGCATTAAATTTAAAATTTTCCAGTTTATCTTTCAAATTGTCAGCTTTTCTATTTATTTATTAGTAATTATGCATCTACTGGAATTTTCATTCTTGATACAAATTTTCTTGCTCAACCATCATGTCCATTCATTGGCTAATCGATCGATAGCTAGGTTTTTTTTACAATCATTGCCTTAGTTGCCTCTGTTTTGGGGCCCTCATAGCACTAACTCTTTGATACATATGTAGTTACTTGTCTTTCATTCTTTCTAGTCTCTCTTAAGTTATATGTATCATCTTCCACCCCTAATGTTGCCCAAAAGTCCTTGTTTCATTCCTCGTCCATGTTTACCATACTTTATCCCCCAAACAAAGTTTACACCATAACTTTCAATATCTCTACTTATACTGCTTCATCTGAATATTGCCACTGATTTACTTTCCTCCATTACCAAATCTATCGTTTCCTCATTTGTCATCTTCACTTCCAAGCTTATCTTCTCTGTTCTTATCTATTCCCACACCTCAGAAGCCACCATCCAAAGTTCATCCTCTTCATGCAAGAACTGCTTTCTGAACCAAGTAATTCTGTGCTTCATACAAAAGATTTGACTCATCTTTACTTAATGGCTTGCCTCAATTATTTTCTCTTTGCGAGTGCTCTCATGTATTTCAAGTAATTTAAAGTCATATGTCTGAACTACTGAACCAGTTCACGTTCAGAATACATATTCCATAGATATGTTAGCTGTTCCACCTGCTAAATTTCATACCTCTCAACTCTTATAGTTCTGGAAAACCTCTTTACCTTCTTCTTTTCTTGTCTTAACTTTACCCCAAACCTTTAGTTCTGTATTTGAAATGCACTCAGTGTTGGCTTCAGTTCCTTAGTAGTTGTTTTTGAAGCCATGTACATATAGAGGCTTGCATCTATTCAGGGAAGGCTTGCACCTTGTCGGACAGATCATCAGAACCACACCCAATCATTACCCGTCCATGGTCGGGGAAGGATTGAGGGAGACTGGAGTACCGGCCACATGCCGGCTGGCCTGACGAGGAGGTGCTGAGTGTACCCCCGTCCCCATCCACAGTGAGACCCACTCTGGTGACTGACCCCAACACCCATGCCAGAGGAAGACGGCCACCCCCATGGAAGATGCTCTACCCCAAAACCACAGAGGCCCCCCAAACAAATTGTCACATCACTATCGATTACACAAAATGGCAGGTCAAGAGGCATATGGCCCAGCATTCACCCAGGGGTAGAGGAAACCTGCAAAACCTCCGCTAGGCCTTATCTGCAGTTCCTGGGCTTACTAGCATATTCATGCATGATTACCTGAAAATTTAAGAAGCTTTATCTGCTGCTCACTCCTTAAACTCTCTCTATTTTTAAGATTTTTAAAATGAAGAGCGTTGTTCTTTTGCTGAATATCCAATGGTTTTCCAGTTGCCTCTATATATGGGGAGGTCACTGCCTTAGTTTGGCTCTAAATCGGCATTGGCCGAATTGTACTAGGGTAGATATTGTGACCCTGCTGACCCCCTCTGACTGAGGTTTCGGCAGCGGCCAAAGGATGGGACTGAAAGAGAGGGGGGGAGAACAGCTGGCAAGGGGCACGGGCTGTTTTTGGGTGGCACCCGTGTCCTTCCACACAATTGGAATGACGCGAGAAAAAAAAAGAAAAAAATAAACAAGAATGCGACCTCGGCCTGGGGACTGGGGAAGAGAACAAAAAGGTCAACTCACCAAGGTGAGCATGAAATATTCTCGGGTCGGGTAAATTTAACGCAGACAATGGTGGGTTCAAGGCATGGATAGGGTGGGCGATTCGAGGTAAAATAGTCACAGCAGATCTTTAACAGATTTATTCATTTACGAAAGGCACAAAGCACATTGATTAATTGGCGATAACCCTAAAGGGATGAGGAGGGGGGGGGGGGTGCTAATCCTAAATTAAAGATATCAAAATTTATTTAACAGCAGAAAAAAAATAATTGAAACAAAATTACTCGTCTTGACGATCTAGCCATTAAGCTTTGGGCATTGAAACAATCATGAAAATACCTTTTGACTATCTTAACAATTAGAACACAATTTAGTTGAGTGCAGCTTCTCAATGTCTGTACTTCTCTTCTTCTTTTCACACAAATTGCACAAACATTTACATAAATTCGCACATTCACACTCAGGCGGGCAAGGGATAGGGAAAAAAGTGATTAAAAAATGATACGATAAAGGGGCTTCGCTTGGTACCTTCTTCTATGGGAACCTTCTTTGGGGAATAGCTCTATTGGCTTTATGGGGAATGGCGGGCTCTTCTGGGTTGGGAATGGTCAAAAATGTGGACAGTACTTATCAACTTTGTCTGAACCAATTGTCAGAGCAGCTCTCTCGACGATTTCTCTTCCTTCAGGCTACTAGGCTGCTGGCTTGGGATACAGAACCTCTTTCTTTGTTGGATGCAATGCTTTTTCTGTCTATTCACCTACGTCGCGGTCCCTTCCTTCTGTAGATCCTTGGGGTCCAGCCTTCGCCTCTTACAGGGGATCGCCCTTCTTACATTGTCTGCCATCTCCTTCCTCTGGTCGCCGACCGCAGCAATCTTTCTACTCGTCTGAGAGAGTCCGCCTCGTGGCTCTCGACTTTTATACGTGTCGCCCCGGTTGGGGTGAGAGGGGGGGGTAATAGGGGGGCTGAGGGGAAGCAACTTCACCTGAAATCCTCAGAGCCCCGGGTACACTTGACTCTGGGCCCGATGCTGCGTACGCTGGCGACTTGTGGCATAAGGGGAGGGGGGTGGAAAGCACTTAACGTCCGGTGGCCTCCCGTGATGCTCATCAATTGATGAAGGGGGGGAGAAGAAGGTCACTCTTTGCCGTCTCTCCTATGCCATGCACAAAAGAAGGGAGGAAGGGTAGAAGGAGTGGGATGGGCAAAGCTCACACGCACTAACACGCCCTTCACACACAAAGAAATTGCTCACACACTCCTCTGTCACTTCTAAACACGTAAATAAACCTAGACTGCAGGTCGTATTCTGCCTCGAATCGATCCTTATCCTTTTTGTTACCGGGCCCAAACAGACTGGTTTCAATATATACCCTACTGATCCAAATATAGATCCCCTCGGAATATAAGCCTCACCCCCCCCCCACCCCCCCAAACTTTTCATCTTTATTTTTGGAAATAAACTTATTTCTAACCATATTTCCTCTTGTACCATGAATTTCCTATGCATTAATCTTCATTTATGAAAAATAACGTAGGTTGTCTCTTTTCTTTGTATCCCTAGATCTAATGTGTGCAAAAATGTTCTAGGCCCAATTGTATTGCAGGTTGCATATAAAGACCTCCGTTGCATTTTGAGACTATAGAAACATCTTCATTATGGAAAATTAATGAGATAAGTAATTAAAATAGCTTGCAAATTTTAGAATTTTTGTTTCATGCATGAGCATAGTTAGTTGTCTTTTTTCATAGGTATGTACTTGGGTTATTATGATTAGTGGAAAAATATCTACATTGCAGTTGCATAATTTTTTGTGTTACTGAGTTGCCATACGGCTATGGAAACATTGCTATGATGAAAGATTTGTTAAATCATAAAAACTCTTCAATAATTCTTAAAAAATATGTAGTTCTTTATTTACTGATATGAGTTTTTAGGCATTTTTTTTAGCTTTTATTTGGACATTTTTGGTACATCATTTTGATTGCTTCTGCTGTATCAAAGAGCTGTATATCAAGCATCATATCACTGCCATAAAGGACTTGGAAATATCATACCACTAACCAGACAAACTAACAAAAAATCTAATGTAAGGCATATTATTTTGACATAGATTATGATGTAGGTACTTGTAATAACTTAGCTAGAAATATGAAATGTATTTCAGCAATTTACAAAAATTTTTCCCATTGAAACCGGGATTTTAAATGCTTTTAACACCTAAGCCATCTGCTGGGATGTGCTTTCGCATTAACTGTAAAAACTTATTTCCTGAATATGTCCCAAAAAGGTGGTGCTTCTTTTATGCCATCAAATATGGCAATTAACTTTAAACCCACCCAGTTACTAATTTTAATATTAAGTCTACTTGAAAAGTGATTTCCAAGATCCCTTATTTGTTTCATTTTATAACCTTGGGCCTATATAAATTAGAGCAGCTAAATGTGTTGTGGTGATCATTGATTGTCTGAATGGTGGAAAGACATCTACCATCCCTTCCCCTAGTACGTATAATTCTTGAAGTTGCAGATCTTAGGCATTAGATTTATAGGGTTGGGATGAGGGTGTCCATCTTTCCCAGCATCTGTGTCATCATTGGTCAGTTATAGTTGTGGAGGTTACTGACAATGGAGATCACTTACACCATTGAGCAGGTACCTACAGGTTTTAAGGGGGAGAATAAAATGGGGAATGGAGGAAGGGTAGATAGATATGTACATATACCAATGAAAAAAAAATTGTTCTACTTTATGATGCAACCCGCTCAACACACCTCTCTAGCGGCTTGACAACCCTGTGGAGGGGCATCAGTGGCGGATACATATAGGGGGTGCGTGCGCCCCCCCCCTTGCGGGGCCGCCCCCGCCAGTCAGCCCGCACACTATTCGTTTGTGTCTTTCGTCAGTCGACTCTGAGTCGAGTTATCGAGTAGATGTACTTTCTTATGTAGCACGCGCGCGAGTCCGCGTCATCGTATTTTATACGTTTCTGTCTGGCACATAGATAGCTAACCTACGAGAAAAGTCGCGGCCATTCTAGTAATCTCGATACGTTATTCTGTCTGGCATTTGTCCGAGAAAAGTCGCGAATATTCTACTGTTTTGTAAATGAAATACTAACTTTGTTTCCTTCCAAAGATTTATTTTCTTGGTACAACATGTTTCGACACATTGGTGTCATCATCAGGTACAAATTCAAACATAGTTTTCACGTGTATATATATCATGAGGGTAGTGGGTTATCGGGAGGGGAAAAAACCCAGGGTGGGGAGAGGTAAGGGGTGACGGTTGGAGTATGAGTCGATGGAAAACTGTGAGTGGGGAAGGGGTGGGGGGTGGAAGATGACTTGGCGTGGGTTTTCCGCCTTGGGTTAGGGATTAAGGAGGTGGTGAGTTGTCAGCAGGTGGGGAGAGGGCTGGGAGGGCCACGGGTGTCCGTTTCTCTGTAAGGGTTTCTTTCTAACACACTACCCTCATGATATATATACACGTGAAAACTATGTTTGAATTTGTACCTGATGATGACACGGATGTGTCGAAACATGTTGTACCAAGAAAATAAATCTGTGGAAGGAAACAAAGTTAGTATTTCATTTACGAAATTCAACTTCCACCTAGTTGAGCCTGAAACAATGGAACGTATTCTACTGTTTTATTTGTTCACACTCCTTAAAAGTCTGGAAGCGAACATTCTGGCACCGAATGTTCTCAAAACAACCGAGCTACATATATAAGGGAAGCAGAGTCGCTACCAGGTGGTCAATTTGAAAGCTGCAATCGTTGCGATAACTTGCACCCCCTCCTTGAGTTTTTTCTGTATCCGCCAGCCATTGAGTGGCATCAGACTGTGTAGTAACATTTGATCACTCTGAATGAAGGAGGACTTACTGGTGTTGCTTTTGAGCTAGGATTGTGTGGAGGGATTCGATGAGAAAAGTGGAAGTGATGTAAACAAGGAAGTTGCAAAGAATATAGGATGAAAATGAATTTCATTCATTTCATGAATCCAGACAAACAGTTATTGTCTGGACACAGAAAATGATGCCACAATTATTTCCAAGGAAGAGAAGTTGTGCAGCTGGAATGCTTATCTGAGTATAATCCAAATATCAATTTTTTATTTAAAAATGTTGGATATAACAATATCCACAATTTTGTTGCTTAATACTCCAATAATTCAAATTTTGGAATTTTGGTTTAAATGGAAGACCAGCATGAGAAAAAGTGCTAGGTTAGGAGGTAAAATCATGTTTTTATTCCAAATACCTTTTGAGGAGCACATGGGCGTAGCCAGGGAATTTGGCTGGGGAGCATGGGACTACCCACCCTCCGGAGGGTCTAGGGGGTACCCCCACTTCAAGAGGGGGTGTTTTTTCCACAGAAATGTGTGAACGGGGCCAAAAGAACTGCACCGCCGTGCTGTGGCTCGGTCATAGGTGCATGGTTTCCAGCGCTGTGAAGCGTGGCTGCCACAATTTCGATTTTTCAAATTTTTCTGTGGGGCCACGAGTCTTCTAGGGGGGGCAGGGCCCTCCCCAGGACCCCCCTAGCTACACCCATGGAGGGGCACCAGTTGAATATGGTTTTGGCATGAAAAACTGACATTTCTTTAGCAAGAGTAAATGACTCTCTTGACCTAGACATTTTTTTTCTATCACCGTAAACACCTTGCCTGTGAAAGTTGGAGGCTCTATTCCCAGAGGGTTGCTCTATCTTCAGCCTGTGTACTTGCAAAAGCAAAGCATAATTCTAAAAGCATAGCATTAATCCTTCAAGAGAATCCATGCAAAGCTATGAAATGTGCTGACCCTTGAAACTCAAGTTTAAACTTTTGATCCCAGATTTACGTATTGGTGCAAAATGTAATGGGTAAATAAAATAAAAAAATGTACTGTGTGAAAAAGTTTTCACTTATGATAAAAATTATATCTATCATTAGACACACAAAGACAAAATAGCAAAATCTGTGATAGTTAATCATTCTGGTTGAGACTACACTGGACTATCGGCAGACACAAAACCTCCATCAGGAAATCAGTTTCAGTCGGAGGATTGGTGTAGGAGTGATTATGATTGTGAAGTGTAGTAGTAGGCTAATCACATATATCCTTGGTTAAATGTATTTATCGGCTCTGAGGACAAATATTGTGACAAGAGAATATTTTCTATTTGCTTGTGAGGGTGAGTTTGAAGTATTACGGTCCAAGCTTTGAGTTTTTTTTGCAAGAGGCATCATAAAGAACTGCTTATGACTTATGCTCTACCATGTTCTGCACTATGGTTCCTGATGGACCCAGCAAGGAAGAAAATAGCTAGAATCATTATGCTGCTATTCCAGACTCTCCCAAAACCTATCAAATCACCATCGCTACGAGCGTGCCGCCATGAAAAAGTCACCTTTTGCGTAGCCAATGGAAAATGAGTTTGACTGCACTTGTTTATGTGATCCAAGAGAACCCTTTCCCACAACTCCTTCCCCCTCTAGCTCTTAACAGCAGTAACAGAGAGCAATTTCTTCCGCAGACAGGGAACTTTTGTGGCAGGCAGTCATATGCGGTCATAAATCATATTTCATCCAACAGAGTTGTCAAGTCACCTTAGGAAGAAGCCAAGTCGAGCGGGTTGCATCGGAAGTGGAGTTTTTTTTTTAACATAGCTGTATCTGGGTTCGGCATCAGCCAATTCATTATGAAAGGTGCTGAGGGATTTACAGTTTAACGATACATCCGACAGTGAAAGTATGTATTACACTTGAAGTGACTCCCTATTGGCACTGAAGTAGGCATTAGGATTCCATCCATTATAAAAAAAAATTTTTGTACTTTTCCACACTTTATTTAAAAACTGCAACCGGTTTCACCTTAATAAGGCATCTTCTGGCACATTCTGAAGCTTAGGGCATGCTATATATACTCAGAGAAAGTTTAAAAATGATGGGGGTTGATTTGAAATAGGATGGATGTGATGGTTGGGGGAGAGAGGTGCAGGGCGGTTAGGGGATGGCAGAATGAGGACAAAACTGGGAGGAAAAGCATTTTTTATGCACATAGCAACGCTGAGGCCGAGAACTATTAATATAATAACCAATTGGGAGTTGGACAAAGATTTGAAGTACACCTACCCCTTACTTACAGAATGTGGAGAAGGGGTGGTGGAAAATTGCGAGAGGAAAGAAAGGAAAGTGAATCGGGGAAGACTGGGAGGAGTAGAAGGTCACCAAGTTACACTATTTTCTATTTTTTGAAGGGGAATAGTGGTTAAAAGCCCCAATCCCAAACAGCTGTGACTGAAGGGCAAGGAAAGTAGGCTAAGATCTGCCGAAACAACGATTGAAAAAAGGCCGTGGAGTGAGGAGCTGCAGTGAAAGGACCCCAGAGGAAACCTCGGGTGGGTTAATGAATGGAAAACGGACGGAGGGTTGTGAGGGGAGGGGTTTGGAAGGCCTTCTAGCCGTAAGTGGGGAGAAGGGGAGTGGAAGGGGTATAGAGGGGATGGGGGGATAGGTTGTGGGGGAATGACAGTTACTTTTGCAATATCAAAAACAACCATACATAGGTACCAGTTTCAGTAAAGATTACCTTATGTAGTGAAACTTCTAGGTATTGATTTACACTGCAAGTGTATTCACTCTACGAAGATGCTTTTTACAAAGAAAGATTTGAATTCCTATTCCTAACCCTTAAGGTATTTAAGCTGGTGGCGACAGCACTGTTGGTGCAGAATGACGTAGGATTCATGTAGAAAGAAGAAATCATGTTGGTTATATAAGATGTTGGTTGGTTGTTGTTGTTGTTAAGATATAATGGTGCATATGAACTCAGAATTCATGAGGTCCTTATTGATACCTGAATTATTGCTCATATTTTCATCAGGCATGTTTTTGCAATCTTCATTTTCAACAATAGGGGAAAATTTAGAGTCTGTTTTTAGACTGAGCTAATTAGATAGGTACCTACTGCTCGGAATGTTTGATGGAGCAATAATCAATTTGCTGCTCCAAAACATGTTTTAAAGCACACGTATCACAATAAAAATGGCAATTAAAAAAGATTATGTCACCCACCAATTATTGTCATTTTTATTGTGATAAGTGTGCTTTATAACATGTTTTGGAGCAGCAAAGTGATTATTGCTCCATCAAACATTCCGAGCAGTACCTATCTAATTAGCTCAGTCTAAAAACAGACTCTAAATTTTACCCTATTTTTATATTAATGAAGAATAATAATTTAGGTGTTCAGTTTACAGGGAAGGGACAAGAAGAAAAGGTAGGGAGTATACTACTGCAGTAGTTGTAGATAGGTACTATAGTTATGTTACCATGTTCAGTGCCAACCGGGCGTTGGCATTACAAAATCTTACCCTTGTAATGGATTACATGGTGAAAAGCTATTTATGTTGATGGGGCATCATGGCCATTTCATCATGGCCTCCCCAGGGATGTGCACCACTAAATGGCCATAAAGGGGCGCCCAAACTCAATGACTCATACCCACTCCCAAATTTCCTGATATCCATCATGAAGCAATTTGCGTCATTCAAAAAGATACATGGTCAACAAGTAGAAATTTGGTGAAAGAAAATGGCCATCGCCAAAGTGGCCATTCAAGACTAGATGGTCATGGCCAACGAGCTCCGCTCTTTAGTCCACTCTTTTCTCCTAATTTCTTTAATGGTTGCATAGGTGCTGATGGAAGTTGAAAAAAATTATGCGCTTTAGTCTAGTAGAGTTTAATGATAAACATACATCGTAATTTATAATATCAATTAATTTCTTAAACATTTCGCCAACGTTTTCCTAATTTGGTTGTCTTTTCGCAATTTCACGATGCCAAAACTGGAATATTTAAGCGTGCCGCGCCATCGAATTTGTTGAATGTAGATGCGGGGATGCGGCTTCAGCTGTTTAAAGCGATGACCAATACCCGCACCTGCATAATATTTTGCCTACATGGATAGGGCGATTAAGGCGCAACTGTAAGCATTTCGTGGGCTTTTAAAATTTTGCTGTAATTTGAAAAAACGAGTAGGTACTGAAAGTTTATACTGGACAAGCTAATTTCTTTACCCTTCCTCCTAAGATACCACGCCCCACCAATTGCGCCATGCCAAGATCCCCATTCAAGATATGAATGAGCAACGATAAGATATTGTTATGTTGGCAGTGCGTACACAAAATGCAGTAGTGGCAGCAGTCGAAAAAGGCATGCCCACGATGGCATGCCGTTGAGAACTGAGTGGAAAAATAGTGCTTGGGGATGTTGCGAGAGATTGTGGATGATGATTGATCTTGGTTTAGTGGTGTTTGAATCAGCTAAACTTACCAGGGAGGATTTTCGTGTTCAATTTGGTTAACTATTTTGTCAGTAGCCACTTGTTGCGTTGTTTCTGCCATCATATTGTCAGAATCAACACATGTTCCTGTCAAACTGGTTATACTTAACAGATGGAGTTGGGATTTCTGTGCGAAACCGATTTCGCGGTCATAGTGCATTCGTTTTGTGGATTTGGGAAACGCCTAAGTCACGTCAAAACAGGTTTATTCCTGAATTTTCTCCGTCGGTCTTATTCCAATTCATTTTTGGTGCATTGTATCATATTATCATGGTCTTCGAAACGTTTTCTCAGTCCGTGATCCCAGGAATTCTTCAGAAATTGCTATTCAAGCAGGAAAATGATTCAAGTGAGTTGGTTACATTTCTCGTTTGCAGAGAGTTCATATGAAATCCGCTCTATATAGTGTGACAATGTGAGCATCTAGTTTTTTCTCAGTTTGATAATGGTAAACTTCAATTAACGTCCAAAAACCTTTCAGAAGCCGACTTTCCCACGCCCGAGGAAGATGTTATTGAAAATGCGAATGTGGTAGACGTGGATCAAGAATTGTCCAAGAAGATGGAGAAGAAGAAAGTCAAGAAGAGAAGACGCAGAGAGAAGAAAAAGGTTGATGAAACTACCGAAGATGGCCATCAGTTAAAGGATAGGTATTGTTGCCTAACCGAACCTGTCTCTAGCTCGTAAAAAATATTCTTAGACCCTTTGTCATTTTTCGGTCTTGTTGATGTTCGTTGGTTTACTGAAATATGACACTCTAGCTGTTTTGTGTTATCATTATTGGCCGTGAAATCTATTCCCATATGATAGTTATTTCCTCATTAATTAAGGTTGTGGTTGGTTGTTAAAAGGCCGTTAATTGCAAGGCGGAGCCGAGCTTTGACGTTATTGGAGTTGTATGCTGTTGGTGTGGATGCTTAGTTTTGAGAAATACAATTTTTTTTAACAATCCAAGCATATTCTCCCAGTTCGCGGGTTGCACTTCGGCCAGCCGTTTTCCTAAAGGAGCTTGCGATCCAAGAATTTAAGATATACTGTTTGCGATCCTTTAAATCATGTGGCAGAATTTCATTTGAATTGGCGAATTTAAATACTTTTTAGAGCAGGTGAATCAGCGTTAGTCTCGTGTAAAGGAGCCATAATTGACTAAAGTGGTTCAAACTCTGTATTTTAAATCAAAAGTTCATTGAAATGGCAAGGCAATTGCTTAGACTTATCACACGAAAATAAGATTGCAAAATACATGTCAGTAGGTATCCAAAGATTGTAGAAAAATGACATGATATAATAATTGGACGGTATGTATTATATTTTATTGATGAATTACCCAAACCTACATAAGCTCCTTCAGTTGACAAGGTGAGAGATGTTTTTAAGTTGTTAATCAGCGATAAATCATGTTGAAGCAGGCTGGTAAAGGGCTTGGACATTTGGTCTTGATAGATTTTCTGAAAATGTTCTTGAAGCAAGTGGAGATCATGAGAGAGAAATTAGTATTTCAACAGTTCCTGCTTTCGTTGGAAAGTTTTTCTGCACTGATGGTGGATAATTTATGTGATTTTTGTGATTAACGACATGCTTTTAAAAGAATAATAATTGACTTCATAATCGCTAATTTGAATTTCCTTAATTATATCTTCAGTATTAGGTGGTGGTGATGTTGTTTTGTGTAATACATATTTTATAACTAAGTATCACAGCCACTGTAAACATCCCAATTTCAAGATTACCTTGCAGAAAAATATTTTATTTCCATCTGGCCACCCTGTTTGCACATAGCTGATTGTTTAGCTTTTTGCCATTAACCTTTAACACTTTTATCCTCTTTTCTATGCAAGTTACACTTGTTAATATCTTCCACATGTAACACTTCTCCGTCGTTCTTTTCCTATTGTCGATTCTCTCTTTTTTCCGCATCCCTTGTTATATTGTTGGCTGTTTATTTTTTTTCACATGTCCTTGGTTTTGCATTGCAAACCTACAACTGATCATCCTACTTTACCACTCTCTCCAATTACATCAACTTCTCGGGGCTCAGGATAGCTGTTTGGTTACAAACCCTTAAGTAGAATGCAGCCTCAGGTAAAAATTTCTCCCTTGAAATTAAACTGAAACAGTGCTGAAACACCCTTGAATCACTTGCATCTCTGCTGAAACTGCCTTGAAATTGAAACAAAACATAGGGCATTTGGAAGTGGGATGACAGCAGAGAAGCAGTGCAATGAAATGCCTTGCAACTGCATTGGCACTTAATCCACACACCCATGTAAATATATAATTGAAGGCTGATTTTATTTCCCTGTAAAGTTCACCCATAGCTGTATGATAATAGACAGTGATGGGAATTAATTGATTACTAGTAATCCGATTATCAGTAACAATGAAATTTGAATAAATTTTATTACTAATCATTACTTTTTTCAAATTGTAATTTGACTTTCATAATCTACTCCAGGAGAAATCGTTACATTTTTGTAATCGTTACTTTCTGAGTAATTTTTAATCAGCATGTAATTGGTCATTGATAATGTGAATTACTCTGGTTTTTTATTGTTTTTGACTGAATGAGCAGTTTTTCACAATTGGTCATTTTGGCTATTTGTTTGAACGACTATCCCCTTCACCTTATTCTGAAGTTGGATCTCCACTAGAAACATTTTCTGCTTTTAATGTTTCACAATTTACAAATGCTTTATCGAAACCAATTTTCTAAATGTCGAGTGTCGCATCCGATATACTGGCTAGTATACCGATACGGGTTGAGAACTGCAACTGACTAAGCGTTCGGTACAGGTTTAATTTATCGCTTCGGAGCATATCGCCTGATATATCAGTTGTCACACCAATATATTGGGCCGCAATTTACTGGCTGGATAAGCCAGAGTTATTCTAGGTGGGAATTTTTTCTTAATTTCTTGTTACTGAAAGCGCCATTGAGCGCAATAGCAAGACAACCCTTGGACTGAAACAAGAGGGGATTTCTTCTCATGAGTCATCATGACGCCAATGCCTTCTCTTCACCACATCCGTCGCTGCCCAAGGGAATGTATCACACGATATCCAGAACCCAATATGCAGGTGCCAAACCAATACGATCCTGATATCCAGTAACTAATTTCCATTGTGCCACGTCCTCTCTGTCCTGCAATGACATATACATGTTAATCAAATACTTTCAATCCAGATGACCACTAACCCTTTCCACTCTGGTGTTGAGCGGGACTCAATATAGCCTATAGTTCTGAAGCAATTTGTGCAATCAAACTCGACATGCTCAATTCTCGGTGATATATAAATATGCCCCCTTTCAGTTTAAATATTTGTGCATTAAAGTACATTTTTTATACATATACAGCTTGATTTGTATATAAAAAGAAATTAAATCACCTAACATTTAAAAATTGAAATCCCCGTGGTCTGCTGGTGTCAAGACTATAGACAACTGACCACAAAGTATTGCATCCAAAGAAGAATGTGTTTATATCATTTGTGACCAGAGTGGTAAGAAAATTAATATAGGGATCACCTCACCATTGTACAACTCTAATTATTATATACTTGGGGAGGCTTGATTCAAACGACTCATTCATGCGGTTGGGTGAGTAACACAGACTTACATTTCAAAATTTAGACCTCTCCAAAAATATAAATCTCACATTTTTTATGAACTCATACAAACCACATGCTATTTATCAGTTTCTATTGTGAACATTTGCTTTACCTAATTTAGTCCTCGATTTCAAATTCCCTCCCGCATTTGTGCCCTCCAGTACAATTTTTTCACAATCAATTAAGAAAGGAGACTAGGAAGATGCAAACAAAATTGGTGAGTGAGTGAGGATATCTAAATACTGCAGCAGTGGAGTGGCAAGGAAATAAAAATATGTGACAAGGGAGAAGCAGTGGAGATAAAAAAATGACCTGGCCTGGGCCAACTGTCCAGTTCAGTGGCAGTGGAGCACTCATGCAGCAAGAGATAAACAGTTCTATTTCAATGGAGTAATCGGAGTGGAGTTTCAGTTGACTGAAGTTTTTCTTGTTGAGGCCAAGGGAGTGCAGTCCAGTTGCAAGGTTGTTTCAAGCCAGTTTTCACCCATTCAGTGGCGTTTCAGTCCAGAATCAGCTGAGTTTCAAGGTAGAAATTTTTACCTGAGGGGGGTTTGTCAGACTCCCGTGCATGAATCATTGCTTCTAATTTTTTCACTGTATGATAACATTTTTTGATTTATCTAATGCCCTCAATAAACTTGGTATTCACCCATGACTAATAAAAATTTAATGAAAAAGAGAGATGGCACTTTTTCCACAAATTTATTGATTGATGTACTACGCGTTTCGACCGTTAGGTCATTTTCAAGTACACTGAGTAATTGTTGAAATCAGGAGCTGTATTTATACAGGTCGGATGAGTGGGGGTGGGAAATGGAAAAGGAAGAATGAGGAAGGGGGGGGGTGAGATGTGTCATGTGGTGGTGCACTTGGGGAATAGGATGGCTAGGAGTGGGGAGTGGCCCATGAATGTTTGTTCATTCATTAAGTAAAGGTCTCCTTCTTGCACAATTTCTAATTTTTCCAAAGCGTCGAGTCTTCGGCCTTTCCTCTCCATGTGGGCTATCTCTGGGTCAAAATCATGCGAATGTTTTCCTTCAAGGAGATGTTTCGCCACGAGAGAGGTATCTCCTTTCTCCCAGCATTTTTTGTGTTCCTTCAACCGGGTGGTGAAGCTCCGGCCTGTTTGACTGATGTACACTTTTTCACATTCCTTACATTTTATTTTGCATACACCAGACTGTTGAAGGGGGTGGATCTTATCTTTCGTTTGACAAAGTAGCTTTTCCAAGAGTGAAAAAAGACGTTGATGCCGTGTAAAGGCCGAATCACTCTAGCGTTCATCGGAGCGGTTCGTCCAATCACATTGCGTGATGCGGTTGTCGGTGCCGCTCCGCTGTACTGTCTTGTACTCCTCTCGGAGAACGTTCTGATAGAAGGCGTGAACGTTTCGAGTCCGTTTGTGAAAGGCAGTTGTCACTTGAAATAGACAATGGAGAGGTTATGGCTTAATCGAAGGAATCAACGAAGGAGAAGGCTAAAGTTGGTCGCTTTGCTCATAATAATTGCAGAATATTTTGACAGCCTATCCGACAACAGGATCTGGGTGCATCACTGGGTCGCTAGGCGAAAGGAACAAGGCTGTGATCACAATTTATTCAACCATTAAACATACTTTTTCAAGA
This sequence comes from Pyrrhosoma nymphula, assembly GCA_963573305.1. Taxonomy (NCBI): domain Eukaryota; kingdom Metazoa; phylum Arthropoda; class Insecta; order Odonata; family Coenagrionidae; genus Pyrrhosoma; species Pyrrhosoma nymphula. The sequence continues at coordinate 127,186,000 of OY754328.1, forward strand.
TAAAACAAACCTTCGTCCTTTTTCAGCCCCATATTCTGATTCACTCATGAACTATAGAAGTGAGCCAGGGGACGATTTTCGATAAAACAAAAACGTGCACAACGGCAGCAGACGACGTGGTCACGTGGTTAAATCCGAGTCCGTGATTGGCTGCGGTTGCGATTCTCGGTCGGAAAAATAGAGTCTGCTATTCTCACACCCGCTCACGCCAACCCCTGCCTTCCAATTGGTTGAAGAGTTAACCGCTCCGACGAACGCTAGTGTGATTCGGCCTTAAGGCCGGTGGCAGGCTTACGTTTTCTTCCCATTACTGTCGCCGCGACAGCTAATAAAAGGTCTAACACATAGATTCTTATGGAGCCGGCTAGGCTTGAGACCAGCGACATATTTGAAAGCGCTGCATGTCGTGTTTATGGCGCGATACGATAAATAGCCGATATACGCTCCCAATACCTAGGACTGGTGGACGAGTCACTGCTTATCACGCCGTGATTGCGTGCTTGACAATGAGTCGCGGGTCTTCACCCGGTGGTTGCGGCAACAGAAACATGGAGAAAATGCAAGCTTGCCACCGACCTAACTGAACATCCACGTAACTCCAGATCCATGTAACTCGGATCTGCGTAAGTCGAGGACTTACTGTATTCAGCAATTACCTGCTTTAGGAAGTAACCATCTTTTTAAATTTCAGGGAAACTGGAAGCTCATTAATGGATAATGAGGAAGAATTTTTAGATATGAACTCAGCATTTGTTACTCTTGCTGTTGGAAGGAAAAAGCTCAGTAACCCAAGTCTGAGTTGTGAAAATGCACCCACAAGGACCAGGCCAACTAAGTCAAATGTAAATAAAAGTATTTCTTTGCAAGAAAATAAAACAAAATATAGTTTTTATGTTGTAAGGTAAGTTTTTATGTTGTAAGTAAGGCAATTTAGTAGGGGGCAATGTGGGCGCATTTGGATGCTTGGGAAGTTGGACATCAGAATTTCACAATGTTTAGTTGGAAATTGAGAAAATGAATTGCTGAATGATGTGACCGATAATAGGCCCCAGGTGCTTTTATCTGTGCTGTAATGTGCATTATTTTGCTTCAATTAAAACAAAAGTTTAAATAATATTTGCATATGTTTCAAGGGAGAGTGAAAAATCATCTCATTGTATTTCCTGGAGATGGGACTGGTATTATAAAGCCATTTAGTGTACGGGCACTATTTAAATATTCTGCCAAATGATAATATATCTTGGTTTCTGTGGTTAAGTAGATATTTCTTGTGATATTTAATGAGCTTAAAATGCATTGTTTTAATTTTTGTTATTATTTAGAAAATTATTAAGGTGGTCATGTTATTCAGGGTGTGCTCTGAATTTCATGTCATGGCAGCTTAATGGGCCGGGTTCCAATTCAGGAATACTTGCTCAGTATGTACCATGTACTACAGTCAGTATGAGCCTGAACCATACCTACTTCTGAAGTGGAATGGACCACTAGCGCTTGTGCATGCATGTGGTTGAAATTACGTCAAATAAATTAGTGGCGGCAGCTGCGGATCCATGACGTTAGATCATACGACAACAGATGACGCCGCAGATGTTTAATTGGGAGGGGGGCGCTGCGGCCCCCCCCCTCCACACACCCCCCCCCCGCCCAACCAAATAACCCTAAATGATAATAAAGTGTGTAAGTGTGATTTGTATCATGCTATTAGGAATTATAACAGTGAAATATATCTGATGAAGTGAAACCCATATTATTAGGTTTATTCTATCTTTCACTTATTTAAATACAGCGTTTTTTGAAAATCGTGATCTATTGTCATCGTGATCTGTTGTCGCATGATCTGATGTCGTCGTGATCTTCTGACGGGGTACCGGCAGCTGCCCCTTTGCATACACCTATAAATTTGAAAACACCTAGAAATGAAATTTTCCTAGCAAATAAATGTTAATTAGGCCATGCAGGAACTTAATAAGGTCTTAAACTAAATAGTGGCAGATTAATTAATATGCATTCAAATTAGCCCTCACAAAGTTTGCAACCTAAGCCATAGCAGAATCCATGATGAATTAGTACAACTGGTAAGACCAGCTAGGAAGTCCTTTTGTAGCCTACACTGTATTCCAGTACGGTGTCCAGGGCAGTCTTTTGCATTAGAAGTAGAAACTTAAGCTTGACACTGGCAGGCTTCACTTTGTATTAGATTTTTTTGTTAGCATTTATGATAAAGTAAAAAGCCTAGTACTTTTCTACAATATATTTTGAAAAGAACAAAGTTTTTTACTTTATCATGAATACAAACATTAAGCTTAAGGTCATCCATATAGAACAAATGAGTGATGTTATGCTTCCTGTCACCTGGAACACCGCACATATATCCTCTACCTCGTCATAGCCTTAGGGAAAGAGGTAGGAGGGAAATACAGAACAGTAAGGGACTCAAGTTATCACCTTGAAAGACTTGAACAGGTGGTTTGTTACCAACTGTTGAAACTGACCGCTTGCCTAAAGTCAAGACTAAGCACATTTTCCAGAGTTATAAGTGGCATTGGGCACAGGACACAGCCTCTGGGTGGACTTTCATTATCTTCAGTGTGGCGATAATTAGCTCATGCAAAGTGGTGTCGAATGCCTTTTTCTAGTCTACCCAGGCCATTGAGAGGTTTTGTGTATGGGGGATGGCATCCTGGCATATGCACCTATCAATGAGTGGTCTGTCCCTGCATCCTGCAAGTACAATCCACTCATTGATGGGTGAATTCCCTGCTTTGAGCCCCTCTGTTCGTTCACCTCCCATACAGGCCAAATGTGGTGGAGGATAAGTTTGCTTAAGGCCAAGGTGTATGTCTTGTATACAGTGTTGTGGCAGGTTATAGGTAGGTAGTTCTTTGGATCATAGAAGTCTCCCTTCTTAAGTACAGGGTGCAGCAACATAACTTCCTTTTTTCAAAACGCAATGAAATCCATTTTATGAATCAGTATTTTACATATTTAAAGTTTTTTTTTACTCAGTTTTGAAAATCAAATCAGCCAATTTCTGGCGTTTGTCATGACCCATATGTTGGCAATTTCTGCCTGGATTTTGGCCTTTTTCTTTTTCCGTGGGTTTCTTGAAATCCCGCGTTTATATCAACCATCCAAGGACCCTGCAACACCTGAAGGCCAACATCCGGGCAGAAATTGCCAACAAACCACTGCTATACTGGTAAGGGTCATGACAAACACCAGAAATCGGCTTACTCAGTGTATGGACAATGAGGGGCGTCATCTACCTGATTTGATTTTCAAAACTGTGTTAAAAAAAGCTTTAAACATGTACCTACATTATAAAAAAAATATAAAAATTCTGATTCATAAAATGGGTTTCATTGCGTTTTGAAAAAAGGAAGTTATTTTGCTTCACCGTGTATGACAACTGTGCGTCCCTAAGCCAAGGTGGAATTGGTTCTCTGCCTGACAGAAAGGACATAAAGATTTTGGCTAGGTGTTGGTGGATGGAAGTAAACTTCTTCCGCCCGAAGTTATTCATGACATCAATCCCTGGAGATGAGAACTTCTTGCCAGAGAAGGCCTTCTTCATGTCACCTTCTGTGACTGAACTAGGTCCATCCATCCGTGCACGTCATGTTGGTGGTGGTCACAAAACTCTTCACAGAGAGCTATGGCTGGAGTGTCTCCATTGAATGGCTTACACGTTTTGTAGATATCCTTCCAGTAACGTTCCAGCTCTTGGACAGATGGTGGAGATTCAACAAAAAGTGCTGGTGGTTGAAAGACACGGGACGGGTGAAGGAGAAAGGTTGAGTTCTCCCTCATGGCCCCTACTCCTTTTGAGGAGTTTTTTCCTGGGCTGTGGTGAGCTCTATCGACCGTGTGCTGCTTAATGGTGCACTTAATTAGTGTGTGATGGTGAAATCTGAGGCTGCAAGCTGTACGCCGAACTTCAGAAGAAATAATTCACCCAGATGTAATGTATTCCATCACGCACTGAATTCTTAATGCCTGTCATCCCTCCTGTGTTATCTTGGCCTTTACTGTTCCAGGGTCTTTACTGATCTGTCCTCCCAAGAGTCATTCTTTTGGGAGGCAGTCGTTTTTTTGGCAACAGCATAGACCATACGATTGACCGTGAAGAGGTCTGATGACTCAGTTAGGATTTTGTCAATGATACCATTCAACCGGGGCAGGTGGTTACCCTGAAGAGAGATCTTGTGGTGGATATCTCTCTGCCTAGTTAGTCCATCATAATTGAGCATGCTTAACAACTGATTAGAGTTCAGAGTCGGCCTGACCAGCCTCCTCCCTACTTGGCAGAGACACCGACATGAATGTAGTTCTTGCCTTGGAGAGGCTGCCTGTGTCGGGAAGGGTGGTCTGGCCGATGGTGTATTCCTTAGAACTTGCGGTTGGTGGAGAGTTTCCTTTTTACTCAGGTGGTTGGTATAATCTTACAGATTCTCCTGCAGTAGGTGGTGGTGTTTTGGTTGCATTTCACACCACAAAGATTACCTTCTTGACTTAGACCCCCTATGTTCAGGTTTGCTGGCAGCATAGCATGCAAGAAGGTTGCCCCCTAGAGCTTCTGTCCAGTGAATACATGCTCTCTCTCAAGATGTCTCATTATTAATGCTATGCCCAATTCCTCTGGGGCCCCCAAAACAAGAAGGCAGGTTGTGGTTGGCTTTTTGGTCATTCATTTCGGAACCACCCCACATAAAGCCACCATTAGCTGGCAAAAGCTGTAACCAAGTAAGCCACGAGGAGGCTGGTGGTCTGCTTCCGTACCTGTTATTCATTATAATTGTTAATAGGTACTCCTTTTATTTTTATGGATGATGGTTTACCATCCACACCTATGCCCATTTGTCAGATTGAAAGGTGAAATGAAATCATAATCATATTATGTACAGGCAGTCCCGGAGTTATGTAATAGATGCGTTCCGACACTAGCGGCGTAAGTCGAAATTTATATAGTCGAAAAAAAAAGGAGTCTAAAATTACTCCGTAACTGAGTCCATACTCTCAAGATTACGGTTGATTTGGAGAAATACGGGAATAATTTTTGGCCAAACTTCATTCAGTTCACTGCAAAATTCAAGAACTCTTTTATTGTTGGTTACCTTTGTGAAATTCATAGGTTAGTATTAAACTTTCGCTTGCTAGTGATTCTTTTGTTTATGAAGTTCCCTTCATGTATCTCTTTGGTATCTAAGTAGTAAGCCTTTGCTGTGTGTAAATCCATGCTTCAAGTTGAGAGTGATTTTGAGTTTCTCATCAATGCTTGATTATAAATCACTTCATCACAAACTTTGTTTAGTCATTTATCTCATAACAAATTATAACATTTATACGCTTCCTAATTTATTATTAACCAAAATTTTTAAATGGCCTGACAGTTGCACCTCATACATTTCTTATCAAAATGCATACTATCATAACTACGAATAAAACAACTGCACCTTTGTGCAAAAGCACGGTATCTTACTGCTACTCTACGACTGCTTACCAGGCCAATTTACCGGTCTCAACCCTCTCAGATTGGCCAGCTCTTACATTACGGCACATGTTCTCCTTGAAAGTAGGCAACCATCCTTCCAAATCTGTAACTTGCGTAATTCTCGTCTTTTTTTTGTAAGGTTGCCACTTACGTAAGTACAGATTTACATAAGTTGAGGCTTACGTAACTCTGGGACTGTCTGTATAGGTATTCATTATGCTGTTTAACAGTTCTGATTTTGGCAGACCTCAATCGTCGTCTACTGGGTCTATCCAGTAACTGTGGATGACGATCATCATCCAAGTTTGTATTCTTTAAGCCATAAAAAGGTTTCTCTCTGGTGAAAATTGTAGGTATTGTTGCTGTAATGAAAGTGTTAAACATGTTGGTTTTTTAAAAATTAAATTACATCAGCCACCATGTTTTGCTTCATAAAGTTAACACAGCTTCTCTGCTGCCTTAATTCTATTGGAACAATGGCAGTGTTGATGCAGTTTGATCATTGTCCATATATGTATTTGCTGTCATAATATAGAATTTAGAAGATGCAATTTTCCACATATAAAAATATATCAATAAGAATAAATATTTATCTGGGGAAAATTGCCTCTTCTAAATTCTATATTGTGTTGAAATTTCACAACATCACGCCTGATATCTCTCTTTTTTTGCTATTTGTCATATTTTCTTTCTGTATTGGTTTATTATGAAATCATGAGCAAAGCAAAGACTTATAAATATTATTTTTTTACTTTAGGATGGAAATTTAGATACAAATTGCATAGCAGCAAGTAAAAGATTGGCTATTCAAGGCTGTAAATTGGCTGCCAAGGAGAAACATGAGCGTGCAATCGATGTGTTTACCAAGGCTATAGAGTTGACTCCTGATGATTATCGATACTATGGAAACAGAAGCTTTTGTTTCTGTCAGCTTGGCCAGCATAAAAGGTATGCGAGACCCCATTAACTCCCTGGAGGAAGTGCCTACACAAGTGTGCCTATATTCTGTACATCCTATGTACTCACAATACTCATGGCAGCTCCTCCACGTCAAAAAAATTTCAGCTTTCCTTCAATTCTACATAAATTGCAACTGATTATGTACTTTGATTTTCATGGATGTGGGTAAGAACTATTACAGTGAACTCTCGATTATCCAGGCTAATGATGGGGAGAGGACGCACGGATAATCAGAAAACATGGATAATCCAAAATTTCACTTTTATTTCTTCTTATTTTCATAATACAGTAGAAACTCGAAAATACGAAGTCGACATGACTGGAAAAATCGGCACTTCGTAATATCAAATTTCGTATGAACGAGTATCTTTCAAAAACATCGCGATGAAGGTCTTTTTTTGCTTCCTTCGATTAAGATGTACTCTCGCGACGTACTTGCATGATTTACGAAGTTATAATTCATGAAAGTATATTTAAATGTGTATTCATGTCAACAGGATGCACTCATTGTCAGTTGAACACAACTTATTTCTCGGAGTTTGATTCTTCCTATTTTTGGGATTTCCACTGCGTCGTTCCAGCTTTTCACGGCGGAAATCCCGAAAATCTGAAGAATCAACCTCCTTCCAAGCCCCGCCAAAATTTACATCACGACAACTAACTTGTCGTTCTTTTTTCCAGTGAATGATTAGGCAATGAAGCGTCTCAGCACAATTTTCGTGCAGTGTGGACTAAACCTATGAAGCTTCTTAACGCATTTTTCTATATTATTTCCTTACTGGAGAACTCGTAACTTAAGCGTATGCGATGTATAATCATCAATAATATTGATATATGCATACACTAAGGAAGTGTGCGACTTGCGCGATCATTTGCACCGGATATTGAAGGCAGTGAAAATAAGATTCTCTCGCAGATGCTATGCGATGGATGCATGTTATATATTTTGTACAAATACTGATATGCCCATTAATCTTGCGAAATAACAATTGTTATTCTCCCTTGGATTCATCTTATTTGTGCGTGGTTATTTCCGATACGATGGAGCTTATAGAGGAGTCCAACTAAATATGTACCTCCTTTCAAAAGTAGATTGTACATACAAGCCACGCACTTCAATGGCGAAGGCGATATAACTCCTTTTACACTTCATCAGCTACTAGCGATGCTATCACTACAAATCAATAATTTTCGTTTTCCACTCTACTATGCGAAAGCTTCATTTGTGACTTTATGCAGATTAGGTCACCTGCTCTTCATTCATTAAATTTCGGGATCCATTTAAAGATTCTATATTGAACTAAAATTTGGGATATTTTTTGTTAATGTTTTCCCTCTGATTTCGATCAAGCAAGGAGATTTCGTCCGAGCATTGCAGCTCCAGGTTAGGCCACGCACTAGGCCGGAATCAGCTGTCTCCCTCTCCTTTCGCGGTCATTGCGGGGGTTACTCACCCTCCACCATTCACCCTCTCACAAAAACAGCTACGCGACCCATGGTCTAGGAGTATCGTGTGTCACTAGAGACGTTGATCTACCTGGGAGTCAAGGCCAAGGGATGCGCGCGAGGAATACACATCGAATGAATCGTCGGCTTTACGCCGAATAGTCACATCTTATCTTCCTCCTCCCTTGCCTCAACCAGCTGCGTCCACGGAGAGGGAGGACATGCTTTTGGAGAGTGGGGGTCTTTTACTTAGAGGGGCCATGGGGGGCTGGCAGAGTCAGCATGGGACATCGCATCCTGACCTAGTGCTGAGTTGAGTGGGACAGAGGGTGTATTAGAAGGGGCCTGATCTCCTGGAGGGCTGGTACAGGGGCTTCGGTGTGAAGGTGATTGCTCGTGCCAACCTTGAACAGTGGGGAGGGGGGGAGTCAGAGAATTGAGGGGAAATATGACCAGTATGGGAGAGAAGGGAAGCGTTGGATAGGTTCGCCGGAAGTGAGAAAGGTGATGGAGAAGAGTAAGCCGCGGTTTTGGAGCAACAGAGATTGAATGCAGGGTGAATTTTCCTGGTGGGGATTGCTGGGTGGGGAAAAACAATATGTGAATGTGCGGGCATTTCTATTTCGCATTTCCTTAATTTCCGGTCCATTCGGGCAGTCTTATAAAAGGGAATCAGTGAATATGAATTGAAGAAGAAATACGACAAAGGAATAAATGTATATTTTCAAAAATTCTTCAGCTCTTCTGTCGAGAGAATCGCTCATTTAACAAAAAAAGTTATTTATTTTTGCGCTTTGCTTCGCTCCATCGTCGCTCCCACCATGGCCTCTCATTTGGATAAATGCAAACTGAACTGGGAGTTAACGTCATTAGCAATTTGGAATCAATGTAATGTATTCAGAGTTAGAAAAATATCATTCTTATTAGGAGAAATCAGGACTTGGTCATTTTCGTTACAAGCCCCAAGGTCGTTTCTTTACAAGATCGTGATCTATCGATTTAAATTGCTGGGGGTTACAGCCAATAAACTGCCAACTTGTGAAAAGTAATGCCTCAATGCCCTTACGTTCTGGCCTGGCCAATCCGGTGTCCTGCTTCCGCACTGGCTGGTAGGTTACTCCCACCCCCGATGTCCTCCCGAGGGGGGGGGGGGGGAGATGGATGCAAGTGCTTCCAATTGGGCTACGATGCTGACGAGGTTTTATGCTCCCTCTCCGACAGCGTGACTTTCGGCATCTCATAGGATGGTTCCACTTATCCTCTTCTTGTTTATATCTCTAATAAGTATTAAGCTACAAAACCCTTATTTAATTCTCAATCAATCTGCAGGAACGAAGCTGAGCTCTCGTTTAGGATATTTTTTCAATTAGTGTCGAAGCGAATGGGGGGAAAGGTACCTACACCATTTTCTGATACAAATATGTATGGGTGCTTGAGCATTTTTCCCTTTGATTATGCATGTGCCCGGCGCTGGTCATACTTTAGAATTAATGTGCGTAAAAGTAATTGGTCGTACGAACCTAGCGAACTCGTATTTTCTCTGGTTTTCTTGGCTGTTGGTGACGGCAGAAGGGAAGGGCAATACCATGAATATACATATAGGATTCAAATCAGACTCTAACGGCTGTTGCCCGACCCTTCCGTAAACAAACAAGAAACCACGACCGGCACAGTTGCAGCGCCGTCACACGCAAGAAGGTGGTACTAATACGAACAGGCGGCGATTCAAACGTGTAAACAAACTCCGATAATGACTTGTAACAAGAAAGAAATGACCAAATGTATAACAAATCATGCGCTATGAACTTTATCAGATGTGAATTACTTATTACGGTCGAAATAGTTAAATTTCCCAACTTGGCGCAATTAATCATTTGCCAAACCAATGTATCTCAAAGCAGAGGTCTTCAGGGAAAATACATATAACCCTAATCAAATACGGAACAGCCGCAGCCCATAAATATCTTCGAGAAATGCTGTTGTTATGAATAAAAATTAACCAAATAGGTACAAGAGTATAGAACAGCATTGAGGAACAAATGAGGTGAAACTACACAAAAGGCCACAAAAAACCAAGTGCAAGAAATAAAAACATTCGGAGGCATTGGGAACCAAAAGGCAGGTTGAACTTCACAAAAGAATACTGACAGACAATGTTCATAACAGATGTCATTTTATTTCCTATCAGCAAAACCAATGTTTATGACAGTAGTTGAAAATATTTCATATCCGAAAAACCATCTCATGACAGAGTATTGGAATTGACAGGTTTAAGATATTACATTGAATAGTAGCCAGGTAACAATAAGAGAATTGCAAAAAGTAATATTATATAAACATTCATTTCAGCTGATTAGTTCCATTCCATCACGAAGTCTTTGCTTGTGGCACTGGTGCTATTTCATCAGGACAAGCCACCTCATCTTCACCGATAGGCAGAATGTCACAGTATGCACCTAGAAAGAATTAAGAAATATTAGCATAAATTAGATTAGGTCAGAACATAAATGGAATTATATCAGCAAACCAGATGAACGTGTGACCCATTGTGCATCAGAATAAGATTGCTAAATAATACCATCTCATCATAAATGCAGCCGGAACTGGTGTTAAAATTTTTTTTAAAAATCTCTAACATTTGCATTGTACTTAATCCTATACGTATCTTAAGATACATCTGGGCACTTGAGGGGTCAAAAATGTACATAATCATTTAATTGTGTTGATGCACGTTTTTGCTAAATAATTCATCACAAGTCTTAATCAGTAGTTTTTAATATTTAAATTTGAATTTGTATACCACAAATAATTAAATTAATGTTGACAAAGTATTATTATGTGTACAATATACATATGCCTTTTGAAATTTGTACTGTAACAAATTTAAATTTTTAAAGTGAACTGCAGAATCTAAAAATGTTTTTGCATTAAATTACTGACAACCTTATTAAGTGATACCTTTTTAACAGAATTAACCCTTTCGCGACGGGGACAATTTCATTGATTTGCCAGTACGGAGCTTTCACTACGCTAGGATCTTCACCGGTACCTATTTCCCTAACTTGGGTCCGAGGCCAGAGGGGTGTTGAACCTTTTTCTCGGCCACCGGGCTGAGATAATCTACGCTCTTTCCCGCTTGGGGTTCCCATTACGGCATGTGGTCGCGGTCAACTATTTTGTATGCGATGGTTTTGCTAAAGAAATTGTTGCTACAGCCTCGATATTTATTTAATCAGAAATGAATTATTCTTGTTTTACAACAACTTATTACAGCTTTTAAATGAAATTCTATTGTTAATATTAAGCTCTCTAGCAACAAAAATCGTATCAATGGTAAATATTCCTTTACACACAAACTACGTTAAAAATAACAGTAGAACTCCTTTTAAAATTTGCATTTGTAGAGCTAAACATAAGGAATGCATTTATAATGCTCAATTTGCCAATTACACAAAAACTTTTAAGTTTGTTATTCCACTGCACCAACAAGCAACTGACCGCGGACCCCTGCTGTGAGTGGGGCGTGCACTGCGAGGAAGGGTCGAGGTAATCCTCTCCCGTGAACCGAGAAAGGGTACCTACGGCGTCCCGAGAAGAAGTCCTTTATAACACACACCTTTTAGACTTGCTTAGGGCTAGCTTAGCGGTACGACGTTCTATCACGTCGTTCGTAGTGAAAGGGTTAAGCCTCTGTTTTACATCATGAATATGTAGAACTCAATGGTGAAACGCAAAGAAACATTCTGGGTGCAAAGATACCTTACACTTAGCACACAAATACAAAGTTCTGCCTTTATATTTTACACATACCTCACCCTTTACAATAAGATGGTTATGGCAATCTGTCCTAAGATCATTAATATCAGCTATTGTAGCCTGAACCCTCCTAGATGTTGGAGTACCAAAATGTCCAATAATGTAGAGTGCACAATCTCGTCTAAATTGCAGCAGTGTGACCCTGTGTCCCAGTTTTCTATATCTTAGCTATCCCTGTACAACTGATACATCCAAGCCCCACCTAAAATAGGTGAACCACCATTTTTTTATTACTAATTGTTGTCCTGTAATTTACCAGGAATTGATTGCACAGGTCCACTCCACCCATGTGAGAATTGTATTCTGCGATCGCCACTGGCATTGGAATATTATTTTTTTTCTTTTCAGAGACAGAATAACGAACAGCAGTTTTCATTTCGTTATGTATGCAATTATCCATCATGGTTGTCACATTATTATCATTCCACCTCGTAATTTGTAAGAAACCATCCGATTTAACCTGAGCAGTCCCCTGTTTTGATTTTTTAAGGTGGTTTGAGCGAGATAGTTCCCTAGTCTCAATGGAGACCATATTAAAATTTTATTTTTTATTTCAGCATCTGTAATAAGTATAAAATAAATATTGTTATAATAATGGCGCAAAGATATAGTTATATATGACCAAAATTATCAGTAATTAAATTAATAAAGCTACACAAGTCTATAACTTGACTCATTTTTTCCCGCAGTACGGCTGAAAACCCTTAAAAACAACAGTTTTTTTTGTGATTATTTAAAAATTACTGTGGTGAGTTATAGATTATTTTTTATAAATAGTTGAGAAAATATATAATGTACACACCGTTAGTTTTTTGACGAAATCTAGGTGCTATAAGTTCCTAAATGTTTTAATATTCTCCCTCTGGAGTGCACAGCCATAATCTATCCCATCCCAGCTTATATTTTTTGGCAAATTGCTCAAAAAGTAGTTCGGCAAGGGGTTGATATTTTGATATCATTGGAAAGAGGAGAGTTTTTTCTTTAAAACGAGGCCAAATTCATCAAATTCTAGGTGAAGTGGTTTTTCACTCAAACTACCACAATTCTTAGAAAGGTACACCACAATTCTTAGAAAATACCTGTTTTTGCTGCATTTACCTAATTGTTCAATATTATACTTCATGAAATGGCAATAAACTTAAGTTGTCATTGAGTTATCTCACAATTAGTTTATAAAATAATTATTCATTTATTTAATCAATAAATAGAATGAAACATAGCAATAAGTTAAAAATTGAAGTTTTAGTGCCACAAATGCCCAGACGTATCTTTAGATACGTCAAAAATTTACTGATCAGTTTTGGCATGAGGTTGAAAGAAAAATGAATCTGTTTAAAAGAAATAATATTCCTTATATATGTAAAATAAAACAGGGAAAAACTGGATTCAGATAACTCAATGCTTAATAAGAAAATTAAATTTTCACACGACCATAGCGTGGCGATTTCTGAGTAGTTCATGACCAGCCATGTGTAAGTGAGCACAACAATTGCAAATATAGGCTAAACTAATCGAAATCACTTGTGTACCATTTAAAAGCTTTCTTCTGTCATATTTGGTAAAGAAATTGCATAAACAACAAACTAAAGAGTATTTATGAATATTTAAAGTATGGCGTATCTAGAGATACGTCTGGGCATTAATGGGTTAACAGAATTCCCTGGTTTAACTAATCTCATGACCATGTGATCAGAGATTTGCTTGCAATGACTTGCAGGAAATATATCAAGCATCACTAAGGAGAGGATACCGGTATTGCCTATAACATAGAAAATACTACATGAGGTAACTGTATTAAAACACAAAATGTTATACAAGGAAGTGTTTGAGGAAGCAAAACTCACCAGATTCAATGGCCTCCAACACTTCTACACCAACGTACATAAGATTCAAGCTGATTAGATCGTCAAAACTCCAAACGTACAGAGTCAGGAAATATATCAGGCATCACTAACTACAGGATACCAGTATTGCCTATAACATAGAAAATACGACATGAGGTAACTGTAGTAAAACACAAAATGTTATACAATACAATGAGGACTGTATTTAGTACGTTATTCATGAATTTATTACTTATTCATATGAAATTCTAAGGAATGTTTACTCCTTTTCTAATACCTGGTCATCAGATGTCGACGACAACTGATGACTAACATGAAAAACTATCTACATCCACATAATACCCTTCAAGCCACCATAGCAGTGTGTGGCAGGGGGTTAATTAATACCATACATTCAATACACTTCATGCTTAAATAGGATTAGTATCTATATTAAAGTTGAGGAATAACTTTTTCAATATATCAAAAGAACATATTAGGATTGCATGAACATGCCGATAGTTACCATAACTTCCTTATACGAACGCGAAACTACCCATGCTATCGGTTGATACATAACTGAAGGTATTAACTATTATTCATACCCCTAATTGTACAAGGTTTTGAAGGACATTTTGTATCTGTCAGTTTGGCAATCAATTTATCTCATTTTATGAACTTTGTCCAGTCTAAAATAGTGAGTTGGAGTTCGCAATATGCCATGAGTGGAATTATTAGCTGTCTATTAATTTAGATAAAAGATAATGTCAGAATTTCAGTCCACGGTCTGATAATAATTCCCATTTTAAGTCATCCAATTGACTGGTTGCGCTAATTGTCATGATATCCCTAATGAACAAGACAACGTATCCAACACATTTCCAGAAAGCTGATATTTATCTCAATGCCGAGTCTCCCTCGAGCACGAAATTAGCGTGTGCATCCTTTCACTGAGAAAAGGCTCCCTTTCTGAACCCGACAATTATAAGCCGACTTCGGAACTGTTTTCTCCTAAATTGCAACAATCTCTCAAATAATTCTCCTATAATCTTTTATTTAGATTCCAAAGATACATATGTAACGTATGTCTCAGCATGACAAGGCGAGCATCGATTATCAGGAAACAATTTTTACCATCCGCACTCCAGGGAAGTGGATGGGCACATACGATATTGCAATATACGAGGAATATATATTGTGAATAGATTTGTATAGCTATGAGTGGCCGACCTCGAAATAATAGTATTCCCTGAGAATACGCTATGGAAACTGGTATAGTAGACAAATTAGAGACTATTCCATCTATATTCTTTGGTGCAGCCAGTTACTGGCTCAATTCGCTGTATCTAAGTTGAAAATAATACACGAATAGCATATGCTATCACTCCACTGAAGATAAATCACTCAACAGCTATGTACAGGACGAATTTGGAATGCCTGAATCCTATATACGAGGTTGTTTAACCCATCAGAAGATGAATTAGCTAGAAATAGCCCAAGACACTTCTAACTTAATTTTAATGCAACTAATAACGGGATTTGTGGAACGAAATGATCAACAAAGAACAAAGTAACGTCAACCTGGGTATAACTTGTAGAATTAATTCGCATTCACAAGAAAATATTTATTAACGACATGACGATTACTTAATGTAGATGCTTAGGGATATAATGATAGCAAAAAGATAACTCAACGCGACAATTCACAGCATTCCTACTCCGACACAGGAATAACAATATATACAATACATTATCACTGGGTAAACCATTGTCTAACTCAGCGTAATTACATCATTACACCTACGGTGTAATACAGCACCTAAGAATAATGCCATGCCAATCTCACGAGGCTTCGTTGTAATCACTCGATTATACTGAATGAACACGTATCAATGAGAAATTGTTTCTATAAATATACATACTTAATCTCACGTAACAACAGCAAAACAAACACAAAAGACAAGAGTGAAAAGTAATGGCAGAATATCGAAAGTACGTGGACACAACATGTGGTTCTACAAAATGAACATGCGTTAATTTTAAGTAGAGAACCCGGAAAACATAATTATAGGCACGGAGATCATTATAACCTGACAAAAATCACGCAAACAAAATAATAAACTCTGACTTCGCGTAGAAACCAATGCACTAAAATTATCTTCATCCAACATACCTTTGCCTTGAATAGATGGTTATTCTTCATGCCCCGTTTAGCATTTTCGGCTCTTTTCTTCTTGTATCCTGTTGTGCAGCCCAGTGCGAAGCAATATCGGTTTGTATTAGCCATTTTAATGCACGAAGGTACAGTACTGCTTGCTATTACAAATGTCGCTACGACTTCCGCCCCGGCGTGGACACAACGGAAAATTAAAAGTCCAATTGCTCAACTCCTATGCCAAATAATTGCCCCCTAACATTTCCACAATAATTTACCAATCTAAGCAATAAATGAATGTGCTTCGATGGCTTCTTAAACCACAATTCCTATATTTACAGCGATTTCACTGACACAACCTCGTCACTTTACAAATGGCGCCGCTCCGGCGTGAACACAACGGAAAATTTGAAGTCCAATTGCTCAACTTCTATGCCAAATAATTGCCCCCTAACATTTCCACAATGATTTACCAATCTAAGCAATAAATGAATATGCTTCGATGGCTTCAAAAACCACAATTCCTATAATTACAGTGATTTCACTGTCACAACCTCAATTTTTTCTTTATGAACGCCAGCCATTAACGACGCAAGGTGGATGACGGGCTCGATTGCAGCGCCGACCTATTGGCAAAAATGTTTGCGGAAGTGGCGGGCAACACTCCAGCCAATAGGGCAAGTCATCTGATAAGAATCCATATATATATTCATGGGCAATACCTTGCTCGAAGTCTATATCAAAACGCTCAATTAGGGCAGGAAATTAAACCTGATTATTTCAATGATAGCTATTGCCAGCCAGAATAATTATGCCGTGGAGCAAGGTTGAGTGTAATCAGTCTGTAGTAGTGCGAAAAAAAGCTTCCTTGTGTTATATTCACGACTGAATCTACCGCTCAAACAATATAGCACCATCTCCGATGCATGTCATAGTTTTTGAGCACACACGCGCAGCAAACTAATACTGTACCAGGAATATTCATCATGGATTAATGCTTGGGAAAACCGGTAGCAAAAAATGCGAGGGATCATGAGAGGAAAACGCTGGTTGTAGCAATTATTCTCTCGCGGGCGAGTATATCCGTGCACGACTAATTTACATTTTTTACTCGTTCGCAACTCTGTGGACTCGTGGTAACAAAGCGGAACGCATTTTTTGTCCGATTGGTTCCATATTTTATGTGCTACAATACCTACGATTCAAAGTCGTCCTTAAGATCTGGTTTCACTGGGGCGTCCAGCGGCCACGTCCAACCGTCGCGGCTGGATGACGAGGCCGGGTGGTTTCATTCAGGCGACTACATCCAATTTCCGTGGCTGGGCGATGTGGGAGAATGTGGATTTAGTTAAATTACGAATTTGTTATCGCTTTATGTTTCCTGAGAGTGAGTTGATTTTAAGCTGAAATGGATGGTGACGATTTAGTTTTGTTGGAAGTCGAAGAAGAGGACGACCAATGTTGCAAGTAGTTTTACGAAAAAGAGCTGGAAAGGACGCGTAATATAAAACACAGAGAGAGGAGAGCAGAAAAATCACCGAAAATTGGGACTTCTCGACTAGGCGTCCGCGTCTCGACTGCTCTCGAAGCAGTCGAGACGTAGACGTCGGGCATCAGCCGTCTAACTCGACGGCAGAGACGTATCAGTGAAACCGAACACATTTAATATACATGGATGAGTATGGCAGTGACTTCCGACTGCTGGATACGGATGCCGGACGCCCCAGCGAAACCACACCTTTACTATTGTAGCATTGAAAAGTGAGATATCGTTCAGGTAATAATGTATTCGGCGACGATCATTAATTAGATGTTTAACTCTGAAAAGGAGCGCCGAAAAAAGTTACTGTGATCCATCACTATTCATATAAACGAGTAACTTTTTCACATCGGGACCAAGATCCGAGGTTCGTAATTTTATAACTTCGTTATTTCGTAATATTGCGTACTGTTACATTCACTTAGATACCCTTTTGGTCGGGACCGATGATTTTGCTTCGTAAAATCAAAATTTCGTAATTTCGAGTTTTGTAATTTAGAATTTCGTATTTTCGAGTTTCTACTGTATACGCAAAAAAATGATGTAATATCATTTGTGCACATAGTCCATTATTTTAGAATGTTTCAAAGACTAATTGTGAGTTTTCTTCACCCCACCACGTATCTTTTTAGCAGCGATAATGCCATTGTAGTCATATTCCCACTGCTCCGTATACTGCTGCAAACCATCTGCGAAGTTGGGCGCCTGGCTGTGATTTATGCGTTCGCTGCCCCCCCTCATCTTCATCCCCGTTACTTCAACTCTCCCCACTCCCTTCCTCTCCCTGTTGTCTGATCGCGGCGTAAACAATATCGCTATCAGTCACATGCTGGAAGCCTGGGACACTTTCGTCTCTCATAAGCCATTCTTCTAAGGTATCCGCATCAACATTTTCGAATCCTTTCATGGTTTTCACTAAACCCCCCAACTCGGACCCTTGCACTTCAGTCTATGAAAATCCCCAAAAATCACCATCGAGGTTAAACAATAGTTTCCTTCAAGAACGAACTAGTGTAACAGGTTTCACTGAGGACCAGGCCTGTGACACAACGTGAATTGCATCCAATTTTGCCATTTTCTTCCAAAATTTCAATAAGTTATCATCTTCATTGGCTAGCGTCCTGAGAAGACAAACTCATTAATTCCTTTTCATTGACGCGATGACGCCGTGATCCATTGGCTGAAGTATGGAAGTGACGTTCGGGGGTAAAAAAAACTTCGCTTTGCTGCACTGTGTTTTTAGAGGCTTGTTAAGTCGCCAATGTCTCTGACGAACTCTTGTGGGTTCTACATGATTTTTAGCAGTTATTTTGACCGTCTAAGGATGCTCACTTGTATTTATGGTCTTTCTTTTGTCTGTTATCTTTTTCCTGCTGACAGCTTGTGAGCTTGAGGATTTCCCTCTCCCTGGTACGTTGGCCTTGGGAGTTGATGAGGGTCCATGGTTATCCCTTAGCTTCGCGATAGTTCTTCTGAGGTATCGTATTACCCACAGCTGCTAGATTTATTGCCCATGGGATTTCTTTACCGTTATTTTTTTCTCGATGCGTCCTTCTACTCGATTTTCTTTTACTGCGCTAGCCTTTTGAGTTTGATTTCCAGAGTTTCCTCTCGCTCATTTTTTGACCCATCGCATACTGTTTGGAGTTTGCCTTCGGAAATAAGTCCACAGTGCATTTATTCTAATCTCTCTGGACTCTACTAGATTTCTCTTCTGGTATTGACCCCTGCTTTGTTTGGTCATTCATCTCTGGAATTTTTACCGGTCTCTGCGTTTGATTGGTAGCAGGGCGTTCTTTGGATTACCTGAGCCAACCTCAACAGTTTTTCATTTGTTTATAGTCCTGTGCGTCATCTTGGACATTTCTCTTGGCATTTTGGGAATGATTATTTTTACATTTACAAGTGCTTTATTTTGGCTGTCTTGTGCCATCCCTGTATCTTAGGCTTTATTTTGCCCTTGGATTATCGTTGGCTTATTCTCCACCGTCCCTTTTGAGACATTCATTCATTCTATGGCCAAAAGTACATGAAGAACGTATGAAGTTAAACGGTGGCAGGAACGTAAACTACTAGCTTCGGCTGACTATATGCGGGCATAAAGAAAAAGATACGGACATCGCAGATTTGCCCGACTATATTTGGGCTGGTCAGATTTTGCACCACCTCGGTGCCCGAATATATGCAGGCTTGTCAGGGAAGTGGTTAAGAAATTCTGAAGAAAATGAGTGCGGTGATGACAATTTTTCTGTAGATTACTCTGTGGAGGAAGAGGAAGATGCTTCTGGAGCTCAATCTGCTAAACCGTCTACGTCAGGCCGAGGGAGCCTCTGCTAGAGAAAAATAATTTCTAAGTTCACCTTTGGAATCTGAAGATAGCTCAAATTAAGACGATTTACTGCCTTGTGTAGGCTTCTGCGGGTTGATGGATGTGAAGATACAGGTCTTCCAGGTTTTATTATGCGTTGGTCCATCTTCGGACGAAATGTTTTGCCGGCGTTGCAGTCAAAATTCGGCGTTGAGTCAACCACATCATGACTGCAACTTCACGACCTCCAAAGTCGAAAGTCGGCATAGAGTCGACCGCTTCACAACTGCAATGCCGGCGAAACTATCGTCCGAATATTATGGACCAACGTGGAGTAAAACACGGAAGACCTGTATCTTCACGATTTACCGCCACATTCGAAGAAGAAATTCCAAGAATTCAAGAAATTCCCGGAATTCATATGGCACTCTATGGATCTGAATCTGGGAATTCATGGATGCGATCCCCAAGATTCTAGCTGCAAGGCGAGTGCTAGCGAAGATTGTGCGATACTAGATTTTTCCGTTAATTGTTTTTTTCAGTGGATCTCATGAAGTTTATCGTGGACGAAACCATTAATTATTGTAAATATATATCAGCAAGAAAGCTTAGGAAGAGTGTGTATTCATGGCTCAAAAGTTGGAAGGATACTGACGATGAACAATGAGGTAAACATAAAATATTCATTGTGAGTAAGTAAGGAAAACAAGTACATTTTGTATGGTGGATTTGAGTGGCAAGAAATGGCCTTATGTAAGTCTTGCTTGTATTAGATTGCTAAAATCCAAATGTGTTTTTTGATTGAATTTTTTATATTGACCGCAGAAAATATCGACGAAGAGTAAAAAATCACGCACGGATAATCCGCAACGCAGATAATCCGCACATGGATAATCGGGAGTTCACTGTATTTATTTTCATTATCAGTCCTAAAAGTGTAAAGTAATTTAATTAAACTTTAAACCCCTTATTACATATGAGGATTTGGTGCATCTTTGATTTGTAATGTAGAAGGCAGAGACTTGATCATTTTACATTACTTTTAAAACAGAGGTATTGAAAAAGGAACAAGATTTTGACAAACAAACAATTTGCCAGTGTTGTTTATAATTTTGTTACTTGTAAATTCCAATTTAGGCAAGTATCAATGCAGATACCAAGAAAGCTTTCTTGGTATCTGCATTGATACTTGCCTAAATTGGAATTTTTTTTTTAAATTTTACATACATAAAATTTTACGTGCATAAAATTTTTTTAAAAATGTTATGCAATAGATTTTGTTGGCATTCAATTATAGTCTGCTATTTTCAAACAAATCCACCGTTTCCTATTATAACAGTTTGCAATTTATTAATGTCTATATTTTTGCAATGCAATTTGTATTGTCAGTTTATAGAACTATATGTGGCGACCGTAAATGGTGCTATCATCTTTTATATTGTTGCCTAGGAGGCCTTGCTAATTTGTTTATGTTTATGTAACTAAGTCATGGACTGAGATTGTTAGGGGCATTGCATAAAAGCTCTAATAAATTGATTCGATAAACGTGGAGATCTTCTCACTTACCCATCTCCACATTGGTGACCCCGACAAGGAGAATAAATAGTCAACATTTGGTGAAAATGGTTTTGCTGCGCAACGAGATTCAATGCTTATGAGAAGAAAACGCACAGCTCCATCAGCAACTGCAATGCAATGATTCTAATTCAAGACGCAGTCACCGAGCAGAACCCGCCTTCGGTTCGTTTCGTTGCCGTGAAACTACAACCATTTTGGCCCAAGAAACTGAGTCTTTGGTTTTCACAGGCGGAATCTCAGTTCGTGCTGTTGGAGATCACAAGCGAGGTAACGAAGTTCCATTACGTTGCCTCACATTTAGATTCCCGCATGGCCTGTGAGGTTGAGGACTTAACCACTTCCCTGACGGATTTTTTTTACAAAACCGGTCAAAAAAAGTCATATTTTTTTATTTCAGATTCAGAAGCATTAAATGGAGGCAAATCTGAAAATGTTTTCCTTTATTTTTTATTCCAAATAACTAATGATTTAATCAATAATTTCTGAATGTTGCCCCTTAACTTAAGAGAATTAGGCAACCTGCATATCAGTATAACTTTCCTTCCCGTAAACCTTAGTTAGTCAGCCAATGATGAATACATTTAGTTAATATTGCAGAAGCATATCTTTGCGGACAACGTTAATGTTAACTATTAATTTTAGTCCATAGCACATCAAGAAACAACGCACAAACATTCATGGAAGTTAGGCAGCCCGCATGACGACGACTTTCGCTCTGAAAATGTTATAACAGCATTCATTCTATGACAAAAACAAGAAAATTCATTTCTTTTACTTGATTGTCTTTGAAGTATGCTGGAATCCCTTTCCTCAGTGTTCCATACGAGTCAGTGGAGTGTGAAGCGAGCAAGTCGGCTAGATCTGGAGACGTATAAAAGTTATCCATCGTCAGGAAATATCATAGGCCAAATAATGGCTTCATTAGAGTCATCATCACTTTTGAGGTCATGGATAAATGGGCAAAGTCTTTATCCAACACAGTCCCATTTCCCGTGTAAATTGTCGTTGACCACACGTATCCAGTTCTCGATTCACAAAGAAAAAATACTTGCCAAATGAAGCTCTTTTCATAGGCATGAACTGCCGTGGCGGCTTAGGCATGAACTGCCGTAGGCTCTTTTCGATGGTAACATCCGTCTCTGGTGTATGGAGTGCCTTGAACTTTTCCTCCAGCCTCTGGCAAATCGGCCATATTTTATATAGTTTGGGGTGTGTTTGGGGTTCAAAATCGTTATTATAGGCAAAATGTAAATATTGCCTTATTTTTACGAATCATCGGTAAGACATTGTGTGTCAAAAAAAAGAGAGGAGAGTATAGGTCTCGTTGACCATTAAAACACAGGATCTGGCTTTCGCACTCTGCTCTGTAGCATTACAAGGGCAAAAAACACGAATTTCTGAGCTTGTCATAGCTCGCCACTGATTTACGCTACCACTGCTCGGCCCCGCTTTTTCACGCAAAGTGTTACTGGCGCAGTGATTAGTTTCCCAAGTTATAAAGTCAACATTTTCAACGGAAAAAATGTTTTTTTAGGGAATCTCATTCGGAAACCAGGTCGAAGTTCATCAAAGAATTACCTTCAAAAAGAAACCTAGGTGGTGCCGGAGGAGGATTCGTTGTAAGCATTTCCTCCCACTCCGCTTCCCACGAATGTTCCGCTGCGCATTCTGATTCGGAGCTTGTTTCTCCGGAGAGAGTCGACTAGGAGCCAGGAACTTCAATGTCCATAACCTCCGAATCACTGCTGGTCAACACTGATTCCTCTCCAGAATCCATTTCTGATTACTAAATGTTACTGCGCGAAAACAAATAATTTTCCGTAGAGTTCACTTCTACTACACCGCTCGTATTAGAACGAAAATGTTAGAACTAAAAATGGAAAGTTAGTATCTATCGGTGGAATTTCAGCGAAAAAGTGCATGCGCTCTGAAAATCAAGGATGCGTATTCTCTGAAACTCAACGAAAGACTGTCACTATCGTCCTTCCGACAAAGTACTCGTGGAAACAATCACGATATGCAAAGGATCTCGCCCCTAAGTGTGAAAAGCCCATCCCATGCTCATCATAAAATTTTTCTTTTCCGTTCCTACCATTTCCTGGAAAATAAACACACGTGTGCATACCGCAACAGCATGAATTTTCCAACTAACGGTAAATTGATATCGAGAAAAGCCCATTAGTAAAGGGTTGGCTGGTGGGAAAGTAGCTCGGGGAGCAAAGGGTGGCATATTAGCATGACATGATACCGGGCGCCAGGTTGCTCAGCGGGCCATCGGCTCTCGAGCGGGTGTTTTCTGACCTCAGGAAAGTGTCAAGCACGACAATAGAAGGCATTACACATGTTTGGGATTTATCTCTATCTTTCCTATTTTCTCGTACTCATGTGGGTTAGGGTAGCACATACACAGGGCACTTGTGTTGATTTCTATTGAGAACGTACGACCTTCAGACGTCTTCATCGTAAAGCTGTTTCTGTAAATATGTTTCACCACTTCCGCCAGTATTCAAAGTAGAAAAATGAAAGGGGCTGATGAAATAACATTCACAACATATCTAAACATTTACGCTCACGCCATTTTATCGAAAGAGAACGGTTCAATAGATATTTCCAACATATATAAAAATTACCGGAAGAAAAATTTGCGAACGAATAATATAAAATTACATAATATGTATAGTAACAAATATATATTGTAACAAATATATATTGTAACAAATATATATAGTAACAAACATGTATGGTAACAAATATATATCTATAGTAAAGAATAAGGCAAGGAAAGATTCATGTTCTGTTGCTAGAGAAATATTGTATTCCAATTACTGTGGAACTCATCGTAGCAGTGAAAATTAGCGCAAAATTGAAATTGCAATTTTTATAATGACCGCTAAAATGTTGAAGAAAAATGTAATTGAATGCTCATGTAGTAAATGACGAAATAAATGAAAATAACTAATTTAAAAATTATTTACTTATTTAGAAAGTTTTTGTCATGTAAAACGGAAGTTTTACATCATAAATTTGCAATAATTATCTATAAATAACAAAAATTGAAGTTGTAAATTTCGTAAAAAGTTCGCAAAAGAAACTCCATGCATGAAGTAAATAGACGGATAGTTATGAATGACAATGTAGGTGATTGAAATTTCGTATGGGGATAACTTTTCAGTGCGTAAAAAATTATAACCCTCGAATTTCTAGAAATATTACCAAAAATGACCATTGTTTTAACATTAGAAATCACTGTTTGAAAAGAGCGCCGCTTGCCGCATCGGTGGCTCTGGACCTTCAACAGCATGGGAGGCGGCAGGAACGCAAACTACTAGCATCGGCCGACTATATGCAGGCGTAAAGAAAAATATACGGACATCGCGGACTTGCCCGAATATATGCGGGCTTGTCAGAATTTGCACAACCTCGGTGCCCGAATATATGCGGGCCCTTCAGGGAAGTGGTTAATGGACGGGTAGAGAATAGGCGTGGCACTTGTAACTCATCAGCTTGATGCCAGGTGACTCTAGCGTTCATGTGGGATAAGTGCATTCCGCAAGATCCTTGACCACGTTAAGTATGTGTTTACATTACGGTCGTGTGTAAAAATATCATAGCGAGATCGATTGAAGAATAAATTTAGAGAATATAGTGAGATCTCATGAAACTTCACATACGTCCGGCACATGTTGGGTAAGGGTAATGACAACATTGAATTGGGACATTCTTTGGGACTGTAGCTACACTGCTCTTACTAAAGAAAAATGGTTGGAATCACTGTACTTATTGGAATTTAGGGGAGATAAGTATGTATATTATCGGTTAAAATATCTTTGTCACTCTGATGTGATGAGGGGAGAAAGCTCCTGGTATGTGACTTGGAAAGAGCCAGTGGGGAAAGGTAGGTAGAGAATACCTTCCAAAAGTGTTAGTTGCCCTAAAGCCATAGTTTTATTCCTTTCTCCAGTTTTCTGTTTAGCTAAGGTTATCACTTCTGTGGGTCATCATGTCTTGTCCAAAGGTACATGTGCTGTTTATTGCCTGTACAGTGGTCATTTGGCTCACTTACATATGCACTTTCATGAGGATTTGCAGGACTTTGAATAGTGAGCATTATTGATTGGCTATTGCATAGGGACTGTCCTGCTTCAGCCTTATACTTAAAAAAGTTATAGATTTTTAATATTAATGCTGGGTTAAAACTTTGATTTCAGAGCACTTAAAGATGCAGACAAAGCAATTTCTCTGGCTCCAGATAATGCCAAAGGGTATTTTCGGAAAGGGGAAGCACTTAGAGCATTGAAGGTATGTTATCCACAATGTAGAAGTGGTGTGAAATGATTGCTTGTGTGTTAAATTATTAAGAATTAACAGCCATTTATGGCACTATATGTAATTAAAAAATTTTAATTAGCTCTCTGTTGAATACTCTTTTTAACATGGACATGATAATTTTATTTAATAATTACTAATACAGCAGTTTCAAAAGTTAATATTTTTAGTATAAAACAGTTCCATCAAAAAAGTGCCTATTGATATTTTCAAAATTAGATCCAATGATATCTCCATATGTAATTGTTTTTCTCAAAGTAATATTTGAACATCACTTCCTCTGCTATGTTTCCACCATGATGGCAGTTGGAAAGAGTTTTGGTTTGAAACTTATTAGCTGCATGTGAATTTGCTAAATAAAATTATGACTGATGGGGATTCCCAAGGATGATTATTATTTTGTTATTCGTTTTATTGCTGCTTAGTAATAGAATTTATTGACTTTCTGAGATCAATGTTTCCCATAATTTAGTTTGGTTTGGAGTCTTGAGATTTCAAGATAGGGTCCCCACTAGGAAAAAGATTCCTTGACTAAATTTCCCTTTTTTGCTAAGTGGTTTGGTTCCCTGTCTCACACTGATGCCTGTGCCCTTCCTCTCTTCCCCTCCATCCTTTCCACTCACTCACTCCACTTTTCCCTCCCTGCCCTGAATCACAGGTCTGTTTAGGAAACTTTTGCTACAGCAGTTAGGATCATTAGCTACATATTTTTTTGTATAAATTCACCGCTACAGACCTATAATCCTTTTCATTTTCTTATAAATTTGGATTAGTGTAAAATTGGACAAAATATAAATTAAGTTAGAAATCTTCTAATGTTTCTTGTGGTCAAGAGCGTAGTGTTTGGCATGAACTGGGTGCCATATATCAATGGCCATCATCACCTTCACTTTTAAAAGATCATGCTAAAGAAGATACAGCCTAAAATATTACGCTAAAGATCAGGGCTTGAGATACTAGACTAATAAGAGATACAGGACTAATATTGAATGATTTTAAAGTGGTCTAAAATAAGCCTCACCAATAACTCTTGTAAGAATATACAGTGTGTCCTCGTTTAACGTTGTTAACTCGTTCCTGAAAAAGTAGACGTTAAGCGAAACAACGTTAAACGATGCAGTATTTTCCATAAGAAACAATGTAAAAAATTAAAATCGGTTCCAAACTCACCAATGGTAAAGGTATCATAGGGTCCAGTCTGGGAGAAATTCTTGTGTGAGAATAGTAGAAAAGTAAGGGGTATTCGATGAATGGGAAAGGAAAGTGAAAGGAATGCGCATTTATTAAATGTAAGAAAAAAAGGCGTGAGATTCATAGTTTTGGAGAAAATAAAGGTTGAAAATGACCAATTCGCGTAGTTTTTGTGATATTTTGATGCCATATTGCGAGATTTTTGGAAGTCCCGGTAGAGGGATACGGACTAATTTCACGTCTGAAATATGGCCTTACCCAACCCCCCCCCCCTCCCAACAACGTTGCGTGTCTGTGGAGTGAAACAGGGGTGCTAAGGTGGGACAGTACGCGGCGTCGAGAAGGCCATTTCTGAACGGAAAAATAGGTTATTTGGCGGATAGTTTCGATTTATTTTCACGAATACCCTTTTAAACCAACCCACCCCAATGGTGATTGGTTTGCGTAAAATTATGGCGAGAGGCGAGTTGGTGATGAAAGTTCCGTACGGAGGCAGTGGAATGAAGTACCTCCAAAGATTATAGGGTAGCTCCGAGAGGTTACCCGTCCCTCCTGAGTGTGATAAAGCCGTCGAAAAGCGGAAAATAGTTTTAAATTGAAGGCGGGAAAAGTCATGGGCGGTGGGTATAGAAACTGAAGACACTGCTCAACCGCTGCGCCATCTGGGGGAACTAGGAGGAAAAGGTCAGTATTTCCAATATGGCGTCCAGAATTAGATTCACATCACAGGTTTAAGTGAATAGTTTACGAAAGAAAAAGGATTTATGAAGCAAACGAAAGGTTAGTATAAAGTCGCATATGTAGAGTAGCAATATAAGCGAAATAGGTGGTATAAGGTGATCGGGAAGCAGGTGAAATTAATTTTCTCCCAGACTGGATGCTATGATACTAATACCTAGGCGTATTTTAATTACGCGGGCAGTCGAACAGATGATTTCACTAGTCAGAGATCTTCATATCGTAGATGAAACAACCTGAAAAGGCATTTTTAAAACAATAAGCACCAGATTTCCCTCCTATATTTCTGATATTTAGTGCTGTTAGCACCGGCTTCCCTCTGAGTAAATAGAAATTTTAGTCCTTCACTGCGGGAGCGTGCGCAAGCAAACGCAGTGAAGGGCAAAAATTTCGCTCGCTGAGATCGTGAAGATGTAGGAAATCAATTAAAGTAATGAGTGAACTAGGGAAACTCGGTGCTGTGTGCAAAATTTTTGTTATTTCGTAACAATGTTTTAGGAACAGTATCACCCTCGACGATTTACTGCATCATGGAGGGTTTAGAAAATGTCCTCTTACACACTAATTCAACACGAAAAATATGTTTTCGATTCACCTCAAACAGCAGTAAATCAACTTTTTCTTCCACCAGTTCTACCTTATGGCGGCATGGGATTTTCAGGTATTTTTTCCCGTAGATATCTGCCCCTGGATCTACCATTCGGACATGGTGTTATTAATACCATGCGATTCCAGATGGTCCACTAACGTTGGTTTGAGTTTTAAATCACCCGATTCATTGCCCCCCAATAACAGCGTAGTAAATAATAAGCAAACACAGTTATGAAACAAAATAACGAAATAATTATTCGCTCAGGTGAACTTTTGACACACGCTATGAGGAGTTAACGTCAAACTTTTCCGCCGAATGGAAATTACGCATCAAATGCGCCAAATTCCTATTCGTGATTCATTTTTTTTGGTTGCGCAAAATTTGAACAACGTTATCGCGAAGCACTGACGACGTTGAACGATTAAGGGTTTTAATTGTTGGACAACGTTATCGCGAAACAACGTTAAACGGGACAACGTTAAACGAGGACACACTGTACAATATTTAATTTCCCTCATCTTGGATGAGACCTAAGAATGAAATGATGTTGGAGAGGAAGCCAATTTTTCCCTAAAGCCATGGTGACGGTGCTCTGTTTATTGGGAAACTATATTCCCAATAAATGGAGCGTTGCCAATTCTATGGTACATGCTTCTGTTCTTGAGCATTCTTTAAAATATACATAACCATAGAATGGATATTTTAACCTGGAAAATTTAAACCTGGAAAAGACCTGGGGGGTTATTACGGAATTCTTAAAGACTGCGTTATGAGGTGAAAGTCTTTATCATAACTACCCCCAGTGATCATACCGACTTGAGCGGTTACGGAACTCATAAGGCCGTCGTTATGAAGTGAAAAGTCTTCATCATAACTACCCACAACAAAGCCAGCTCAAGAGGGGTCCTTATGAAGATAATGACCAAGATGGCACATTTGCACAGGGGTTAATTCTGCGAACTCGCGAGGTATATAATACAGTGGAAGCCCGGTATAGTGAGTACGCCTTATTGCGAGAATCCCGTTTTAGCGAGTGATTGTCTTTGTACTGCCAAAAGGCCTATGTTTTACATGTAAAATTAAGTGGATATAGCGAGGCCAAAAAGTTCCTTATACGGTATACGCTCGGTATTACGACAGATATCTCTCGAGGGCGATGCACCACCTAGCAAAAATTAACTATTTTGTTTTATATATCTGTTAATTAAACTAAATATTCAAGATGTGAGCCGTATCTGCAACACCTAAAGCCAGTTATGTCCAAACATCAGTGATTTACGGCCTTGAGTACGCTGTGCGCGCTCCCATTTTACGTTCTTTTGTCAGGCATAGTCATCAGTGAGAGGGGAGTGGGCGGACGACAAGCAAGTTGACAGTAGAAGAGGGATAATTCAGCAGATTGAGAGCGATCTGTCAGAGCGATTGAAAAACTCAAACCATTCCGTCAACTCGATGCTCCCAATCACACGGCAGCAGAGAGTTGTGATGTAGGTAAGGGGCGGAGTTAACTCGGTCGGAGGGGCGGTGTTTTCTCGGCCGGAGGGGCGGAGTTTACTCGGTTGGAGGGGCGGAGTTTACTCGGTCGGAGGGACGGAGTTTACTCGGTCGGAGGGGCGGAGTTTACTCGGTTGGAGGGGCGGAATTTTCTCGGTCGGAGGGGTCGAGTTGTCTCTTGTGGTTTGCGCGGCAGCATCATGTCTGCGAAACGTAAATCTTTGGACCTTAAAACCAAAATTAAAATTATAGACGAGTGCGAAAGTAACAGTTCTTCAAAGACTGATATCGGGAGGCGGTTTAGTGTGTCGTCATCGTGTTCACAATAATAAAGAACAAAGATAAAATTCGTGCAGCAGTGACCGAACTAGGACGACCTAGCAGCCAAAAACATTTGCAGCATGGGGAACATCCTCAAAAGGAATCTGCACTATTCAAGTGGTTTTGTCAGCAAAGGTCTGCAGGACTGCCCATAAACGGTCCGATGTTAAAGGCGAAAGCTGACTACACTTGCACGAAACATGATGTGCTAGCCAATCAACGGAGGTATTTTCTTTTCTAGTGTAAATAAATACTCAACGACACTAATTTGCGGTAGATAATTGAATTTGAATCATAGAAACTGCTAGGAATAGGTGACTATGCGAGAAATATCTTCGACCACCGGTACATGCCGTATTTCAGGCCAATTTTCCCAACTGATGGACGTACTGGTTAACATTCGAAAACTCGACAAAGTTGATATTATCTTCATGACATTCGCAAAATTATCCAAAAGCTACGTTATACCTAATATTTTAATTCCGATTAGTTACGGTGTCTTTACAGCTTTCTTTGGCGATCGAAAAATAGAAGAATGGAAGAAAAACACCGAAACTGGAGGAATTAATATTTTATGTAATGGAAAATGTCCTGTTTCTTTCTTAAAATTAGTTGATATTCCACCAGATTGTGCCTGAAATGACTTTTTTTGCTGTTTACCATCGTCAAATACCATGGAAACAAAAGAAAAACGGTAAATACGAACGACTATGAGAATTAGGTGGCTTTATTCAACACTTTCGGATACAACGAGCACTCGATTTAGCGAGTGATTTCCGAGGGATTTTGAGCACTCGTTAAACCGGGCTTCCACTGTAGTTATCAAAGGCTATGTGAAGAACAACATTTTTAAAAACAAGCCTTCACACTTAGGAAAGTTGCAAAATGTTTTAAAAATATTTCAGAGTTTCAAATCAAATGCATTGCTGAGACTCAGGAGTATTTCTGATGACTGTTATTTTCTCAGGACTCGTGAAGTATATTAAGTTAATAATCAAAAGCTATGCGAAGAGTAATAGGGCGAGAAGTACGAGTTTTAGCCCAGTTATTTTATACATCCGACATTGCAAAGGGTCATGTAGTTCTAATTTTTTAATATGTTGTTAGGATCTATGCCAAAGTGTAGTAAAAAACCAAATTTGCAGCTTCGAAAGACCTGCGCAGTGTGCATAAAACTGCAAATTTTGCACTTTTTTGTTTTTGCTCAATATCTCCGAAAATATGTGACCCACAGAAAATAATTCTCAATACTTATTAAAAGAAGATACATTATGCTACAGTTTAAGCCCAAAACGAACTACGTATGTTCAAAACCTTTTGAGAAACAGCTCTTCAAAAAAATACATTTTTTCCAAAAAGTAAACATTTTTCATTTTAGTCATGTCTTATCATTAAGCTGAGGACATTTAGGCAGTGGCGGCTGGTGGTAATTTATCCAGGGTGTGCATTAGTGCAGATATACGATGATTTACTTATATTATGTTAATCCTAATCCATGAGCATCATATTTCGTCGTAATAGAATACATAGCATGCAAGACATATCACTGGTATATTCTAAACTTAAAACTGCATGAACAGAAATAATATAAGCATGCTAATGAAAATAATTATTCTAACCACACCTTTACAAGTGACGGTAGGTGAAATTCATTCTCCTTTCCTTCTTCTGAGTGAACTTGTCTATCACCTTGTCGTTGAAACCTTCGACTTCATCCAGGAACTTTTTTTCAATTGACAACATCGCCAAAGCAGTGAGCCTGTCCTCATCCATCGTGCTACGTAAGAATGTTTTAACACGCTTTAGGGTTGAAAAACACCTCTCTGCTTCACTGGTTGTCATCAGAATTGTCGCAAGAATTTTCAGGAGTTTAGCTGTTTCACTGAATGTGTTTTGAATGTTATTGTCAACATCACACACCTCGTTTGCAGCTAGGTTTCTTGAGATGAAAGTGTCCTCACGTCTTCTCTTTTCATGTCGTGTCTCAGAATCTAAGTTATTGCAAATAGTGTCAATCCTCTCCCTGACATTCATTACTGCGGATTCGAAATCCTTAATGGCTGCATTTGCTGACACTGAGTCTATCAATTTTCTCTGTAGCTGATCGTAGAGTATACTCACGTGTGGCATTATTCTATGGAAGACTTCTAACCAAAACATAAAAACTGGCTGTTCAATCCTAAGGCATAATCCTCTTGCTTGAGCAATAGCACTACTTTGTCTACTGCTATTTTCAATCTGCTCCAAACATTCCAATAATTACTCTTTGTGTGCATAAACTGTTTCAACTAACCTCGACTTAAAATTCCACCTCACATTTGACACGCCAGGAATTCGTTTTCCAACCACTTCATCTAGTACTTTCACCCTCTGCGGGGAATTTGAAAAAAATGTTGGAATTTCATTTAGATCAGCGAAAAATATTCTCACCTGAGTGTTCTGACTTATGGCTTGAGCCATAATCAAATTTAACTTATGTGCGTAGCAATGCACGTAATGGGCGAAAGGATAGCTCTCTTTCACCAAGGCTTGAACTCCAGAGTGACGACCACTCATTACGCTGGCTCCATCATAACTTTGCGAAACTAGTTTTCTTTTGTCCGGAACCACTTCAGTCAACACTTCTTTGATATTCGAAGACAAAGCCACAGCACTGCAGTCACTGGGTTTAAAAAATGTCCAGAATCGTTCAACCGGTTTCCCATTTGGAAGCACATATCGAAATAAAACTACCATTTGATACATCGAGGATAAATCTGTGGTTTCATCAGCTATAACCGACACATAGTCTGCCGCAGTTATTTCACTTCTTATTTCTTCCTGACAAACTTGAAGCATGCATTGCAACAGGTCATTCTGGATGTCTTTAGATGTCCCTTTAAAGACCGTAGCTTGGAGCAGATGATCCTTCAGAACTGAATCTAATTCTGCCGTGAAGTTGATCAGACCTCGAAAAACGCCCGGATTGGCGGATTCCGCAGTTTCATCATGTCCTCTTAAAGCTAGCTCAAATGCACCACAGAATCGTACGCAATTTATGATCTGAGACAAGACAACGATTTTTGGCAACTTCTGAATTTTGTTTTTCAACATTCCGTCTGAAAGCACTGTCGAGTTGTTCTCTAATGTTGTATTTACCTAGCATGCTAAATTCTAATTCAGCATTCATATGACTCTTAGAACTTGCATGCTTTACAGCCTTCTGTTTAAGATGAGAAAGATCACCAAATCCACCTTGCGTCCAAATGGTGGATTTGTCAAGAGCAAACATTAGGCATGGAAAACAGAAAAGGCGATTTGTCACATTACATCCACACAGCCATTCGTATTTCGTAAATGCATTTTCGTTGAACTTCCTGGCCACATCCTTTCCTTTACACTTGGTAGTCTGGATTAATTCTAATGCCGGTAAAGGTCTTCCTTGCTGCTTTATTTGCAGCTTTTCTTCAATCATTAGTTTAGAAAAGTTCGTATTTTTCAATTCCTGGACCGTAACTGGATTCATGTTAAAACGTGTACAGTCACTAGCACGAACTAAAACTATAAGTGAGTGTAACTATACGAAACGAAAGACTTTAAACTATTCCACTTGAAATTTAAAAATATTGATACTATTTTTAAATTAGCACCGTTCAAATTAAGTGCAATAGAGAGCTTAAAAATTTTACAACAAATAGATTTCAGATTCACATTGTAGTACAGAAAGCACACCAGCCAATAGCAGCACACGAAGGAAAGCGCATTTAGCATCAAGTTCAAATGAATGCCGCTAGATGGCATAGGATGTATTGACGGACTAGGATCCTGGGTGCAGATAGTGTAGGTGGCAGCTAATTTGAGTTACACAAAAAAAATGCGTGTGCGCACTCGCATCATTTTGAGCCAGCTCCCATCACCCATTTCAACATTACATACCCCCCCGCTTACCTCATCCCGCCCGAGCACCCTAAAGCGATCGCGTAGAATGAATATGTGGCCGGCACGAAACTAGCTGAGATCTCACACTTCTTGAGTGGTGAATTCGCCAAGGGGATAGCTGTAGCGTTTGGAGCTTCATATCTCATCCATATGTAGACAGGATTTTTATCTTTCTCGTTGTTAAGGAATAGTTTTCTTTCATAATTCATTCATCTTTGGGTGTGCACTTGCTAACATGCATATATGCATGCGCCGCCACTGCATTTAGGCACTAAAAATGAAGAAATAGGTAGCCTAAATAGGCACTAAAAATTTCAAAACAGGCACTTAAAATAGGCGCTTAAAATATTATTTAATCAAAGATATGAAAACAAAAATTAAAGAAACCGATAAATCGACGAAAGTTCAATTATTAACTTTGGCCCCAAAGAGTTGGTCGATATCAGTAACAGCTGTCACTATTCTGGAAGCACCTCTAGTGGAATAACGGATTCATTAAGATGAAATTTGAAGGATCCAAGAAATTAATACATGACATCACTTACAATTTAAAAAACTCCTAGTCACTCAATACAGAACGGCCACACGGCCACGACTCAACCCAAGTCTCTAGTATAGTCTCCTTACCCAAGTCTAAAAAAAACCATACGAGCTTCGGCTTGGAAACTTTAGGCTTGGGAACCTAGGATAAGCTGCCTAACCTTTGGCTTTGGAACCAGACAGATACCCACACAAGGATTTGGAACCTTGTCGAAGAAACCAAATTGCAGGCTTGGGATCCTCAACCAAGAAACCCACCCGTGGCTGGTATTGCACAACAATTGGGCGCCACCCCTACGGCGATGGGGTTACAGGTTCAAATGCCTGAACGGGTAGTGACAATATCACCATGGACCAACGTAATATACTAAAAATGTCTACATAAAACAAACAGGACGACAAACAACAGAA
Organism: Pyrrhosoma nymphula; assembly: GCA_963573305.1. Classification (NCBI taxonomy): domain Eukaryota; kingdom Metazoa; phylum Arthropoda; class Insecta; order Odonata; family Coenagrionidae; genus Pyrrhosoma; species Pyrrhosoma nymphula. The sequence continues at coordinate 127,220,648 of OY754328.1, forward strand.
TTATTTTGCAATTATAAAATCGCAGAATGAATCCCAAAAAAAGAAACAACAACAGAATGCATTTGGCGCCACCATAGCAACGTTGTTCATATTTTTAGGGCCGTATGTGATCGCAATGAAAAACCAAGTCTACTTTTTTAAGAGGTTTGAAACATGCTCTTTCAAATGAAAATGATTCAAAAGAGTATGCAGAAGGTCTTTCTTTTGTAAGGGTGGGCAGAAAATAACGTATTTTTGTCATTTTTACAAATGTCATCCTCAACGTTGTACCTATATTTAGGGCCTTATATGCCCGCGATGAAAAACCAGGTATACTTTTTTAGGGTTGAAATCAATCTCTATAATTAAAATGATCCAAAAGAAATTCCAGAGGGTCTTTTCTTGGAAAAGCGGGGAGAAAATACCCTATTTTTGGCATTTTTACAAAAAGTGTCACATTTTGACTCGATTTTTAAAATAATGGAAATCACTAGGAAGATGAAATATTATATTCATAAACCATGTTATCATGCTCAAAGTTTCACGTTGATTATACCTTTACATCCTGAAATATAAAAAGCCAAAATTTTAATTTTTTTTTCAATCCGCAATTTTTTGGGCCAGTTTCGCCCTGAATTTTCTACAAGGAGGTCGCTTTTACAGTTATTTTTATTATGCTGTTTAATAGAAATTAAATTTTGTACAAGATAGCCAGTTTTTGTTTCTCTTATCAAAATATCTCCTGAGATACTATGCCTCAAAGTTACCAAAATCCCAGAATCATACTGAAGAAGGCTGCGGCACGGGGTCGAACAAGTTACTATATATCAGCAAGTATACCATCAGCGAGCGTAAAAGTTTACAAATGTTTATTGGGGATAGGTGTGAATTAGGATATGTATGACCCAATAGTGTATCTTTAAGTGGGTGAAAAAAATGTTTGAACTGATGTATCGGAGGCGCACATTATTCCTGTCACATACCTCACATATTTCAATAATTTTATCTGCAGAGTATAATGCAGTATTTAGCCATGTTCCCCATAATATCAATACTGGCTGTGAAGGCAGATCAATTTCTGGCATACTGCCTGAAGTTGATCTGCCTTTAAACTCAGCAATACTGAGTGGTACATTCAAAAATGAGTTTTTGGCAATTGAAACCATCTCATGTACGCATCACATGAAATTACCATAGTTCTTTTTTTCTACTATTTATATAATAATACTTTGGGTGATTTTTCTTTTTTGCATGTTTAATGACATTATTTCAACCTTGATAGATTAAAAAAGGAACTGAAATAACAGACAAGCTCTGCACTAAAGAGAAGTTTGGCGACTTTGAAAAGAATATTGTTTTTTTAGGCCCTTAAATAGGCGATATCAGCAGAAAAAGGCATAAACAGGTAAAATAGGCATTTTTAGGCAGTGACAAATCGCTTCAATTTCACCATAAATGATCCTAAATGAACTTATAACTTCATAAAATTGGTTTCTTGAGTAAAAGAAAAAATAGGCATTTTAGGCAATGTCCTCAGCTTACTTATCATATAAGGCAAAATTAATCATCCCACAAGAAACATTATCGGGAATAAATCTTTAGTAAATTTATTTAGCTTTAATTTTAGCTCAAAACGACTCCTGTAGACCCAATAGTTTCTTCAAATATGGCATAAAGCCAAAATACGGAGAAATGGATTTTGGGAAAATCAATGTAAACTATAATGAGCACCACAGTAATCAATTATACAGTAAAAAATACTTTTTATGTATATTTGCCGTATGTAATGTTGTTTTTATGATTATTTTAACCCTCCAACCAATCATCGCAGTGCCCAAAAAACTGCAAGTTTTGCACTTGTTTGTTTTTGCTCAATATCTCCTAAAATATGTGAACTACAGAACATAATTCTAAAATCTCATTTAAAGAAAGTAAATTATGCTAGAGTTTGCTACTCAGATTGGTACTTAAATATTACCTAATTACATATTTTATTTTAATAATAACAAGTACCTATCAATATGATCAATAGAAATAATTTTACAACTAGTGTATAAACTATGATTTTTGCAGATAATGTTTACGGTAGTCTTAATAAAATTATGATTTTTTAATGGTGGCTGTGAGAGATTTAAAAAATATATTTTCAGTTTTGCTGTTGAGTGTTTGTCCACATTAGTAAGTAATACTTGAGATTAATACTGACTGGCCTTAACCCCTAAAGCAGTTATTTAAGGCCCAAAAATAATGCCAACGTAGTTATGATGATCCCCTGAAGAGGGAAGCACGATACAGATACGATACACAAATTACTAGTATAGGTCTGTACCGAAGTGCAAAAAAAATTCGTGACATGGCAAGAGAGATGAGGTCTATGTAGGAAGAGGCAGAGGACTTAAGGTGCACATTGAACCCTGATATGGAGAGGAAATGGGGTCCGTATGCATGTACGTCAAACCAGCGGAGGGGTTAATTATTAGTGGCCATCTCTTGAGTTCTATGAATACATGTATTACCAGGGTTTTGTACGCATCTTGAAAGTCAGAGAACTGAAAAATTGGTCTGGAAGTCAGGCAGAAGTCAGGAAATTTTACTGTTGGTCAGGAGAAAATTACCCACATTCGACACTGAATCGGCTTGTGACTGGTTCGACTGCACTTCGGATCCTATACTTCAGCTTGCTGAGGCACGAGCCAAGCGCCGAATAGTAGGGTAAGGGGACGTGGAACTGTATTGCTCCTCAGAGCGGTGAACCGTGACCGAGCATGTTAAGCCATGCTGTTTGTAAACACATTTTCCAAGGAGTGACTGTAGCAGTCATTGCTCAGCGACAATCGCTCAGCGGCGATCGCTCTGTGATGATCGCTGGTAAGAGATGCCGAGGGGTTTTCCTACAAGCGACTGTGATTAGGTTGTGGAGTGACTATCTCAGTATTTAACTTTTGCATTTTTTGGCCATGCTAAGGCGTCTGATCTTGTCTCTGCCTTCATTAATCAAACCAAACCTCTCAAACTGAAACATCTTTTTACAAATGGATGGCCCTAAAATCTCAATGGATGGCCCTAATGATAATTGGAAATTTGTTAAGGATTTAGAGACATACTTCAAGGCAGAAAATGGTGAAGAAGAATCTCTTTTCCTGATCATGGGTTTGTGTGCTTTGCACACTGCACAATGCACTTAAGACAGGCTTCAGTGGTTCTGGCTGGTTAGCTGTACATTTTTTGAGAGCTGAGTATAATTTATTCAAGGATGTACCTGCCTGGCTTACTATCAAGATAAGTTAGTGAGTGATGCTTTATTTATGCTCTATTTTATGTACAAGAACTGAGGTACCGGTACTTCACATTTAAGTCCTTTAAAAGAAGGTAATAAAAGAAGCTGTTTTTTAACACAATTCTCAATATTTCTTTAGTTTTCTTCAAATGAGGTGATTTTTGAAAGTCGGGAAAAAATATGTGTTTTGGTCTGGAAAGTCAGGGAAAATCAGAACTGTCAATGCGTATCAACCCTGATTACTGTCACTGAGTTGATCAGCCATGTCAATTTCTCCTCTGATTATTTTGTAATCGTAAGTAATTTCTGTCCGGTACAAGAGGAATCCTTATTTTTCAGTTATCAATTGTTTTAATTGATACCAGATCTCTTAACTAATCTGTGCCTTATGTCTGATGGAGAATTAGTGAAACATAATGGACCTTCTAGTGTAGATGTATTGTGGAAAAGTCTTTCTTAAATAAGTCACAAATTAAAAGAGCTTCAAAAAGTGAATACTTTGTTATTATGGTATTGGTCTGATTAAATTGATTGTTTCATGTTTCAGAACACTGGGCCTAAAGCTTTTGTGCTATTTGAATTAGATTCTGAATCACCAGGAGACAACATGTTCTTTATGAACATGTTTGTTTTACTCAGTGACATCTCAATTTTCATTTCAAATGTGCTTCTAATGTTCATTAGAACCTATTTTGCTGTGTATGTTAACGATCTTCTACCAAAAGATTTTGGCAGAAAATCGATTGCCTCCTTTTAATAACTAAATGAGAGAGGAGAATGGTTAAATCCTCCATAAATTAAATTCAAGGTAAATGGTGTTGAGGATTATTTCATTTTCTTCTCGTAAATGGAAATACACTATGCCAAAATTTTGTTTAGTCTATGGCAGCAAGAGGTACCTAAATAATGAAATTGTCACTGGAAAGTGTTACCTTATTGAAGTTTAGCATTATAACTTTGAAAAATAATATTAAATTCAAATATTTCAGTTGTAAAAATTAAAATTTCCTAAAGACTTTAAATTGAAAATTACCTACATAATTAAGCTTTTTGACTTATGAAATTATAATTTTTTATTTTTAGAAATTTGACGAAGCTAAGACTGCATTTGAACATGTGCTGAAATTAGACCAAGACTGTGAAGATGCAATAAATGAATTACAATTTGTTGAGCAGGAGCAGTTGTTTGAAATGGCATCAAAAGACACCACTTCACAGTCCTTGAATTCTAGTTTTGATTATTCACAGGTAGAGTATATGGTAGATTTTTAAATAGTTTGTTAATGTATTGCATGGTAGATAAGCCAACTGTAAGTTTTAGGCTTTGTTGATAACTTGAACTAGTAGTTAAGGGATATTCTGGAACATTGCATAATGTGCATGATCAAAGGATAACTAAGTGTGTATGTAGTTGTTTTGGTCATCTTGAGGAGGCCTACTAACAAATCTAGCTTCTATCAAAAATACTAGATCCGTAGAACTAGAAGTTTCAGGATAACATGAGGATATTATTTTAAGTCATCTCTAGAATTAATTTGAGTGGTAAAATAAGAGAGACTGCCTAAGTGATAGGTACCAAAATTCCTTTTTTCCAGGCAGCATTAATAATTGCAACAAAAATAGTGTGAGACTCTTAAGAAACTGCATTGATATACATTTGTCAAAGTTATTTTCTTCTTCAAATATCTTTTCCCAGTTTCTTCATGGAATGTATCCTCTGACCCCCTGCCACAAGTCCTTGTAGGGTAGTATGTAGATATATATTTACCTGTAGATCTTGCTCTAATGTCATAATTTTATTTGTCAATTAATTAATTTTTTCTGATAAAATATGAGATATCTTTTAGTTATTTATTTCCCAGCTCAAAAAGCCTAATTCACATGGTCATTATTCATGTACAAGTTCAGGGATAATGCCACAATTATTGCTTGCAGTTACAACATAAATTACATTATGAGAGGGAAATTGATGGCTAAAGTGGCCTGTTTCCTATCACTTAAAAGCTGTAGTTCAAATGATCCCTGAACTTGAATGTGGAAAATGACCATGTGATTAGGCCTCATGATAACTGGCAATTATCTCTTGGTGATAACTAAAACTAACTTTATTTTGAAAACTTACTGTAGATATTGAACAATTTTTACTTCAGGCAGCATATTAAAAATTATCTGAGGTGTTAACCCTTTTAGTGCTGCCTTCTGCCAGCAGAATTTGCAAGAAATGCAAAGAGTAATTTAATAAAATGTATCACCATGGGGAGAAAACATGAAAACAGAAAATGTTCCTGGATATTAATATCCAAATTAAGGACAATAAATTCATCACCTCCGTCCACAAAAAACCCACTAACCACAACCAATACCTCCATTTTAACAGCTGTCATCCTTCTCACACCAAACACTCCATCCCTTATTCCCTCTCTATCTGCGGCCACAGGATCTGCAGCAATGCCCCCTCTCTAAAAGAATATATCGACACTCTTCATCACTCCCTCAGAGAACGCGAGTATGTACCCTGAAAAATTGCTTTTAATTAAAATCCTGCCTCCTACTGCAAAATATACCCCTCGGACCAAGACCCACCAACCTGATCAACTTAACCTTGTCACCACATTCTTCCCTGGAGCACACAGAATCAAAAACATTGAAAGACCTGTATCCGATCATTAAAAACAACACCTTTACTTCCCTCCTCCTACCCTCATGTCCCAAAGTTTCCTTTAAGCATCCCTCAAATCTGCAAGACATTCTAAAATCCACTAGACCCTCCCTACAACCCACCCCTCAACCACTTTCCTCAACCTGTGAATGCCCTAGGTGCAAATACTGCTCTCTCCTCCGCCCATTGGCATCCCCCTCCCCCAAAAGATCTTCCTCTACGGCCGATTGTACCACCAGCAACATCATCTACCGCCTTTCCTGTAATTACTGCCATTGAAAAAAGTGAAAAAAATTTGACTAGGCCAGGAATTGAACCACGGACCTTTCGATGTCGTGCCGAATGCTCAGACCACCGAGCTACCTAGTCTTATAAGAAACACTGGAATCGGTGGGGGGTTTATGCGAACCAAACACCCCCAGAAGTAGCCTGTAAATGTTGCCGAGAGATGGCGCAGGGCAGATTCTTTCACCGGCAGAGAAGGAATTACTTACACAGAAGAGGAAAGGAAAGTTGACTCAAGATTAACAGTTCTCGGGTTTCCAGCCGGGTAATGGTGTTAAACTGCACCGACGTTTCTCACTGCACCGAAGTTCACTCAGGCACACAGACAGTGGTAAAGATACAGAACAGGCGTTTTAAAAAAAATTTTTCACTTGGAATCGGCCATCATTCCATCTTCAGATCACCATTGTGTTGTCACATTTTATGTGCTTCCTATCCTCTTTCTTTCACCATCTGTTTGAATGAAATATTTATTATCCCTACTAACACTGACCTTCTTATGGCCACAATAGATGTCACTTCCCTCTATACAAGTATACCCCATCATGAAGGAATTGAAGCTCTCCGTTTTTATCTCTCCCAACGCCCAAAACCACATCTTCCCTCCACCAACTTTATTGTTAACCTAACAGAATTAGTATTAACTAAAAACGCCTTTTCCTTCAATATCAAGTTTTCCTTCAGATCAGAGGGACTGCCATGGGTACACACATGGCACCTTCTTATGCAAATCTATTCATGGGCCATCTTGAAAGCACTTTCCTCAAAAACCAACCCCTCAAACCTCTCTTCTGGGCCCGCTATATTGACGATATCTTGGTCCTTTGGCCTCATGGCCGTGAATCTCTATCTTCCTTCATTTCTGCGCTAAATTCTTCCTTTTCGGTTTCTTTTTCCTCTACCGTCTCTGATTCTTCCATCACATTTCTGGATGTTAATATCCTACTAAAAAACAACAAATTCATCACCTCCGTCCGTAAAAATCCCACTAACCATAACCTTTACCTTCATTTCAATAGCTGCCATCCACCACATATGAAACGCTCCATTTCATATTCCCTCTTCCCCTCCCGCCAATACTTCGAACACACAGCTGAGAAATATTGAGATGTCCGTGATCTGGTTTTGTAAAGCTTTTTCCCCACCCGGAATCAATGTATTGCATTAATCCCATGCAATACCTCTGCCCCCTATTGTCACAATTATAATTTTCCTCTGCCTTGCAACACTGTTGCATCAGTATTGTAACATTGTTATAATTCTCCCTGCTTGAAACTTCTCCCATCCGAAAACAGCCAGGTGCAACATTGTTCCCTCTTAGTTCCTCTCCCCTCCTAGTTCCCCTCCCCTCTTTCATTTTCTCCCCTACCTTCCCCTTCCCCAGGGCAGTACTAACTGCTCACTTCTAGAGCTGACGGAGATGTTATATGTATGTACGAGGTGTGATAAAAAAATAACTGGAATTTTTACATTTCACGGGCTTCATAATTCCGATTTTCATTAATTCCGAGTTCATGCCACATGGTTGTACCATCAATAAGGAATACTATCTGGAAGTTATGCGCCATTTGCATGAAGCAATCCGACGAAAACGCCCAGAATAGTGGCAAAACACCTCGTGGAAATTGTACAAGATAATGCTCCTGCTCACACCTCGCTGCTTATTTATGATTTTTTGGTAAAAAAACAGCGTTATTTTGCCTCAGCCACCATATTTGCTGGACATGCCCCCCTGTGACTTCTTCCTATTCCCGAGGCTGAAGAGAACCATGAAAGGACGACAATTTGCCACCATTGATGAGAAAATAACAGAATAGCTGAAGGAGCTGAACTCCATACCGAAAAATGAGTTCCAGAAGTGCTTCCAAGATTGGAAAAACTGCTGGCATAAGTGTACTATATCTAAGGGGGATTACTTTGAAGGGAACAAAATTGATATTGATTAATAAATAAATATTCTTTAAGAAAAACGAAATTCCCGTTATTTTTTTATCACACCTCATATATTTTTAAGGTATAAAAATCAAATACAATATGCTCTTTCATCAATGTATTTTCATCCGAAAGATGCTACATATATTGTGTCACCGAATGGGATGATTTTGGGATAACAAAGAGATTAGAACACTTATCTCTAGTCTATCCTTGTTTTCTTTTGAAGAACATATCCCTTGTGCTGGCTGGGAGGTTAATAGAATTGCTCCTTATTTTCCTGATATGTGTGGCATACTTTTGTGCTTCTTATGCATATGTCTTTGTGTCTTTTAATCTGGAAAATTCTGTATCTATTAATAGTTACTAATTTAGTTACACATTTACTATTACCTATAGCCCTTATTTATTATGTCATTTGATTTTTATAGTCGTCTGGTGGATCCTTAAGTTCTGGTGGCAGTTCCCTTCCTGGAAATCAATGTCAAAATGGCAAGATTGATTATAAAATGGAGTAAGTGTGTTCATTATCAACTTCAATGTAGTCCTTTTAGCATAATTTTATGGTCTAACTGATGACCGTGCAGAATATCTGAGAACCCTTCTTGAAAGTAACTTCGGTTGGTAATGGAAGGAAGCTATTCATGCCACCCTATGATTTTAATTTGCATAAGTATTAGCATTCACAGTAAGAGATGAAGAGTACCATAGGTTAATGATGATATATTCTGCTCAACATATTATTTATGACAGAAAGACATTCTTAGTATCTGAATTTGGTCAGTAGATCATACAAGTGTGGAATTTATGTATCATCATTTGTTCATTCCCTCAGCTTAGCTTTTCCCATCTTCCATAGTCAGCTATTTAACCTCACTTTCTCTCTCCTCCATCTATGCACTATCATATCAGTTGTGTTGCTTCGGAGTGAATTACTCCTACTATTGGGGTGGTTGGACCACGTGATTAGATATAGCCATTGGTAACAGTTTTTTATTTTATTTTCTGCTTTATTGCTTCTAGTAAAATGTTATGTTTTGAAACAGCAGAACCCTTTCTCTCCAGCATTGACTATTTGTTATCATCCAGTGATCATATAATTTATATACAGTCATGCCTCATTTAGCAAAACCTTTTTTTAGTGGAAATTCAATATAGTGCAAATTTGTCTGTGAGTGGAACTTTCTCAGAGCCGCCCAACCGAATCCCTTTACTTCCCCCCTCCCTTGAGGCAAACTAGTCACAAGTACCAAGAAAGTTGCTATCACTCGACGTGACTTAACACTATTGTTAGCATTTACTCTTCTTAGTTTTAAGATTTTTGTCAAAAGGGAGAAATAATATTAGCATGAAAAGTTCTTGTTGATGGGCTAGACCATAAATAATGACAACTTTTGACAGATTTTTGATCCTAACTTCGAGGGCAGCAGCAGCGTGGAATGTAAAGGCTTGGAAAGTTTATTCTAATAAGTAGAACTAATTTGCCGCCCGATTGACAGAGCTAGAAGCCTGACAACTTTGGATGTTTTATTTTTTTTACAAAATCAAACCCATTGGTATCGACAAGTGCAAGTCAATAAATCATATCCCACTGCAATATTGACTAAATTTCCTTTTTTGCAGTAATGTCATTAAGAGAATGCAAGTAATTAATTATTTTTACCTTTTCGATATAAGTTGTATTTCATACACACTTACTGTCTGTATTAGGTCGTTGTCATTTATACTTAGAAAAATGTAATTTGTGTTCATATTTAAAGGCATAATTATAAGCATATTATGTATATTTCTCATTATTTTTTGTGGTTTTCGTCCTTTTTTCACTAATGGCAAAAACTTTTTATTTTTGCTATCTCTGGCAAAGGGTAGCAATAACCAGGGATTGTTATATCTGTGGGTTAAAAATCTTGACGTAGTCTTCTTTCGGGTTCTTAGAGGCGCTGCTCGTTGGTTGAACAAGGTAGTACAGGTAGAAAATTTTCAATTATGCTAATTAAATGAATAAGATTTTTCATCTAAATTCATTCAAGTTGACTCTGAAAAAGGAAATTTTATAAAGGTTGGCTTGAATGGGCTAAAAAAGAATCTAGTTATTTTTTATATAATAAAAATTTAGAGCCTGCAAAATTGGGAAAACTCTGTAACCTCAATGTTGTATTGATTTCATTAATATGTACCACAATCCATTCGAGTCACTACTGTACATTTATTTCACCACGAAACCTCAAGTCATTTTAGAACAACTACTTAGCAACTGATGGACTCCTGATGTTTTCAAAATAATTGAATCTCTATTGTTTCCGTTATAGCCCTTTCACAATATAAAAAAGTGTCAGATGCATCACTTTCAGCAGGGCTTTCCTGTGCTGTGATGGAGACTTAAAGTGGATATTTGTGTCCTGCCTTTTATTCTAGTAGCTTTTGAAAACAAGGACAACTTGGTGACTTTGTCTGACAAACCAACTTTTCCTTGTTCTTCCTCACACTTAAGCACATAGGTGACCTAACCCAGCCCATCCCCTCAGAAACTTTCCCTTCACTGGTCAAAGTTTTTCTTCGAGGTTCTCTCTTGTCAAGTGAGTTCGAAAGAAGGGTCCTTCTCTGTTTGAGTCGTTTAGTACTTTCCGTGTGGGGGCATGGTTTGGCAGTGTTGTCACCTCGCTGTCTAAATTGTGCCTTCTCTCACCTCGTGTTCTAAGTTGGGCCTTAGAAATATTTTGGCTCTGAGGTGGTAGGTAAGTTTTTGGAACAGGGCTGTACTGTAAAACAAAAATTTAGAACAAACTTTAAACAGGCAATTATTATCCCTGTTGAATATCTAAAAAAAGAATGAACATTAGATTTAACAAGAAAATATAAGTCTATGACCATAAGCAGGCAATCATAATCGTAGTTCCAACTCTAAAATTCACCTGTTTTTGTGCCCTAATGACCTGAGCCAAAATGTCCAGTGCTGAAGTTCACCCATGTGTCTCATGCCCAGTTGTCTTGCTGAAGTGGGCCTGTGACCAAGTCTTAGGCCCTGGTTACATGATACATTAACATGTACGAGTTCATGTACATTCGTATGAATGGTTTAATGTACGTTTGCGTGAACGGAATCATGTACATTTGCGTGAATGAATGGATGAATCAGTGGTTACATGGTACATGAAACCGCACATGCATTCACACAATTTTCAGGGTACGTATTTGCGATTGTTGTTGTTTTTCTCTTGACTAAGCACAACATTCAAACCATTCAAGCGTTCATAAAGCCAACCTACCTATAGACTACCTACTACGAGGGTTGTGTAAAAAATAAGGTTCTCAAATTTTTTTCAGGTGTAAGGCATTTTTTATTTGAACTGAAAAATATATCATTGGAAAGCTTAATTTCTTAGCTATTTTTCAAGATAATCACCAGATTTTTCAACGCATTTTTGTTGACGACTAATCCACTTTTGGAATCCAGCTTCAAAGAAGTCCGCCGCCAGTCCGTGGAAGAATTTGGTGACCGCTTCCTGCACTCCTTCATCAGTCTCGAAACGTTGTCCACCCAAGTGTTGCTTTAATTTTGGAAACAAGAAGTCATTCGGTGCAAGATCAGGGCTGTAGGGAGCATGTTCAACGAGATCCCAGCCAAAATTGTCGATTAAATCCTTAGTTTGGTGAGAGACGTGCGGGTGCACATTGTCGTGGTGCAGTCGAATGCCTTTCGTCAGTCTTCCTCTCAGGCGATTTTGGATGGCTCTTCTGATTATTTGGGACTGTAAGGTGTTCTGCTTGTTGAGTTTATGCCTCGAGGGACCACAATGAATTCGGAAAATTATTGCGAGACCTTGAAAAAACTCAGAAGAGCCATCCAAAATTGCCGGAGAGGAAGACTGACGAAAGGCGTTAGACTGCACCACGACAATGTGCACCCGCACGTCTCTCGCCAAACTAAGGATTTAATCGACAATTTTGGCTGGGATCTCGTTGAACATGCTCCCTACAGCCCTGATCTTGCACCGAATGACTTCTTGTTTCCAAAATTAAAGCAACCCTTGGGTGGACAACGTTTCGAGACTGATGAAGGAGTGCAGGAAGCGGTCACCAAATTCTTCCACGGACTGGCGGCGGACTTCTTTGAAGCTGGATTCCAAAAGTGGATTAGTCATCAACAAAAATGCGTTGAAAAATCTGGTGATTATGTTGAAAAATAGCTAAGAAATTAAGCTTTCCAATGATGTATTTTTCAGTTCAAATAAAAAATGCCTTACACCTGAAAAAAATTTGAGAACCTTAATTTTTCACAACACTAGTATAACACAGACTTTACTTATATTACACTAAATAATTCAAATTCAGATTTTCAGCAGTAATTATCTTAAATTCCGTGTTTGTTTTCCCGAGCGGTAGTTCCTCAGGTGAAAGATACTCAAATGGACTCACTAAATCCCTTTTTATACGTTTCGGGAATTATATTGCAGTTATGGTGAGGTATATTTGTTAACTCGAAAATCAAATAATTGTAGCAGAACAAATACATTGGATCAAAATCTTATTTAAAAGTTAGCTGTATGGTACTTGAAGTATTCCCTGGTTGAGAAAAAGTGTGATAAAAAACCCTTTTTATAGAGGATCGATAAGAACGCCTGTGAATATGTATTGAATGAAATTTATCAATAAACCTAACTATTATGGGTAGTAACATAATGGATTGTAAAAGCATAGATTAAGTTATTCTCGGCACGTCTGGGAAAGGAAATCGATGGTAGTATTGGAAGCAAGTGTAAATACTTGCTCTTAAATGGATATCATTGCCTCATGTACATGACAGTAATCTTAAATATAATCTTTCCGGTTCCTACTTAAGTTTTTCATGTAGAATTGGACGTATAAAAAACAGCTGATCCAATTACGAGCACGAAGTTGTTTCTTGGATGCTCTGCCAGTGAACTAAGTACCCGATAAAATATAACTATGTGAGAGTCGTACGAGCATAAATAGTTGTCAAAGTAAAAAACTAAGTAATAAACGGCCAATCACACATTCGTGGCATGAGCTTCTCTAATATTTACCACACAAACAAGGCATTTTGTATGACATTCACTGTTCTAATGGACTAGCCCTCCCGGCATTCATGACCTAGCTGAGAAAGTGTTTAGCTCTGAAAAGAAATAGATAAGTACACAAAATACAAGGAATGCTCTTCTAATTAATGCATTTGAACCTTAATTTTACTAATGCTGATGGAATGTGTATGAGGATAGTCCAAGCGAGGGGCAATGGTCTGTAACAGGAGAGGTCCAACGATAGCAAGAGGTCAATAAACATAGTATACAGGTCATCCAGGAAGTGCCAACAGTGCCAAGATCAAATAGTAGAGCAAAGTCCTCGTGGAGCAAAGGTCAAAATAAATACTAATAGCTGAATCAAACACAAACAAACCGAAATTTAGAAGTATACAAACACCATGCGTGCAGAAAATATTAGTTCCGTTATCTACCACCAGGGGCCCGTTTCTCAAAGCTACAAGTCCACAAGTTACAAGTCTAATCTCACAAGTGTGACTTAAAAGTGTTACTTACGTGACTAACAAGTGTTTCAAACGAAAACGGAGGACTTTCTCCAACTAATGTTTTACAAGTGAAAATGGCGGTCGTCATCCTGTCCGTATTTAGCTATTTTTTTAACCTTTAAATATATTTCGAGAGTATTTCCAGCAATCTACTAATACCTAGAGTCACTGCAACGTTGCTCGGTTTATATAAATACGTGAATACATGATAAATGGTATTTTTGGTGTACAATTCACCTTAAAATATCCCAAGCGAGGACGAATCATCGGCAATACTTGAACATAATAAGGAAAAATCGGTTATTCCAACGTATGATTTGCATTGTTATCTTGTAATGAATGTAATTTATAATTCTTGAACGCCAAGATATATTGCTGTGCTGTATTTATCTTTCACACCACTTTCGTAAGTACGACATAATAACAATATTGTACGGCAAGTATGGGATACGTACGATTGGAATCGTTTATTCCAATGTAAGAATTGCTATTTTATCTTGTAATGAAAGTAATTTATAATTCTTGAACGCCAAGATATATTGTTGTCCTGTGTTTATCTTTCAAACTACTTTCGTAAGACATAATAACAATATTACGGCAAGGATGGGATACGTACGGGACGTACATTTTCTTGAATCTTTTTTAACCAAGAGTCAGTGCTATGTTGCTCGGTGTCTATAAATGGGTGAACACAAGATAAACGGAATTTTTAGTTCACAGTTTACCTTAAAATATCTTAAGCGAGGAGGAATCGTCTGCAAAAGTTGAACATAATGAGGAAAAGTCGTTTATCCCATCGCAGGAAAGGAAAGACGAACTCGAAATGATGGTTATTCACAATTCTAGCATGTCGAGACATCATCTTGTGCAGTGTTTATCTTTCATAGGTACGAATAAATAGCGGAATAGCGTTTTATCGTCAGACAAGCGAAGACTATTTCAGCCATTTTGAATGTTCAATATTAATACCCAAAGGGATCTCTAAATGTAAAGAGAGCCAGTTGGTGTAGTGGTAGCGTGCGAGATTCACGAAGCAAAGGACGGATGGTCGATCCCCGCCGGGGTAATTTTTTTTCCTCTATCATTTTGATGGGCTAAGGAGATATTTTACCACCAATTTATGTCACTTCGTTCTAGAACTGATGCACAATTTATTTTTAATTTCACTTGTTCTTGATCCCCAAGTTACACCAAAGGTATCGGACACATGCATACGGTGTATTAAGAAAAAAAACACAGCACATTAGCGTCGCATTTGCGAGATGTCACATAAAAATGTCGACTTTAATTACGTATGGAGTTTCCTATTGAACTTTCGCGACTTGATATTTCATAGCGATTTATCATTTAAGTACGGGAACTTATGCTCTGCATTTTTACCTCTCAATGTATAAACATAATGACGTGACATGAAAAGTAGGTATTTTATATTGATAATTAGTAATAAATAATACTAGCAGACTTGCGCTTAACTTTCGCATTTTCAACCTTTCCTACCTCCCCAAAATAATTTATTCTTTATCAAATGAGATCATTTATAAATTGCACGATTAAAAGCAACATTCCTGTCTCGGTTGGAAATAAATCTTTCTTCTTCGTTGTTTATTCACTAAGTCTCCGCGGGGGTGTTCTTTTCTCGTTACGTCTTAGTCTAAAAGACTTTTCTTTTAACTTTAAATTATAAAAAAACGATGTGTTTTTAACGTAAACTGAGCATGTTATGTCAAAAGTCGGTAAAAAATCCTATCTACTGATACCTTGTTCGTCACTATCGCCACAGAGTAAAGATATATCTTTACTCTGTGCTATCGCCTTCATTACAGTTGAGAAAAAGAGATCGCTAGTCGCTTTTCATTTGTTTTCCCAGTTATTCTTTCCGATTGACTGCGATTTACTCACCTCGAAGGACTTGTAGAAATTTCCGTACAAGTTACAAGAACTTGTTACTCACAAGTCTGTTTGAGGAACAGAATGTGTCGTAACAATGAAAAAACTAGTGAGTAAACACCTGTAACTTGTGAAATGGACTCGTTACTTGTAATTAGTAGACTTGTATGTTTGAAAAACAGAATTTCACATGTTACTCGAAAGTAACACTTGTAAAATCACACTTGTAATTTGTGGACTTGTAGCTTTGAGAAACAGGCCCCAGGTGTCACTGAAGCACGAACCCAATTTGTACGAATGCATGGACCAAATTAGAACAGGTTCTATTTTCTGTTCACACATTCATGCATTTATACATTTTTGTGTGGTTACATGATGAATTTTCGTGTTTATTCTTGCGTTCATGCATTCACACATTAACTTGTACGTGTTAATGTATCGTGTAACCAGGGCTTTATGCACCCAGATAGCTGCGCCAAGGCAGCCGTGCCAAGGTGGCCACGCCGAGGTGGCCACGCCCAAGTGCCCCGTTCCCTACTAGGAATCTTAAGAATAGGGGAGCATTTATCAAGCAATGTATGAATATAATAGTAGTAAAAGAGATAAGAAATGCAAGGTTAGGGCTTTATGGTGGAATTTATTAAAGGATAAGTAATTTCCCAGGCCTAAAATCAATAACTAAGCTCTTTGACTGTGCCTACTCCAAAAGGGAATAGCATGGTGTGTATGTATGTATCTTAGTTATTTCCTACTCATTGCCTTTTATTGTAACATTCACTTGTAATTTCTCAAGGAAAAGTCATTTTGAAAGCTTTTAAGTAGAATAAGTTCAGTTTTCACTGAATTTACTACTTGATCTTCCATGGTTCATAGAATGCATCCCTTTCCTCTTCATGTAAAATGTGCTTACTTTTAGATAATTTGGTATGGTGCAAAAACTAAGTGGAAAACATCCCTTACATTGAATGAAGCATGACTGAGACAAAGAAAATGTAATTAATTATTGTTATTTCAATTTTTAAAAATATTTATAATGTATGCTATGTTTAAGTTCCTATTGGAAAATGTTATCTTCCAACTTACATCAGTGTTTAATTTTTAGTATCCTTTGTGCCATATCAACTTCATTTTATGAATGTGCCCTCAGGAGAATTTTCAGCTAGCCTCAATCTCATTATTTGCTACTGCTCAAATCTTAAGTAATACTGTGATTTTGGGTCCTCCTCCTCCTGGGGATCTTTAAATTATCTGTTTTCAATGTAGAAAAATCGTTTAAAGAGCACTAAGACCATTATTTTGGAATGAGATAGGCTGAAAAATGTTAAGGGTTATTACTAGAATGTTTAAAAATACTGTCATGCCCATCACTCTTTTCCTCTATGGAAAGTAGCGAAGTTCCATGAATACCCTATGTGTACATCTTTTTTAACTTGAGAAAACTAAGGTCATTAATAACAAAACTAATTATCCTTTCCAGCCCTACGAATCCTCATGGATCATGCTCCTTATGGATTGGAAACATATCATCTGGAATATCAGAGCAGAACTTACTTGACACGTTTTCTGAGTAAGTTCCTGTTGAAAACTTATTTTTATAAATTTTCAAAAAGTTATGCCATGATCAAGAATGGGTTAACCTTTAAGTACACATGTTCTTTTTGGTAATGTATAGTCACGAGTGGGGCCCTGAAGTATCCCCATAAATGTTTTTCAACAATTAATGAAAATTACTTAAATTTAATTTACTATTATTTATATTATTTAAATTAATTATTAATTTCCAATGTAAAAAAAGACATTATAATATTTCTGAAAAGTATTTATCATCTGTAAAACAATCAGTCTTTTGGTAATAAGTCTTCTACAAAAAACACCTTGTTTACAGGCATATTTTTAAGGCGCTTTTCTTATGGCCTAATATTTAACAAAACAGGCAACTTCTGACTAAATTATTATTATTTTCTAATATAATAGGAACCAAAAACTTGTAATTAGAATGAAAATAAACAATAATCATAATAATAACAAAAATGACCATGCCGCAATATTACTGTCGCTCACTAAGCTAGTAAATTGTTCTTTGGGTTCACAGGGCAAGCAATAAGTAATTGACATTGATTGTGGCTTGCAAATGGTTTTTTTGCAAGTTTTACAAACAAAACTTTTTGTCCTTGGATGTGGGGCAAACGTAGCATCTTTGCTTTATTTTAGGATCACTAGGACCAGCCTCATCTGAACTGGCTAAAGGCTGCTCTTTGTCGACCAAATTGAACATTATTGCTCGTATATCGTTGGTCAAGTTAGGATTATTTTTCAGCCTGTGGCAAACATATGGCTTTATAAGAGACATTGCAATTGACTTAATATTTTTTCGTCGGCTAATTTCTTCGTTTTAGTTAGATACAACTCAGAGAACATAACCATTAGCAATTATAATGTTCATTATAGCACCAAATATTGCATTAGACCATCTTCGTGTTCTATGTGAACATAAATAATTTGAACATTTCAAATCCAAGGCATCTTCTCCTCCTCTGGTGCTATTGAAGAATTCTATTATTCCCGGTTTCTCGGATTGCTCATTTACTGCTATTTCGTGGTGCATAGAGGAAAGTAGAACTACACTCTTGTAATAATAATAATATCAGTCTTTATTTAGCCAACAGCTATTCTCAGTACAAAAATGTATAAAATTGCAATAAGGAAATCACTGATGGCACATATTTACATAGTTAATATTTTTCATACAGTTATTAAATTGCATTGGATAGGTTTTTATTTACAATCCACCTTCTTACTTCTGATTGAAAACTTTTTATGCATTGTGTTGCTTTTGTATCATTCTCCAATGTATTATATGAAACTATTCCTTTATAAAATACGGAGTTTTGAGTCCCAGCTTTATTCATGTAAGGAATGTGAAAATCATATTTATTTATTTATTTAATGTAGTTCTAGTGGCATATTTATGAATATCACAATTGGTGGTAATCAAGTTTGTTAAATAGGGTGCCAACAGTCCAAATTTAATATTATGAATAAATTTTAGCACGTCGAAGTCCAACATTTGTTGGATGTTGAGCCAGTTTAGTTGCCCAAGCATGCAATCAATCTTGGTATACTTGTCACATTTAAGGATAATTCTCATACCTCTACTTTGCAAAGTTTGCAACCTTCGTGCACCATAACCTTTCATCATAAACAAAATGGTCGGACAATGTAGATAGTGTGGCAGGACTATGGCATTATAAATTATCCTCACACTATCTTGTGTCAAAAACTTACTGACTCTTAAGATAAAGCCAGTTTTTTTTGACAATTTTCTTACATATATAATCAACATGTACATCAAACCTTAATTTCCTATCAATTATAATTTAAGATAGTTCATACTTCACCACTTCACCATTAATGAAAATGTTCATTTTCATGTTGATAGCCATTTGATATTGAGAGTTGACCCCAAGAATCATTGCCTTTGATTTATTAGCATTTAATTTTATTTTGTTTATATAAAACTAGGGATGGGTTGGTTTGGTTCTTGGTTCTCGGTTCCACTGGTTCCTGAGCTTAGAACCGGAACCAAAGCCAAAAAGAATCGGTACCGAAATAATTGGTGCGAAAATCAGTTTGAAACCTCTTCACTCTCTTAGAGTGGAGGCTTTGCATTAAAACCTGGTGAACTAGGTACTTATGTGTTTTAAAATTCTCGTGAATTATTAATGAGATTCACACAGAAAGAGGACTATATGATTGATTTTATTACATTCAACTCTAGTAAGTGATTAAATACCACATTATTTAGCATTTGCTGATTGATATATGTAACAGGTTAACTCTACCTCTTGTGGATGTGAGCACGGGCATTGTGTTTTCGTGAATTGTATGATAAACTTCACTCATGAAAAAGAAACTTTCTTTCATGCTCGGGGGTCTCTATTCAGGTTTGCCTCACATAAGGCAGCTGACGAAAGTCTGCTTTTTGAAAAATTTTAAGTACTTGAGCGCAATGATAGTTGCAAATGGAAGGCAACCGCAATATGCTGTCTAAGGGTCCTATTCATAGTGGACACTTTAGGCTTAAGTATACTTTTGATGGGCTAAAGTGTCCTTTATGCGTTTCATAGATGTCACTTTAGACAAAATAATGCTTAAGTGTCACTTTATCCTGAAGTGACTCTTTACAAAGATGGTCTTTAAAGTCTTATCTAATGTATGTACGGATGTGCATTGAAAATGGCATCATGTAAAGCGGTGAATTGCAAGAATGCATGCGGAAATGCATTAATGACAGACAGGAAAATAGCCCTTGCTCTAATTCAGAGCCTGTATTCTCGCATTGCGTAAACAGATGCTACTTCAAATTGTGCCATAAAGTGCCTTGTGTAAAATGGTCTTAGAACTATTTTTATGTTGATTTTATTTCCATGATGCAAGTTTTCTGCCAAGTAACCATTCATCGTTTGCGCTAAAGTTTGCCGTTGACCATTCAGCTTTCTTGATTACTCAACTATGAATGGGTGACCATGACAAAAAATTGTTGGATTAACTATGTTGTTATTTTGAATCTTAAAAATTCTTGTGCATTTCAAATTGAAAAAAAAAAAACAGTTTGTTTGCAGGTTTTACAACCGACACATATATGACGGTTGTAAAACCTGATATCATTATTAGCTTCCAATGTGTGTGGGTAGCTGTAAGTATATTTACAGTAGTATACGCATTTATATATTTTATTTTATGAGAAGCATGTTGGTAATAACAAAAGCGGTGGCCTAAAGTATGAAATCTTTTTCTCCTACACGGATTATACTCAACCCTAAGTAATGGATGACTGTATAACTTCTTGGAGAGAGCGGGTTGTTTTTGCATAATTTTATGATTTTATAAAAATCCATAGCACCTCATGTTCGCAGTGTTTATAGTCAGGGTGTCTACCGGTCAGGAAAAGTCAGGAATCTGGGAAAAAGTTGGGAATCCGGGAAAAAGTCAGGAATTTAATAATGTCAGAAAAAAGTCCGGAATTCGCTGAAAAATAATCAAAATTCTGGAAAAGGATAAGTGATGGTTACTTGCAAATCATCACAATAAAAATTGGAACGATAGACATGGCATTACAAAAACAGATCTTCTGTTTCCCTTTTTGTCTATCTGTCAGTATCAAGGAGGTGGTCTTTTAAACCTCTCTGGTCAGTATGTGTGAGTTTGCAACTTTCGTTGTTCGATTGTTCTAGACGTGGACACAGTTTCCTGCATGCCGCCACATGACAAACCGGCTCGGTCGGTTGCAGGCTGAAGATAGTATACTTCCCTCCTGTCCAGGAATGATTATTTCGAAACAATGACCGTGGTTATTACAACGCTACCAAAGATTTAAGCGATCTATAGATCATACTATAGTACAATAGTGACATTTTCCACTAAGCCTTTTGCCATGCCTCTGAGGGTGCAACTCTGTTGAAATCCACTAGATATGTTATATTTAAGCTATCACGTCCTATGTTTCTATGCTGCACATGATCGGCTGGAATAAATTAAACTTACTGTGGAAATGCAGTGTTTTCTTTCACCCTCGTCATGAAGGAATTCCATTCAGTAAAGCCTACCGTTTGCCATTTTGTTATTTGCATTTGCCATTTTGTTATTTGCATTTGCCATTGAATTCTGTTGCTTCATTACGCCATTAACGCAAGCATTACGGCTTCATGAAAGAACATAAATCCACCCATGGAAAGTAGAAACTAAGGATGAGTTGATTCCTAATGTTGATCCTCGATTCCACCGATTCTCAGGCTTAGAATTGGTATCGAGAATCGATTGCCTAAACTCGATTCCGATTCCATCGATTCCAGATAGATAAATATTTTAAACATAGACTATAAGCTGAATGAATATATACATATTTGCTATTTGTCATTCAATACACTTTTTGAGCGACATAATTGTCTTTGTTATTTTATTCCCACCAGTACATCAATTTAAATAATAGTCATATGCTACTGGTATATTAATATCCCACCTGATATTAGGAATAAGAATCGATGGAATCGGAATTGAGAATCGATTTGAAATAATTTGAATCGGAATCGAAAAAAAGTGGAATCGAATCATCCCTAGTGGAAACATTGTATTATGTCATCATTATATTATATTAGTTTTTTATAAATAATAATATAACTTTGATGGAATCTTGTTTTCTGGAATCTGGAAACTAGTTATTTTCAGTTATTTCGTAATTCACTTCATGAGCATTCAATTAGATTTTTCTTCAACATTTTAGCGGTCATTATAAAAATTGCAATTTCAATTTTGCGCTAATTTTCACTGCTATGATGAGTTCCACAGTAATTGGAATACAATATTTCTCTAGCAACAGAACATGAATCTTTCCTTGCCTTGTTTTTTACTATAGATATATATTTGTTACCAAATATATTTGTAACAATTATATTTGTTACTATATATATTTGTTACAATATATATTTGTTACTATATATATTATCTAATTCTATATTATTCGTCCGCAAATTTTTCTTCCGGTAATTTTTATATATGTTGGAAATATCTATTGAACCGTTCTCTTTCGATAAAATGGCGTGAGCGTAAATGTTTAGATATGTTGTGAATGTTATTTCATCAGCCCCTTTCATTTTTCTACTTTGAATACTGGCGGAAGTGGTGAAACATATTTACAGAAACAGCTTTACGATGAAGACGTCTGAAGGTCGTACGTTCTCAATAGAAACCAACACAAGTGCCCTGTGTATGTGCTACCCTAACCCACATGAGTACGAGAAAATAGGAAAGATAGAGATAAATCCCAAACATGTGTAATGCCTTCTATTGTCATGCTTGACACTTTCCTGAGGTCAGAAAACACCCGCTCGAGAGCCGATGGCCCGCTAAGCAACCTGGCGCCCGGTATCATGTCATGCTAATATGCCACCCTTTGCTCCCCGGGCTACTTTCCCACCAGCCAACCCTTTACTAATGGGCTTTTCTCGATATCAATTTACCGTTAGTTGGAAAATTCATGCTGTTGCAGTACGCACATGTGTGTTTATTTTCCAAGAAATGGTAGGAACGGAAAAGAAAAATTTTATGATGAGCATGGGATGGGCTTTTCACACTTAGGGGCGAGGTCCTTTGCATATCGTGATTGTTTCCACGAGTACTTTGTCGGAAGGACGATAGTGACAGTCTTTTGTTGAGTTTCAGAGAATACGCATCCTTGATTTTCAGAGCGCATGCACTTTTTCGCTGAAATTCCACCGACACTAACTTTCCATTTTTAGTTCTAAAATTTTCGTTCTAATACAAGCAATGTAGTAGGAGTGAACACTACGGAAAATTATTTGTTTTCGCGCGGTAACATTTAGCAATCAGAAATGGATTCCGAAGAGGAATCAGTGTTGACCAGCAGTGATTCGGAGGTTATGGACATTGAAGTTCCTGGCTCCTAGTCAACTCTCTCCGGAGAAACAAGCTCCGAATCAGAAGGCGCAGCGGAACATTCGTGGGAAGCGGAGTGGGAGGAAATGCTTTCAACGAATCCTCCTCCGGCACCACCTAGGTTTCTTTTTGAAGGTAATTCTTTGATGAACTTCGACCTGGTTCCCGAATGAGATTCCCTAAAAAACTTTTTTCAACGATGAAAATGTTGACTTTATAACTTGGGAAACTAATAACTGCGCCAGTAACACTTTGCGTGAAAAAGCGGGGCCGAGCAGTGGTAGCGTAAATCAGTGGCGAGCTGTGACAAGCTCATAAATTCGTGTTTTTTGCCCTTGTAATGCTACAGAGCAGAGTGCGAAAGCCAGATACTGAGTTTTATTGGTCAACGAGACCTATACTCTCCTCTCTTTTTTTTGACACACAATGTCTTACCGATGATTCGTAAAAATAAGGCAATATTTACATTTTGCCTATAATAACGATTTTGATCCCCAAACACACCCCAACGCCAAACTAAATAAAATAGGGCCGATTTGCCAGAGGCTGGAGGAAAAGTTCAAGGCACTCCATACACCAGAGACGGATGTTACCATCGAAAAGAGCCTACGGCAGTTCATGCCTATGAAAAGAGCTTCATTTGGCAAGTATTTTTTCTTTGTGAATCGAGAACTGGATACGTGTGGTCAACGACAATTTACACGGGAAAGGGGACTGTGTTGGATAAAGACTTGGCCCATTTACCCATGACCTCAAAAGTGATGATGACTCTAATGAAGCCATTATTTGGCCTATGATATTTCCTGACGATGGATAACTTTTATACGTCTCCAGATCTAGCCGACTTGCTCGCTTCACACTCCACTGACTCGTATGGAACACTGAGGAAAGGGATTCCAGCACACTTCAAAGATAATCAAGTAAAAGAAATGAATTTTCTTGTTTTTGTCACAGAATGAATTCTGTTATAACATTTTCAGAGCGAAAGTCGTCGTCATGCGGGTTGCCTAACTTCCATAAATGTTTGTGCGTTGTTTCTTGATGTACTATGGACTAAAATTAATAGTTAACATTAACGTTGTCGGCAAAGATATGCTTTTGCAGTATAAACTAAATGTATTCGTCATTAGATGACTAACTAAGGTTTACAGGAAGGAAAGTTATACTGATATGCAGGTTGCCTAATTCTCTTAAGTTAAGGGGCAACATTCAGAAATTATTGATTAAATCATTAGTTATTTGGAATAAAAAATAAAGGAAAACATTTTCAGATTTGCCTCCCTTCAATGCTTCTGAATCTGAAATAAAAAAATATGACTTTTTTTGACCGGTTTTGTAAAAAAAATCCATCAGGGAAGTGGTTAATCAGCCAACATCGACAGCAGCCTGGCCCATTGGAGATATCGGATGGATTCTGAAGGGATGTTGGAGAGCAGAATCTTTTGAAACGACGGAAATGATGCTAGTAAATTTATGCCAATACGTGCCACCATGTTTAAGAGATGGACTAACTGAGCTATAAGTCAATGATGAAGAAAATCAATCACTCTACAGTACCATCAAAAGCCATGAAAAAACTAATTAGCACTTCGCATTTGGCCAGCTGAATGATTTGCTTTAGTTTAGCACTATGGACATGCGACGTGCTATCGATATTTTCATTGTGACCGCCCGTGTCCGTCACTGACTTACGTCCCATCCACATCCTATTTTCCCACTCACCACCCCCACCCCACTCCCTGGCTCTTGATTGTAGCACATTACCGCGCAGTTAAGTGCATCGGCTATGAGTGGTTTGGAGGGGACCATTCGACTGTGCCCCCAGGATAATCGCCCCAGTGGTGCCTTACACCCCTCTTCCCCCCTCCCATCATGTCACACCCGTGCCGAGCAGCATATAAGAGCAACTCAGGTGTCGCGAAAGATCTTCTTCATTTTTTTTCCTCTATGGGGAGTGTTCGCTAGAAGTGGTGAGCGGTGGGCCGAAGAGGAGACGTTCTTGGTGCTCCGGGGCCTGGAGGGGTGACATACATTGGTCCAGTATGGATATCAATCCGTACAAGGATTTGCCGATCTACGATGAAGAAAATCTACAGAAGTGTCGGAAAGTGCATTTCTTTGGAGTTCCTCCTCATGTTTATGCAGTGACAGATACAGCATATCAGTCAATGAAAGAAGAAGGCCGGGACTAGTGCATTCTAGTTTCGGGTGAGTGCTATCCCGGAGCCAAGCAATTCCGAACCCCCCCATGATCTTCCCTTTTACTCTCTCATGTGATCTTACCCAATCACCCAGCCCACCAACCCCGTTTTTTTTGCAAGACCTATTATTAAAAAAAAAACTAAATTTCATATGTGGGCGTTTGTCCCGGCTTTTAATAGGCCACAGCTCGCGGGTAAGGGCCGGGACCGTCACATCATATTATATCGATAGTTGGTAAAATTACACCTTACTTTACACACGCAGTTGAATTCCCACTCAATGTCTTCCGAAGTGTGGAAATGCTTCACGGTAGATCCATCCAACGAGTTTTGCACGAAGTATAATATTTGTCATTCCCTAATATCAACATCTAGCCTAAAAAGCATGCACAAAATAAGAATAAAATACATTTTTGCTGCAAGAGTCCAACAGTCTCTCCAAAGAAATGGAATACTTCACTAAATGCTCCAGAAACTTATGAAACAACAGTATGAATTTGAGTTGTTGTTGGAAAAAGTTGGAAGCTGTTAAATTTATATAGCTGTAACTAGACATTTATGGACATCTGTGTGTAACAATGATTACTTAGCTGTGACAGTTCACTTTCATGAAGAATCAGACCTAGGTTTCCATCTTCAGCATAAGAGCTTGGATGCCATTCCATTCTCAGAAATCAGCCATTTAAACATTGTGAAACAAAATGAAATACAGAAGTGTAAAATTTTAAATTATTTGCAGGAATATTCAGGAGTCCTTTTTTTTACAAGAAGTTAATGCTGACTGCTGTACTTTTGTATCTATCTTTTCTTAGATTGTTTTCTTTTTAAGAGAATTAGCAATCTGGATTCTCTAATTTTAAGAAATATAGCATAGTTTTGACTTATAATGTTGTAAATTTTATGATCCTGTGTATGCAATTAGATAAAGATAACTTGATCCTTTAATATAGATATGCATAATAATCAAACAAAAAACTTCCCTTGCTATTGAAAATCGAGCAATGCAAATATATAGTGCTAAATTAAGAACCAAAACCAAGAACCGAAGTTAAGAACCGAACTGGAAACGAGAATAAGTGGAACTGACCCATCCCTACATAAAACCATTCACCAAGTAGGATCAAGACCTCATTCAAAATATCTACAAAGAGTTTACTTCAGTACCATGATAGTATATCACAGTATCGGCTGCAAATAAATGATATTTTTTCACTTTCTCAAAGCATTTCCTAAATCATTTATATCTAATATAAACAGCAAGGGCCAAGCAAAGTTTCACATCTTATCTAAATGCAGTCGATCCTTAAATGTCCGCGTTGTGTTCTCGATCCTTGCTTACAACTTTCATATGTGGACTTGCTTGCAACAATTATGTTTCTATAAATTCAAGAGAGTATTCCACGCATAATTATTGTAATAATAACACAAACGACAGTATGCTGTTAAGGGTTAATCGTAACTGCTGGTAATATTGGGCTCTATGATTCCGAAAAGCCAAAGTCAGCTGTTTTATGAGGCGATCTTACAGACGTTAAAGTACTCCTTTATTACCAGTATTTAACTGGAGAAGATATAAGTCGGCCGGTGCTTGCGTGGAACAAAATCCCCGTAGGTGATATCTTGGTCATTAAGTTATCTAGCATTATTGCAAATTTCAATTAATAGAACTTTCTACGAACCATATATCCGATTTTATACACTTTTTAGAGAGGTAGGAGTTATGATATTTTTTATCGTTTCCAAAGTGTTTGCTGTTTATAGTCCGTTGCCTTGCTATTACTTGCAGCCGCGACATATTTGGCGCACCCAAAACATGGGGGCAATA
Organism: Pyrrhosoma nymphula; assembly: GCA_963573305.1. Classification (NCBI taxonomy): domain Eukaryota; kingdom Metazoa; phylum Arthropoda; class Insecta; order Odonata; family Coenagrionidae; genus Pyrrhosoma; species Pyrrhosoma nymphula. Next base: position 127,247,690 of record OY754328.1, read on the forward strand.
ACAATACAGCAATGCGCAGTACAGTACACATGTCCAGAAGTGTCAAAATTCAACGTGTAATATTCCAGTGTTTGGCATCTAACTAGAATTTGATGTCATTGAAAGTGAATAACATCATAAGTAATTGAAGTGTTCGAAAATATGATCTTTAATAGCTATCTCAATAGAATGTTTTTTCCACTCACCAAAAATTTGCACAACAATGGCTACATTTGCGTTACAGTGGTAGGAATTGGCTTTGGAGTTTTTTGGATTATTAATCATTTTCGGTATTAACGAGAGTTCCATTTAGCGAGTGATTTTTCAGATCCCGAGAGCTGTTGCTAAATAGGGCTTTAATGTAGTAACTATCTTCGTATTTTCACATTTGTATCTGTTAATTGATTATTTATTTTTCCATGGATCATATTCCCTTTGCACCAAAAGGTTTACAACAATGTATATGGATTTGAATCCATTTTATTTATTTGCCAATGACATTTTATAAGACATGCTTTTTTCCCTCTCCAAATATGCCAAAAAATGAGGTGTGTCTTATGCATCAGTAATCAAAATTATGATTGGATATTTCAGTCTTTTCAAACTAAATTTATATGAAACATGTTTATATGATATAGAGATTTTATGTATCATTTTTTTTTTGCTCTCATGTTTACAAAATGTCCTGGCCTCTAAGACACATTTTTACTCGAGAGATTTGGAATGCTAATAAAGATGATTGGGGTTATCCAAGGGCTCCTCTTGACTTAAAAATAGTTATTGAATCTTTTTAATGCTATCTTATCATCATTATTTAAGGTATTGTCATCATTACAATAAACCCTCGACTTCTTCGAATTAGAATTTCACTTTTTAAGTTTTAAAACTATAAATATGGATTCTTTTGTTCTGATTTAGCTATATTTTATCTCCGTGTTCGGCTAACTTAGCGATTATTCAAAATCCATGCGAGGGCATCAAATATGGTGGCAGTAGTGTTCGTTTATTCCTTTCAGTTCAGTGGGCTTGTTTTCTTCTTGAAACTTTCTTATAGAGAGAGTGGTCGGGATTAAAATTATTTTTTGCTTGGGAGGGGTACATTAATGCCGATCATCGCGGAAGAATTTTTGCGCCTTAATAAAACCACCTTAAACCCTCAGACTCGTTTCACTCTTCAAGACCAAATGTGGTTTGAGCCTTTCGTGTAGTGCCATGTTAAAATTGATAAAACTTTGATTGGATTGATTCAAAATGACCAAGATCCTTCGAAGTGCGCTAAAATTAAAAGGCTTTTGATGCAAAAAAATCTTTGTACTTGCTGTCTTTTTTTTGTTGCAAAATTAAAGAAATTTACTCAAAGAAATGGATAGCTAAAGCTTAGGCTTTTGAATTTCCTCTTTATTTTTGAGGTTCTCAGTCTCATAGGGTGACGAAGTGGGGTTGTGGAGACATGAGATTGGGTCTGGAGGAAATTACAGTATGCACTGAGTAAAGGGCTTTCAAGTGTTATAAGGAGAATGAGATAGGATTCAGATGGGAGATGAGAGAGATGGGGTTAGGTTGGGAGGGAGTAGGGTTGGGGGGGGGGGGATGTTGTGAAACTTGAAAATCAGCCTACACCTATTGGGGCGAAGGCAAAGCTATGGTTTTATTATTTCAGTTTTTTTTGCCATTGAAGGTTTCCATCTCTCTATTTTTGCTGCAGACTGCACTCAAGCAGCGAGCAAATGATGCACTATCATGCATTTGTTTCTGGGATTCAACAACCAATAACTTTAATAGAGCAGCTATTTTAAAAATGGCCATCCCCTTTTTCCCTTAAATTTTTAATATAATCAGGTGTTGATTATATTTTATTCTTCTAAAATATAATTTTAAAAATCAAGGTGCGTCTTATGTGCCGGTGCATCCTAAAGGAAATACAGTACATACATTTTCTTAAGTTATGCAACCATAATAAATGGGTCGATTTTTTTTCGTGAGATTATTAAATCATGTTACGTAGAATATGTTTATAAATGTAAGAAGATTGAACCTAAATGTAATCTAAGTTTACATTTTTCTAATTGGAAGGGTACTTAAATTTGATGTCATTTGGTAATTATCTGAGGATTTTCACTTTTTTGTATGTTGATTGATTAGTTCTACATATCATTATATTTTTTTTTTAGGTACGGTGTTGTTTCAAGTGTTAGAATTCTACCGAAAAAGTTTTGTGCCTTTGTTAACTTCCAAGATGCAGTTTCGGCAGGTACAGCGATGAAGCATTTGCAGAGATCGTTATTAGGCGGTGAGAGGATTCTCATCCGGTTTCCTGATAAAACCACGCCAGTTATGCTAAAGTCTAATGTATCATGTATGTTGCCTCCAGCTACATCTCATTCTGCCAGGGCTTCCCACAGTAATACAAGGGCTCTTATTGGACGTAATTGGAATTCTAAGTAACATAAGGAAGAATATTGTCCATGGCCGGATAATGTGTATTAGTTGTGATTCCTCTTTGATGCAATGCTTTTTGTAGGCCTGTACTTTAACATATTGTGTATAGTCCCTGGAGTATGCTGTACAAAACATTTGGCTTTCGTTTCATCAACATGTATCTAATTTTTACTGTGTCAAATTTAGGTGATTAAAATCAGCCATCTTTTGCTCTTATGAATTGGTCTAATCATGAATTGAATATTTTCTACAAATTTTGCAGCTTACTCCAAAATAGTGCTAGCATTACCGACGGCATTCTATGGAATTGTTCTTTCATTCATGGTTATATTTTATCTTTTGACATACCAATGTTTCTATTTTTAGTTGAAATTTAAGTTTAGTTACGTTTATATCACAACATACTTCTGTTCTCCGATTCATTTCTTACTTTAGTATTTTATGAACTCATGATTTATTGCATGACCTTTGGTAATAACAATCTATGAAATAAAAAGTGGAAGTGCCTAGACAATATTTCCATGACATTTTAAGGTGATTTGACTTTGAGATATCTACTCAAGATTTCATGAAGTAGATAATTGACCATTAATTTTTAGCTGAGATTTTTAGGTTGAATCATTTACAACAGCCCATTTTAGTCTTGTTTCCTATGCTTGCATTTTAATTTGTTCCTGAAGTAAAGGCTTTTAAAGTTAATTGTATTTCAATCCAATTTTGGTATGACTGATGGAATATTTAGGAACAATTAACGGAATATGCTTGTAAATAATATTATTTATCTCAGTAATTTGAGTAATTTTCATACTCATGTACATAAGCTGTATTATACCTATTTGGATGTATCTCAATAGCATTAGGTAAATAGGTAAACTAATACCACATATTGAGACATTAAACTGACATATTAGGTACTCAGACTGCTCAAAATACATTAATATTTGTACTGGGGAATTTTTGTTTCCAATTTTGTACGCTAAAAGTAACATAGGTGAATGTTGAATCAATCCTGTGATAAGATAATAGTAACCAGTTTTTGTGTCAGTGAAATTGATGAAAATTATTACAGTATTCTTTGGCTCTATTTTGAATACTCTTGAGCTGTCAGTGATGTGAACTTAAATATATGTGTGGTAATTATGCAAATTTTATGTTTTTGTGACTATGTGAACATGAAAGTATTGTATGCTCTTGCATTTTTTCATAGTGTTCCTTTACTGAAGTTTCATGACTAATTTTTTGTTCTTAGAGCAATTTCAGATTTGATTTTTAGTTGCTTCATGAGTCCATTGCCATTGGATTTCTAAGTCACTTAAAGCTCTCTGTAAATGTCATTTATTATCATATTTTTTAAATGATTGTTTTAATGTACCTTAAGGCACTAATTATTCCTCAGCACTTAGTGTCATAATTGATAGAAAATAGGCTGAACACATATTATTGAATGACCTAATTTTGAAAAGCCCATTTTTATCTGGGAATTGGTCTACCTCATATTCATGAAGCTGGGTTCCAAGCAGTGATCTTAACAGTGATCAAAAACCTCTTTGATTTTTTGGGTGAAATTCCGTAAGAGGAATAGGTTTATTACTAGGAGTGAGAGCATCTAGCATTTAAAATTGTTAGTGGTAATGTTTCATTATTGAAATCAAAAATTATTAAAGCATTGAGTATGTACTTAATATCTTTGTCAAAATGTCATTGTACTTATGTAGGTTAAGCTATATTTTTCTGGTTTCATGTATGATGTTTTATGGTGCATTTTCTGGCAGTGAGGCATGTAGGAGAAAGAAATGCTTTGAGGGAGGAAAAGGATTATTTTTTTATTTCCCCATGATTCAATAGATGCATAGATAGATGCATAGGTTTCCCCGTTTGTAAAAAAATATCCAAGTACTGTTGTGCATATGACATTCAAAGTCTCAAATTCATTTATTATTCTACTTCATATTTAAAGCTCATATGTGACTTAAAAGTATTGATTTTTCTTTTCAAGGTATTATGGTTGATTATCTATTATTGTATAGTGAGTAAAAGTTTTATAATTTCATATTCTTTACAGCAAGATCAGATTTTCAAGAGTAAAATTAATAATATGAAAACTGGTGCTATAAATTCTACGAAGTGCATAATTTTTCAATGCATTTTAGAATCTCAAGTTAATCTTATGGAAGTATTAGATCTTGTGATAATATATTGTGGATGGATTTGCTAAGATCAAAAATTGTTCAAGTTTATTGTGTGATATTTGTTGGCATAATAGACTTTGTTCTAGATAGAGTCCCAAGTCCCTCATGGTTTGTTGCTGAAGTTAATTTGTAGCAAATTCTCTCTCTTCTGTTGTAATGGCTACTACTTCATGCTATTCCTCTGTAATTCACTGGTCAATTTACTAAAATTATGGATTGGGTCACATGGACTCATTACTCAATTCATGTTCATCATTGTCACTGAACTCTAATTATAAAAGTCAGCATTGCAATTATTCATATCAGTAACAGGCATTTCCCTGTGTTCCCATTTACTGTTAAGAACTCCTGAGACTAAATTTGTGATAATAAATTTCCTGTAAATATACCAAGATACAGGAGTGTATTAAATAATGTATTTATTTATATGAACTAATATTTTTCTAATGTTTGCTATGTTTCAATTAAAGATTCGGGTGCATTTTATTTGTCATTTTTATTTTTCCTGTATCCAACCCATTACCTTTTCCAGTCAACTGTTTTATAAAGACATTGCTTTTTAGTGTATATATAGTGCCTACTTGGACCGTAGTGGTTGGAGGTTTATTTTGCTCTAGTACCCGAAGAAGACAACTTGTGTAAATAGGCATTTTTCATTATTTTTGCATATTCAGGTTGTTATTTTAAAGTAAGTTATTACGTAGATGGTATCAGATGGTTAAAATCTACAGATATTATAAGATTTTGTTCTTTCTCGGCAAATTTGATGCATAAATTTTTCTTGGGTTTCCATCCGAGTAAGGATTTTGGCTGCTGCCAACGTTTCAATGGAATACTCGTCTATTGTCTTCAGAGCAATGATTTGCAGGACATTCTATTTATGCTTATATACCCGTCTCATTGGGGGGGCATCATTGTATTCTTTTCTCCATTATTTTCAAATTAACTGTTTCAATTCCCTGCTTAGGTTGTACCCAGAGTCCTGATTTAACGTATTATTTTCCAGCCTGATTTCAATGACTTCTTCAAGTAGACGCTCTCAATACCCTTTGGCTTTGGAGACCAGTTGAGCATCAATAAAGGAGGTGATATGGTCTTCTGATAGGCTATGTTCAGCCAAGGCAGATTTCTCTGGGTGGAACAGCCTAATATGTACACCTCCTATGTTCCTTAATTCAGGTCTCTATCGTGTGTCCTGTCTCCCTGATGTATATTTTGCTGCAATGACATGGAATACGGTAAACTCCCGATGTCTTGAGTCCCAATTTGTCCTTTACTCACACCAAATTGCCACGCAGTTTTTTTGGTGGTATGTGCATTGAGTTTGTATATTCCGTTTGGCCAGGATCCTAGAGATTTTCCCCACGGTGGTTGAAATATATGACACAAGATCTGGTAATAGGTTCTTTCTCCTTGGAAGACATTTCAGGAGTGAGAAAACTTTCAATGCAGCATTTTTCGCAATCGTGACAGGTTCTTTTCAGGGTCACTGAAAGCTCTCTCTCCGTATACCCATTTTGACAGGATGTTTCCTGTAGGAGTTCTATTTCTATGGGTAGGCTTTCCTTGTCTGCTACAGTGTTTGCATGATGCACTAGGGTAGAAATGACTTCTCTTTTTTGGGATGGGTGGTGGTTACTTCGGCCATTTAGGTACAAGTCTGTGTGTGTAGGTTTCCGATGCACTCAGTGACCCCAAGTACCGTCCCCCTTCCGTTGGATTAAAATATTGAGGAAGCATAAGCAATTGTTGAGAATTTAGAATTATTTTTGGGGGAAAGGATGGGTGATAAGGATAGTGCATTATACTTACAGTTCTTAAAGGTTTAAAATCAATAGACTTATTATATTTATATATTATTGCCAGTTCTTTGACCTGTATATTTTTTGTTCTTAATCAAATTGCACAGGGCACTGGGTGAACCACATTAATGAATAGCTGTACGCAAAAACTATGTATGCCCAGTAGTTGTATTGTTTTCTTATTTTCCAGAAGTGTGATTTTTGAAAGACTGGATGGTAATTACCATATTGCCTTAAGGCTTGATAATTACCAGGCACATTTCTGTGACTGCTGTTCATCTTGCATTTCAGTTACACATACACTTAAGCTGTTCAAGTTGAACCATACACTAGTCATATTCATTGTTTGGATTTTATAAAACTTGAGGAAGTAGATCCATTACTTATACTTAGCTAGCCATAGCATATTTTCATGCATCTCTATTTACGCATGTCTTAACATGCATCAAAACAACTTAGATCCTGAGTGCCATATGAAGTTCTCATAATGGAGAACACAGAGTGCTGAAGTTCTATGAGCGTCACATATTTCCTGGTGTCCATTTTAATGTTCACAATAAATCGAATCTTAAAAAAATAAGTTCAGGCGTATACATCCTATCTCCAATGTGAGGAGCTTCATATCAATGAATGCCTATTGGGTGCTCTTCAGAGCACTTTTGAAGTGCTACTGTAGTGCTACGTGCTACTCGAATGAAGAAAAACCTTTGACCATAATGATGTAGTAGTTGACAATCGTGATTATAAAAGGGAAAAACTCGGATTATCAGAAATATAGAAGTGTCAGGTGGATGTCAGCAGAGCATTTGCAGTAGCATAAGCTGCATGTATAGGTACCATATGCTTATCATGTGCATCATCTGCATATTTTTGTTTACAGGTCTGTACTTCCAAACTGGTTATTGCATGGGTCCGGTAGGTAGGACTATGGTCAATCCATCCAAATGAGAGAGTTGAGAAGAATGAGGGCTCATTTAAAACAAGACAGTTTCCCATTCATAAATACACCTTATAAGCTATGCCTGGTCGTCAATGTTGAGTTGGAATTGTGATGGCATTACAAGGTCGACTGTGTATTTTCTGAATACTTTTGACCAATAAAACATTATTATTATCATCCTTGTGTTTTGAACAATATTTTAATGGTTTAATTAATCACAGAAGCATATCTCTTAACTTCATTGTATGAATACTTATAAAACATCCTGAGATGTTTCATGCGAGTTATCCTTGTAAATTTCAATCTATCATCAATAATACATAAGGAAATATTATTTTTGACTGCGGAGATTGTGTATGTCAATCTCTTAATTCAATCAATTAATTCACAATTTTATAAGTGCCGAAAACATTAGCCCTGTGACACACTTTACCACTGAAATTATTATCAACATTTTTTACTGTTCATTTTCGTCGCATAATAATTCACCTTTAACTTTGAATGGACTTTAGAAGACTCGAGCGAAGCAAATAAAAATAATATAAATTTTATAATTGAAGCAAAGACTTTTTTTAAATTACTTAAGAATTAGACCCGTTTTTATTGAGAATAAGGGGAGTTTCAAATCGGTCCTTCTTTTTTATTCAATCAATTTTCGCGGTAATGCGCATGATGTTCGCACAATGTTTTAAAGTGCCCGCCGGGTATGGTCGTGCATCGTGCTATTTGTTATTTTCGAAATTTAGTGTTCTTCAATTTTATCTCTATTTCCGATGTTGAAGTCACGTTTGTTTCATTATTCCATTCGATTCAATGCTCCATAGATTAAAAGAAGGCGTTCCAGGATCACAGTAACCATTAGATTGTACTTTAGAGGTATGAGAGAAGTGAGTTGCTCGGTTCGAGAGGAGGGATTTTTTGGGGGCTAACTACCTGCGCGTGGTTCGAGAAGGTAAGTGTGGCATAGTCATCGTAATGTACTGAATGATGCCATGATTGAACGGTGGGAAAGGTTCCATATAGACGTGTCAATTTGTACTCGTTACATATGTTCCCGATACATAAATTGACGAAGGCGACTTGCGGAAGAGTGGAATGGTCTTGTGCTGGAAAAGAGAAAGAGACTTGAGGATCGTAAAAACCTCACATGTGCCGTAACATCGTGTACCCATCTCAAAATTGAAGAGTTATCCTATGACCGATTTGAACCGCCGTGTAATGTTTTTAGCTTGGGATGTAATTCATTATAATGACTTATTATGTGAAACCTCCAGATGGAAGAGTTCTTCTTCGTGTACTGGAGGATGGTGTACACAGCCGGCTGAAACTATTAATGAATATACATTCTCCAAAACCATTCGAAACTGAAGGCCTGAGCATTGAACATTTGATGGAGAACTCAACTTTGGATCGAATTTCTCACTTCATGCTCAGGTTTGACTGCTTTTTGTTGATTAACGACTGCATACTGATAGTATGTAATTCATTCATGGAAATTCAATTTTGTTCACAGATTATCGTGCCTTTTCTCCCCTGAATTTAAAATCTTCTTCATTCGAACCGAAACCAAGCTTTTTGAAGAGAGACTTTCATCTTATGATTGGACTGACGTTCATAAGATGATTCAAACACTTCAAAGACATCTGCGCGAAAAAAATACGACCACCAATTCGTGTGATAGGAGCATAAACGCTTATTCAGCTGTTAGCCATACATGCACAGAACTGTTGAAAAGAAAGCTTCTTAAACACGCCTTCCACAATTCTCATGATGGTGCCTGCCGTGAGCATGTTGTTATTGGTAAGTAAATTTTATAGTTAAGTACCTCCCAATTAGTGTATGTTGAGATTCTTTCAAAACCCCTTGTTGTGGTAGGTCGGGGATATTGTGAGTGGGAATAGGTAACTTCAATTTACTATTGTAACAAGCTAAATTAATGGGGTGAACATTGTTTTAAGATTATGAAAAGGGAGATGGGTATTTTTTTATCATGATGTCATCATCATTATTAGTTATTCAATCATGAGATGGGTGGACTGCAGCCCTCCATTCTATCCTGTCACCTGCTTACTCATATATCTCCTCATAGCTTTCCTGTTCCATATCCCGTTTTAGAAAGCATATGTATTTGTCCCTCAGTCTTCCTTGTGTGGCTTTCCCTTTTATAATGTTCCGTAGAAATTCATTGTCTTAAAGTGTCACACAGGCAACCTGAACACACAAATGTGTTCAAGTTGCCTTGTTGGTAATTAGTTTTTTTCATCAATAATGCTTTCTTGGCTTAAACTTTTATTCGCTTGATGTCCATTCAACTTCTTACATCCCGTATACAGTTGCCAAGGTAGTTGAAGTATTCCCCTCGTTCAAGCACCTCTCCTTTTAATGTGATGCCCACATTCGGCTTCTCTCTTCTACATACTAGGATTTTCATTATCTGAAAGTTATATCCCTTTAGTACTCAATCCATTATTCAAGGAAGTTTGCAGGCATTATGGCTACTCTGCAGTGATTGCTATGTCATTAGCGAGATGAAGCACGCTGTTTTCTTCTTGATCCACCATAATTCCTTTGTTTCCAATGTTTTGGACTTATTTTACGGATCCATACAAATATATGTTGAAAAGTTTCAGTGAAAGGTTGCATCCTTGTGTATTGCCTTTGTTTATTTTAGGTTCTATTTTTCTTCCGTCCTTCATCCTCATTATGGTGACAATTGTTTCCTGTAGAGTTGGTGGATTGTTCTTCTGTCATTGTTATCAATTCCTCTTCTTTACAGCAAATTGAACACCTTATTCCATTCCAAGTGGTCTAAAGCCTTCTTCAAGTCAACTAATGCTATGTAGAATGGTTTTTTGACATGTATCATCGTTTCTGTGTGCATTTGTTGACAAAGTATGGCCTCTGTGCTTCCTATGTTCTTCCTGAATCCAAATTGGTAGTCTGAGAGGTTTTCTTCTCCATTTCAACTTCTGTGGTAATTCACATCTCTCAGTCCTTATCGTCTTCGGTCATGCAATCATTACATTCTTCTCAAAATCCTCCAGCATCTTTTCATTGCTGTAGCTGTCTTTGATTACTGCATTCAGGATTTCTTTTCAAGAACCATCTAGATCCTTGATGATTTCTCATTTATGTTGTCTGGTGCCTTGTTTTTCTTCAACTCTTTTATTGCTCTATCGCATTCACTCATTAGGATACTAGGACCTTGGTTGTCTTAGTCCACATTCTACTATTTCTTCATTAGTCGATCCTCCAATGTCTCTGGTGCTTCATATTACTTTTCTGTGTATTTTCCCGTGTTTACTTTTGACCACCCTGCATTCAATGTTGTATTACAATGAAATGCAATATGTATATCTTACTGTGGAAAATAAGACTTTCACTGGCAAAGACTTGTTTTATTCCACTTGTTACTTTCCCTTCTGTCTCTTCTCATTACCCCTTCCGCTTGGCTAAACTTCCTCTGTGACATTATGTCCTGTGCATCAGTCTGCCACCAGCTTTTGTGAGAGCTGTATCTCATCTTCAGAATACCATGCAAGTCCCCTAATGGGCGTGTGGACAGTGTGTATATTCATGATGAACATAAAATGCTAAAGCGACAAAAGCTGGGAACTAAGGAAATGTTTAATTGTAGACTTTGATTAATGAGACTGATTAACATAAATGTTAAAGTGTCGTGATATTTGAAGTTTGAAAATTGAAGCAGTAATGTGTGAGGTGCTGTGAGTAGTGGGTAGCTGAGTAAGTAGGCTTTATGCAAAAGTGTTACTGACTCATGCAACCAGTCCTAATGATAGTGATTCTGATATCTTATATTGTGGTGAAAGAAAGACATTTTTAACCTGTCATTTCACTGACTTCTTTCCTAATCTTGCTTATGTTATAGTCTACGGTATTACATATGTTGAAATTTGCAAAAATTTTGTCAATTACTTCTGGAAATAGATTGTCTTCTTATGTTAAAGATAGTCTTTACCATGGTATTTACAATACCTGTATCTGATAGTGCTTGTATTGTGGGCTTGTTATGCATAATAAGATAAACACCCTTCAAATATCTTCTTATGGATCATACCTTCCTATGCTGTGGACTTTCTACTTTGGCATTTAAATCTACTTGATAAGAATACCATGTGCATATGTATAGACAATGTTTTATAAAGAAGTCCCAGGTAAAAATATCTGGTCTGTAACTAATCTGGAACTGGTCTGAAAGGGCAATTTCTGGTCTATAAGTGGTCTGTAACTGGACTGGAATTTGAATGCATAAAACAAACTGGTCTGGAACTACTCTGTAATATTCCATGGTCTGTAACTGGTCTGGAAACTGGTCTGTAATATTCGATGGTCTGTAACTGATCTGGAAATGCTCTGTAATATTTGATGGTCTGTAACTGATCTGGAAACTGTATTGGAACTGCTCTGTAATACTCATTGGTCTATAACTGCCCTGCAATATTTGTTGGCCTATATTCTGATCGTAACAGAGCTGCAATATTTGATTCCACGATCTGCGACTACTCTGAAATTTGACTTGTAACTAATCTGTGATTAGAATAAATTTCAGGCATTAGCACCATATGAAACTAGGTAACCCAAACTTAAAAGCCACTACTTAATAATGATCCACACTAGTTTTTTTGACTGGTTCCTTCCCAGCTAGCACACTCAAATTGGTTTACGTAAACACCCAAGTCATTGGTGGAGCAACAGTTGATGCTCGACCGTTGCGCTGAGTTTGACGGCAAAATGACGACAACCGTGAAAATGAAATGATGAAGAAAATCAAAGGTACTGATGTGTGCATGAAGAGCGCATGTGTAGCATGGTGAAATATGTGAAGTAGGTGTTGTTAGTGCAGGGGTGTTAGATATTATATTAGTGTCATTTGTGCGAATTACTGTCAGTCATTGCGTGCATTAACTCTGATTTTTGGAAGAAATAGCCTTATTCCCATGTGTTTCTGTGTTTCCCATGTTAGCTGTTGACCTTGGGATAAAGTATTGGGTGTACCCAGGGCCGTATTTACGGCAGGGCAAACCGGGCAACTGCCCAGGGCGGCACATTTTAGGGGGCGGCAAAATTACTGGAAAGCTGCACAAAAAAAAGCATAGACATGAAACGTTGGGGGGGCAGCAAATGTTTTTTTGCCCAGGGGCGTCAGAGGTCCTAAATTTGGGCCTGGGTATACCTGAGATGTACATGTGATACAGGTTCAAATCCTATTGAAGCCTAATTTTTTTCTATTTTTTTTAAATATTTCTCTGAAGTGCCTGTAGATGTCACTCAAGTCGGTTTGAGACCCGTTATCCAGACCAGACTGGTCTGAAACGGTGTTTCAATTTCTTCCCAGTTACAGACCACTCGGTCCAGACCAGTTCTAGATTTGTTACAGACCATATATTTTTACCTGGGGTGTACTGAGAGAGAAGTTACAACATTTCCTTATTTGTCAATGTACTTGCACTCTTCCCGTTTAATGAATTGTGATCTATGATTTGATAGATTACTTATTTCCTTGATTTACTCTATAAGAGTGCCATATGCACTTATCGGCTGAATGGGATGGTGTTGGCATTTTAAAATCACGGATCAAGCATTCGAGAGCATCAGCTTTCCACAATGGAAACACTGGTTTCCATTTGATTACTGAAGTTATGCATTATTGGGCCATGCTCATGGGCGTAGCTAGGGGGGTCCCAGGGGGGGCCTGGCCCCCCCCAGAAAGCTCGTGGCCCCCCCAGAAAAATTTGACAAATCGAAATTGTGGCGGCCACGCTTCACACAGCACTGCCAACCGTGCGCATGCTGACGAGCCACAGCATGGTGGCGTGGTCCTTTTGGTCCCGTTCACACATTTCCGGGGAAAAAACATCCCCTCTTTCAGTGGGGGGACCACCCGGAGGGTGGGAGGTCCCATGGCCCCCCCCAGCCAAATTCCCTGGCTATGCCCATTGCCATGCTTAATTTTGGATAGCTACCAAACTGCTCTTGATGCTGTAGCCCCTGTATACAAGTGCCCGGGAGATAGTGGAAATTAACTGGCGTTAAAATGAGATACTAATTTGTTCCTAGTTTGAAGGTTTCAGGCTTAACTACATGAAAATTAATTTTCTAAGCAAGAGGAAAAACATTTTTTTCACTGATATTTAATTATTGTAGTTACAAAATTCAGCTTATACCAACACACAGGCATCATCTTAAGGTACAAAGTTTGTTGTTTATTTAATACTGTCCATTGTTGCTAGGTTATTGAGGTGTAGATTTAGTAGGGATGGGGTGGAGGATAAGGAATGGAGGAGGATAATGGTGGAGTTGTGGGGGCTGGGTGGGTGATGGGCTGGAATGGCATGGGTGATTAGGGTTAGGGTGAGGAAGGCAGATTCCTGGTAGGGGTCTTGCCCGTTGTTCCCTCAGTGAGAGGGAGGATTGGAGGAGGGGGTTTTTTCTTGAAAAGGTTTTCATTTTTTAGATGACTATCGATAGTTCAGGTTCCTCCTAATCACAAATTCTTCCCACATCCATCTTTCTTCCCTTCTCCATATGGTGTTAAAAAATCTTCTTCCTTTCCCTTATATCTTTGGCATCAGGGCCTCTACAAACTCCTTACACCTCGTACGGTCCTTCACCAATATCTTCATCTCCCTCTTTGTTATCCGTCCTCTCTTCCCATACTTATTTATTGTTCCCATCCATGTCTATCTTGACCCACCTCTACTTCTTTTTCCTTCTGGTTTAGCCTCCAGTACTTAACTGGGGATTCTTCTTTGGTTCATTCTACTGAGGTGTGCATACCATCTTAGCTGGTTTCTTTCTTTTTTTTTCAATTAAGGGCTCCTCCTGGAGTTTTTCTTTAATCCTTGAGTTTCTTTCCAGGCCTCTTTTGGTCTTATTTGTCATTCTCTGTAAGAATTTCATTTCTGCTGCAGTTATTCTACATTCTGTTCTGGTTGTAACAGGCCAACTTTCGGAGACAGTTTTGAATAGGTAGATAAATTGTTTTATCTATATCTATCTTTGTTTTTGTCTATTTATCTTTTTTCTTTAAATGTATTATATATCTGTTAGTATACTTTACTGGCTTGTTTTATTCTGTGATATTCTTGTTATATTCGTAAGAGTGATTTTTCCCATTTTTGTAAAATTTGTTCCTAAGTACATATTTGTATTCTGTTGCAGTCTCTATTTTTTAATTTTATATGTCTATCCCTTTACACATTCAATGCGGGTCGCGAATTTAACCCTTTAAGTGCCAACGTCGCTGTGAGCGACTCTGTCAAATTTTCCCGAAAGTGCCAGCATCGCTCTAAGCTCCTTTTTTGTCGATGGCTGTAATTTGCAAGAACTGGGATAGAAATCACTACAAGACTAGGTTAAGTTTTAGATATAACATTAAAATATGTTTGAAGGTGATCTTTTTTAAATCTTTTGCAAATCCTGACTTAATACAGGTGGATTAGGTCATAGGGATGAAACTAGGGAAATAGACAGCTGAATGGACAAGTTAGAAATATCTTTTTCCCACAAGACTATAAGAGATCCAAAAAGCTGTAAGACTATAGAAATGGAGGTCTCCACTCCTATTAAAATACAGCAATGATATGTGCTGGCATTGCCTCAGAAAAAAATCAAAGTGGCTCAGGTCCCAGTGGTGAAGGACATTTTTAAGTTGAACCCCCATCTCTATTTAGGTGCTATGTGGAGCAAACTTAAAGTGTATTACTCCATCGGTTGGATGGGGTGTTATACTGTAGATCCTTAGGCACACTTTATTAGGAGTGGGCTACTGCCAATTCTGTTTCTTCCCACCCTTCCTTAAGTTCCCAAATAATCCTTCCCTTATGAAGTTACTGACCTTTCCTTCGTGGTAAAAATGACCTCATCTGTTGGTCGCCTTCCCAAATAACCAACCCATCTTTTGGGAGATGATGAAGGAATATTTCAGAAATTCCAGAATTAATGAAGAACCTTACCCAGTGGAAAGTCTGAGGAATGTCAATATTGGGATACTGATTTCCTGTGTCCGAAGGCATTAGTCCTTCACGTTTGAAATGAAGAGCTCAAAGCTAGTAATTTTTTTGCTCTAAATTCATACCAATTTCTTTATCAAAACATGGAACTGCATGGGCTGTTGAAGGGGCCGATGTTAGCCTTTCTTAAAATCTCTGATTTTCTTCATTTGCTTTCACTGAACGATATTTTTTTAAACTATGAAACATCTTGTAAATGCAACAATATTCTTTTGCCAGTAGGTAAAGGTTTTTTAAAATCTGAGTTGAATGCCAATCAATATATTTTGGGGGGGTTATCTTTCAGTTGATTTTCAGCATTGCTCCTCCTTGGTGAGAGGACGAGAAGTAGAACTGAAGTTGGGAAGGTGTCATGTGCATTGTGGAGCCTGGGGCAAACTCTTGATATGCTTCTTCCATGATTTATTAGTACATGGAGTAGAGGATTTGGCAAGGTCACTGATGTTGGAGGCTGTCAATGGTGACATTAGATTGAAGTCTATTGTATCACACACACTTGAAAAATTCAGTGATTGTCACCAGCTATCCACCAATGGAAAGTTGAAGGTAAGTTTTTCATTTTTGAAATACATGATTGGGGAAAAAGTCATTACCTTTTAATAAGTGAACATTTTCTGTGTGTGGAATAATGAAGATCAAAGAAAATGACCCCCAGAGAATGCTTTAACTGGGCTACCTTCTGCGGTATTACTTACTGATACGTAGCAATGGATCGCCAAAATATCTATTTCCCTTCTGTCATTTTCCTCTTGTATCAATTTTCTTCCTCTTTGAAATGAGAGATTCTGTAGCCATTGTGGCCTAGGGTGCATATGCTTTCATTGTATCGAGGGGGCTTGTGGCACTTTCCTTCCTATGCATTAATTAGTATTGGACATTTCAAGCTCAATGTGGCCAAATATGTGAAACTTATAATTACTTACAATAGGAATGGCTAGGTAAAAGAATCATATGCCCATTTAGTTTAAAGCTTAAAAAATTATAAATCAGGTCAAATATTAGAAGTAGTGTATGCAAGTGTTTTGTTTTTAGGAGCTTTCCAATTGATGTTTGCACATATTGGATTACATCTGTGCACTTCAACTAACATGAACATCAGTAGTGAAATAATGTGCAGTGGCAAAAATTTTAAACTTGTGCGGTAATGTGCCAGTAAATAGCATTCTGTAGGTATGCTTTGGCTGGGAATTCCTGGAAATGTTTTGGAAAATGAGAAATTAGTCTGCTAATTTGCTTTCAAAGTAAAAATATGATTGTTTTCAATATGTGAGTGATACCTTTTTAGGCACTATCTGTTGGTGCATAGACTTAAGGGGCCCATACATGTACAAGTCTAGCTTGTGAGTCCGGCTCAGAGAGCTGACTCGGGAGCCGGGCTCATATATATTTCACCACACAAGAATGACGGGACTTTGAACTTGGCTCATGCTTTTCAGTAACCAGCTTGAGTTTATCAAAGCAGGTTGCAGTGGCAGTGATAATACTGGATGAATGCATGGTATTCGGGAGGAAAAAGAAGAAAAAAAGGAGGGAAATATGGGCTAAAAACTGGTTGCTTGAGAGGGCTAGATTTACACCCGGGCGATTCCACACAAACTCAACCAAATGGCTATGCATTCATGGCTTGACCATCTTCAATTCTCATGAATAAGAAAGACGATGTGCTAAATATTAGCTCTTAATAATTATAAATGCCAAAGTTATAATGCTTTGAATATCACAAAATAGCACACCGCAGCTCTGAACTTTCGCTCCAATGCATGCTGATCTAACTGTCAGATTTAAAATATAATGACATTTTCGTCATGATAAGACAAAAATCTGCAATTTTCTTTTAACATTTGGCTACATAGATATTTATTCTGAACTTTTAGATGACCTTAATTTTCCTATTTTTATCCAAGAATAGAGCATAGTAACCCCCAAACTAATTCTTAAAAAAGACCAGGCTTAATTATTCAGAACCGACACAACATAGGACTGAACGTAGACTTCATAAAATTTTATGTTTGACAGTACCACGGCACAATGAAGTAACAGGCCCTTTAGGGATTTTAGTACCATTGCTTGAAGGTGGCATTGGAGCTATTATTTGGTGTTTATCTAGTTGGTAATTATGCCCCTAAATAAACTTTTGGGTCCTTATCTTGAAACTTATGCTGAGGAGGATGGAGAATTTGTTTCTCCTCTGATTGTGCACTGGTAATTCGTGGCCCCAGTCATAGCCGAGACCTAAGAATACCAATTTATTCATGTGTACCTTAAAAAGAATTGGTGTGCTTAAGACCACGGGAGAAGTGTAAACTTCTATGGCGATATTCTGATAAATATAATGTATAAAAAAAACTCCATCACTAGGAATCAATCCTGGGACCTTTTGTGCGTGGGATGGCTACTCTAACCACTATGCCATCTTACTCTGTTAAAGAGAGAGCGTTCTCATGAGTTGACCTTCGGCATACTAAGCGTGACGCAGGAAAAAAGCATGTCACCCAGAATCCGAATAACCGCCTGCAGAATTTTCTGTATGTGGTGCGCCTATAGAAGTTTACACTGTTTACACACTTCAAAAAAAAGTTAATTTTCTCACAGAGAGTTAGTGGCAGTGCTCTTCTATTTGTTGGAAAACTTAATTCCCTCACAGTACATTCATTAATGTGTTGTTAATTCTTGCGTCTTCCTTTAAAATGCACCCCAAAGAATGGAATTTTCACCTGGAAAAGTCCTGGAATTTCATATTCTCTGGTCTGTAGAAGTCCTGTGTAGTCATGGCTGAATTTTTTTTTTTAAATAGGAACAGCATATGTTCAACCAACACACTTAAAAAGGGAAATTAATTCTTCATGATTATTTAAAACTTTTCATTATCCATGTTTGAATAATCTGCATTCATTGAATCGGACTAGAGTGAAAATCTGTGAGAGGTACAGTGAATCAATCACCTAACCAAATGTGCCTGGAACATAAGGACAGAAACTGAAATACTCCTTATTTGCTGATAAAAAAACTAAACTTTTATTATCCTTTGATACAAAGCAAAATTGAATAATACATCACATTTGAAGTCAAGGACAAATGACATACAAAAGTTATACACCGAAGACTGTGAAATTTGCCATGAAGAAATCATTTGACTTGACTGGGATTCGAACCCGGATCTCCCAATTGCTGGTCAGGTGTGTTAGCCAGTTACACCATCAAGCCTTCTTCCAACTTCAGTGTATATCCAACCAAGCCAACTTCGGTGTATATTTTCGCACCCATGCACGTGACTGCGTACCATGTCATTTGTGCAATCGCAATGATTGGAAAAGTGACGCAGTCCACAATGCCAATAATATAGGAATGCATAACAAAAATGATCCTCCATAGTAATAATTCTGATAAAATCAACTTAACCACAGTAATTGAGGATGTGAGAATGAATTTTCTTCTCTCCTCTGATGCACTTAACCTTTTCCACTCGGGTGTCGAGTGACGTTCGACACAACCTTGGTCACTACCAACTCGCGTGTTGAGTGTCACTCAACACACGCAATATTCCATTATTTTAAGGTGTTCCATTTTTGTTTTCTTTATATGTATTTGTTTATGTATTTTTTATTAATCTACATCTTGGTTTGGCAATATGTGCAGAAAAAAAGTGTGATATATTTCACATAATCATATTTTATTTACAGCGTCACCTATGAGAAATCTTGGTCGTCACTGGCCCCGTGGCCCTACTTTTTCTTTCTTCTACTTATTGTGTCTTATCATTTCATTATCTCATATTATCTCTTTCTATCATATGTTTTTGAGCAAGCCATATACGTATATAAAGTTAGATATTTGATACAAAGAGTAAAAGGTTGGCGTTCTTCACAGCACCTGCGAGCTTGGCTGAATCAGATGTGTTTTGATTACGTGATGATGATGAGTGCACACTATGTGATACGCTCGCTTGCCTGATTGAGTCATGTCAACATATGCGTATACAAAGTGAGATAAAAGAGTAAAAGGTTAGCGTTCTTCAGAGCGCCTGTGAGCTTAGCTGAATCAATGTTTTTTGATTATGTTATGAGTGCACACAATGTGATATGCTCCCTTGCCTGATTGAGTCATGTCTATCCAGATTATTTTTTGTATATTGTGCACATTTGGTCCTTCACATTGTCAATGCACTCCCTTGATTATACTGTATAAATGAGAGCTGTTTCCTTCACGGAGACAGTTGTGCCGTAGTTCTACTACCAGTTATCCATATCCTGTTGGCCATGGAAAGGTTTACCAGTGTTGTTGAGGAAATTCTAAATGAAAGCAACGACGATGAGTTTTACTTTGGCAATAAAGAATACTCCAGAAGTAGTACTAGTGACGAAGTTGGATTCTCCGATAGTCAGGAGTCTACACAAACAACCTGTCGCCGGTCCTAGTAAACCTACAAAATGGAAGAATCGTTTTTTTTTCTTCAAAAGGAGCTGGAAAAAAGTGACCGTGATAGTGAAATCCAAGTTGCACAAGACAAACGTAGGAAAAGACAAAAAAATGTTTATTCTAGTGACAATGTTGATGAGTGTGAAAGTGATGACAATGATATTCAGAGTGAAAAACTTACACAAACGTGGAATGATGTCATTGCCAATGATCAAACCCCAAAAAGGTATTCTTTCTCAACTGGACAAGTGTGCGTTGGCCCACAGGTTCCTAGTGACTGTAAGAAACCCATTCAATTTTTATATTTGTTTTTTACAGAAACCTTGATAGAAAGTAAGACCAACGAGACAAATATCTATGCACACACTTAACTTCGAAATAGGGAACTAGCTGAGCGATCAACTTGGAAAAATTGACTGATGTCACCGTGAAGGCATTTCTTGGCGTGATTTTGAACATGGCCATTATTCATCATCCAAGCCTACAGGATTATTGGTCATTGGAATTTGTTTCTCATATACCATGTTTTCGAGCAATCTTCACCAGGGAATGGTTTTTGCATGGATGCTTCATTTGAAAAATCATAAAACTGGGATAAATGATTCAAGAACCAGGAATGAGAAAGTCAGTTCGTTTTTGAATTATTTAGAAATGAAGTTCAGGGAGAGATTCTGTCCTGGACGTGAGATATCCATTGATGAGTCCGTTGTGGGTTTCAAGAGTAAGGTGCGCTTCATTATGTACAACCCCAAAAAGTCCACCAAATGGGGGATTCATATTTATGTCCTCGCAGATTCCTGATGTGGCTACATTTATTCCTTTGTTCCTTATTTTGGTTCAGAAAGATCTGAATCCCTTGCTGTATGGCAGATTGAAACAGTCTCTTCCTGAAGCTCAAGTATTCCATGTTTTCACTTATAGGTTCTATACAAGCGCAACACTTGCTAAGGAGCTACTAAAATATGTGTCACTTGACAGGGACTCTGATGCCCAACAGGAAAGACAACCCAGCCCTAATAAAAAAATCCCAAGTTGAAAAAAGAAGAGATGGTGGCCTACAGAGACAGGGACACATTGCTCCTGGCTTGGAAGGACAAAAAAGTGGTTACGATACTAAGCACATGGCACACTTCTGAAACGGAGGTGGTGGAAAGGAGGGAACGAGGTAGTGGTGAAATTCAGAGAGTAGTCAAACCAAAAGTGGTTGCGAACTACACCAAATTTATGGTTGGCGTGGACACAGCCAATCACTATACAAGTACCTATTGTTTTATAAGAAAGACTTAGAAATGGTGGCGAACGCTATTTTCCTGGGGTTTAGAAGTTAGTGCAGTGAATTCGTACATTTTATACAATGAGTGCAACAAAACAAAAGGTGAAATGTATAATTCGCACGTGAAATTCATTAGGTAGTTAGTTGTAGAACTTGTTGGGGACTTCAGGATGGGTGGTACAACTCCCAGGGGCCGACCAAAACCTTCAGACCCACTACAGCGGTTGAATGGAAAACTGCATATCATTATACCTCATCCTGAAAAGAAACATAATGATTGTGTGGTTTTTTCCAAAAAAAAAAAGTAGCCGGAGGAAGAAGAGAGACAATTTACTCCTGTGAAACTTGTGAAAACAAACCAGGACTTCATGTGGGAGAATGTTTTAGAAAATACCATTGCTTGGAAAAATTTAACCCTTTGCGGTCCAATTTTATTTTTTGAAGTCAAGTAGTCTGGTCCAAATCAATTTTTAGGAAAAAAGAAATAATTGATAGGATTGATTGTTGTCCTTTTAAATGTTCTTATTTTATTGTTTTAAGTATAAATCCACTGGTCTATAATATTATGCTTGTTCAATCAAAGGTTTTTTTTGTTTTTGTTTTTTTTTTACTTCAACATTTTGCCTAGTGATGTCGAGCTCTACTCGACGTTAGACCTGATGCTAGCGCTAGGCCTGTCAAGCCAGCCTCGACGTTGGACCGCAAAGGGTTAAAGATTAATGTATTGAAGTTGTAATGTTGAAGTTAAGTTGAATTCCTAGTTCATGGTTTGAACCAGATATGGCGCTGCGATGCCGGTTTTTATAAGATCGTTTTTTTGTAGCTATGTATGTAACGAAGGGTTAACAAAGACAACTAAAAACAGCAACAGCAGCTAAAAAAAGACTTATGGAAGTGATATTAAATAAATTAAAGACTAAAAAGAATATTTACTTCATTATAATGTACATATATATGCCACTTAGTACTCAAACTAAAAGTCAAATTTATCAAACAAACGCTTTCATTTAGAAGGATATTGAATTTTATGTTGTCCGCTGTTACCATTCCTAAACCAGGGGGTATTTAAAAATTAAATTCCGAGTGGGCTACTGGAATCAAGGCTGAAAAAAATCAGAGTGCAAAGGGTTAAGTTCATATCAACACACCTCGGGATCAATTTTGACATTCCTTGAGTGCAGGGTTTGAAACAAATGGAAAGCCCTTTGTTTATATAACCTGTCTGTCTTTTGCTGCCATCCCTATAGCTTTAATATTTGTATTTTTTCTCTTCGATGACATTTGATGAACATGTTATGAATTTGAATGTGTGCATTTGACCACAATTACTCACTTTTTCTGACAATTCAAACCTTACAAATGTGCTGTTCCAGACTCTCTTTGTTGTATGTCTTTGTCATCAATATATATATGCATGTATCTTCTCCATTCCTTGTGTTTTTATCCTTCTGTGGTGATAGGATTAGTTCCCAAGTGCTGTCTCTTGGTCAAAATCCCTCTAGTCAAGCAAGTTGGGAATTTTGATGCTTATCTCCATATTTGCTGTTTCACTTTAGTTACAGGATGCTTGCTTTATAGAGCAATATATGTATATGTAAAAATGAGTCAGCCTGTAGCACTGCACTAACGTAATATCTTTACATAATCTCTTTTCTATTAACTACCTTGGCATTATCTTTGGTCTCCCTTCTTTTCAAATTTTGGTTGATATTGTTGGTAATTATGTATCAAATTGTACCATTGCAGTGCCATGCTTCCCAAAATGCTGTCTTGAAGGCTGTTCTAATATATGCAAGTTTTTTACAATTGATGCATTTTATGTAGGGATATTTATTGAGATGGGACAGATTCCCCATCTTTTAATTAAAGCTTGCATACTTCATGCTTTACTGATGGTACTATAGTCCAAATTTCACTGTTGAAACTGTTATGTATTTTTGGCCGATCAAGACTTACTGATTATGCTAATCACAGCATTTATTGAAAAACTTGGTTTCTGAATTATTGTTATATGTGTTAAGTTAAAATGTTTGCAGGATACCACATATGATTTATCGTGTGAGGAGGAATTTTAATTAACTATCTTTACTTCTCCTGAAATACTATTTAATGGAGTGGATGTAAAAAATCTGAACTTCTGAATCTGAAGTATGTGAAAGTTCTTAGCTCACCTGGAAAGCATTTAAATGTCAGTTATGATGTTTTAATGAGGTAATGCATTATGAAGAAGGGAACTCATCTCTTTTTTATATAAATGAGAGTACATACTCAATCAGGCACTGTTACTACTGAAAAACTAATTGTTCATTGCTTTTCTGTTATAGGATACCAATATTATTAAAGCAAATATGGTGGACATGGAATCAGAGTTTTTTCCACCCTGTGCATTAAATATATTGAAAACTCTTCGCCATGATCACAGAGTGGGGCACCATGCTAGAATTCAGTTTTCTCTGTTTTTAAAAGGTGAGTTTTCTGCTATTATGTTGATGCTGACTAAGGTTGTGTTAAATGAGTGATATTGAATCATTTGCTCTATTAGTTAGTCAAAAATGTCTACAGATTCGGAAGGAACCACATGTATGGAAGAGAAGAATTATTTTAAAACTGTTGTCCATTCAGAATAAACGTTTTTTTTTCCCTCAGTAAAATTACACTGGTGTACAACATGGTGAAGTTGGAATGTGAATAATTATCTATTTTGAACTTTGGTAGTGATTTTTCTGGTATTTGCGCAAAGTCTTTGGTCATATAAGTTAGCCACCATCTTATATTAAAATACACTGACCGCTACAAATTTAACATTGTTAGTTTGTTGCAAAATTATTTTCAAAATTTTATAAGTCAGTAGCATTTTTTAGTCGTCAAGTTATTGAAGGGCTTGCTTCTACCAGTGAAACTAATAGAACTAGGGAATTTCAGGGAATCTTTAAATGGTCATAGATAATTTGGGAAAGTGGTTGAAAATAAAATCATTGACAGCATTGGTGAAATTTAAGATGGAGACTTAAGTACTGATATTGGATGGTGTAAATTTGTTATTCTAATCAACATGGTTCAGGTAAATGAACGTGGTATCGCTTTGGTGTAGTATCCTTGTCCATGTTTAGTCATTGATCCTTGGTCCACAGAATGAAACACATTCCAAATAACTAATAACAACAAAATCAATGTCTGTCACAATCATGAGCCATCAATATTAAATACTTAATTCTTAACACTTCCCCTTTATGGACAATTGTTCTGCAAAAATACATCCCTTACTTAAACATTTCAAACATTGCACACAAGGATAAATAATTATCCCAGAATACACTTTTCTATTTCATGTTTTATCTCCCCTTTTCTGCAGTTCCAGTGACTGCTTACTTATAGATTTAAAAGTCCAATTATTTTTCCATTTATTTGCATGTTAGTTTTAGTACTGCATTAAAATAGTTCATTACTATGCTTACTGTATTTTCTGGCAATCAGGATGCGATTTTTTTTAAACCTGGAATATGTCTCTCGTAATTTGAAGTGTGTCTTCGAGGCCAAAGATTACATTATTCATAGGTCACGGCTGTCTTTACAGAAGGTCGGACGGACGGCGCAGTTAATCCGCCATATTTAATGTAACATGTGGGTTGTTGTAAGAGGAACTCACAATCAGATCCCTGCATTGT
Source organism: Pyrrhosoma nymphula (assembly GCA_963573305.1). Classification (NCBI taxonomy): domain Eukaryota; kingdom Metazoa; phylum Arthropoda; class Insecta; order Odonata; family Coenagrionidae; genus Pyrrhosoma; species Pyrrhosoma nymphula. The sequence goes on from OY754328.1 coordinate 127,272,426, forward strand.
TCACATCCACAAACATACAACAACACACTTAAATCTAAATTGAAATTGGATATTTTTTCGTCATTATGAAGCCCAACAAAAGGCGAAACATCTATAAAGATTTGATCGCATTCAGTTGAGTCCGATAGTATATCGGGATTGAAATTGACTGACCCATATTTGGTAGAATTTATTCCAATAAATCTCATCACTCACAGCTTTTTTTCGGGCTCATATATCTGCATTGTGGAAATGCTGTAATTACCTCCTGATAATTGCCTATAATAACTAAATCTTGACTCTTTAAGTTGTCCATCTGCAATTTCCCAGGCAATGTAATCAAAATTTAAATTCTTGAGTGAATACTCAATGAAAATTAAAACTGCATTGGTACTTTGGTAAAGAGCATTCCACATATCTCTCGTCAAACATGATTTTGGTTCAAGTGAATCCCATTTTTTTTAACCACACAAGAAAATGTTTTAAAGACTGCAACCTCTCATCATTGAGATCAGTGAAAGGATGGCACACATCCTGCATTTTCAGAGTCCCCAAGATATGATTCTTCATATTCATTATGTGCCACCATTTGGTGATTAAAACGGTAAAATGAAAAGTTCCAGACTGATTTCAGTGTTTTATCTTCAGTGTTGTAGTAGTAGTTTCATTAAAAATGTTGGCTACTAAATTAACATTCTGTCTCTCTAAGTTGCTGGGGTAGACTTTTATTGAGTCAAACTAGGAGCACTTTTTAACAGCTGGTTGATTTCTTTTTTGTATATTGCCACTATATCAGAAAATTTGGTATGAAGCATATCCAGGGTGCCCGCAAACAGGGAAAACAAGGAAGACAGGGAAATGAAATGCAATGGAATTGGACAGGGAAAAGACAGGGAAACGTCTGGGATCTTGAAATCTTTTTCGAAATGTGGGAATTAATAATTAGTTAGTGCCATATTGTAACCGTCCCACTTCTCGTCGCGTTATCCTCCCTTCCCAACTAACGTTCCGACTCGTCAAACGGTGCCGCATCACCATTTGGCGTGGCGGAAGGCCAACCCAACAGAAGGACGATACATTTTACAACACGAAAAATTATACGATAAGAACTTTCCTGGTTCCTGAATGTGGTTGTTATGTAAATGAACTTTTCCCTTTCTAAATAACCCGGCTCAATCACACTTGCACCTCGATGAGGCAAATCACAAAAATGGAAGAGAGGTAAAACAAGACAAATAGACATAAGATTATCTCATTCAACATGACTTTTAATGGCTCAATTGCAAAGGAAAGCGTAGAGAAAAAAAACCCTGATGAGGTGAAGGGTGGATGACTCCTTTGTGAACATGAACAAAAATGAATTATCGTGAAGAAAAAAAAACAAGAATGATATGACCAAAATGAATCATACAAAATAATTACTCTTAGCCGGATCAAACAACCGCGTCGCATAATATGACGACGGGCCAACACCAATGATCGACAATTTACTCAATTTTAAACACACAGTGGGGCCCTGGGGACCTCCCACTTGAAACAAACACGATACAATGATGAATTTAGGGTGAATTCAGGTTCGTTGCACAAAAGTCCCGCAACGACGATGAAACACGTTGCTGAAGAGATGAATTTGGATGCACAACGACGAATAAGGGCAATAATCAAAGGAGGGCAGAGTATCAGTGTCTTACGTGACCAATTCAGACAACAGCAAATGGTGAGGAGACCGTCGCATGCGGCAGTGCGTCGCGTGTGAGCTCGCAGCGGTGTCAAACCTCGTGCTTCACGTCGTCTCTCGGAATCGTCATGCCTGGTAACCGATCCTACTCCTTTCGCCTTCGCCCGTGGACACCACACCTCGTCTCTCTCTGACAACTGACTGTAGAGCGACCACTTGAAAGATGTGGACTCTCCGGTGATGAATGACCATTCTCTTTTCTCTCTGCACTTTCCCTTTTATAGCACTTTTACTTCAAACAAAACACACACGAAAAAGACACTGGTACCCTCACTCACACCCTAGCGAACTATCTCATACACAATGGTGCAACATTCAAACCTATCAAACCATCGTCACCTCCCATTCATACCACATAACAATCATTAAATACACATATGTGATGGATACCGTCACAATATACCGTGCAGCACAGTGCGTCCGGGCTGGACTTCGCTGCATGGAGGGGGTGTGTTGTGAGACGGACAACAACACAACAGGGAATATCGTACTGTAGGAGTAAACCTTTTCAAAATAATAATGACTTCCAAATTCAACCCTGCATGGCTTGATGCTATCCTTCACCCTGAGTGGCCAAGCTGGTTGCGGGCAGACGAACGGGATGTGAACTCTGCTAAGTGCATCGTGTGTAAGAAAATTTTGCTGAGTTCAATGGGCAAGCGGGCTGTGACAAACCATGCTGCAGGGAAGTGGCATCTCAATGCTAACCAGGGTCGTCAACGTCAGGACAACTTGACTAATTTCGTCGTCCGAACACCACTACAGCAGGTATGCAGTATTACTACCCAGACTTTTTGTGTGATGAACAGTACCGGTATGGTTTTCGTTATTCTATGGGATAGTTTTGTGCCGTTCTTAGCATTTAAAACTTGAGCTTTTATTATGTTTGATGTATGTTTAGGTAGATAAGTTTTTTAGTTGGTCACGGCATACGCGTGTATGTAGCACCAGCACTCCCTTCACACACCCCTCGACCATGCAGGCAACATGCTAGCAGTTTGGTAAGGGGCGGGCCAAGGAGCCTATTCTATAACTCGAAGCTATGGAGCTTTCCGGTGAAAAGATGCTTCAATAAGCTACTTGCTCCCATCGGTATTCTCTATCATGGAAGCTACAGGAGAAAGAGCTAGCAGAAGCTACCGGTAGCATATTAGGCTCCCACCCGTATTCTGTAAATGTCACGAAGCTACTTCTGTAGCCCCAGTAAACTCCCACGGTGGCCTGTGAGATCCTGTAGTCTCCACGTCGTTCATGGTGCCTTTCAGTACGGTTTAGTTAAGTATGGTTGGCAGATGGCAATATTTTTGAAGTTAATCCATTATGTCTTCAAGGATTCTCCCGCGTGCCGTGCAGACTTTACACCTCTTACTGAAAGTGATGAATTTACTCTCAAATTTTGCAATTGCCGACGGCTTGAGAATGGTCCCGTTTGTGTAAGAGTCATTACAATACTCAAGAATTTGAAGACCTACTTTCCCACTATGAAGGATTTGCCTGACACATGGTCGATTAGGAAGAGTGAAAGAGTGCTTTGCTGACCCTCTTCTGCTGGCGAAACTTCATTTCTCTGCAACAATAGCATCATCTTTTGAACCATTTCTCAAAGCGTATCAGACGCTGAAACCAGTCATCCCATTTCTTCATGGTGACATTGAGGATCTTCTCTGAGAGGTGTACGGGCAGTTTGTGAAGCCAGACATCCTAAACAAAGCGAAGACAGCCTACAAGCTGATCAATATTAATGTAGATGATGTTACGAATGGTTTGAAACTTTCCCAAATCAATATTGGTGTGGGGGCAACCCTTGCTCTCCGTGATGCAAGAGTGAAGGACATCGAAGAGGAAAAATTTAGGTTGGAATGTAAGAAGTGTTTGGTCTCCATTGAGAAGGAAATAGTTGAGAGAAGCCTAATAAAGTACAAATTTACCAAAGCAGCATCATGTCTGGATCCTAACAAAATTCTTAAAAAACCTGAGTAGTGTAAAACAGACATGGATTCTTGTCTTAGGGTCTCGTGTCTGCAAACCACATGACCACTCTGCAGGCAGACCGCTCTGGTATCCAGTTCAAAAGGTTTGTATCCAAGGTGGATAAAGTACAGCTCACAGGCTTTAATAGGGATACGGATAGACTGGACTCATTCTATGCAAGCCAACTTAACAAGCGAGAGGACTTGTTGGGATTGTTGGGCAGCTGTTTAAATTATCTTGCTGTTCTCGCACGGTAACGCCTTTGTCGAGAGTGGGTTCTCTGTGAACAAAGACATGTTAGTTGAGAACCTACATGAAAACTCTCTCATTGCTCTGAGAAGAGTTTGGGATGGGATTTTTCATGCGGGAGGCGAGGCGTCAGTGGAAGTTGATCGGGAGTTGATCAGATATGTGCGTGGAGCAAGCGCCAAGTACAGAGATACGCTTCAGAAGAGGTGAGAAACTGAAACTGAAATGACGAAGAAGAGTAGGTTACAAAAAAAACAGGAAGAAGTAGAGAAAACAATTAAGAAGATGAAGAAATGAAATCTTTGCTTTTTTTAGTGTAATTGTCGGGTGATACCTGAATAATTAATTTCTGGTCATATTATGTAAGACAGAAATATTTTCACTGTAAGTTCCTGATTCTTTAATTAGTTTTGTTTGATCTTTCAAGTTAGAGGATCGATTGACATGTTTATTTTTTTGCTGCCTGTACAGTCTCTCATGTTATTGTTAATTCTTATCATAATATTTTTTCATAAAAATAAAAGTCTATTATGATGATAAGTGTGTTGATCTCTGCTCTCATTTACGCAAATTTATTTAGGTGCACTTTCGGGATGTATTGAAACCCTATAGTTAGCACATTTCTTAGGTTATTATGGAGAAACCTGCTAGGGAAAACACAGGGAAATTATTCAGAAAAAGTTGTGGGCAGCCTGATATCAAATATGTTGAATGATGGGAATTTTAGCATTTAGTCATTGTCTTTTAAATTTATCCAATTATTTCTTATGCTTTTAAAAATATGCACCATATCATACGTTAAAAATAAATCTCCAAATGAGATAGATATCCGATCGGGAGAACCTTTGCCTAAATGAGCAAACGTAGTCCTATTAATCCTGTTATAGTCTGTTATGATTGCCACAATTTTCTATCAGCATTCTTTGATAACCTGCAAGACACCTAGTGTTAAAAAGCATAATTCTTTCCCAGAAAGCTTTTTGACAGGAAAAAGAGAAACTACCTCTTTTAAATTTCCAAATGCTGAAGAGACCATGAATACCACCACTGTTCTGGCTTCTGAGGTGACATTATTCACGCACACCCACTGACTTTCCCACCTTTAAAAGTCAAACAAGGTTTGACAAATTTCATCAATCTGAAGCACAACAAACTTATCTTTTCCTGTCAACTTGGACGTACGACATTTTAGATACAGAATGTTTTGTTCTACACTGGTCGGTGAGATTTGGAAGGAACAGGACAATTGCTGCAAATATTTAGGGTTAGGCAAAATTGACACTGAATTTAACCTTAAGGCCGCATAACATGCCGATGAAACCTGATGAATCATAAATGCACGAACTATCATTTCCACTGAATACTTTTTTTAACATAATATTCAAGTTAAGCTGTTCGATTAAAAATGATAGTGCGTTACAGGGCAGAGCATCACTGGAAGAAAGATGTTTTATCACACATTTCTGATTATTCTTGGCAGACTCAACTAACGTAGCATTCGAAGGCATTAACTCAGTACTGTTAACGTTCCTGTTCAAAAGAGCCTACAGTTGAGATCATTTTTCCAACTTATTATTGAACTTAAGTGTTGAATTCTCCTTTTAATGTAAGAAACTAATTGTTCAGTACATATTTATTTCAGTTACTTACAACAATTCCCCAACAACTTTTTTACCTTTTGGTTTCTAAACTATTACATGCCGATGGCATATTCATGTTTTTCTTTTTTATATCAACACTTCCTCCAAAAGAAAAATAAAAAAATCTACTCAGATTTAATCTTCTGCACCCTAATCCTTTCATGCAGCACCTTGAATCTGACCCTTTACAATGGCTTGGTTAGCAGGTCAAATAGCTGGTTAGTCCCGTTGATGTGCTCTAATCCAAGTTCTTCATTCAAGAATCTTTCCCTGACGTAGAAGTGACAAACCTCTATGTGCTTTGATTTTCGATGAAATGCTGAATTTTTAGATAACTTCACTGTGCCAGCATTGTCGATGTAAAGCGTAGGTCTTGGTTGGTAGTTCCACTTAATTCAGCTAGCAATCTTTTCAACCAGATCAGCTTCTTTGCTCCTTTACTTGCTGAAATTATTTCTGCTTCCGTGGTTGATGTTGCCACTGACTTTTGCAACTGGCTGATCCATGATAAAGCCCCATGAGTGAGTGTTGCGATGACACCTGTTGTTGAATGACTTGTGTCCTTGTCACCAGCGTAGTTGGCATCACTGTAGACCTTTAAAACCTCCTTGTTCTTGTAAATTATTCCGTAATCCATTGTATTTTTCAAATACCTAAAAATGCATTTTACTTCATTCTAGGGGTGTGCGGGTACCCGAAATTTCGGGTTGGGTATTTAGTGTCTGATCCGAACACTAGATCGTCTCCTGAAAAATTCGGGTCGGGTATTTGGCACTTGAATTTGAATTTAATCGACTGATCCATCGTGAACTTCTGGTTTGAAATCGGTTATGCACCCGTACAGACAACTAATGTACGTACCAACGTAACAACCTTACGTGCATTTACACCAAGGTGATAGAATTCCTTTTAACACCTTGCATTTACACTACTAACATAGTGACCGTGGTTTGTACTGTCGTAGGTGCTAACCACTGTGTGAACGCGCGTTGGTTACCGATAGAGTAGTAGTTCTTAACGTTGCTACTAAAAAGTGTTCAGGCGCTGTTGTCGGGAAATGATTAAGGACGACAACCAAAAAATCAATCAAATTAGTGAAGCATATGGTGCTACTTTGATGAATATGACATTTTAACACTTTTTATAGGAACTTAAAATCACATTACACTCATTTTTGCTTATTTACGAAAATAATACTTCACCCTTCTCCATTTTGATTGCGTTATTTGATTATCACACTTCATCTATTCTGAATTCCGCCATCTACACGAGCGCTGACAACTGTTAAGTGGTAGCATCAGGAACTACTTGTCCATCGTTAACCAACGCACATTCACATGGTTTTTAGCGCCTACAACGGTAAGGACGAAGGTTGTTAGGTTAGTTGGTTTTTTGAGTGAAGGGGGCACCTCTAGATCGCAGCACTTGCAACGAAGCCGAAGTTTCTAAGCAATGAAAACACTATCAGTGCTTTTCATTTGAGTACGGCGATAGCCGATTATCGGGCGCAGGTGCTGTCGATCACCGGCTCACCTCAGAACAGATAGTCACCAACAGCCGGCGATTCAGCTAAATCGTAAGCACCACGGTGTGGCAATTGCCGCAAATTGAAAGCACCCAGAATGAAACATCAATTGATTTGTCGATTAGAAAAAAATAGATGATCAACTGTCGATCTTCCGGTAGGCCTAGTCAGTGAATCCACTTGCTCTCTTTAAGTGATATTTTTTGAGGTTCTGTACACTTGAATTAAGATCCACATATGGTTAACTCAATATGCTTTAATTAGATGTTGACTCTCGAACGCTACAGACAAGACTGATAACTGCATGAAGCATGTATAAAAAGAGAAGGCACTCATGCACACGCTAAAACAAAAGATCAATGGAAATCACCAGCAATGAAACTTTTCTATTTACTCTAACACTCCCCCTAAACGTTCACATTGCTACAACAAACAAAAACTTTCATCAAATTGATCCCTCAATTCATTAAAGTGACCCTTCAATTTATCACTTGCAAGCAAGAATAAGAAAATTCACAATTCAAAGAAATAATTCACTTTCAACTTCAAATTTAAAGTTTACACATGCCTAACAAACCACGCAAATTTTCAAACTGTACTTTAGGAACAGGCTTTGTGAGAATATCTGCAACTTGCTTTTCACTTGGCACATATTGCATTTCTACTCGTCCTTCTTCAAGTTGTTCACGAACAAAATTATATCGCACATCAACGTGCTTGGACCGTTTGTGAAATTCAGGGTTTTTGGCAAGCTTAATAGAGCTAGTATTATCACAAAACAACACTAGGGGACACTATAATGGGGATATCTCATCAAAGAGTCTCTTCAACCAGACAGCATCCTTTGCTGCTTCGCTAGCAGCAATGTATTCAGCCTTGGTGGTTGACAGTGACACACACTGTTGTCGCCTACTGGCCCAGGTGATGGCAACACCACTATACATGAACACAATTCCACTGACTGACCATCGTGAAGCCGGGTCGCTGGCATAGTCAGCATCACTGTAACCCACAAGTTCCTCCCCATTTTCAGATGAGCTGTACAAAATCCCCAGTGACACTGAACTCTGGATGTACTTAAAAACATGTTTAACTATACCCCAATGTCTCACCTCAGGTTTTTCAAGGAACTGGGATGCCTCTCGATACGGTGCATTTGTTGTCTCAGCATCTAACCTGTTCTCATCTTTTAAATACTAGTCAATAGGAGTTGAAACTGAGTTTGCTTCCACGATTCTAAAACGCCGGAGCACCTCCTCAGCATATGAACTTTGAGTGATGAAAATTGACCCATCATGTTTTTGTTCGATATTGTAACCTTCCTCTCGGTTGGTCTACAAAGAAAGAGGGGGGTGATGTGGAGGGCAATTGGGGAGGGATGAGAGTTTTCCAGTCGGGGGATGGGATGTTGGGCACCAGCCGGGCCGTCCACCGGAGTGGGCGACGCGGCAAAGAATTGAATGTTGCCCACGTTCCAAGATAGGGGGGGGAGGGGAGAAAGGGGTGGGAAGGTGCGCTGGCTTAGCTCTTGCGGTGAGATTCTCTGGGTTGGGGTTTTTACGACTAGAAAAAGATCGTTCTGAAAGTTCAATAAATTAATTTATTCCAAGATGGCACTTGCCTTTCCAACAGACTGAACCAAATACCATAAAACAAAATCCTTATAACAATTAACTAACAACACATGAAAAATAACGATACGAGAAATTATTCAATACCCTTAATGAAGGCAAACAGATTCAATGATATAACTATCCCTTCCCAGCACGACAACATGTGCATTCAAATGTCCTACGGATATTTATCACTTTCTTTGAACAATGTAAATAAGGATTGATCGAGCGCAGCTTCCCGAGTCTGTACTTCACCTGTTGTCACTTGCACACGAAGGGCACTTTTGAAAACAATTAATACTAAATGAATACCAAAATAGACACACACACACTCACATAGGAAAGGGGGGGGGATAATGGGGAAAACGGGATAAAGACAAAATGATACGACTGCGGTAATTGTGAGGCTTCACCGGGTACTAGTTCTTTTGACTTGGAGCAGGATGACCCCTACTTACCCTTGGAGCAGGATGACCCTACTTACCCTTGGAGCAGGATGACCCTACTTACCCTTGGAGCAGGATGACCCAGGTGGACAGGATGTAGACCCTACTTATCTGGTAATTCATCGAAGACGATAACGAGGGGGGGGAATCGATGGGAATGATGGTAGCAGGCTAACACGGTAGCTTCTCTGTCTCCTGAGCGTGCAGCGGCGTCTTCTTCTCCTTGACTGATCCGAGGGCTGGAGAGAAACAAAACTGGACACGGGTCTATGGGACCACTTTCTGGGTTGTGACAATTTTCTAGTTGACTGTATCTCCCTTCTCCGCTCCTAGACGACCTCCTCTCGGCTCTTTCTCGGCAGTCACTCTCTTCACGACAACTCCTGCATGGCTCTACTCTGCCTATCGTCACTGCCAATTCCCCCATGCAAATTCTCCCATGATAATTTCCTCTTTGCCCGGGGCGGCTGCGCTTTTTGTATGATTCCCCTCCAATGTCGAAGGGGGGGGGGTAACAGCTTGTCCACATCCTTGCGTCAGCGTCCCACTTGACTGGGTGCCGACTGCACCTGCACTTAGGTAGGAGAGGGGGTGAGGGGGAAAGATGGGGTGGGCCGGCACACTCCCAAGCTCTGCTGAGCTGGCCACCTCCCGCTGCTTGCTTCGCATCACTTGGGGGGGGGGGGGGGGGGAAAGGTCACTGCCGCTGATTGCACGTCTTTTGAACACAAAGAAAGGGATTGGGGGGAGGTGAGGGGACCGGTGGTGGATGGGGAAAACACTCACATTCACGCTACAAAATTCCAACAATGAAAAAAAAAACAAAACAAGAACGATCCTTTTCTGTTCGGCCCCTCCGCCTTGTCGCCGCGTCCAAACGGGACCGGCTACAATATGTACATTTAAGAAATATCTGACTGGTTCACTGGTAATCCTAAATTCAAATTCTAAACGTTACAGAAACTCTTTAATTTTAGATTTATTTGTTCCAGCCACTAGCCCATCATCAACATAGATGACAACAATCAACATGTCACTATTACTTGTACAATGAAATAAGCAAGGATCTGCATTACTCTCACAGAGTCCAGTCTTTGAGCACTACCTTAAAACGTTTGTTCCAGCACCTTGGGGATTGCTTCAGACCGTACAAACTTTTGTGAAGCTCACAACATGAATATTTCTTCATCAGGGACACCATTCAAAAAGGCTGGCTTGACATCAAACTGTGCCAACACTAGATATTCCTTGGCAGCAGTACTCAAGACAGCTCGAATTGTATCAAATCGTGCAACAGGACTGAATGTCTCATTATAGTCCACTCCTTTTCTCTGGCTAAACCCTCGCACAACTAGTCGAGCCTTGTAACGATTAATTTTGCCATCAGATCCACGTTTTATTTTGTACACCCATCGATTATAGATGGATCTGCAATTACCTGGTAGCTCAGTCAAGGTCCAGGTTGAGTCCTCCATCAGTGACGACATCTCTTCCTCCATAGCATTCACCCAGAGTGATCGCTGATCTGATTTCATTGCCTCAGAATAGTATCTTGGTTCATCAACCTCAGCCAGCATTAACTCGATTAGACGTTCAAGAGGCTTGATTTTACTACGATCTCGTGTTTCTCACATTTCTCAGGGGGTTCAGTTACGCGATCATTTTTATTTCCATCAGGATCATTTAGAGGTTCTATCTTGAAAATTTCCTGCCCATCATTCAAATCACATGGGAATAACGTCAGCAGGCCTCCACCAGCCTCAGGTTCAAAAATGACATCAACACTCTGAACTACCCTTTTTCCTGGCTTCATCCACACTCAAAAGCCATCTATATTATCAGAATAACAAACAAAAACCCCATGCTGGCTTTTGGAGTCCCATTTCTTTCAATGAACTTTAGGTATGTGCACATAACAGTTAGTTCCAAATACATGGAGCTTGTCCAGGTGAGCTGTTTTTCCTTTAAAGACCTCCTATGGTTATTTTCCATCCACGCCACTTGGACTTGTTTGGTTGAGAACGTACACAACAGTGTTCGCTGCTTCTGCCCACAAGGTTTTTGGCAAATTCTTCGCCAATTACATAGTACGAGCGAGTTCAACAACAGTCCTATTAGTATGCCCAGCACAACCATTTTGCTCTGTCATATATGGATTACATACACTGAAGTGCACACCCATCAATTTCAACAATTTCTCTACCTCACAGTTGACAAACTCGCGACCACCATCACACTGGAATGTTCGTACAGGTCGTCCACATTGATTCTTCACGATCTGCAACACCTCTGCTATCTTTTGCGCTGTTTCCGCTTTCTCCTTGAGAAAGTAGACCATGTGCAGCCTGGAGTAATCGCACGTAAAGCACATGAAGTACCACGCTCCACCCAGTGATTCACACTCCATCGGCCCACAGACGTCAGCGTGTATCAATTCACCCGGCTCTTTTGCACGCTGACTTCTTGAATAGAAGCTACTCCTCTGTTGTTTCCCCTGAACGCATGCCCCACAAAAGTCGTCATCTACAGTAACATCAATACCTCATTGTTTGAGAAACTTTCGAACATGTCGTTTATTTTGATGACCTAGCCGTTCGTGCCAAATTTGTAGTGTATCTTTCGATGCTACATTCATCTCTTTGGCATCTAGTACTTCAGATTTCTGCACACTGATTAGCATTCTGAACAACTGCCCATACCTCACACCACAAGCTTTTACTACGTTGTCCTTAAGAAATTCACATTTGCATTTTGATGAATTAAATGACAGTCCTTGATCAAGGGCGGAAACAACGGAAAACAAATTTCTACGGGCTGTGGGTACATACAGTACATTCTCCATATGGCACGTTAGCCATTTACCATCAACGGAGGATTCAAAATAGATTGTCCCTTTCCCAAGTGCATCTATAGTGGATTTATCACCAATAAATATTTTCAATTGTGTAGCAAATAGTTCAAATGAGGAATACCATTCTCTTTGGTTTGTTATGTGATCAGTGGCTCTGGTATCAACAACCCACACATCACTAATGGCTTCTGCATTCAAAATTTTAGTTATGAAGGCCTGATCAGTCCCATCATTATGGTACGATGCACTGCATTTACTCTGCATTCTATTTTGTTTTGGATTAGGGCAATCTCGTTTCATATGTCCTACTCCACCACAACCATAGCACTTGAATTTCCTCTTATCTTTTACTTTCTCACATGAGGATTTCCCTTTTTGTCTATTTGAACCACTGCTTTCACGCACCGCAGTGGCACCATCGTTTTTACCTTGAATTTTGGCTTTCACTGTCATCAGTGCTACTGCCTCTTCTTTTCTTTCAGCTCATTTCAAATGACGCATTTCGTCTGAAGTCAGCACTGCCACCATTTTTGTGTACGTCTGATGATCTTCAGGTCTTGCCCACCATACCTGTTGTAGAATTTGGTACTCGTCTGGTAACATGTCTAATAACTTCACCATCAGCGATGACTCATCCGGCTTAACATTTAACTGCTGCATTCGCAAAACTAACCCTTTAAACCGCACAATATGGGTCACTATGTCGTCATCGGGGCTCATCTTAAAGCCTAAAAATTCCACCTGAACAGTGTGAGTGGCTTGTTTAGTCTGTTGCTGAAACACTGTGTGCAGTTTACACCACATGTCTCTGGCAGAATCACACGCGACAAGCAGAGCTGCCACTTTTGATTCAATCGTTCTAACCAAGACCTGGCATGCTGCTCGATCCGCCTTGTCCCAAACTTTATATTCTGCATTGTACGAGGCACGCTGATCCAAGGAGGCACCTTCCACAAGCACTGGTTTACTGGCCTCACCTACGCAAACCTTGTATGCATTGTCGATTCCGTGTAGTAGATTTTTCACGGGGAATTTCCAAATGTTCCAGTTCTCAGCACCGCGTAGTTTCTCGATTCCATGGAGCTCCATGCTTCATCCGTTGCACTTGTCAGCAAACAGTCCAGTTCACAAGTGCAGCAAAAGCAAAATCCACACGAGAACACGCCGCGAAACGAAAACCGTCAACCGTGAAGTAAACTAATTCGAAACGAAAACAACTTCGCGAAAACGCAATCAAAAACTAGTTAAAAGCAACAGGGAACCACGCTCTGCTACCATATTGAGGTTCCGTACACTTGAATTAAGGTCCACTCAATATGCTTTAATTAGATGTCTCTCGAACGATACAGACAAGACTGATAACTGCATGAAGCATGCATAAAAAGAGAAGGCACTCATGCACACGCAAAAACAAAAGAGCAACGGAATTCACCAGCAATGAAACTTTTCTATTTACTCTAAAAATATTTACCGATTTTATTTTTTGACAATTTCATCTCTATTTTCATGACGTGTGAGAATGATACAAGCTGGCCTAGGTGTAGGAGGTGGGGATAGCGATGTTGACGGTGATTTGACAGATGGCAATGACGAATTGTGGTCACGCGGAAATCCGCCATCGTGGAATAATAAAGCAGCTATGTGGCTGCACTTTGTGCAATTGCCGAATTTGCACACAACGTGCAATTATTGCAATACAGTACTAAAAAACCCATAATATTGCTTTCAATACGGCTTTTAAACAATAGTTAATTTTTAGTTTACTTAACATGTCATAAACTGTTTCTATAGAAGGGAGAAATTATTGCTGTATGAAACTGTTTTGAAAGTGCAAACGAGAACCCATGAATCATCTCTACTTGATGGCCTATTCTAGACACAAAAGAATCGAGGATGGAAAAAAACTTGAATACGTTGAATCAGGTCAATTTGTTCTAGTAGGATGGAGTAAAGGTCATTGATGGCCTCAATGGGTGTAACCGTATACGTAAGTGCATATTATCCTTAGCACTTGGCGTCCAAGTTGGTACTTGAATTCATTTGGGGAAAAACTTATACTCAATCAACAGAGAATACAGTGGGCTTGAAGGTTTCACTAAATAATGAATTCTGAATTTATTGATTTGTTTTTAAATGCTACTTGTCCAGAAAACCAATGCTCTACTAAATACTAGAGTTTCTAATAGTATATATGTAGTCATGCTTGTCATCCCTTGAGCAGTTAAAATATATGGTATTGCTTCTATTCAGCATGCCATTTCATTGAACTTTTATGACTGTATTTGGCTTGTGAACTATATTTCCTGCCCAACAGGGGAGTAGAGAGGCAGTATAAATAACAAAAAAAATTTATTTTAAGGTATTGGTATGGATGTGAATGAAGCAATTCAATTTTGGAAGGAGGAATACTCAAAGAGCCCAAATTGCAATGAGCATGGGAGCAGTTCTTGTCAACATGCTTGGAAGAAAGATAATTCTCGCTATGTCTACAACATTCAGCACTTGTATGGACTAAAAGGTTCCTGTAAGAACTATCAGTCAAAATCGTGCTTGATGTTACAGGTATGTTAACCTTAATTTGTAGACCGGGATGGTCAATTATAGTTTATCATATCATTTGGATAATTCTGGTTGTATAAGTAGATAATAGAGCTTCCAGTACACAGACAGGGTATGGAATGGCATAGTTAATATTCTTTGCCATCTGTAATGTCTTGATAATGTGTAATCACTTGATAAAACATGAAAGTTACTCTGCGGCTTGACTTCTCTGTGTGTATGGCATTTACCATAAGTGATGCTTGATCTTTGAGATTTGAAGGCTGGTATAGTATTCATCACGGTATCTCAGCCTTTATACATATGCACAGTAAAAGTAAATGTGGGAAGTTCTGCCTGCACCATGCCTCACAAGGAGACATCGTGTGAATGATGTTAGGGATCCAAATGACGCAATTATTTTCTGAAACTAGAGAGAGAATGCAGGAAAAGTGTCACGGCTTTCTTCCATTTGGACCCGAGTTTGAGAGAAAAATGCAACTAAAGAATTTCCCTCAGTATAAATCCTTTGAAATGTTAGTGTTAGTCAACGGAAGCCGTGGCTGAGCGGTTAGAGGCGTTGGACCAACAATCCCCGGACTGTGGCGCAGGTTCGAATCCCAGTATGGTCAATTTTTTTTCTTTCGAATATTTTACAGTACATTACCCATTCCCATACATTTATCGCAGTAACAACAATACTTTTTAATTTTCTACTTACCTATTTTCTGGATTTTCAATCAGCCCCCTTAGGAGACTTTCGAAGATAATTTTGGGATTCTTGTTTGGCCGAAAAGAGGTTTCACATGCCGAGAGGCCTAAAATGTGTAGATTTTGAAAATACAACAAATTTTTCTACTTTCTTCTTTCAGACAAAATTTCCACCCCTTCCTCTTGTCCCTTTCATCACATGCCTTCTTCCACACACTAATGAAATCCGCTGCAAACAAACCCCAACCCTTCCTCCACCGCTGAACCTCGCTAATCCCTCAATGGGACACCAATACCCAACCCGGTAAGAACAGGAGCAAACGCTAGACAAAGAGGACTTTGAGAACGCCTTGAACAAACCATTGAAATGTAGTTGGGCTTGGAAACCCCTAAAGAGAGAGAGGGAAACTAGTTTGGGTTAATAAGATCATAAAGATGTGTAGGGGCTGAGGGAGCAGATATGAAGAGCGGCTCAAGTGTAGAAGGACGCATTTCCAGGAGTTGCACGTGTTCCTGTGTTTCTCCCGCAGTAAAAGAATTAAGGCTCACTTTAAAATCCGAGAAAATATGAGAAAATATAAATAAATGGTCTGGAGTTTGTAGAACGGATATGCCTCCAAGCAGATGCAAATGTTCTGGCGACAGAAAACAAATTGGCTTGGTGCAGAAATATTCTTTGCTGTATATATGTTTTTACGCTGAATATCATCCAAAAGTAAGTAATTCCACGCCATAAATAAAAAGTTGATTTCCTTCAATTGAAATAAACATGAGTTGGGAAAAGAAATAGTGTTATCAATGCATGATATTTTTTTAGCTGGTATCTTATATCTTCCTCTCCCCCACTATACAGGCTTCCCTTCAATATAATATGTTGCTCCGCAAAAAGGTCATAGCAAATATTTTTTACATAACCTCGGAAACAGTTACCATCTCTTTTCTACTTATATCATGTTCACTATTGAACAAAAAATTGTGTCACAAAAGTCATTATTCGAACGCAGTTCCTGGGAAATTTGAAGTACATGCATCGCTGTATGTTAAAAAGTAATAATCCGTTCATTGTTTACCACCTTGAGAAAGAGCCACGACCATTTGAAGCCCATCCTATTCCCGGAAATATCCTTGTATTTTCAAAATCTACACATTTTAGGCCTCTCGGCATGTGAAACCTCTTTTCGGCCGCACAAGAATCCCGAAATTAGCTTCGAAAGTCTCCCAAGGGGGCTGATTCAAAATCCAGAAAATAGGTAGAAAATTAAAAAATATTGTTGTTACTGCGATAAATGTATGGGAATGGGTAATGTACAGTGACTCCGTAAAATATTCGAAAGAAAAAAATTGACCGTACTGGGATTCGAACCAGGACCACAGTCCGGGGATTGGTCCAATGCCTCTAACCACTCGGCTACAGCTTCTGTTGACTAACACTCGCATTTCAAAGGATTTATACGGAGGGAAATTCTTTAGTTGCGTTTTTCTCTCGAACTCAGGTCCAAATGGAAGAAAGCTGTGACACTTTTCCCACATTCTCTCTCTAGTTTCAGAAAATAATTGTGTCATTTGGGTCCCTAACATCACTCACGTGATGTCTCCTTGTCAGACTGATTACTAACCATGGTTGATGTTAAAAATTTCCATACATTTCAATTCACGTATATTGTCTGTGCATTTGAAAATTGGTGGAATAAGAAGAGTGTGGTGGAAGGGGAGGAATGTTTGTCGGATGGGGTGTTAAGTTGTGAACCATTTTTTTTGTTTAAAATATGCAAAGTTGTTTAGGGTTTTTTGTTCACTTTTCCTGTTCCTGAAATAATACTACTTTTCTTTTTAACCTCTCCTTATTGGTGTTATTTACCTCAGTTTCCCGTCACTTCCCTGGATAATTGAAGTCACTATAAGCGCATACAAAAGAAATGGAAATTATTTAAATATCTGGGTTGGTGAAGGAACCCATTATTTTATTTAATTAATATAACCACTAAATTTTTGTAATAATTTTTGTTTCAAGTAGTGATGGGTCGATACCATTTTTTCTCAATACTCGATACTGAGGACGATACCAGTAAGTACTCACGATACTACTCGATACCACTCGATACCAGGCATTACGCATCAATTTAAAATTTTTAAAGTCTTTTGGTCTTAAATATATGGTAAGCAGAAAAATAACAGGACTGGGTACTAGCAAACTGTAATAACAGTTTTAAAGAGCATCTGAAAGAATAAAAAAAAAAGTACCTAGTTCTGATAATTGAGTAATTTACTTTGTTTTATTGAATATAAATATATAAAACTTTTTTTATACATATATTTAAAAAAGTTAACTTTTAACACGTACTTGGTTACATGCCACGACGTGAAATGTTTCTCGACAAAAGTTCACAAAAGTCATTGAATAGCAAAAAATGATTTTTTTCTGCAAAGTATTCATTTGCTCCATACTTTGGAAATTTTGCTAGTACTCGCTCAACACTCGATGCCTGAAGTATCGAGGGTATTGAGGTATCAAGGTATCGAGGGTATTGAGGTATCAAGGTATCGAGGGTATTGAGGTATCAAGGTATCGAGGGTATTGAGGTATCAAGGTATCGAGGGTATTGAGGTATCAAGGTATCGAGTGTCCCATCCCTAATTTCAAATAACATACAGACCAAGAGATGCCTAATTGATATCAAAGTAAGGGGCCATGAAATCAATTACACTGAGTAAACTATTTTTTTCTGGCTTGATGGCAGTGTGAAAAATCTTCATGCAGCCAAAGCTAATGCCTGTTGCTCACAGTAAAATTTTCGGTAAAACGTTTTATAAAACAGACTAATTTTATAAAAATGAGCTTGCTAACGATAAAACCGTTTTATAAAACCGAGTTTTATAAAACGTTTTATGGAATAGGACAGGTTCTATTTCCATAAAACCGTTTTATGCAACAACCAATGAGATGTTCCGCTCATCGCGTCAGTGCGAGACGAAAGCTCATCGGTGAGCTTGTTTTTGCGATTTTCACCCACTTTAAACAGAGATATCGGAACCAAATTCACCTCACTTATTATGGAAACTTTGCAAATTTGTTTAACACTTTCAACACAACAATGCGTCAACTACTTTAGAAATGGGAAACTTTCAAACCTGAGAAGTGCGATTTTTCCTCTCCGCCATCTTGTGAAAAAATGCTGTTTCCTCTTATCCACTGTACGTGGCGCAGTGATCGAGTAGTTGCTTCTCTAGCATATACACACCTCTCCTACACAGTTTCTTCCCTCCTTCCACTCAAACTCGCCCCGCAACAGCCATTTAACACAATCATTTTAAGACTAGAAATGCTTGGCCTCCCACGCGGTTGCAGCCCCTCTAGTGGCCGAAGTTGGAACTTGATTTCTTTCGCGACCGTTGATAACACGATCAAAGTAGGAGATAAACGTCCTTTTATAAGGTTCTTGAGTTTTACCGTGAGCAAGCTAGTACGTTTTACGTACGATTCATAAAACTTTCAATAAAAATTTTTATAAAACTGTTTTATGGAAAATTTTACCATGAGCAACAGGCATAAGCAAGATATCGGCATAGCCAACACGTTAAACCACTTATTTGAAAGTGGGTACACAAAGGATGGCACCATGCATGAAGCAGACATCCCAGTAATTTGTGAACCAATTGGAGACGTAATTATACAAAATGATGAGATAGTTAAACATTTATGCTCAGTTGAATGTCAAGTCCCTAGGTCCAGAAGAGATACCTGCAAACATGTTAAAGGAATTGACCCCACACATGGCACCATTTTTGGAAATCATACTTAGCAAATCATTATGTAAAGGTAAAGTGCTACATGTCCTGGAAAATGGCCAATATCACAATACAATATTTAAAAAAGGGAAACAATAAAGACCCTGGAAACTACCAGCCTATATCGTTAGCATTGCTATCATGCAAGATTCTCAAGGACGTAATTTTTAGTAATATCATGACTTTCCCGGATAATTGAAACTTCTTCTACAGCAGTTAATACTGCTTTCAGAAGAGTAAACCTTGCGAAACCCAGCTTGAACTCTTCGTACATGATATTCTAAAATAAGGTGAAGTTAAAAAAACAAGTTGACGTGTTATTCCTGGATTTAAAGAAAGCATTTGACAAGGTTCCTCCCAAAAAACTGCTATTCCAATTGAAATCATGTGGGGTAAACGAAAAAATATTGAATTGGATATGTGATTTTCTAACCGACCACAAACAAAAAGTAATAATCGATGGTGCTGGTGCCAATGCACAGAAAGATTTAATTTGCAAATTAAATAAAAGGGCAAAGGAAAGCCGTGCACTTTGTTAAAAACTGCTCTAAGCGAACAGAACATAACACACAGCTGATGTAAGGATTATGTTGGGAACCGTTCAAGATTTGGGAGGCTACACGCCAGGCTTAGATTACTTGAAAAACTTCAGTCAGACGAGTTTCAGTATGACATGAAGGATATTATTTTAACCCCACACTATCTCTAGAACTGATAGAAGCAACAAAAAAAGAGATATACTCTGCCGAATTGACAGGTTATGAATATTTCCTCTTTTCACGTGCCATTATTGGTTTTGACAAAAACAGCATGACACTAACATAATATACTCATTGGTATACAAATCACCTCTGTTCTCTGCACCTTCCTTTTTCCTATTCTCTCTCCCCATTCTTGGTCTTCCTCTGTAAATCTTCCTATGTATTCACTTCTCCTTCTTTTATGGTTTCCAATGGGCTATTGTCAGTTGTCACAAAATGTGTCCAATAAGTTTGTAATTCCTCCTTGGGGCTTTCATTATACATACTTCTTTTTTATATAACTCTTCATAGGACTTCACCTTGGTGATTCTTTCTGTCCTTTTGATCTTCATTGTTCTTGGATAACACCACATATCCATTGCTTCCAATCTCTCTTGCTCTGTAGCTGTTACTGACAGCTTGCTCTGTAGCTGTTACTAAAATGACAAGATGGCCGATGCTAGTGAAGATCGTTGTGCTTTGTGCTCCGATAAATTCGACGAAAATAGCATAATTATTACGCGTAGATTCGATTGTCTGGCTAAATTTCACTTTCAGTGCACCACTTTAAATAAGGCTAGCTTAAATGCTTTAAATTCCAGCCGAGAATTGATATATCAGTGTAATAGCTGTCAAGTTTTGCTTGCGCGCCAAATCTACAAGGTGACGAGCATATTGTCTCAGCTAATGATGGGTCAACAAGACTTAAGATCACTCATTGAAGGCCTAGTGTCTTAGATTTCCCAGTGCTGTGATACTATTTCAGCTCAAGATACTCAAATACGGCGACTCAATAATGAGATTCGAGTGCTAAAAAACAATAGTGGTAACCAGTCGGGCACTAACCAAAAGACTGTGAAATCCTTATCTTTTGACGAACGTAGCTCCTCAAATGTGACATCAGAAAATAATGACACCAAGAAAACGTTCTCTACTATGCTGAGAGTTGATTATCACGCGAAAGACACCCATAAGACGACGGCCGAACCAAGTACATCCAGGGAAAAAGCATTTGTGCCTCTGACATCTTCGCAAAGGATTCCGATGCAGTCTGCTGATGAGCCAAACAAGGCCACTTTGGAAAAATCGGGGGAATCATCTCCATTCCCTAATGGAACCTTTTTGTGGAAAGATATAAACCAGGAGGAAAACAACGACTCTGGGTTCACCGTGTACGAGAGCAAGAGAAATCGGCGGAGGTCAAGAAAGTTCGGAACTGGGAATGCCAGTTCGGGCTGTCCTTTCAAGGCGGTAGAGAGGAAGGCATATATCCACGTTTGGAGGCTCGAACCACAAACCAAAGATAAGGAGATTAAAGATTATCTTGAACAAAAATTGAATTCTCCCGTGATTGTTGATACTTTAAATGCCTATGCCTCGTTCAAAATTACTGTTGATTTTGCCAAGTTAAGTCAAGTCCTTGACTTAAGTCTGTGGCCAGAGAATGCTGAAATTGATAAGTTTAAATTTTGCAAAAACCGTATGATAAGTAAAGTAAATGGTCCCGCAGCTGGTGTATTATCTAATCAAAATGCCTCACTCTGACTAGAACAGCCCCTAAAAGTGTTAACTCTAAATATTCAGTGTATTAGAAATAAAATGGATTATTTAGAGTTATTGATTAATCAGAATAATGCTGATGTGGTTTGTATTACTGAACATTGGCTCAGGCCAGCTGAACTCGTTAGTGTGAACATTGATGGTTTTTACATTGCCGCAACATTCTGTAGGCAGAACTTTAAATGTGGTGGTGTCCTTATTTTTGTTCGAAATGGTTTATGTTCCAATGAATGCAAAATAACTGATGATTTGTGTTTGGATAAGGACTTTGAATGCTGTGTAGTTGACCTCCTTATCTAAAAGCAGCACATTTGCATAATGAGTCTATATAGATCACCAACAGGTAATCAACAGTTTAAAAAAAATAATTTAGCTAAGGTTTTAGAGAACTCCTTTTGTGCAACCAATTTCCTGATAGTATGTGGGGATTTTAATATTGATCTAAGTCAAAATGATAATGTGAGGGACAATCTAGTGGATTTATTCTCATCATTTGATCTAAAACAAACCATTTTCCTACCTACCAGAGAAACGATAAACTCTACAACCATAATTGATAACATATTCACAAACCTGACCTTCATTAGTGGTACCGTGATAGAATCCCATCTTTCTGATCACAAAGCCTTATTGACATCTGTAAATGTACCAGTTGCTTCAAAAGTCCCAACTAATAGTATAACTCACCCTAAAAAAAGGTTCTTTACTGAAGAGGCAATTGAAGAATATTCTGTAATATTTTACAAAAAACCGATTGGGAATTGGTGTATGGTGCTAATTCTGTCAATGAAAAGTTCGACACTTTCCTCAACATTTTCCTCACCATTTTCAGTGGTTGCTTTCCTCTGCAACCAACCAAATCAAGAAAGCCACATAATAAATCTTGGGTCACCCCAGATATTTCTCGTATCTCAAAGGAATTAAAATCCCTTTGGTCAAGATATAGAGAGACTATTGATATTACCATAAAACAACTATTCCGATTGTAAAAAGTACTACTCCAAATTAATAATTGATACTAAAAGAAATTTCAATGTAAACTCCATCTCTTCTTCTGAAAATAAATCCAAATCAGCATGGAAAATTATCAACAACTACTCTGGTAAATCACAGAAAAATCTCTATTGACTCAGTCCTCTTTGAAAAGGAACTGGTGTTTGAACCCAATGATATTGCCAACCATTTCAATCACTATTTTCTTAGCTTCCTTGAAAAGTCATTGCCTCCAAATCTTGCTTCCCAACCACCTAGAGGACAAAACCTAGTCATCTCAGTTTCTAATAACATTTACCTCCACCCAACATGTGAAAAAGAAGTGAAACTAATCATAAATAAAATTAGCAAAAAATACTCAGCTGGTTGGGAAAAGTACTACTCCAAATTAATAATTGATACTAAAAGAAATTTCAATGTAAACTCCATCTCTTCTTCTGAAAATAAATCCAAATCAGCATGGAAAATTATCAACAACTACTCTGGTAAATCACAGAAAAATCTCTATTTGTTTCATGCTCACTCCTTAAGGGGAAATGTAGCAACTATCTTTTAGCTCCCATTACCCACATTGTAAATGCTTCTCTGTCATCAGGAGTATTTCCTGATAAATTGAAAATCTCAGTTGTCATTCCTCTACTCAAAAGTGGGGATCATGAGGTAATGGATAATTATCGACTGATAACAAAAGTCTCTGTGTTCTCAAAAATACTTGAAACTGTCATTGCAAACAGAATAATGGAATTTCTTATAAAAACAGCATTTTATCAAAGTCCCCATTTGGCTTTATTGTAGGACATTCTGCTGAGCTTGCTTTCTACAAATTTATTGACTCTGTTCTTGGTGGCATAGATAATCACGCCAACACACTTTGCATCTTTTATGATCTTAGGAAGGCATTTGACTCTTTTGACCATGTGATTCTTCTGCATAAACTCCAATGCTATGGACTAAGAGGTATTGCAACAGAATTAATAAGGTCTTTCCTGACAAAGAGAATGCAGTGTGTAACTATTTCCAGCGGAAAAATGGAGAAATGGTCATCCTCCTACCAGGAGGTTATCAGAGGAGTTCCCCAAGGCTTCATCCTGGGGCCACTGCTATTTCTGTTTTTCATTAACGATCTACCAAACTTGTTGAATGGTGAGATTTTCATGTATGTAGACGATACCAATCATCTGTGAAAGCAGGCAGGAAATGTGGTTTTACGAGCTCAGGAGGCTGTCACAAATATGGAGAGTTGGCGTTTCATAATAAAGTTCTAATAAATAAGAGTAAATCATCCTATATGCTGTTTCATCCGTCACAGAAGAAAATTGACTGTAGTCCATACATTAAGTTTACAGACAGCAACCTAAGACAGGTACTAAATTCCTTGGCTTGTACGTAAATGAATGCCTCAGTTAGGATAGTCACATTGATTATCTTGCCTCTGGGTGTTATTTGATCAGAAGGATGATAATACTAACAAATACCGACACAGCCATTAGTATATATTATGCACATATTTATAGCAGATTGAAATATGGCATAGTGGCATGGGGAAATTCCCCTAAATCTGATTGAATTTTCAAACTACAAAAGTGGGCTTTAAGAATCATTTGTAAGGCAAGACAAAAAGAGAGTTGTAGAGACCTATTCAAAAAACTTAAGATTATGCCACTATCTTGTATCTACATGTACAAATCAATATTACTAGTAAAAACTTTTGAAGGTAAATTTAACTTTAAGACAAATAAAAATGTTCATAATCATGATACAAGAAAAAAATCCAATTATGTAACTAGTACACACAATCTTACTCTGTTCAGCAAAGGGCCTACACATATGGGTTGCAAATTATTTAACAATTTGCCAGTTGAAATAAAAAATAAGTGTGTTTTAAAATTAAATTGAAAAAATATTTCCTTGACAATTGTTTTTATAATGTAAGAGAATTCTTGTCGAATGACTGATAATATTGCTATATATTGTTTAACTTCTCTAATATATACTGCCATTTTATTGTATTTTTCCTTTTTTTTATTTGACTATATATGTAACAACATATCAACGGGCCCAATAAAACTATCTATCTATCTACTGTCCTGGCTTCACTCCAATGTAAGAACATGCTATAAATATGTTTAAATAGTTTCTCTTTATGTCCAGGCTAGTGTTGCAATCTGTTAATAGATGTCTTCTGGTAGAATTCCTTCTTTTCTTGGGCAATTCTGCTCACAATATCTTTGTTGATTTTTCCATCGCTGATGATCCTACTTTCCAGATAGCAAAATTCTTCCAGTTGCACAAGTTTGGCTGAGCAAATTTAAGTGATTCTATCTTGATTTCTTCCATAAACTATAGTCTTGGTTGTCTTAATAATAATTTACGAGTAGTAATTCTCCATATGGTTAATCATTCATGTCAGTTCTTGTTTCTCCTCTGTCAGACTTTGATGCTCATTTTTGGGAAAATATCTGTGCATAGTGCACACATATATGTACTTATATGGTTTTTTATCCCAATTACATAAAGTGAACTGTCTTTGCTCACCAATTTCATTTTTTAGTCCGCAGGAGGTAAAACTGGAGAGGGATGCCCTTTTGTCCGAATGAATGCAAAGGACATTTTGGAAGTTCTACCACCGGTGATATTTAATAGGTGTAGCAACCAGGAATTCAATCATAGGATCTTAGTAGAAAGAGTTATTGAGCTTATTACAAAAGGAAAGCCAACTGATGCTTGCAAGGCTTGTTTTGATGCTCACCATGCAGCCCTTCAAGCTGAGAACTCAGTTTTCTTTAAAGAGTCTGTCTCTCAAGATATATATTCTAAGTGTAAAAGTGATTTTTTATCATCAAGTGGGCCACGTGCATCACAAAGTGATACTGGAATAAAAAACCTGCACCATCAAAATAGATCAAAAGGCTGCTATTTTAATGAGGGAGAGTTGAGAACTTCATTTGTAACTGATGAGTATTTCCACGAGGAAGTTAAATGCTCGGGAAGAACAATGAAAGGCTTGAGTATGGGTGATGGTCAATCATCTGATGAGAAAATGTCGTCACATTTGACCAATGAAATGGTGTTACTTTATCCTACTCAGTATTATTTTGCTCTGAAAAGTGGGGTTATCTCCTGAAATTTTTTTTAACTAGGATTAAGCGCATCTCAAGGTTGCTGAACAAAAGCTTGTGATAGGAAATGCTTTTGGTATGGAATGGTTTTAAAATTTAAAGTCATATTCATGGACTGGAGTATTGTCATCCAGATACCAATGGTGCTTTTATAAATGTAAAACAATCATTGGATGAGTAGGTTTCCCTGCTTGTGAGGGATTTCTCCAGGCGTGTTATGTGGCATCACTTGATTGGGGGAGTGGGGTGGTTTAGTGTGTTGTCATGCTATTCCTAATGCCAAGGGGAGGAGATAAGTACTGGAGCTATGCAAATCTTGGCTGGCTGATGTGTGTGACCTCGTAAAGACCTTGGAATTAACCAATTGTCATCCAACGAAAAAGTTAAGCATTTTTTTCTCAGTGATTAATCAATGTTTGTGATAAATCGTGGCCATTATTTTAATTATTAATTTACAATTTACTGCATAAGAACATGCTGTTGTTATCTTTATGATGAAGATTTGCTGCTGTGTATACATTCATCATAATGTACTGTGCATATTTTATTTTATCTTTCATGGGCATTATTAACATTTACCCATTAAAATATAATCGTAATTTGAATATTTGGTTTGGGATGCGAAGTGCCAATGTTTAAAGGCTTCCTAAGAGAAACGGACTTACTCCACTGATCATTGTTATCAAGGACTAACTTGATAACTCAGGTTTCAATTTTGTGTCAGCTATGGATGCTATGTGGTTTTAGTTGTGAGAGATACATTGTGTAGATAGAGGTATAATTGATTGTATGTAATGTCATCCATTGTTTTACCTAATTTCTAATTTTATTCAAATTCATTGCAACATATTAAATAGCATGAAAATTTTATGCATCACTCATCTTATGACCATGTCTATTCATGGATAAATTATTATATTTCACTATTTGAATTAGTGCTGTTGTAATGCCCTTTTAAATTTATTTCTTACGTATGGGTACTGAAATTATGTACAAAGGTTGATAATTTGTTACTTTTCCATTTATTTGCCATTATCATGGTAAGCATATATTGATTTTGGAATTAATGCATATCTTTAAAAGAAAATTATTTATTGTGTAGGCTTCCGCGGGTTAATGAGTATGAAGATACACTTCTTCTGGGTTTTACACTGCGTAGGTCCATTGTTCTGGGATGACAGTTTCGCCGGTGTTGCAGTTGGCTTCTTCATGTCAGTGAAGTGCGGATGCATTATGTTGTCCGCCTTATATATCTTATCCATAGGGGTTAGGTTACTCGTGATTGGCTGTTGCTCTTTTTCTTTTTCCTGCGCAAAACACGTTTCCAGGCATTGGCGAGGGAATAGACATGGGCATCAATTTTGAAGAAGCTAAGCTAATTTCCGAAGAAAGAAGATATTTCCCACGTCTTACATGGGAGGCCATTGAAATAAGCAAGAATGAAGATAATTTTATTAGGGAAGATGGCTATTCCCTCGCCAATACCTGGAAATGCATTTTGCGTGGGAAAAAGAAAAACAGCAACAGCCAATCACGAGTGACCTAACCCCTACGGATAAGATATATAAGGCGGCCAACATACTGCATCCGCACTTCACTGACCTGAAGAAGCCGACTGCAACGCCGGCAAAACTATCGTCCCAGAACAATGGACCTACACGGTGTAAAACCCGGAAGAAGTGCATCTTCATAGTAAATTATTTACTTAAAAAATGATGCATTGGTGGAAATTATTCTCCATTGAGCTCAGGATGGTGAGCACCAAAATTAGCAACTTTTGCTTGTAAATTTCAAGGTGAGCAGTTTTTTTCAATTTCATTTCAATTTATTCCATATTCAGAAGTTTAATTTATGCTTTTGATGGTCGTTTGCATTGTGAAATTTCAGAGTGATGTTATTTGACCTACAAAGTTGCTTGTAAGTTTATTTACTCAAGATGGAATGATTGCTTGAAATAATGTAATTTATGCCATTGTCCTTTGAAATAAATTTTGTAAGTTTTGAAACATTGAATTGCCTCATTTCCTGAAATAATCCTAGTGATAGCTGCAAGAAGATAACCGAAAAACTTAAAAATATTTTGCTAGATTTCTCACTACCCGGGACAAATGTGCATTCATGGAGGTGTAACATGGTCCTGTCTTTTCACAGCTGTTTAATAAGATATCTTTGAGGTGATAGCAATATTTAAGCCAACGTTCCCCTTTGAAGTTAAAGCCTAATGCATATTTCAACAACGTATCTTAGAGAAGTGCTATCAGCTGTCGTGACTATATATATTTCTAAGTTAATAAACGCTCGCTCAAGGATGTGCTACTGGACAGCCATTCAATTCCATAACTAGTTACTTAACTAACCGAAAATTCCTTCTTGGACTGCATAATGCATTTTTATCGAAAATGCTGTGAAATTTAATAGCCTCAATTCATCACTTGTCTCACTTGCCATTACCAATTCTCACATATGCCTACAACAAAATCGTATTAAAATACGAAATAGGTAATAGAACTACTCAAATGATGCAACCCTATGTTATACATTAGCATAACTGATGTAGGTCGTGATAGTCACATCAGTCCCATCCAATTTTTTTATTCCTAGGAATTTCCTACTCGCAACGATGACAGCTGGCGGAAAAACAACCGGACCCCAGGCGATGCAGTAGGACCCCTGATGTCATGTAAAGCGCTGTTGACAAATTGCATGTTCCGGCCTGTATTAAAGGGGGCCATGACTTATCAATAAATCTTAGAAGTTAAATTGGGTCCATTTTGAAAAACTGTATGTGATAGAAGAAAACTAAGAACAGTTCTGAAATCAGCATATCAAAGTTAGCTATTATCACTTACTAGTTTTCAGTCAACTGATATCATGCAGACTAGTGTTATCAAATGTAAAAGTCTCATAAATTTCACATGCTTCTTCCCCCACTACAAATAACAGTATATTAATTTTCCTCTCTTCTGAGAGTATACCCTCCTGAGCCAAAGCACCCAGATAGATGAGAAAATGTGCTCTCTAACGTTTCCAATTCCCTGCTATATCCCCATCCTGGGATAAGGAATTTGGTGCTCTCAGTAAACTTTCCACTTGAAACTACAGACTGCACCATGTAATATTTGTATTGATCATTTGTAATAAATGTCTTCATGCACACATCCACATGAATTTTTCCTCAGACAAATATATATAATGCATCACCAGGTTAATTTAAAATCTAGTTAAAGCTGGAAGTAAATATCAAAAGTTCTATTACCGCATAACATTTTATCGAAAGATATGTGATTGCTATATGAACTATTGAAATCTCGATTTAACATTTAAGGGGAAAACACTATCCATAAATTGACATCAAAGTGAAAAAATTCTATCAATTTTGAAGAAAACAATAATTAAATGCAACTACTGGCGATATAGGAGAAGTGCAATTAGCAACAAATATCATTCTTCGAAATACAGCGATAGTTTTGGACAATATTTGGAAAAAAATATTACACATAGCTGATGTATGCTGACACGAAGAAATTTGTGGAAAATCTTTGACTTGAGGGCACATGTGTCATGGGATATCAGATGAACTGTCTCTTAATTACCTTGGTGGAACAATAATTACTCACCTTGTATTCTATTTTAGGCTTTAGACATGGATGAGAAAATATTATGTACATATTTGCATCAGAAATGAAGCAACATGGAATCTCACGTTCCCTGGAGATTCATGGGGTTCGTATAACTTGCTCACCAGCCAACCATGGATTGTTACTTATGCATGTTTCCATGTAATGAATGGGGTATACGCTATGACATTTCTAACGCACATTTTATGTAATATTTGTTCCATTGGTATGGAACATAAATTTATTTTACTTACTACATGGGTTTCATCACCTTTCTGCATCTCCAGGTTTATTTAAAAATATAATTAAATTTTACGTGGAAAACCAGGAGAACAAGTACTTCATTATGAAGCAATTTCACCTAGTGACCACCAATAACATAAAAAATTACATATTTGACGCTGCTCCTAAAACAATTAAGTGAATTCGATACAGAGCTAGGTAATATGTACTAAAATGAGTCTCCAAAAATACATATGTATGTACTCACATTTTGGATTAAAAGTCCTCTTCTTTAAAATGGAGGCTACAAACATACATGTCCTTAATATACGATTTAAGTTTTTCCCAGTGAATAATATTTAGGTATTCTTCTCGGGCTCTGCAACAGGTAATTGGCTTCATATTGGCCGATGTTTCGGAAAACGACTTGTTTTCCATTTTCAAGGCGTGTTACTCTCTCTGTGTAGGATTATACACTGAACTGAATTGACCGTCTGACGAGTCCAACAATTAAGCTCAGGTGTCGTATGATTGGCTGATGTTCCTTTGAAATCTTTTCTTTTCTTTCCTTATGTTTTTCATGCAATTTATTATAGGTGCCCAAGTATTGCTCAGATGAAAGCCAGTATCCCGATTGAAATTTTTTGGATTAAGGCATATTTAGATGGCTTCCTTGATTATGCGGTCCCAGTAGCGTTGAGAGCGGCAAAGAATTTTTGCATCTCCCCATCAAATGGCATGATCTTGATTGATGCTATGCTCTGCCACTGCCGACTTCTCTGGTTGCGCTAATCTAAAATGCCTTCGATGCTCTCTCAGCCTTGTCTCAACTGTTCGGCCTGTCTCCCCCACATATATTTTTCCGCACTCGCATGGAATCTGGTAAACCCCTGGTGTCTTCAGGCCGATTGAATCCTTCGCCTTCACCAGTCGGTGCCTTAATTTAGGTGGATAGTTTGGATGTTATACCATCGGACGTCGAATGCGGTGGATCTTGCCCGATATGGTTGAAACATAAGGGATAAAAGCTTTGGCCAATGGTTTTTCAGGCGGCTCCCCCAGGCAACTCTCCTGTTTCGCATTGGAATTACTTAGGGCCTTAAAAATCTGTTGTCTGCCATAGCCGTTCTGTGAAAATGTTCTTTTTAGGTGGTCCAACTCGGCTGGGATGCTCACTTTATCCGATATTAACTTGTCTCTATGAACCAAAGTAGATAATACGGTGGCTTTTTGCGATGGATGGTGATGGCTATGCCCGTTGAGGTATAGGTAAGTATGAGTTGGCTTCCGATAAACGCTATGTCCTAGGCTTATATCTTCTTTCCTGCGGATTAAGATGTCAAGGAAGGGAAGTTAGCCATTTTCTTCCTTCTCCATGGTAAATGTGATGCTCGGGTGTTGGTTGTTTATGTGGTTTACAAATTCCTGTAACACAACTGTACCATGTGGCCAAATTAAAAAGGAATCGTCTACATATCGGAAAAAAACATTTTGGACGGCGGGGAGCAGAATTGAGAGCTTTTTTACCAAAATCTTCCTTGTAGAAGTTAGCTATTGCCGGTGATAACGGCGATCCCATGGCGACCCCATCCCTCTGCTCATAGAAAATCTCCTCAAAAGAAAAGTAGGAAGAAGTCAGCACGTGATGGAAAAGCTTGACTGTTTTAGCATCAAATTTACTCTCCAGCAGTCTCAAGGTGTCAGCAAGAGGAACCCGAGTGAAGAGTGACACCATGTCCAGACTAACCATCAAATCAGTCGGATCTAAACGAGTATCCCTAAGGGTTTTCACAAATTCTTGCAAGTTCTACACATGGTGTTCATTAAGGCCCAGGAATGGCGTTAAAATGCTCGTTAGATATTTGGCAACATTATATGTCGGTGAGTTTAAAATTTCAATCGGGATACTGGCTTTCATCTGAGTAATACTTGGGCACCTATAACAAATTGCATGAAAAACATAAGGAAAGAAAAGAAAAGATTTCAAAGGAACATCAGCCAATCAGACAACACCTGAGCTTAATTGTTGGACTCGTCAGACGGTCAATTCAGTTCAGGGTATAATCCTACACAGAGAGAGTAACACGCCTTGAAAATAGAAAACAAGTCGTTTTCCGAAACGTCAGTCAATATGAAGCCGAGAAGTGCAGCCCGAGATGAATACCTAAATACATGTCCTTGGTGATATGCTTCCCATTCTTCATGCATGTCGCTTCTTCTGACCACTGTCTTTTGGAAATGCCTGTATGGATATGGAGCCGGATGTTTGGTTGCTACGCTGTGGTATACTACAGCATTTATTTGAGGCAGACTTATCCTGTACCAAAGTTAATTATTTCATTTGGTTTCCTCTACCAAGCATGATAGAACAAACTGATAGAATTACTGATCACACAATCACCCCGATCTCCTTTCTGACGCTTTGATTCTATGCCACAAGGTGTTTGACACTTCACTTGGATTCGTAAATACAAGATAATTTACACAGGTGGGGAACACTGCAATTTTGCACATTTACAGTAAACGAGAGGCTTAATAAGAATTTAAATTTAATTACAACATTATTATGCAAATAAAAAATAGTAGATATTCTATTTAATAGCTTGGCGTGGGATTGCGTGAGACCCAGGTGT
Source organism: Pyrrhosoma nymphula (assembly GCA_963573305.1). Taxonomy (NCBI): domain Eukaryota; kingdom Metazoa; phylum Arthropoda; class Insecta; order Odonata; family Coenagrionidae; genus Pyrrhosoma; species Pyrrhosoma nymphula. The sequence continues at coordinate 127,304,357 of OY754328.1, forward strand.
CCGACCAGTCTACCCTCCATGATATCCATTTAATATTGGCAGTATGAGGTGTGATAAAAAATAACAGTAATTTTCGTTTTTCTTAATGAATATTTATTTATTAATCAATTTCAATTTTGTCCACTTCAGAGTAATCCACCTTAGATATAATACACTTGTGCCAGTGGTTTTTCCAGTCTTGGAAGCACTTCAGGAACTCACTTTTCGGTATAGAGTTCAGCTCCTTCAGCGATTTTGTTTTTATCTCATCAATGGTGGCAAAACGTTGTCCTTTCATGGTTCTCTTCAGCCTCGGGAATAGAAAGAAGTCACCAGGAGTCATGTCTGGCGAATACAGTGGCTGAGGCAAAATAACAGTTAGTTCTTTTTACCAAAAAATCACGAATAGGCAGTGAGGTGTGAGCAGGAGCATTATCGTGGTGCAATTTCCATGACTTGTTTTGCCATTATTCTGGGTGTTTTCATTGGATTGCTTCATGCAAACTTCCAGTTTGTACTCCTTATTGACCGTATGACCATATGGCAGTCATATGACAATTATTGAAAATCAGAATTATATAGCCTGCGAAATTTAAAAATTCCCATTATTTTTTTATCACACCTCATATTTCCTTTCAGAAAAAGGATTTTAATTTATTCAAAAAATTGCTTTCCAGAAGTCATGTTTTTGTATAGCATGGAGTTTTCAAAGTGTGGTTGGTGACTGTGGTTGGTACTGAAATTCCACCCCAGTTCCCGGGTTCGAAACCCAGCAGAGGTGAAGATTTTTTAGTGGAAACGTGGTACTTGTATTGGTGCCAAGTGGAGAGCAATTAGATGTAGTAATTTGTCTGTCGGATGGCACGTTATGCTGTTTGTCCCTTGCTGCCTTTCGTTAAGAGTAGGCTAATGCCAACTCCTGGTTTCTCTCAGTCCTTCCTCCATTTCCTTAAAGAATATTTAACCATCATGCTCTCGTATTCTTCATGGCACAAATTAACTTCTTTGTCAGTTGCCTCCCCATTAGAGCTATAAAAACACATTTTCTTAAATTTTAACAGTTGTTTGTAATCTTAATTTTCAATTAAATCATTTAAAATTTTTCTAATTATGATGAATTGATTTTTTTTTCAAAGCAAATACTGTGATATATTCAGAACTTTACAGGCTATTGTTCACTCTTGATCCATTTTTTTCTCCAGTGACTGCTGGGTGTTCTTGCTGACTTCAGTGGCTGCTTCTGAGAAGACTGCAGTGCTATGGAATATCCCTTTCCATTTGCGACAGGGTAAGAACAAAACATTTTAGCCACCATTTATCCACAAGAAAAATCGCCCAGCATAAAGTAAGTTAGGTATTTTAACTCTTTTGTTGTATCACTTCTCTTCCTGTCACATGCATTTGTAGCAACTCAAAAGAACTTACCAAAGTTTCAGTCAGTCCATTGGGAAACAAGTCAACAGTACTTAAGTAAATCATTCAGTTAATTTTTCCCCATCAGCGCATTATTGCTTGTAATGTAATACTTACTGCTTTGCTTCAATAACATTCGAAAGGCATTGATTTCATTGAGAATTTGCATGATTGGTGCTTAAATATTTTCAGTTCTACGAAAAATTAATTTGGAAGTGATTCATGTAGGGTTTCCTGATGTGCAACTCTGTTCAAATTGAAATTTAACTCTTATTTCTTTCCATTCAGCTGTTATAGAAAATAGCTTTTTGGTTGTAAATTCTTAACTTGAATTTACATATTTAATTATTCTACCTTTTCCGAAATATCAAAGAAATACCTCTTCTAGATTCAGAATAATGCACTCACTGTCGGTGTATTTAGTTAAGGTACCCACAAATTAAAATGATCGTTTCAGTCATTCTGGAACTTACTCACACTTGAACTGTAACTATTTTCAAGATCAAGAAAAGTAATTTTTCCTTATAAACATTGAAAGTGCAAATAATGATGCACATCAATGAATAAATAGCAAAATTTAATAATGTTTCCTTAACCTGAGTTTATTTATTGGAAAACAGTACCTATCATAAATTAATTGCATTTTATTACAGAAGAATGAATTAGACACTTCTATATTGTTGAAAAAATATTGTATTTATGGACAATTAAAAGTTTGCCTTAAAATCTGTCTTTACAAAATAAATGTGCTTGTTAGTGATTTGCCTAAGCAAATTGTTTGAAAATAAGCACACAAATAAAACTTTTCACTCACACTTGTTTATATATTTTGGCCCAATTTGGCAAGATTAGATACTTTAAAGCAATTTTATCAACTTCATTGACTTATGTTCGGTTTATAGATTAAGGTTGAAAAATGTCATTTTTATTGGTTTTTAATTTATGTTGTTATGTAATATGGTAGCTTAAAAAACTATTAGCTTACTAAGTCCAAATTTCTGCCCCATACAATGCTCCAGTCCATAGCAAGCTCTTCATCAGGCTCTTCTTTATATCCTTACCCAATATCCCCGTCATCAGCTCCCTTCTATTACTACACGCTTATTTTGCTAATGCTATACTCTTTTTTGTGTCTTCGCTACTGTGACCATTTTCTTCTGGCGTACTACCCAAGTACATAATTAAATTGCTCTACTTGCTTCATCTTTTGCCCTCATACGTTTGTGACCACCCTCGCTTTCTTGTCCTAGAGAATCTCATTGCTTCTGTTTTCTTATGATTTATCTTCATTCCAACTTTACTACACTGCTTTTCTAATGCATCAACTTCTTCATCTATTTGTAATGCTCGTAATCCCTTCGAAGATCAAGTAACCCATGCCTGGCCTTCCGTGAATCCAACTGACTTTATCAGCTGGCCTCCTACTCTGATTCCTGCATCCAGCTCTTCCCATGCCTCTCTTACCATTTCCACAGCATCATCATCGCTCGTTCAATCCTAAGATTGGTTTACTGCAGACTGTCTAATACTAGTTCCCTTACTCCCTGGTATTTTTGTTTATCCACCTTTTTCTTTATTCGGTCCATGTATTTATTTCTTGGCCATCCTCTCGGGACTTTTCCCTCTATTTTTCCTTCAATTATATTCTTCACAAACTCATTGTGCCTCAGGGTGCACCCAATCCATCTGGGTCTTCTTTTCTGTATAGTGTTCCATATGTTCGTTTTCTCTTCTACTCTTTTGTAAACTTCTTCATTTCTTATTTTATTCCTCCATTGATTTCCAGTTTGGCTTTTGTAAATGGAAGTCTACTGAACAAGCCTTATTTAATGCTATTGATTATGTTATGAATGAAATTAACAAAAAATGCAAGGTGATGGGCTTATTTTTTGACCTGAGTAGAGCCTTTGATGTTGTAAATCATAGTAAATTGCTTCTTAAATGCGAGAAGTTTGGTATTAGAGGCATAGCCGTACAGTGGCTTAAGACATACCTATCTTGCTGCACAGCATCAGAGGGTAGCATATCAAAGAGATGGTAAAGTTTTTCTTTCCTCATCACTCAGCGTGAACAAAGGTGTACCTCAGGGCTCCATATTGGGCCCTTTATTATTCTTATTGTATGTTAATGAATTACGTAAAAGGTTAATGATTAATACAAATATTAAATGTATGATGTATGCTGACGATGCCAGTATTTTAGTGTCTGGGAAAACACTGCTCAATTTAATTGAGTCAGGTGATCTGTTAATACAGCAAATGGGTAGTTGGTGTGACAACAATGATTTATTATTGAATAAAAATAAATTACAACTTTTCAATCCACACTTAATGCACATGAAAGTAACCACTTACAGAGTATTTTTGGTGATCTCAATGTTACAAATAATGTTAAATTTCTTGGGGTGGATGTTGATTCTGTGTTGAAGTGGATGTACACACCACAAACTTATGTAAAAAACTGAATTCTGTATTCTACCTGTTATCTGTTTTGAATCATACAGTTAGTTTAGATATAATGAAAACTCTATATTATGTATTATTTTACCCATGTATTTCCTATGGCATAGTTTTATGGGGATCTACATCCACTTTAAATAATGTATTTATAATCCAAAAGAAATTTGTAAGAACTATTTGTAAAGTGCATTACAGGTCTCATTGTCGACCACTGTTCAAGAATTTAAGGATACTCAGACGCTGTTGTCTCCATGCCCTTAATGGTGGGATGGATCTTAACGCCTTGCCAGGACGTTTCCTCTAAAGGCGTGATGAAATATTCTCCGGGGTCTCGTGGCGTCTCGGGAGATACTTTGCAGGGCTCCTACGGGAGAAGCCTTGGCATCTTTCCTAATGTCTTCACCCTCTTATCAGTGTATTCTTGTTCACATCCCTGATGATGTTACTTTTCGTTTTTCTTTCTCCAAAGTGTCTCTTCACTAGCATGTATGCTCTTTTGGTTTTCACCCTTTTCATGCTTCGTTGATTTCCTCACAGCAGTTTTCTATCCAATCCTCCTTTGCCTTCTTGCATTCTCGAATGACTTGGTTGCTAAGCTTCTTATAGAGGATTGCCTCACTTTCGTTTCTGGGGTTCTTGTATTTTTTCTTTCATCTATAAGTTCCCTAATCTTCATTGTAATCCATGGCTTCTTAGTGTCGGCTTTCCTATTCATCAATTGCTCCTCAGCTACTTCTGCAATATTTATCTTCAACTCATCCCATCTTCCTTCAGTGCCCATTCATCCTCCACTCTATTACCTTTTTCCACCAGCAATATTCTGTTCCAGCATGTTTCACATTTTATCTTCCTTATTTTCTTGTATCGACTATCAACTTTTCTCCATGACTACTAGGTTGTGATTACCATTTATATCTGCACTGGGATAGCTGTTGCACTGCTTCACTTTGTTTTTGTATCCCACTGTGACAAGTATGTTGTCTATTTGATACCTGGCCCAATCCTCGGGTATCTTCCAAGTGTACCTTCTTCACCGATGTTGCTCGAAGAGAGTGTTTGCTACAACCATGTTCTTCTCGTTGCAGAACTCAACTAATCTTTCTCCTTTGGCATTTCGTTTTCCTATTCCAAAATTTCCTATGCTGCTTCCTTCTTTTCCCTCACCCACCACTGCGTTCCAGTCACCCATTATGATTAGGCTCTCTTTTCTCTTCACGGCTCCGAGGATCTCTTCCAGTTGTTTATGCACTTCTTCTATTTCTTTTTCCTAATGCCTGGATGTCTAATAACGTAGTTATTTATTCCTTTCTTTTGATATGAATATGGAAATATTTGTTGCACATAATTTAGTCAAAATAAAAAAATACAGTGTAATTCTTAGAAATTTAAGGGAATGAGGGAATTCAAAGTTTGCAGGCAGAACATTGTGGGGTTGGAACATAAGGGGGATGGAAAACTTTGTATTTGGATGGGATTTTTTGCAAAGTAATCAGCGGTTTGAAAATTCAAGGTTTACTGTTGAAATGGGCGTCATAAATGGCAGAAGTAAAAAAAGCATAGGGGAATAAAAGATGTTCAAGGTGATGTGTTGTGGAGAATATGGTGAAGAGGATTGGCAATGAGTTTGATAGTATGTTTTGTGTATATTTTCAGTGCAAGCAGTGATTAACTTCAAGTTGTGGAACTTGCGAGGAGCAGGCGGTGGCAGTCATTTTCGGGATTGTTATGTGTAGTGCGGAGAGGTGATGGGTGTGGGAGCATTAAAAAGTTTTTCAAGGCCACAAGCGACGTGAAATTTATGAAGAAACCTGTACTATTTAGTAATGGAATAAAATGTTGAAATTGAAGCAAAAATGTAAATTATTTGAGCGTGAATATACTTTTTCGTTTCAATGTTCCTGAGCATTGGGAGGGAGAAGTGGAAAAATTGAATTTGTGGAGATAAAAAAAGGCATGTGAAAATTGGTCTCAGCTGGGTAATGGCGATTCAAATTTCGCGGCACGAATGTAAAGGAAGTGTGTTTAATATAGAGAAATATATAATAACTGAATTAGATAATGGACATAGTAAGTAACTGTTCGATGGATATAATAAAATATAAATGAAATTAGAAACTTGGAGGGTGCTGTATCGGGTAATAAATGTATAAATTGAAAAAAAAGTAACTTAGTAATCGATAAGTACAGTGGTGGAGGAAAAATACTAGGGGTTGAAAATTTTGGGGGAAAGGGGGTGGGGTTTGAAAAGGCAATTCCAAACCTTCTTTTCTTTCATTCATACATTCTTAAATTTTTGAATTTAAAACAGGGATTTTTGGATGATAAGAGAGTGATATAGTTGAGAAAGTTTTGGTTTATAATGGCTTATTATCACTGGAACAACGAGCGACATAGCCCCCCCTTTGAAAAATTCCCTCCCCAAGAGGGGGGATGAGGTGGCCGCCCCTCCGGGCAACCACTACATCCCTCCCCTGTTAGGTCGTCCGCCATCACCGCAGCGATCGACCCCTCCTTTCAATTAATCCTCCCAAACCACCCATCGCGGCCGATTTTTTCACGTGCCGCCTCAATCATGCTAGGTCGAGCCGTGCCGCAAATGCAGGCGTCATGGATACAGAGCTCATTGGCGTCTAATGAACGTACCAACTACAAGGATGCGCCCGTACCGTGCAAGCACGACCGTACAGCGACGCACCGGGCCGATAAAAGACATTTGCCGAGCAACGAACCAATCTTTCTCCACCAGCATTAACTTAATCGTAGGAATTCGGTCTCAAAGCTATAATGTTGCCACACAACTACACTGTGCCAACTTAAATTCATAAGTCATTCATTTCTTATTTTATTTTTAATAAAAATTTTAATTACTATGAAATGGTGTATTGTGTTTTTATCCTTGTTAAACAATTATTTTTTCACCAAGTACCGGCTCATTTATTAATTTAAACAAAAAGAAACTGTGCTACTTTTACTGTACTAACATGCTGCCATCTCATGGCCAAACATCTAACACTTTCAACATGGTAAAGTACTCATTCAAGCGCCCAATTCGTTTTCCTATTCAAATCATATACATGTCGGGACCTACACACTTCTCCCCAATTTAGCGGCTTCCTCATACATGTCATACGTATCACGTAATTATATACGCAAGTACGTTAAAATGAAAGAAAGACCAAATCGCCGATTTGGCCTTTTTTTCATTTTAACTGCACAAAAATACGTATTCAAATATTGAACAAATATTAGTTTACAGTTTGAGTGACGAGTCCTGTTTTATCTGCGTTGCTAATATAATTTGCACAGACCCTCTGGAGTAAGTTGGGTTGCGTCTTAGAATTCCCACGCCTCTGCACTTGCGACATCGGCACTATAATTGTCCCCATAAGCTTGCTGGAATTACAATTCATTCCAGTATTCCATTGAGACACCCAGAATCTGTGGGCCAAAATCTTCGAGTCCCAGTTTTTCAGCTAGCTCCAACGACCTTTTTTAAATATTGGTCCAATGAAACACGATTCACCTTCACTGACTATGGAAAACAATAAATTTACAGTAATTTAAACATCGAGATCCTTTCCTTGAAATGTTTGGGATGACGAATGGAAGATCAAGCAATGTCCCTGTATAAATCGTTTGCTCTCCCAAGAATCAAGGTACCGACAATTAAAACATTGATACGCTCTTTCGCTTCATTTACTCACCGTTCGCTCTCCGAGGTAACGGAACGTCATCCGCGCTTCCCGAACTCATCCGTGAGAGTGAACGGAGAGTGCTTCCCATGTTCCCAGTGGCGGATACAGAAAAAACTCAAGGGGGGGGGGGGCGCAAGTTATCGCGACGATTGTAGCTTTCAAACTGACTGCCCGGCAGCGACTATGCTTCCCTTATATATGTAGCTCGGTTGTTTCGAGAACATTCGGTGCCAGAATGTTCGCTTCCAGACTTTTAGGAGTGTGAACAAATACAAACAGTAGAATATTCGCTACTTTTCTCGAACAAATGCCAGACAGAATAACGTATCGAGATCACTAGAATGGCCGCGACTTTTCTCGTAGGTTAGCTATCTATGTGCCAGACAGAAACGTATAAAATACGATGAGGCGCGTGCTACATAAGAAAGTACAACTACTCGACAACTCGGCTCAGAGTCGACTGACGAAAGACACGAACGAATAGCGTGCGGGCTGACTGGCGGGGGCGGCAATGCGGGCGGCCCCGCAAGAGGGGGGGGGGCGCCCCCCGCATGTATCCGCCACTGCATGTTCCCCGTGGGCGCTCCGATCTCCGTCCCCTCCGTGAGCACTCCTCAAACGTTTCCAATGGTTTTGAGAATCCCTCAAAAGCCGCCTCTCTTCACGTCTTTCTCGTTCTTCGCCGATCAGTAGATCCCACGCATGGTATTCAAACTCCATGACTACCTATAAGAGTAAGTTAAAAATGTAGTCATCAAACTTCATTATAAACGCCGTTTTAAATTTTTGAAGTGTAAGAATTGTAAAATCCGAGAAAACTCATATTTGAAGTTCACCTAAGAAGTCCTCAAAGAAGGGTACGACGAATAAGAGTTTTTTTCCGAATTTCTTTCGCCGCGTGGTGGCCTAGTGGGTAAAGCATTGGGCTGCTAACCGGAGCGCGCGGGTTCAATTCCCGCGCGAGGCTCTGGGCGCGTCCGGAGAAACCCAATCTGTGAGTCTTTCTGGGTACCGGATACTTCTCAGGGGGGACCTGTTATGGGGGGGCTTCACCCTCACCGAGACACCTCGGGGAAAACAGGGGGCTTATTTTTTAACTCGAAGCATCGGAGCTTTCTGGCGAAAAGATGCTTCAATAAGCTACTTGCTCCCATCGGTATTCTCTATCATGGATGCTACCGGAGAAAGGGCAAGCAGAAGCTACCGGTAGCATATTAAGCTCCCACCCATATTCTGTAATCTACTTCCGTAGCCCCAATAAGCTCCCACGGTAGCCTTACGAAGCGCGGCCTCCGAATACCCTGCTTAAATATTGGTCATTTTATTACGCTTATCTATCTATAATTATCCAACTTACGGGTATGTTTCTTACATTTATAAAATGCGCATTCCTTGCACTTTCACTGGGTTACATTGTCATTTTCGCCATTAGCGGGATTTTTCACAAAAAAGATATTAACTGGAGTGACGGAAAGCCATATTTACCTTGGGTGAGTTACGTGATTCCAGCCCATAATGGGATACTTTTCGGGCCGTGGTAGCGAGTATAACCTTAGCATTTCTTTTGAAAGTTTCATCTTCGTATATTATTTAAATGATTTGAAGCAACGAGTAATCGACGAAAGCAAATAGCAAGAATCATATTGAACCATATAATCGACATGAACCCTAATTCCCGAATATATTTACGAACAATCTTATTTCAAGTGATCAAAACAGCCAAGATGTACGTTGTGCGTTCCTATTCACGAGATGGTTCACGGGATTATGTGAGCAAAAATAGAACATTTTAGAATTTTGTTCGCATAATTTTTAATGCGTGGAATATTTCGCTAAACACGATGCACGAACATCTTCAGTATTCTTCACCGTCTAAAACGGTCTGAAAACAGGTTTCACCAGTTTTATCCACGGAAAAACATTGAGACGAGCTTTCCTATTGGTTCGAAGAATGACGTCACCAGAAATGAAGTTTCCGTGGATTTGGTTTAAAAATATTCTCATACCCGCCTTTCTTCAAACTTCTCTCCACTTCCTTTTACGTTCTTGAGAAAGCTCCTGCGAGTTAGAGAATACGGTTGGTAGCCAATTTTGGTAGCTTATTCGAAGCAACCGCATCGGTAGCTTCGAGATAGAGAATAGCCCCCCAGGGGCGGAATTCTGTACATGCGACCGACACCTATCGGTGTCGCTAACTCGCCCGACCGACACATGTCGGTCAAGAGCTATTCCGGTGGCCGATACTCGTCGATAACTTGACCGACAATCGTCGGTCAGCCGGGGTGATCCCACCGACGATTTTGAAGCCCACGGTAGGCCGACCGACACGTATTTCGTCGATTCGCGTTTCCTTAAGTGTATCATATTTAGTGTGAGAAATTTCCTGCACCGAAAGTGCAATAGTTGGGTGCAAGGAGATTGTAATTAGTTGATAAATATTAACTTTCAATCACCTTAAATGAGTGTCGGCGTTTTAACACAACCTTTGTCCCATCATCACAAAAAGGAATAAATCTGCATCTAGATTTTATACATTCTGGAAATAAAATTGAACAAGGGTTATATCCTACATCTGAATACATTTTATTTACTTTTTTCTGCACAGATTTAGCAATTAACGGTGACCCACACTCAATCCTATCACTTCTAAAGTCATTTACCATAACTACGCTCTGACAAATATGACATCTTGGTATATATAACTTCAGACATAAATTGATTTGATATTTATTGACACAATTACTATCCTCGAGCCAGTCCCTGGCATTAACGCGCTAACCAACACAACACACTATTAAACACAATGTTCGTCCCATCACGTCGAATACAAATACTTATGTAGCTCACTTTTAGAAGACCATTTACCGCTTGTCAAGGGCTTTATTGTAGCATACATGAATACCTACCGTGAGATATATTTCTCCAGACACACACAGCAGCACTCAAATAGAGGAACAATCCATGGTATTGACATCAAGTCGAGTAAATGAAAAAACAACTTTTGAGGTGGTAAAATTTACTGAATGAAGGATAGTGAAACAACATAAATTGTATAAGTAGACAACAAATAATCACCCTTTCACTTGGACGTAAACAACCAACCACACTCACAATTTATGGTATTCTACAATAACACAATAATATCTGCCAATGACAAATCCTAATGCCTATTGCTAATTAGTCATTATATTCCTAAAATATAGACGGATTAATTACTTTTTCAACAAAATCATATTGGACACAACAATGCAAAGAAATTAATAGATGAAACATGGGGTGGCAAAATTCACTGAATGAAGAATAATGATACACATCACTGTTTATCCATTCACTGGGACGTAGACACTCAATTAAAAGACAAGAACAATTCACCTAGTCACCGTGACTTCAATTCAAATAGATTCCACATCTTAATTTAGTCAAAGGTAGAGACAACGAACTGATTGCTGTTACGTCTTCTCCAACACTCACTACGTATTTGTTACACTTTTAATACTATTCATGTCATAACACATTATTTAAAGAGATCAAATCAACAAATTTACGCATAAATATCACCACTTTGACACACAATCCATCGTAGCGCATAAATAACGCTTGTAATCACTGGCATGCCATAATGTAACACTCACAGCCAAAACACACGCAAAACCTTCGTTTATATATTATCACAAAAAATGACGCTGTTTTTTCTTGCACATTGAAACCTAATGATGCTAACCATGCTAACTTTATTTAAAACTTGAAATTAAATGCTCCAATGGGATAATCGCCACAGCTTAAAACCGAAAAAGACGTGCGATAGAAACTATCTTCCAAAATTACGTTGCACAGCATTCAAGACCACTATTCACATTTGAAGTCCAAGAATAGTATGTTTTAAATTATTTGTATTTAAAAAAATATATCACCCTGCGATACTTCTTCAAATATCATGAAAATTAAAAACTAAAACAACCTGTCTAAATAATCGTCGCTCGAACGTAAACAAACAGCAATTCGCCGGAAAGCGCCGTGTTCTTACGCCGTGTCCATAGTAATCATCCGCACCTTAGACAAAACAAAATAGTCCCTTTTAGGAGTTCGATTAAAATACTTTTATAGAGGATGTAATGCACATCGGTCGACTTAAATAGCATGCTCATCTTTTTGAGAACTTATAAATAAATAATAATCTCTGTTCTTTTGCAAAACTTCAATACGAAATATTTAGCCTCTCGCGCAGATGCCAGTTTCCGACCGACAACTGCATGACGTCAGCAAATCGTCGCTTGCATCGACAGGTGTCGGTATGTCTCTTGTAGAGAATTGCTCGGCTGTCGGTGCAAGCGACAACCGTCGGTCGCGACCGACACCGACAGTCGTCGGTCGACATGTACAGAATTCCGCCCCAGGTCCTACTTTTTCACTTTTAAAATTTCAAAGTCATTCATAGTATTGCGTTCACAGTTATATATCTTTAAATAATAATTTTGCCAGCGGCTTCGCTTCTGAGACCTTGTTTATTTTTTCCAGAAGGCGTATTTTATTGATAGCTTCAAACAGCATGAGTCGAAAAATAAATAGTAGAGATTGATCACAACGTGATCACGTTGACTTTCTCTCCCTCGAGGGAAGAGGCTAAAAGTAATTTATCCATTTAGGGAAGGAATAGCAATGAAAAAGATTCAAGTTCAGACGGCATTGCCACCTCGTCACTCTGAATCCTCGGCCACCCATCTCCAATCGACAGCCTTCCCCCATTCTCCCGTAATCGCGAAGTCAAATGCGGAAGTTGTGTGGGTCACCTACGCCTTCAGGATGAACGTTTCCCCTTGAAATTTCCTCAGATAAAAACTATGATTTTATTACGTAGTACTTGTATACTAGAGAGTGCATGGAATGCAAACAAGAAACGGCACTTTTCTCACCCTCAACTAATGAATTCAAACAATAAAGACCGAATATTTTCCCCGATAAGTCCACTACGTCGTCATGGTGTAGGCCACCAAATAAGATACCCCCTTAATACGACTGCCTTGAAGTTATGCGCCCCGTTTATCTTACCTCTCACCGTATTCGGGCAATCCTTTGCAGTCAACCTGAAAAATTTCATGGTGGGTCAGACGAAAATTCAAATTATGATTAACTTCGTGCAATAATCTTTATTCATTTAATTTTTACACCCGTTTAAAAGCTTAAGACCTACTTTTAGAAATACTGTCCACATCGAAATTTTATATTAAATACACTGAACTAATGTAACGTTATTTATAAAATGCTTAGGAAGAAACTTGCATACGTATTGACCACTGCATCAACAACTTCCAACAAGCATTCGTGAACTATAACTACTTATACCAAAAATAACACCAGTTTCATTTTTATTTCAGGCTTGGCAGTTGATGAGATGTGTGATAAGATTGATGACAGGCAATGCTTCAACAGAAGATAACATGACCCAGGACATCACCAGGAATCATCCCCCTTGGTACAGCACTCCAAATGATAATTCACGAGGACACCATCGTGAAGATAGTTCCCCATTACCTGCATTGATAGAAAACTTAATGAATACGAGACAAGTTGCCTGAAAATATTGCTATGTTGTTAGATGGTAGCTCACGGCTATATGGTTGTGATTTCTGCTTGTTATTATAGTCACTATATTTATAGTTAATATGGCTAACTATGCCTTGTATGTGTACATCTCCTTGACTCATGTAAGGCTTCAAATGAGCTTATGACAAGAATTATAAGGCAATTATCAGAGGTATGATGTATCAGAGGTATCATGATGTAATGATAATTTGGAAAAATTAATAAATTACCTTATACTCAATAATTGTTCATTACTCAATGGTACCTACATCATTATAATCCTAATTCATATTACTCTGGGGTTTAGAACTCAAATGAATCCTAAGAATGTTACTTTTTAAGGGAAAATAGGAATGGTAAATAAATATGAATGACAAAGCCCTGGATAACAGGTGATATGATTTTGATGGAGATAAGTTGCAGCAAAAATGAAAATGGAGGGCAACGGCCTGCCACGATGGAAACACCGGTTCCCAATCAGTCACCGAAGTTAAGAATCGTTGGGCTCGGCTCGGATTTGGAGTGGTGATCCTCCGATTCGTCCGAGTGCCGTTGTCCCTGTCTGCGCGTGGCAGACAGTAAGTGCGAAATGACCTTAGCCGTCGAAGCACGTTCAACAAAAATACTACTACCATGAAAATGGATTGTCAAATAACAGTATACATGGAGAATGAGGAAAGAAATAAACTACAAGGTAAGAAGAGAAATTAATAGGGAAAAGTAAACATGGTAGAAAATGCTATCTACATCTACATACTACCCCGCAAGCCGCCTCAAAGGGGGGGAGTGTTAGGACACCAGCCGTTTACATATAAAAAGGAAACGCTCTAATGAAATTACGCCTAACATTTATTCAAGTCCCTTATTGTTCGGGGGAAAAACGAATTCCCATACCTATCCGTTCGGCAAAATATCTCACTTAATTTATAGTTTCTGTACGACCTGGTAATATACTGGGGTTCTAATATGATGTTCTCCGTGTCGCTCTTAAAGATATCTATTCTTAATAGCTCAAGTAATCTAAGCCTAGCGCGCAGCCTCCGAGTCTCTAGCGGCTCCCAGCCTAATTCGTTTAACATCTGTGTAACGTGGTCTGTACACCCGTAGCTGTTTTTAACGAATCGCGCAGCTTTCCTTTGTATTTTATTACGTTCCCGGATTAAGTCTTTCTGCACTGGATCCCATATGCTTGCTGCATATTCAAGGTGTGGCCAGACGAGTGCGAAATAGCACCTCTCTTTTACTTTTTCATCCGAAAATCTTCCCACAATACGCTTGACGAATCCTAGCTTCTTCAGAGCTCTGCCACAAATATTTCTTATATGTGTTCCCCACGATAGGTCCGAAGTTATCGTAACTCCTAGATACTTCACTTCATCTGTCGCCTTTATGTTAACGCCATCCACAGCATATACATGGGAATAGTTGGACGACCTCCGCAAGAAATGTACCGCCGTGCATTTGCTCAGATTAAGTTCGAATGCCCATTCTTGGCTCCACACATGAACGTTGTTTAAATCCGATGATAGAGTTTCAAAGTCAGAGTGATCACTAATTTCACGATAGATGACAGCGTCGTCGGCAAATAAACGTATTTTACTGCTAATTCGAGTGCAAAGATCATTTATGTATATAATGAACAAAAGGGGGCCGATCACGCTTCTTGTGGGACACCTGGTGTCACTTTAACTACATCAGGGGGCTTATTCTCTATCTCGAAGCTACCGATGCCGTAGCTTCGAGTAAGCTACCAGAATTGGCTACCAACCATATTCTCTAACTCGCGGGAGCTTTCTCAAGAACGTAAAAGGAAGTGGAGAGAAGTTTGACGAAAGGCGGGTATGAGAATCTTTTTAAACCAAATCTGTGGAAACTTCATTACTGGTGACGTCATTCTTAGAACCAATGGGAAAGCTCGTCTCAATGTTTTTCCGTGGATAAAACTGGTGAAACATGTTTTAAGGCCGTTTTAGACGGTGAAGATGCTCTTGTATCGTGTTTAGCGAAAAATGCCACGCATTAAAAATCATGCGAGCAAAATCCTAAAAATGTTCTATTTTTGCTTACATAATCTCGTGAACAATGTCGTGAATAGGAACGCACAACGTCCATCTTGGCTGTTTTGATCACTTGAAATAAGATTGTTCGTAAATATATTCGGGAATTAGGGTTCATGTCGATTATATGGTTCAATATCATTCGTGCCATTTGCTTTCGTCGATTACTCGTTGCTTCAAATCATTTAAATAATATACGAAGATGAAACTTTCAAAAGAAATGCTAAGGTTATACTCGCTACCACGGCCCGAAAAGTATCCCATTATGGGCTGGAATCACGTAACTCACCCAAGGTAAATATGGCTTTCCGTCACTCCAGTTAATATCTTTTTTGTGAAAAATCCCGCTAATGGCGAAAATGACAAAGTAACCCAGTGAAAGTGCAAAGAATGCGCATTTAATAAATGTAAGAAAAATACCCGTGAGTTGGATAATTATAGATAGATAAGCGTTAGAAAATGACCATTATTTAAGCAGGGTATTCGGAGGCCGCGCTTCGTAAGGCTACCTTGGGAGCTTATTGGGGCTACGGAAGTAGCTTAGTGACATTTACAGAATATGGGTGGGAGCCTAATATGCTACCGGTAGCTTCTGCTTGCTCTTTCTCCGGTAGCTTCCATGATAGAGAATACCGATGGGAGCAAGTAGCTTATTGAAGCATCTTTTCGCCAGAAAGCTCCGATGCTTCGAGTTAGAGAATAAGCCCCCAGAGCTAATTCCGTCAAGAACTACTTATTTTTTGGCGTTGATGAATTTAATTCGGCTGACACAAAGGACGATCAATCTGAAGCACTCGAAGATGGACGAGAATTATACATTTTTTCATCATCACTCAGGAGTTCAGATATTCCTTCAGGTGTATCTTAAAGACTAATTTTCGAAATCACGATGTTTTTCTTTGAAGTTTTTTTCCAGTTTTGCAGTCTCTTCTTTTCCAGTTCTCGGAACTGGATCAAATGGTTGCTTTTCAAATGAACTCTCAAGTTAGTCGTAGTATACGATCGAGAATTTTTTCCGCCACGAGACACACGTATATTACAAAGTTTACAAGATGCCTTATTGGGGTCATCATGTTTCACAACAAAAAACTTCCACACATCTGACATTCTGACCACCACTTGTATCAGTTACACACACGTGATTGTGAGATTGTGAGGCTTAATATTGCAATATTATAAGAAGAATGCAAACATTAGAATCGGCACTTGTTAGGACTATGCTAAGCGCAGGCAAGTTAGAAAATATAAAGAAAGAAAAGGAGAAAGTGGGTTTACACACCATGGATCTGTGCAAAGTAAGATGGCTAGACAGCGGGGACTAGGTTCTGGAATAATGGACATAGGGTAATGTACAGCTGTGGGAAAGAAAGCCAGTGCAGGGTTGTTTTTGTAATGAAGACGAAACGTGGTAGAAAATAAGTCTACGCAGACAAGGTGAGTAATATTATCATAATCGTTGAGCTGGAGGCAGATCCTATGAATTAATTTTAATTTTCCCACTTCTATTCATAAAGAGAAAGTTATAGATGATGTATGTGAACAGCTGGAGGAAATAATAGGGAGGATACCTGGGAGTAGGCACTTGGTAGTGAAGGTAGATTGGAATTCAGTGGTGGGTGAAGGGTGAGATGGATGGTAGGTAAGCAATTATGGACTGAGAAGCAGAAATGACCAAGGCGATAAGACTAGAGTTTTGTAGAAGAAATAACCTAGTGATCACAAATATGTATATGGTTCAGGCATCATACTAGACGTTAAGTACACTAAGAAGAAACCGGGAAACTGAGAAAGGTTCAAGATAGATTGTATTATATGATCTTACTATGAATTTGTTGTTAATACCGACATTGGAATAAAGCACGAAGATATAAGCCACGAGGAGGCTCGGACAGAAAACTTTGGAATAAGTTGAAATATATGATACCTGGAGAGCATGGTCAACTATGATGGAAGACGAAAGAGAGACAGTGGGCAGGATCAAGAGCTTTGGGTGCAGGTGCGAATGAAGGTCATTGTTTTTTGGGGGGGGGAGGGATTGCTACTTTCCAGGGGTCCAGGGAAAATTAAATACCTAATGATTACCATTTAATTATTTATTTTACAAGGAAACACGGGGGGTGGCCACCCCCTCTGCCTGCTTAATGCGCCCCTGCTAGGGTGGGAGAAGGCATCAAAGAGCATGATCACTTGGGTGGTACTTCGGATGAAAATGTAATTGACAGAAAGGTCATAGGATGCAAAATTGAACAAATTAGGAATAATATTTCAAAATTAGATAATTAAGTAAGGGAAACTGCTAAAGGAGATAAATTTTATTTTAAAATTTAAGGAACTCCTCTTTACAATATTCAGAAGCAATGCCACTGTGGAAAAATGAGTTGTGTTAAATGGAAGCTTTTGAGATTACAGATGGGAGAAGAATTACAATAATCTTAGTAGCTAGGAAGACAAAAGTTATGGGTGTAGTGAGGGAGGAGAGGAAGTTTCTGTAGGAGATTGAAACGGCAGCTAAATTGGAAAAAAGGACATAATTGAGGAAACAACACATTAGATGTTCAATAAGGTGATGAGGGGAAGAATGCTAGGAAGCTCAGTACTGTAGGTGAAGAATAAGAAATTACATTATGGCGGCATAAGAAGAGCAGATGATATATTATTCGGTCGATACTGCGCACAATAAATATTGGGTCAGGATATCGTTTCCGAAAGAATTTTGAATGAATTGAGTTACAATAATATATTTCCAACCACGTTTAGTCACATATTTTAGACTGGACACTAACTGCGACTTCTTGACACAGTGGTGACTGACTCGACTGATGTTATCGGAGCCTGCCAGGCGTGGCTTTCATCTCAAGAACTGTGGGATGACTGCCTCGGACTGGCCGGCTGGTTGGTCTCGTCCGTCTCGTCCTCCCTAAAGCGCTTGATTGGAAAGTACGGTCAACTTTGCGCATCTAGCCATCGTTGGCCTTTCATTACATGGGAGAGATAGGGACTAAACATGTTTTCACGAGATAAAAATTAATTAACTATGTTTCATCGAATTTGAGCCATGATAACTTGTGAATGATTAAATTGCCTATAATACCACATCATTTTCATATCAAGTTTATCCTCCAAAATGCGGGAGTCCAGTATAATACGAGCCCAGCAGACGCCTCAAACGGCAGCAGACGACGTCGTCTGCAATATAAGTGGAGCGTCGCGATATTTTCCTCGCTCGTAAATTGACTTCTCGTTGATAACTGGCGGAATGGCATTTTTAAATATTATAATACTACCTAAATATTAGCTTACTTGTCAATTAGGTATCAAAATCGACTAGGTATAGAATATTTCTCTGCAATAGGAGTAAAACGTCAAGTCAATTCCTCGACCATGAAGTGAATCCCCATAGAGAGCAGACGGTGACCAACCTTGTATTGTCACTGTAATCTTAATCATTGTGCATAATGGTCAGTGCCTCAGTTAAACATGGAGTGCTGATCGTGGAAATCCTGTCAAAATGCTCACTTGACTTGACAATGACACTGCAGAACATAAATTAGATAGTAGATCGTATTAATACGATCGTATTAAAATACCATTCCGCCAGTTATCAACGAGAAGTCACTTTACGAGCGGGGAAAATATCGCGACGTTCCACTTATATTGCAGACGACGTCGTCTGCTGGGCTCGTATTATACTGGACTCCCGCATTTTGGAGGATTAACTTGATATGAAAATGATGTGGTATTATAGGCAATTTAATCATTCACAAGTTATCATGGCTCAAATTCGATGAAACATAGTTAATTAATTTTTATCTCGTGAAAACATGTTTAGTCCCTATCTCTCCCATGTAAAGAAAGGCCTACGATGGCTAGATGCGCAAGGAACATGTAGGGAACCAATCAGAAGCCTCGATTGTCGGCATTTGCCGAGATCAAACGTTGACCGTACTTTCCTATCAAGAGCTTTAGTCCTCCCAAGGTTGCAGCGCCCTCGTGACGCTGCTCTCAGAAACAAGTGACTGCTGGTAGCGTGAACATACCGCCCACCTTGTTGCATTAAGCTGCAACGATCAATCAGAAATAAACAAAGAGTTATACAAACAATACAGATAAATAAATGTGCGAGAAATTACCGCCCGCCATAATGGGGCAGTTTCTCTATTAAGTCAGCACTGTGTCTTGTGGTCGAAGGGTCTACTGGTAAGGGAATAAGCTTTATGAGTGGTTTCATAACTTCCATGCTGTATGTGTTCACTGTAGCCACCCGAAGTAGGCCATCTCGTCCTGGATGTAGGGCGATGATCCTCCCCATGGGCCATCTGCATTTAATCAAGGACATCTTTTCTCCACGTCTTCCAGAAGGAGTTACGCATACAGTTGATTTGTTTCCATCTTGAAGTAAATGTTGGATTTACTTCAAGTCGACATCCAGAAAGGGGGTGGGTGGAGAGAGTAATGGTGAGCCAATCAAAAAGTGACCGGGGTTAGAATTGTAAAGTCCTTCAATTCACTGTTAATGGCTGTAAGGGGCCTAGAATGCAAGCAAGCTTCGATTTGCAAAATCAAGGTAAGTAACTCTCTTCATTTGTAAGCTTTGTATCACCTAAAACTCATTTCAAGTGATATTTGAAGCTCCGTACCGCAGTGATGTAATTTATATTCCTAAAAGGAGTCTCCAAACAAAATCACTTTAGTTATTTTAGTGGAACGGCGAGAGAAGCAAACACTCCATTCAGGTTTTCCGACAGAACGAAAAAGACGTTCGTTTATTTCCTCCCTTTTTTTACAGGCGACAGAAGAGGGCAGCACAGTACAGGAGGGTTAAAACAACATACACTCGCATAGAGGCATGGCGCAAGAATACAAAAGAGAGAAAATAGTTCGCTGGTAGAATTTTGCTTATCAAG
The DNA here is from genome assembly GCA_963573305.1 of Pyrrhosoma nymphula. Lineage (NCBI taxonomy): Eukaryota > Metazoa > Arthropoda > Insecta > Odonata > Coenagrionidae > Pyrrhosoma > Pyrrhosoma nymphula. The sequence continues at coordinate 127,324,444 of OY754328.1, forward strand.
CTTAGTATAATATGACACCTCTCCTCAAAATTCGAACAGCAAGAACAAATAAACAAAAAAAAACTCGATACAAATAAGAAGTGAGAGCATAGACATAGCTCAAAACTATCAGCACAAAGTAACAACAAAGTATACTTGGCAAATATTTTGGTGCAATTTCAGGCATAAAAATAGTTATGTCGATGCCCTAAAAAAAAAAAACATACTTTAAGGCTACCACACTTTGATAATTGATAAACAGAGACAAAAAACTTAGTCTTCAAATTACTCACAGGCTTGACATTAACAAGCAAAAAAAACAGGACTTCTACTCTACTAGCCCCATAGCTTGGACAAACAATTTTGTTTTAGGTTGAGGCAAGATTTTTGTTAAGATGTCAGCTACATTGTCAGATGACGGGACATGGTTAACTCTAATTTCACCATTTTGAATACACTCTCTTACAAAATGATACCTCAGCCTACAGTGCTTATTTTTGTCTGTTAATCTTATTGATTCAGCCAAACCGTTGGCCCCCTGGTTATCAGCATACAGCTGCACAGCTCCTTTTACAGGATGACCTAGCTCGCTCATTAAGTCTCTTAGCCACACTATGTCCTTACACGCTTCAAACATTGAGTAATACTCAGCCAACATAGTACTGCTTGCAGTGGTAGATTGCTTTTTACTCCGCCAAACTACTGCAACACCAGCCATTAGAACTACATGACCACCTACAGACAATGAGTCTGTTTTATCATTTGCCCAGTCGGCATCACTGTACACTTTAAATGCAAAAGAGGGGTCACTCTGGAATACCATTTTGTAGCTTGCAGTCCCCTTTAGGTACCTCAGCACACGCTTCACCCCTTCCCACTGCACATCAGTAGGCTCCTGGCAATATTTACTCAAATACCCAACTATGAAGGAAATATCAGGTCTCGAGCAAGTTGATAAATACAACAAACACCCGATTGCAGACCGATACCTCTCCTGGTTAAAAGGTTTCCCTTTTTCATCCATCTTGGCACCTAAAACACCTGGAGTAAGTACACTAATACAATTAGCCATATTAAACATTTCCAGTACTTCCTTAATATAGTTTTGTTGGTCCATTTCAAGGATATTTTCAGTGGGTCGAGAAAAATTGAGTCCTACAAAGTTTGTTATTGGTCCCAGGTCCCTGATCTCCACAATCTCACTTAGGCCCTGTTTTAAGATAGATAGAAATGATTTCGTACCACAAGCAATGATATCATCCACATACGTTCCCACGTAACCCTCCTGGTGTACAAAAACACATGGATCTGAAATACATTGCTTGAAACACATTTTACACAAGATTTTAATTAACATGTCATTCCAAACCATGCCTGACTGCTTTAGACCATACAGGCTCTTTTGAAGGAGACAAACCATTCCCTCATCTCCCTCGTACCAGAGTTTGGGCTGCTCCATGTAAATAGTCTCATCCAGAGCTCCATTCAAGTAAGCTGCAACACAGTCAACATGCTCAATTTCCCATCCCTTGCTAATAGCTAAGGCCAACAAAACTCTAAGACTACCCTTAGATAGCACGGGGCTGTACGTTTCCCAATAATCAAAACCGTACCTTTGGCTAAAACCCTGTGCCACCAATCTAGCTTTGTACACAAGATCACCAGAGGAACTCACTTTCGGTGGGGGAAAAACCCATTTGCAGCCTACCACATTGACTCCCTTTGGCCTTTCCACCATAGTCCAAGTACCATTCCGTTGATGGTTTGCCATCTCCCTCTGAATTGCTTCCATCCACTGCTTACGGTCAGGTCGTCTCATGGCCTCCTCCACGGTCTTCGGAGGCCCGGCAGGGTGCCAGACATCTCCGCCCACGGTGTCGTCCACCCTGACGTGCGACAGGCAGCAGGGCAGCTTGCATGGTTGCAAGGGCCTCCTCTGGCGCTCCGAGCGTCGTACCCCCACTCCTGGAGGGTGGCCCCCTCCATAGCCATCACGGCCGTTTGGCAGCAGTGCAGCTTCATCCACAACAGGGATCTCGCCGCCATCATCCTCCTCACCCAGGGCATCAGCAATTGGGCAAAACACCTCCCTGGGGGCAGGCTGCTCCCACCTCAGGCTTTCCTTGTGCTTGAAAGGGAATCGGCCCTCCCTGAACACCACGTCCCGGCTGTGGAACACCCGCCTCTCCTGGATGCTCCAGAGACGGTATCCCTTCATTCCTTCCCCGTATCCTAAGAAAACGCACTCCTGCGCCCTGGGAGAGAACTTGCCATCCCTCCTCGGTTCGGGCGTCCAAGCCCAAGCGAGACAGCCGAAGACCCGGAGATGTTCCACGTCTTGCTTCGTTAACTTCCTTCCGGTCCACCTTTCCATGGGAGAGTCATAGTTGAGCGACTTCGATGGGCGTAGATTTCGAAGATAGACCGCCGTCTGCAGTGCCTCCGCCCAGAAGTACAGTGGCATGCTGGCTTGAAACAAGAGACACCTTACAATATCAGCCAAAGTTAAGTTCATTCTCTCTGCAATACCATTTTGTTGGGGAGTGAATTCTACAGATGTTCGGTGCACGATCCCACTCTTCTCGAGGAATGATTGGAAATCCCCGGCCAGGTACTCAGTCCCCCGGTCCGTTTGGAGTTCCCTCACCCTCCTGCTGTGCAGAACTTCACACCTCTCCTTGTACTTCTTGAAGTTGTCAAGTGCTTCGCTTTTCCGTGCCATCGGCGATGCAGACACATACTTCGATCCCTCATCGACAAAAGTTATGATGAACCTCCTCCTCCCTAGAGATTCTGGCCGAATTGGTCCCATGATGTCCGAATGTACTCGGTCGAGAATGCCCAGCTCCTCATGATGGTCCTTCTTGGGGAATTTAGATCTCTTCATCTTTCCTTGCACACAAGGGTCACAAAAATTTCCATCAATTTCATTTCCATTTTCTCCCTTTGACATCAGGCTGGAAAGCACCTTCATCCTGCCCATGATTTCACTACATGGGTGGCCCAGCCTGCGATGCCACACTTGTTGTGAGACTCGGGATGCTTTCTTCTCATTCTGGTTGTACTCTTCACGTAGAGTCATAATTGAAACTCCCTCCATGGTTGAAATAAAGTATAATCTCCCTATACGATGGGCCAAGAAAACTGGTTTCCCTTCTCTAAGAACTTGAGTTTTCCCTTGTTTTGATATAAATTCCAGCCCTTTTTCCTCAAGCTGTCCCTGAGATATCAAATTATCTTGCAGCTCAGGGACATACAAAACATCAGAAAAGCTAATATCTCTGCCTCCACATTCCTCTGACAGGCGTAGAGTCACGGTCCCCTTACCCATTATTTTCAGGGGTCTGCCGTCTCCTACTTCTACCTCTCCAGAGTACTCTTCCAAAGTGGTAAACAAATTTTTCTTACTGGTCATGTGGTCCGATGCGCCCCCATCGAGGATCCACACTCCATTCTCCCCAGGGGTGTACTTCTTTGCATACAAGGCTATATGTTCCCTTGTGGCGATTGAAGCCTTAATAGAATGCTCAGAGTCCTTCTCTTTCTTCTTCTCTTCTGCCTCTTTCACTTGTTTCACCTTAGGGCAATTTCTGGCTATATGGTCTTCATCTCCACAGGCATAACAGAAATTTCTATACACTTTAGACTTACCCTTCCCCTTGTTTGAAAATTTCTCTCCCTCATTCTTTTGCTTCGACTTACTTTGTACCTTCCCCATTCTCAGGGCTGTGTGTTGGTCGTCACTTCTACCTTGCATTTCCCTTTCACATTCCAGGAGAATTTGCTTCACAGATGACATCTTTATTTTGTCTGGTTGGGCACAAAGGGTCTTAACAGAAATTTCGTATTCAGGGGGCAGTCCTGACAAGCATAAGTAGGCGAGTTGACTGTCACTTATTTCAAGTTTATTTGACTTCAATGTCCTATTCATCTCTTGCATGCTATTCAAATACTCAGAAATAGATTGATTTCCTTTTGTATGTGAGGCAAGCTCCCTCAGTCTCATCATGGCTCCATAACTTGTGTTGTTTGTGCAGAGCTCTTCAAGGATCCTCCATGCCTCTGAAGCTGCTTCACAGTCAAGAATGTCATTTATTAGGTCCTCACCTGTCGTTCGCATGATGAGGGCAAGCGCGGTATAGTTGCTCTTCCTACGCTTCTTGGCCTCAGTTGCAGATGGCTGAAAATCATCGTCGTCATCATACCCAACGATGGCCTCCCAGCACTCCAATTTCAGCAGCTCCGGCTTAACACAAGCTCTCCATGCCGAAAAATTACTCCTCGTTAATTTCGGGATCGAGCTTACTGATGAAACCTCCGCCATGATGCTGCTTCACCTCTAGACAAAAGATCCGTCGAACTGCCGGACGCCACGCCACAACACAGAATCTTCTCCCAAAACGAAACTTGTTGAACGTCCGCACTAGTTTTACTTCGCTATTCACGCCGAGCCAGCTGGGCCCATAACCTGATGTAATTTATATTCCTAAAAGGAGTCTCCAAACAAAATCACTTTAGTTATTTTAGTGGAACGGCGAGAGAAGCAAACACTCCATTCAGGTTTTCCGACAGAACGAAAAAGACGTTCGTTTATTTCCTCCCTTTTTTTACAGGCGACAGAAGAGGGCAGCACAGTACAGGAGGGTTAAAACAACATACACTCGCATAGAGGCATGGCGCAAGAATACAAAAGAGAGAAAATAGTTCGCTGGTAGAATTTTGCTTATCAAGCTTAGTATAATATGACACGCAGCTTCCCACAAACCACCAAAATGAGGGGCCCTTGGAGGAATGAAGGACTAGTTTGCTCCATCTTTAGCTATTTGTGAAGCAATTTCGGCACTCAAACAAGAGGTTTTCGAAAATAATTGATGAAGTTCTTGCGAAGCTCCTCTAATTGTAGAAGAATTATCACTGTACAAGACTGTACAAAGTCCTCCACGAGTTGTAAATCGATGGTAAGCAGCTAGGAATGATTGTGTGGTTAAGTCTGTCTCAATTTCTAAATGGATCGCTCGGGTAACCATTCGAATAAATATCGCTATATAACCTTTGTGAGATTCGATGCTCCCACCCTTTGAAGCCTTTAACCATAAAGGTCCAGCATAATCCAGTCCAGTGCAAGAAAATGCTCTCTGTGGGGTCAACCTCATGGCAGGTAGTGGTGACATCTGCTGAGTGTAGGGTTTGGCAGAAAATCTAGCACACACTACACAATTTATAAAAATGCACTGGATCAACCTTTTGCCTCCAATTATCCAGCAATATCTACTTAAATAGCTGAGCATTAGCTGTGGACCACCATGAAGTGTGTATGTGTGACTTTCCTTTACAAGTAGCCTCGTAAATTTGCTCTTTTTAGGAAGAATAATTGGGTGTATCTCTTCAAAAGGCAAGGAGGAATATTGCAAACGACCTCCTACCCTAAGCAGGCCTTGTTCACACAAGAACGGGGGACAAACGACTTAAACCACTTCCTTTCCGTAAATTCTTGCCCTTCTAAATGAAAATTATGTTGTCTTTGAAGTATTCCCATTGCACACTCCTCCAAAGGACTGTCTTAGCCTTAGTCAATTCAGCTGTGGTTAGCCATTGAAGGTTTCTCTCATGGACAGGTAGAAACCACCAGCCACAATATGCTAAAATGTGAATGATTTTTGAATAAGATGAAAATAGTTCAAAGTGGTGTATGAAGGGTTTGTCGACAACAGAAGCACAAACTGAAATTTTTTATTTCAGCTCAATATCCGTGTATAATGAATCTGAATCAGTGTACGGCCATTCTTGGGCATCAAGAGAAATCCACTCGGGTCCATTCCACCACAAAAGTGATTCACGGAGATTTTCTGATGTGTATCCTCGAGTTGCACAATCTGCAGGATTATCACTCGATTTCACATGGTGCCATTGAGCATAAGGACATGTGTCAAGGATCTCACTCACTCGATTGGCTAAAAATGACTTCCAATTGGATGGGTGTCCCTTGAGCCAACATAAGACAACTTTGGAATCAGTCAAACAGTGTATCTCATCTGGCTTAAATAACAATTCAGAAAGAATATATGATATCGCTCGAGAAAGTAATAATGCTCCACATAATTCCAACCTCGGAAGACTGACTGTCTTTATGGGAGCCACCTTGGCTTTAGCGAAAATAAGTTTTGCAGTACCTTCTCTAGGACGATAGTAAACTGCTGCTGCATAAGCTCATTCCGAAGCATCTGCAAATCCATGAAGTTGCGAATGATCTGTCGTGTTGGTTCCAAACCATCGTAGGACTTTCATCTCCTGCGGGGCTAGTAGCTGATTTCTTAGCGAGACCCAAGTTTCGCTGCGCTTGCCGGTGATTGGAGTATACCCTTCCAACCCAGATATCCATAAATCCTGAAGAAGTAATTTGGTTTTGATTAAAACAGGGGATAGCCATCCCAGAGGATCAAACAGTTTTGCTAGGTACCTGGGATAAAATTGTCCTTTTAGTAATGACTGAAATAGAGGTTAACCAGTTAACTTTGAATGAAAAATAGTACATCTCTTGCGACCATTTGAAGCCTAGCATAGGTACAGCTTCTGGGGAAACAATAGCCTTTTCCTCTGAAGAGTGACTCTGAATACTGGTAAGTAACCCCTTTGAATTTGACGACCATTTTCCCAATCGAAATCCAGCGGAAGGCAGGATCTCAATTAGCTGATCTCGCTTAATAACTGCATCCTCTATGGTATCTCCGCCTGAAAATATATCATCCACATATATTTGGCGTCGGAGAATCGCGGATCCCTCCAGGAACCGTTTTGCCTCATCCTCCACCAATTGTAGTAGGGTCCTGATGGCAAGATAGGGTGCTGAGGCTGTGCCATAAGTAACGGTTGTCAGCTTATAATCTCCAGTGGGTTGTGTGGGGTCAAATTTATTTATGAAATAGTTATTGCTAAACGAGTTAATAGTTTTTCAACGAGAAAAAATAAATTTCAGCATAATGGGGTCCGCGGTGCCAAAAAACGACCCTTCGCCATACGTCCAACCGCAGTGCAGGGGGCGGGGGAGTTGCAGCCGTGCGACACCAGCAGTTGATACGTGGGTCCTCCACGCAGGGGCTCCACCTTCCATCGGTATTCGCTCATGACCGGGGAACGGAAGGCTGCGGGAATAGGAAGGATAAAAGGATAGGGAAGAAGGGTAAGGGAGAGAGGAAGCTTCCGGCCTCAGAGTCATAATTAGGCTAAGAGGACAAACGGAAAGCGAAGCAACTTTTAATCACTAGCGTTTGCTGCGGTGAGTCCTATGAATAAGAAAACACCAGAACGGCGAATGGTCGTCCAGCCCATTCCGCTAGATGCGACACCAGCAGTGGGAATTGGTGGCCTCGAAGCGACAATAATCCTGTGTGGTATGCATGCTGTCTCCGTTAAAAGTGTACGTATTCGTCAGTAGGCGATGTCAAGTTGCTAAAAAGAGAAACTCCCGCGGTGAACCCGAAGAAAGCAGTCTTTCAGTACCTCCTAAACCTTTACCCCATGTGACAAAATACGTAATTATTTCGGCGATTTCTCCAAAATATAATTCATGGAGGCTCTTTTCAATGTTTGAATCTCTAAAATCTCCATAGTGGAGTGGATGCGGCTACAATCCGTTCCACACACTTGCCGTTGAAGGCGGGTTGGACCAGACTCGACCGCACGATTGAAAAACCGATGTGAAATTCGTCGTCGCAAACGGTCACAGCATAACTCATCGGATTCGCACTATTGAAGCTTTGTAGAGTTTCCCCATATAAGTTATATCGCGATGATCGGCGATGCAAATAACTATTTTTCTACATGTATTAAAAAAATAACAAAATATGAGGGTCCGCCATTTTGTATAATATCTTTGGTAAATAATGACAAAAAAGTAAGCATACTTCATTAAAATAAAGATGAACACCGGTTTCATCTAACTGCATCACTATTTATTCCAACACTACACCCAGAAAGGTTAAGCAAGGGCTTGATTTTGAAGATTTCGTGAGAAAATTGAGTGTAGACCATTTTTTCGAAATTTGTGCAGTTTTGACCTCATGCAAATTGTTGATTGTTGAGCACTAAGAAAAATACCTTGCGTCATCGCACTCACATGTCAATTGAGAATTTTTATGCAAAGTTTCAACTTCTTGGCTTGAAAAAATCACTTTTTGAATTTTGGCTACTTTTTTTATTTCAGCCCACTGTGCGGCGGACAAGTTTAGTTTTCGTCCGGAAGATTGGAAAAGGTGGAGCACACGATGGGAACGATATTGTCGCGGCAGCGGTCTCTTTGCACAATCGGACGGAGAACAGGTGAATCAATTCCTATATATATAATGAGTGAAAAGGCGCAAGATCTTCTCTTGGCTTTTTATTTGTCAGAACAGGATGCCAGGACCTACACTAGTACACCACACCGAAGACGACGCTCGATGAGTATTTCGGTGTTAGAGTGAATATACACCTGGAGCCCACACGTTTCAACCAGAGTCAGCAGGGAGAGACGGAGATTGACGGTTATATACGGGATTTGGATCGCCTGGCGGTGACCTGTAACTACGGTCCAATGAAGGAGGAAATGATTAGGGACACAACATATAGAAGCGTATCAGGCTGAACTTTGTGGAATCGACGCGTTTGCTTTAGTACCATACTACGATAGCGAGATGCTTGCCTTTTAGTACTACTGCTGAGTTCGAGATATCTGCTGCTACCACCTGCCGCAAGCGGAGTTCTTCCTCGGCGATAGCTCTCCTGCCATGGGGACATGAGGAATAAAGGTTCCCCGAAAGAACATTCATCCGGGCCCACGTTCCACCCTCCACCTAGAACTCGAAAACACCTCTGCCATCAGTCGTCGGAGACCACTTCCTCCAATGCCTGCATCAGTCACCACACCACCCATGGACACCGATAATTCAGCCCTTTTCAAGGGTCCCACAATCTGAGATAGATTTGGAAAAGGAACGAAAAATAACCAGCATTCTCGATTACATGACCCCATAACAGCGAGAGGCCGTCATCACCTCTTTCATCTCTGCTCCTGTGAACCCCACATCCATCCATCCTCCAGCTCTCATCGGAGAAGCCGCCGCCACAACTGCCGCCAACACTGGCTATTCTTCTGCTGCCCCGCCTGCCTCTGCCTCAGCATTGGTGAGACAAACCCCACCCCTCCCCGGTTCATACTCAAGCAAGCCCTCCGATTCCGACTGGCAAAATTGTAACAAACGCCGTAAAGTAGTGCCGCAGCCAACCGCCTCTACCTCCAACCTTGCCTTAAGCAACCGATTTTCAGCCCTTTCTGAACCCCCTATTGCCTCAGCCATGCCTTCAGCTCCTACCGTGCCTCCAATCTCTAGCACCACGCCTCAACCTAACCTCTCCCCTGCACCACCAAAACCCAGTAAAATTCCTCTCCTCAAGGTGGAAGACACTGGAAATTGGAACGACCTCCACCTGGCACTTTTGCAAATATGTAAATTCCCTCCGCACTGTACCTCTACCTGTCCCAATAAGGCTAATAGTAAATGTGTCACCGTAGACAACTATGTCCAAACCCGGCGCATGATGTCAGATAAATCCATACTTTTCACAACTTACTCGCTTCACGAGAACAAATGGAGAGAATTTGCTCCCCGTGGAACTATCCCGTCTATTCTGGAGGAGGAGATTTTGGCCGAGCTAATGTCACGTGGTTTCCCTGTAATTTCAGTTAAACGCATCCATAGTACCAAGCCCTCTGAGGAGGAGAGCACCTTGGGCATTACCAGAGTCTAATCATACCCAACCCGGACCTGTCAGGTTTCTTGCAAGCCAACAATTGACATCGCGGCATTATTGAATGTGGCCGGTGTCCAGGGCCTATCCGTCAAATTCTCAATTTTTCAAAGAGCAACCAAACTCCTGTAGTGCCACAAGTGCCAGAACTTCCACCACAACAAAAATAATTGTAATCTTTGACCAAACTGCGTACGATGTGGGGGGACCACATATCTACAGCCTGCCCAATCCCCATCGGATCCCCGCCAAAATGTTACCATTGCCAAGGCAACCACCTCTCAGGCTATTGGGGCTGACAAAAATTCAAGGAACAAAAACGTCTTCTCCTGGAAAAACTCAAACCTGCTGAACCATCAGTACCAGCTCCACCACCGCCACCTCTCACTCACCAATATTCATCCGTCCTCTCCTCATCCGAATTTCCTCACATTTCTGACTCCCACATCCCTTCAACCTCCTCACCTTCCAATCCCAAAGCCGCCGAACTCATCTCTTGGGTCCGGAAAATATTCCCTAAACTCCTCTCACTCACTACCGTAATGGAAAAAAAAGGAATTTATCCTCAAACAGTTACTCCTCCTCTACACGTAGAATCATATCCCATTCCGTCAATAACCAAAACTCACGCCAGGCTAGAGGGCAATTAGAAAAAATTTCCAAGATAGAATTTTTGTGACACACCAACCACTTCCACTTCAACAGTACCACATCATATCCACAACCTCATTCTCTATCAACAGTCATTGCTTGCTGTATTGTTAATGAACCGGTTGGGGAAGGCTTTGCCCACCGGGACGGATCAAACTATGCGTGCCTTCGTCACTGCGAGTCAGGACCTCTTCGAACTTTGTGGAAATACTTGACATCCATATCAAATGAAAAACATTTGTAATTTTCCACACTCAATATATTTTAACAAGTACAAATTAACCGACCATGGTTTCTGCACAATGCCATTATCAAGGCACCTTGATTATGACATTAGGTGCTGAAACCATGGTCCCTTAACTTGTTAAAATATATTGAGTATGGAAAATTACAATTGTTCTTCATTTGATATGGATTAGGGACAGGCTTGTCATCGGCATGAGAGATATTAAACTTGCGGAAGCTCTACAGCTTGACCCGGACCTCACCCTGAGCAAAGCGGTAAGCAAACTACGGCAGCGTGAAGAGGTCAGGAGACAGCAAGAACTGATCGACCAGGCGCCGGGGGAAGCGGCAGCTCGACGGAGCTGGAGGTTCAGCGCGTTCTGCAAGGGGGATCTCGTTCCCACAAGAAAATCAACAAAAGAAAATGGAAAGAGGCGGCCACAGCGTCAGCGGGCCAGAGGCAGGGTGTTTCATGATGTAGTTTGTGTGGCCGGACACCATAGCAGTCAGCACGCCTATTCTGAGTGTCCTGCCAAGAAATCCACATGCAACTCGTGCAAGAAGCGTGGTCATTGGGCGGCCGTCTGCAAGTCAGTTCGGGGGTTTGGGCGGTACAGTCCAGGTAGCCGTTAGGCGACAGCATGGATTTTTTCCATGGGCATGTACAAGCGATAGGCGCAGGACGCAAGAGGAGGCCGCCGCACCATGGGAAGAGACCGTACACGGTGACAGGCGCACGGTGCCATTTCAACTGGATTGTGGCAATGGTAGAGTTGCACATTATGGAAAACACTATACTCTAGGATTCATTGTATCTGGTCATAAACTTCTAATTTATTTATTGCTAACTAAGGAATGTAATAACATTACATGTATAAGATATTTCAGATTTCGTGACAGATAAAACAAAAGGGTTATACAATGTGAATAGGAATTTCAGTGAGCTACAGAGATATTGTTCCGGGGAATAAACCTCATTTTAATTCCATTTTTAGATCTGAGAACAAGATCTGCCATTATGACAATATCCTCTGGCTTATCCATGGCAATTAGGTGAAAGTTGTAAAGAATTGTTGACACAACAGCTTTGACTTCCAACATGGCAAACCGTTGTCCTGAAAGTATAAGATTTATTCAAGAAAATTTTCATGTTCTGCATTTGTTGTAGTAATTCCCAGCACTTTGCTTATCGATTGCTTACCAATACAGTTCCTTGGGCCAGCAGAGAAAGGTATGTAAGCATACGGATGTCTAGTATTTACAGCTTCAGGAAGAAATCGATCGGGGTCAAATGTGTCCGGATTGGGATAAATGGAAGGATTACGATGAATATTTGAGACATGAATGTGAATTATTGTGTCCACTGGTAGAAGATATTCACCTGTAATATATAAAAACTTCTCAGAATAATGGAATGAGTGTGCATGAAACAAATAATACATTATTTTTCCCTCAAAACTGTAAGTTTGGGAGCATCACAAATGATTTTCCAGGTGAACATAAAAATGTAGAGTACATGATATACCAAGTCATAGCGAAACTATTATACAAAAGTATCCTTGAGTGACATGAGGTGAAAACATCAACCCAGATCAGAGGGCTGCATGGGCCTCATTTGTTCCACATCTCTTTTTGATCTCTAGTCCTTGCCCCCTACCTGGGACCAATTTTGGTTTAAAGATATTTGGCCATTGTGCCCCAAAATATTATAGAAAAACTTGCTCTCATTTATACTCTTAACTTAGCTTACCTTTCCTAAGTCTTTCCTCTCCAAAAGAATATATGTCGCTTATTGTTTTAATTTATGCTCATCCAATTTCTCAAAAACTGTATGAAATATGCAGCATGGCCAACTAAAATCAAGGTTATCCCTTGGAGATTGAATAGCCAAATAACAATAGTGATAGAAGCAGAGGGGAGAACTCTCACTCAAATCCCTTTTCTCGGAACAACTGACCTGACTCTTTGGGGCTGGGAGATTTATTGGGGGTTGGTTCCTTACTTTAGGGACCCACAACCTTCTTAGAGGCATCCATACATCGAGAAAGAGAATGCAAGAGACACAAGAAGAACACAGAGGACATTAAATGCTAACTCAAGCACCCTCACCGTCTTTCTTCACTTTCTTCCTGCATGGTTTTATTTGTTATTTTCTGCTTGAGCTGCATTTAAAGGAACTCCCCTCCAGAGATTTATTTTAATTTAGAATATAGCATGAGTATTTGGGAAGAAAGAGTATCAAGGAATCGTTTTTTCTTTTTGAAAGACAGCCAACCTTGTTCATCAATGTAAGACTGAAGAAGTTTCCGAAATAATCTCTGATGCAATAGTATCAAAGGTAATTGATGAGCCTTTGTCATTGCCATTACTAGTGCAGACAATGACAAATCCACTAAAATAGGTAATTTTTAACAAATCTCCAGCATGTATACCCTAGATATTGTAATGTGTATGATGAAAGAAATAAATCTGTAAGCCTTGGATTATATTTTGAAATTGACACTTGCATGCTGATAATATTCTTTTACCTATTGAAAGTTGGGATTGTTTTTATAATAAATTAAAAAAATCAAATGTCTTAAAATAATGACAACTATGTTTAAATCCACAGAGTATTTTATTGGTACAACTAGTTTCAACGCTATGGCATCATCATCTGGTACAGGATGCCGTAGCGTTGAAACTAATTGTACCAATAAAATACTCTGTGGATTTAAACATAGTTGGCCTTGTCATTATTTGAAAATGGACTTCCACAAAGTTACACCAGAAAGGATTGAATTCAAATATCTTAGTTAATATGTAATTATAAGTTATAAATAATAATTGTCCTGTCTGGGGTTGCTAGTCCCCCAATGGGCGCCTCCCCAGGTGGTAGATAGGGGAATGCCTCCCAGATATGGATGGTACTGGGTATGAAATACCTGAGGTGGATCAAAACTGGCTAAGGGAAGGAAAACCCTGGCATTCCAGGCTGGGGGATATCCCTGCTGGCTGGTAACCTACTCACTGAAAAAATTACACACTCATTTGTCTCATAATTTTTAAATTAAGTTAAAAGCCTTTTTAAATTTTATTAATGAATCTTAAAAAATAAATGGTTAAAATATTAGACGTAATGGTTCAATAGCCCACATTTTCATGGCTTCCATTTGAAATTGGGATTTACATTTAATCTGAATTTATCAATTCTTCTTGCTAATCTCCTTACTCTCAGATGCTGCAACTAAATTCACAAAAATGTATCATAAATAACTCAATCTAAAATAAGTGGGATGGTCAAAAGCTCATTCATCCACTTCCTACAGCCTTGAGAGAATAAGAGGTGGTGCCCTTCACATATTTTACAACCAAGGTCATAAATTAAATAACCTACTCTGAATAATTACCCATTTGAAGGTCTTCCGAGAGCTTTCGTGATATTACCGGAACACTAGGATACAATCTCAAACTTTCTTTAATGCACCTCTCTAAATATGGCATCTCAATGAAAATATTTGTTTGGTATGCTCCATCACCAGTCTCCATTTTACTTTTACGGTCCCAACACTCCCTCACCTCTTCCCAGGCTTTTTCCTGAAAGATATAAGGGAAATAAAAATTTGCAGGCACATTAACCTATAATGCTCTCTTTCCTTATATTATTGAGGATCAGCTAGCACGATAGTGAAAATTACTGGTATTAGCCCTGAGTTAGAAACATTTCTTGGGGCTAGCTGCTACCGAACATGTCAACCGGGTTGAAGATGGTGGGTCGACACATAGATACAGAGGTTAGCTGTAAAATATGCAAGTTTACTCATCAAATAAGAAGTCATGGACAAAAAGCAGTGGTATCTCAAGGGTGTAGGGAACCTGTAAAGAAACTGTGACTATACAAATGGCTGCTACCAAATAATAGGCAGCCAGTAAACCAGAGGAGGGGGCAGCAGCCCTTCGTACATATGAGTGAAGGTGGAGACCATGCGGGTCAGTACAGTGATGCTCACTACACTATAGGCACAGTAAGGTGCCTATAGTGTAGTGAGTTACCCTAAACAGCTGTGGAAAATCTCTGATGTAAAATATTCCAGAGGAAAACTAGTCCCCCATTCGGAGCTCCAGGTGGGAAATACTCGAGAGGGTATATACATCAGTCAAGAAAGATAAGCAGTATTTTAGGATTAGTACCTGTGATGTAAGATCACTTCAAGGTTGAGAAAGACTTGAAAATGTGAAAATGGAGACGGGAAGAATAGGTCTGGACGTTTTAGGCATCATAAAATATAAATGGCCCGAAGAAGGGGACTTCAATATCTCCCTCTGTACCACCTACTTCCCTGGTGTTGACTCTCTTAGATGCATTACAAAACCTCTACCCTATCCTTTCAGACAATTTAACCACTTCTAAAATATTCCCTCAATGTCCCTCTCTCAGCTTCAGACTATCTAATCTATCCGCCATTTTTAAAGTCACCAAACCCCTGTCCAAATCACTCAAACCCACCAAATCCCTTCCCACCCCGTGCAACCGCCCGCGATGCAAAACTTGCTCCATCCTCATCACCCAGCCCTTGCCGGACAAGTTCCTCGCTTTTCCCCTCCCTTCTGTCCTCTCACCCTCTTGCACCACACCTAACATTGTCTACATCCTCCTCTACCAACACTGCACTTCTTTTTATACTGGCTTATCCACCACTCCTCTCAACATTAGAATGAATGGGCACCGCTCGTCCTGCAACGATTGCCCCTCCCTCTCTGTTTCTCTCCCTGTCGCCATTCACGTCTCCTCCCACAACTCCACTTTCAATAACACTTTTAAAGTTGGTATACTTGCTTCCCTTCCCCCTTCTTCCTCTCCCCTTCAGCTCAAAGATCTTGAATCTTCTTGTATTTTGATCCACCAGGCTTTCTCACCCCCTGGACTCAATAAATCACACTAGTTTCTCCCTCCCCCTCATCTTATCTCTCCCTGCTTCCTCCACTCTCCTCTTCCTTTTTCTCCCCTTTATTCCTCTCTCTCCTCCGCTCGCCCTCTCCCCACTCTTCCTCTTGCCCCTCCTTTCCTTCTTACACCTTCCTATCCCCCTCTTTCCCCTCCTTCCCCCCTTACACCTTCGTCTCCCCCTCTTTCCCCTCCCATACCTAAATCTCTCCATTTCTTCATTCCTACTGTCTACCCTGAGAAAGGTGGTCACGATCCCACCGAAATATCGGAAGTTTAAATTTGTGAGTGTCCTTTTTTTCTGTCGCTATATATTTATCGGCCACCCTCTTGGCATATTATATATTTATCACCCGAGTGATTCTCCAAGAAGTTTTATACATATATATATATTATTCATATTATCTTTATATATTATATTATCCATATATATTATTCAAAGCAGTGATAGATATGGTCTAATTAGAAACAAAACATAAGGACATGGTGGTGGTCCAAATATACATGCCTATGCCAAATTACAAAGATGACAAAGTAGAAGAAATGTATGATGGAATAGAAGAAGTGATAAGGACTGTGAGAGAGGATGAAAACTCATTCTTGGAGACTGGAGTGCCGTTGTAGGTTGAGGCCAAGAAGGTAAGAATGTAGGGAAGTATGTTCTGGAAAAACAGAATGATAGGAGAGAGAAAATGATTGAGTTCTGAATACTAAATGGCCTTGAAATCACTGATGCATTGTTTGGCAACCACCCATGAAGAAGATTCATGTGGAAAATGCCATGAGATAGAAGAAGTTTCCCAATTCATTATATGTACATTAGTGAAACAGCAATTTAGAAATGAAATGAAAAACTGCAAGATCTACCCTGGTGTAAATATCAACAATGGCCACAGTATGGTCATGATGAATTGTCAGCTTCAGTTTTTTAAACTGAAGAGATCAACAAAGAATCAGCGACAGGTGGAAAGACTGAGGGAAACAGAAAACAGATTGGCCTATCAAAGTATTCCAGACAAAGCTGAAGAGGATGGAAATGATGCAGGATCAATTGAAGAAAGATGGCAAGAGATTAAAAAAAGCATTCTTAATGCAGCAGAGGAGGAAGTATGTAGGAGGAAAGCAGAAAACTGGAAGACATGGATTACACAGAGAATCCGGAACCTAATAGATGAAAGAAAAACTCGAAAACAGGAGGACAGTAGATGCATAAAATAATAAGAAATACAATCAGCCATAAAGCAAGAAAGGACAGAAAGAATGGTTGAAAAACTTATGCAAATAGGTGGAAGGCAATTTCTCTCTGGGAAACGCTAACGCTGCTCACAGAACTGTTTGAAGTTACTTTAAAGAACATCAAATCAAAGGTAATGTCATTTGGAGTAAAGGCAATGCAATTCTTATTGAAACTGAGGACAAAGTGAAGAGATGGAAAGAGTACCTAGTGAAAAATTACAGCAGCAAAGCATTGAATAGCAGGACAATAGAGGATGAAAACACTGGATGTAGATGAAAAAGAATACCCCATACTAAGATTAGAATTTGGTACTGCCATAGAGAACTTGAGATAGAGAAAGAAACCAGGAACAGGCAGAGACGAATTTTTTAACCCTTTTGCTACAAACAACGTTTTACCACGGCATAAATTTTTCTACGCAAACAAACGAATGACGTTTTAAAACGGCGTTGCTGCTAAACTGGCCTTAAGCAGGCCTAAAAGGTGTGTGTCATTAAGGACTTCTTCTCGGGACGCCGTAGGTACCCTTTCTCGGTCCGTGGGAGAGGATAATCTCGACCCTTTGTTGCAGTATGAGCCCCACTCACAGCAGGTGTCCGCAGTCAGTTGCTTGTTGGTGCAGTGGAACAACAAATTACGAAGTTTTTGTGTGATTTGCAAATTGAGGGTTATAAGTACATTCCTTATGTTTACCTCTATAACTACAAATTTTAAACGGAGTTCTACCGTTATTTTTAACGTAGTTTGTGTTTAATGGAATCTCAGAACTAATTTTTTGTTAGTTATTTAGCTGGTTAGGGAGTGATTTTTTCTATGGTTTTAAGTTAGTTAGGGAGTTTTATGTTTATAGGTAAACAACTGAATATTATTCTTTTATATGAGTTGACAACCATATTTTTAGAGAGTTTAAATGTTTATTTTTCCCTGTAATTACTCATGCTTATTTGATCTTGACAGCTGACTATTTCAGTTTTGTTTTCGTTGGTCAATGGCTTCCGCCTAAAGATTACAATGATTCCCGACAGTGTTTTGAATCCCAAGGCGCACAAATGTTGAAGTTATAACATTCGCTTCGAAGAATTTCATACTCCTAAAATCATGTGATTTTAGGAATAAGGAAAGTATGAATAAGAGTAATAAAAAAGAAGGCTGGGAAATTTTAACATAATCGACATATTCGTAAGTGATGAATATGATCTGTGCATAAATTTCCAAAAACAAGAGTTCCTTAGACCATACATCTCATGAATTAACACAGTGAAAATTTCTAAGTACCAATTCTTTGATTTGCGCACTGATTTGATGATGCCAATATCCAGAATAAGGACATTTTAAATTTATAATACTTTTTTACGTTAATACTCGTCAAAATCATTTCCGAGTGCGAAATACAATGACGAAATTATTTATTAAATCATTAATATGACTTTTCTTGCTAGAGAGCTTAATATTAATGGTAGAATTTAGTTTAAAAGCTGCAAAGGCATTGTAAAACCAAAATAATTCATTTTGGTATAAATAAATATCGAGGCTGTAGCAACAATGTTTTTAGCAAAACTGTCGCATAAAAAAATAGTTGACCGCGACCACATGCCGTAATGGGCACCCCAAGCGGAAAAGGGAGGAGATTATCTCCACCCGGTGGCCGAGAAAAAGGTTCATCACCCCTCTGGCCCCCAACCCAAGTTAGGGAAATGGGTACCTGAGAAGATCCTAGCGTAGTGAAAGCTCCGTACTGGCAAAGCAAAGAAATTTTCCCTATCCCCGTCACGAAAGGGTTAAGTATGCATGAGTGAGGACCCTGAATAAGCTATTCTGATTAATATGTGACATTTATTTAACTGCGCAAATGCCAACAGGCTTAAAAAATAATGCAATTATCCCCATCCCAAAGAAGAAAAGAGCCAAGAGATGCAAAGGCTTTAGAACAATTAGACTTACAGCACTTGCATCAAAAATGTTGACCAGAATTACCTACAGGAGGATGGAACAGAAGATGGAAAACAATCTGGATGAAGACCAATTTGGTTTCAGGAAAAGTAGGGAAATGAGGTAAACTATTTTAGCCTTGAGACTTATCATAGACAAGATGATTTTAAAGGACCAGCCCACATATATTTGCCTCATTAACCTCGAGAAAACATTTGATAATGTGGATTGGAATAGAACGCTAACTACACTGAAGAGCACAGCAGTGTCATTTAATGACAAAAGAGCAATATACAAGCTATATTAAGTACAGCTGGCAGTGATCAAATGTGATGGTGATGCAGAGGAAGCAGAAGTGAGCAAAGGGTATGACAAGGATGAGCGTTGTCACCCATGATCTTCAATATACACATTAAAAAAGCCATAAATGAAATAAGTGAAAGATTAAAAACAAACATGAGCATACTGCACTTTTCTGATGACATAGCAATTCTCACAGAGACCAAGAAAGATCTGACGAGAATGCTTAACTGTTTGGACAAACTATGAAGAAATACAATCAGAAGATAAATGTTAAGGAAACAAAATATGTACATGGTTCGTGGAAGAAATCAAGATGACAAAATCACAGTAAAAAATAGACAAAAAACTTGCACAAGGGAGAAAATTTAGCTACTTGGGAAAAGTTCATCTTGGTCAAAACAAAAGACAAAACATGGTCAAACTTGGTCAAAGACAAAACATGGTCAAACTTGGTCAAAGACAAAACATGGTCACCACGGATGGAAGACGCAAGAAAGATATTGTGAGCTGGATTTATGGAAAAATTGTAGGAAATGATTAGGTTCACAAGTTCAACTTGGAAAGCATTTCATGGGCCTAAGGAAGGACGCCATAAAAATTTGGAGGACCAATTAATAAGCTTTGAGAAAGAAAAGAGCAACTGGTGACTGCCATTTTCATGTGAGACTACATATAAAAAAACACCGGAATCGGCATTGATGATGATGGCTGATTTTACGTCAGGAATTCAAAGGAAGTTCACCTGGTTTATTCAGCGGCATGGCCTATCCTTGTGGCAAAGAACATTAATGCAAAGATCCCGAGTATTTAAAAGATTTCAGTTCTATGTCTGTACCATATTATTAGTTAATGAAATCAAAATAACTATCTGATTGGGCAAATGGGGAATGATGATGAAAAAGCTGTTTTTTGATATTCCCACAAACACTACTGTGAAATGAAAGGGGTAACGTCGGTGATAGCAAGAATGTCAGAAAATGAAAGGGTTACAGTAATGTTATCACATTAGCTGATGGGACTAACTAAGTTAAGAGGAACCTTTGTAATTGTCAAGAGGAAGAATCTCACAAAGGAGAAGTTAACCCCTGGTACCATTTATAAATGTGTTGAAAAAGGTTGCATGACTAGTGACTTGATGATTCAGTGGCTGAGTGAAATTAGATTCTATTTGAAATTCCTGTTTCTTCTTAAAAGATGAGATCAATGCTAGTTCAGCCAATTTGTTAACTTTTCTTTCTACAAGACAATTATTGAATTCTGAGTAGAAGAGGTTTCAGTCTTTGCTTTATTAAATTACTGGCACTCACGATACACATATTGTTTCAAATTTTGACAGCCGGATAGCTATAAGCATTAAGTTTTTATTTGAGCATGAATTTTTTCCAGAAAATCTCATTTGTGGACATAAAATTGACCATTTTTTCACTTATTTCAACAACAGAAATTTTAATTTTCTTGGCAACAGCAGCATTGGCTTTAATGGTAATTCACATGCACACCTGAAGGGGAAAGTTCTAATTTAGCTTTCACTTAGATTAAAGAAAAGAGTAGATGGCACCTTGATGCATGAAAGTGAATTTTTTTGTGAAAAAGGATTCCTCTAATAGAAATGTACTGTACGCAATTTATCGGTAAGTACATTTTTTTAATAATGCAATAATTTTATAAATTTCCATTTTTATGCCTAAATCATCATGGTACTACAGCAGTGTAGTTGAAACATTAATTAACTGCTCCACTGATCCATTCAATATGGCAACTTGTACATTAATGGCTTCAATCATCCTGTGTGCTATTGAATTCTATGGTTCCAACTATTCTTTTCTTTATTCTATGAGCTTTCATGATGTGAAGTCCTCTCATTCACCAATGTGATTACATTATTTTTTTCCATATGCATTTAAATGGGTACGCTCTCGTAGTTAATAATACATATCAATATAATGTGAGGATATATAAAGAGTATAATATCCTGACAAACACAATAAAAGGTATTTCTGGAGTGAAGTATATCATTCATAACACTTCTAACAAAAAAGATTTCTCACCTGTACATCAGGATTATTAGCCAAGGCGAATAAAATCCAGCATATGGCCATTGATGTTGTATCATGCCCCTGAAATAATGTTCAAAATAACATTCATTCATCCAAAATATGGAAACAACATTGAATATAGAATTGGATAAGTAAAGTTCAGAGCAAATGCAATTCGGTACCTAAAAAAATATTGTATAACTCTTAGGTGGATTAAGACCCCTACCACAAAATGGTTAATACCTTGAGAGAGGGTGTAACTCATTCAGTACCTAAAAACTATGTAATTCAGTGCCTGATAACAAATACATAAGTCTCGAACTCTTTGGTGGATTATGATCACTACCACTTAAGGTTTAATACCTTGAGAGAGAATTTTACACACAATGTGATGATACATTTATTCTTAAAAGATTGCAGATTATCACATTTCTATAATTCACTAGCTATTGCTTTCCATATGACGGTGGACCTGACAGCAAAGGATTTATGGAACCTTGTGGTTCTGTGTGAAGGTCAATAAAGGTCGGATGGATTTGGATGGAAAGGTCGGTCTAGTCAGTATAGTTCTAGTTTCAGGGGGATGGTATAAAAGGTCTAGGAGATACTTCGGTTTTTTTAAATTTTTGAATAAAGAAAATAAAAAGGCACAACGCAGATATTTCTGTATAGAAAAATATCCAGCCAATGGAGCTCTTCCCTTTAAGGGGAAATTTGTTCATTCCTGCAAAGGCTGAAAATGAATTAAATGCAAGAGTTTTACAACCATTGCAGTTTACTATTCAATTCACTCGACAGGTCTCCCAATGCTGGAGTGCAATAATCAAATTGAGGAAAAATTAGTGTCATGATTAATAGTTTTCGAGTGTGCAATGGTAGGATTCTTCTCTGGGTTTTAAGCAGATATAATATTCCATTAATACTATTAGAGATGGTATTTACATACTTAGTCATGCCATGCCAGGTTATTGTTCTTAATAATACCCAAATTATTGACAGATACGGAATAACTATGTATTTCATTAAGTTCAATCCAGGATACTGTTTCAAAGTTGATTTTGTTAATCAGTTTAGCGTCGCCAATAATGATTGACTTTATTTTTGCAATATTTCTAACTAGAATAATCATTAATTAATTTTTAATTATATAATTAATAAATAATTAACTATTTATTAGTCAGTGCTGTGGCTCAGTTAAATGAAAAACAGCCACACTATGCATGATAACACTAATGCATGACTGCTAAATTAACTCAACATAATAATCCCAGCAAAGGATAGAAAATTTAAAAAGTCTTTAGGGAATGCCAACAATTATTCAGCAGTAAATACATATAGCAACATTTGGGTGAATAAAAAATGCCTTTTCTGAACGATTAAGATTTCCCTGAGTTGTGCAGATGGCATACATGATAAATAATTAACCGACACTAGAGAAAAATATTCACTGAGAAAATGAAAAATATAAAATACATGCAGTTACATGCATGGGTGCCATATTTAACACACAAATGAGGAAATTCAAAAGAATTTTTAAAAAAGTGATCAGGGTTTACCTCCCCAAGCTATATGAATAGTATAAATTTACCTCAAACATGAATGTGTCCACTTCCTCCCGAATTTCTCTATCAGTAAGTAACTTCTTTTCCACTGAAAGCTCAATCAAAAGATCAAGAAAGGCCATGAATTTTCTCTCTAGAAAAAATATTTCAAATTAACTCATGACTTATTTGTCCATTATGTCTAACAAATTTCATCTATATACATAATTAAGATAATGTATAAAATAAAAAAAACAACATAATAATGCCCCGTCAGTATTTGAGAATAATTATTTACATTTCAAGCTCATTTAAATAAAAGAGATTACTAATATTTTCTGGACATGCATCCACTGTAACATTACCCAGCCGGCACAAGAGATATGTTCTTCAGAAGAAATTAAGGATATACAGAGGATAAGCACTCTTATCTCGTTTCTATCCCCCAAATCATCCCATCCGGTGACACAACATAACGTCTTTCGGATGGAAATATATTTATGAAAAAGCATATGATATTTAAAACAAAAATAACGACAAAAAATTCCAGGCAATAGCTTTGGATTGATGTGATCGGTAACACTTATCTGTACCAATATAGCAACTTCTAATTAGTTGTGAAGAGAATCTCCACTAATTGCTGGAAGTTAAAATTATACCAGATGGAGCTTTATTACACCAAGTGGTAATCAAAAATATACTCAACAACAAAAAATAATTCAATACATTTTCATAATTTATTTGATCAGTTACATAATTATTTGTGCTCACTGGAGAGCAATCAACACAAGTGTGTGACTTCAGTAGCCCTCCCAGCCATGTTACGCGCCGATAAGATGGAACAAACATGGTTGGAGAGTGGAAGCACATTGCCCATTGGAAATCTGATTGCCCAATGATGAACTCATAATCTTTTCCCGGCTTTGCTCATGCCATTCAAGTTAAGATAAAACTTACTTCTCATAAAAAAGAAGTTCAGATTTTCCGTTATTTTCAGTCAAGTTTCCGTTGTTTCATTCACCACGTCTTAGCTGTGACATGTTAAAGCAAACCCTAATTGATTTCAAAAAGGGTTCCAGTATATATTATAAACTTGAATTTAAATATTTATATGTTTGCTAATGTATCATGCTTAAAGTTATGAAATTTTGTTGAGATGGAATTTGTGTCGAACATTGTGGAACGGCATAGGCACCATTTTCTTTGAGTAAATAATTATCTCTCCAGTTCTTAATCTTTAAGTGCTTATATTGTATTTGTGTAGTTGTTTTTGGAACCATGTTCCTCTAAAAGCATGCATGAAGTTTCTGTGTTATGTGAACCCAGTTTAGGTTTACGGGAGTCCACATAGAGTGCTAAAGAATCCTCCTTTTTACTTTTATCTGAATATTCTATGAAGTTATTTTTTAAGACTAGAATGAAGGAAAGTAACATAGTTTTTGCATGCTTATTTTTTTCAGATCATTTTGAAATCCTATGAGTGCATCATGGAAGCCATAATGGCTGGTTAACATTGTTGAATATGCTCCCTGAATTGTTAATTACACTGTTGCTTTCATAATTTTAAGTGAATCTTATGCCAATAAACTAATTTCAGGAAAAACGTTATTTCCTATGGTTGATTTATTCTTTAAATAAAATTATGACTAAGGTGTCGGAGGGCCGGTAAATGGCTTAAGTTAGTACCCACACTGCCGGAGTTACTCAAAGCTTAGATTACATGCATTAAAAAATGGCATAGCAAAATGGTAGCTCCTGAAAAAATGCACCAGTAAATATGAAAAGGGACAGTAATATCTGCCGGTTGACTAAAAGGTGTTAAAACAGGTAAAATATGTAATAAGTGCACCTCCAGAATGCATAATATATGTGCGCAAGTAAATAGTGCTATTATTGATGAGAGTAACTGGCAATGCACAGCGTGTGTTATTGAAGCAAAGGATGCCACTTTAAAAACTGAACTAGCATCGAAAGATAAGGTAATTTCGATGTTGATGAATGATTTGGCTAAACTTTGAGAAAAAAACAGGATGTTGGAGTAGGAAAAAAAGAAGCTTGAAGACGAACTATGCACTGATCAAATGTAAATTTACAACTGTCACAAACCGCATGAAAACTGCAAAAACCATACCCATCGTTAACTCTCCACCCATAAGTCTTCAGAATAGATTTAGTGAACTACAAGAAAGTGCTGCTGGGATCGAATCTTATCGGGATGGTTCAAATAATGCTGGAGTGGTTAATAATTGCCCATCAACGGAAATCAGTGGTAAAGTGATCTAAAGAAAGCAATCAAAATACCAGTGGATTCGTCCCTCTCTCTGTGTTCCCACTCCTAGTGTTTCCCCAAATTGTGAAGTGAGTTCAAATCCCAATCCTATCGTAGTCCCTGTTTGTAACAAAAAAACTCTTATACTCGGCGACTCGCTAATCAAACACATTAACGACGATACAGGGGTTATAAAGAAAGTGTTTGAAAGTAGAAGAAATGAAAGAAAACAAATCAAACTCCCCCAACATCATCCTTCTCCATGTGGGGACAAACAATATAAAAAAAATGGGCACGTGCCGAGGAAATTATAGGGGAAGTGTACAACCTCATTAAGACAATTAAGAAGCTCTACCCAAGGACGTGTGTAATAGTGAACTCCATCATTGCAAGGAGAGATGTTGACCAGAATCTCATTGAAAAGGTAAACAGTAACATTAGGTGGGCTTGTGAAGCCCTAAATGCTATTTTTTGTGATGTGAGTAAAAAAATAAGTGATATGTGCATAGGCAGAGATGGTCTACATCTGAATCGTCAAGGCACTTATGAACTCCGCTGTATCATCAGAAATATGATAAAAATATGCTCAAACTTAGGAATGGGAAACTAATTAAGGGACCAAATGGCGAAAAAAAGGAAAGTGTATTCTAAAGGGTGATATACCTGACGCTCCATTAAATAATTCCTTGATGCCTTCAGCTGCCAATGTAAACTTTTTTGCTGCTGCCAATGCTGCTTTTTCAAAATATTCAGTGTCTGACTAATAAAGTAAATATTTTCGAATCACACGATTCCCCATATGTCTTGAGTATAACAGTGCACTGGCTCAAAGATAATGTGATCGAGGTGCTAAAAATCCAAAAAAAAGTTTTAACAAACCATTTTAGTCGCTCAATAGCAAGACATGGTGGTTCTGCTATCTATGTAAAAGAAAATATGGGCTGTAAAATATACAATGTAAAGAGATGTGTGATTTATGTGCTGAGAAACACTTCGAACTATCAGTGGTCTCCCTTGCATATTCTTTTAAAAGTATTATATGCTGCCATTATCGCTCCCCTGTTGGTGACCTGGACATATTTTTTGATCGTCTAGAACAACTACTTGATAGGTTAACTAGTCAACAGTGTTCTTTCCTGCAAGGTGGGGATTTCAATATTGAATGGAGAATCATATAAGGGTAAGTACAGTAATAAAAAATACATTACTCTTTCTGCTGTTGAGCTGATCATCTTCATTTTTATCTAAAGTTTGGTCATGTTCATTAACATTCTTTTTTCTTAGCAAGTACAAGCTTTTCTTTTCTCTGATAGCCTGGAATTTGAATTTTGCAGATGAAATTAAACAACTGGGTATGCATGAATTAAATAAAAATCAATGTAAGAAAAATAATGATTATATATATTTACTTCCCTCCTCCAAATAAGATATAAGCCTATGAGTAAGTAATCAATAAGATTAGTAAGCATTTTCCCCAGAACTATACAGCACAGTTATAAACATAAATCCATGCCTTAGTGTTTCAGTTCAACCATTCTAACAAATTGTTAGTGGTTTATTTCATTCCCATATATTTCCTCACCCTATTACATCACAAAAAAATATTTCCAAGTATATTGACATATCACAGTTCCTGTTTAAGTACTTACACTTTCAGTGAACTCATGAAGAATTTTCAAAGCCTTATCTTGTTCTTTGGATCTCTTAGTGAATGAAAATACAAAATCTGAAAACAACCAGGGCCTCATACTGCGGTAATAAACAATATCCCCTAGTCTGTCAGACAAAATAGAATTACATGTTTGCAAGAATTTCTTCATGAAAGGATTAAATCAAAATACTTATGTATAGGTTTGTACATCAGAGAAATCTTTGATTCTCCATTATCTGATTAGCATTACCACCACAGACATGACTCAATGAGTGATACACAAATTTAAATTAAATAGCTGATAGTCAACAACTGAACATAACAGCCAACATTCAATTTTCTAACAGTCCCCTTACTAACTCAATGGAGTGTCCCCTTAGCCATAGGCGTGTCCAGGACTACAGAAGTGGTGGTGCCAGGAGTAGAAACATAAAGTGAACCGAGTCTCTAGCTCTCTGCCGTCCAGCCGCCAAGAGTCGGGAAAAAGGTATAGCTTAGAAAAGAATCTCGATCTAGTGGTGGTGCCACGGCACCAGTGGCACCTGCCTTGGACACGCCGATGCCCTTACCTACATAATGAAATTTTTTACCCTACATCTTCTAAATCACCCCAAAGGATAGAACTTAAACCCTCAAATTGCCAATCTTTAACCCACTGGCATTTTTATCAGTTTTTGAACCTGAAGGGTAGTCTAAAAACCACAGTTCTATGCGGGAGACCAAGGGAGACCTTCTACTCTGCCTTATCCAGAAGATTATTTGGAATATAACTATATTTATAGCAATAATAAACATACCATAAATACTGAATGATTCTCCATGGGCATACCCTCCCACCCCAAAATATAATCATGGGCAGCCAGAAACCATAACTTTATAACACAAGTCATTTTGGCATGTTTTTTCATAAACCCCTCCCAAACTGCTCAACAAGCCTAGAGAATCACCAGCCATGTTACAAAATGACCTGCTATATTAGATAATTTCATTTACCTACCATTCTCTTGGCTACGGTGAAGTAACAAATTACAGCTACATACTTAAAATCAAATAGCAATATGAATCCCTCCAGTCAAGAAAGTACACATGATTACATAAGGAAAAAAACGTGGAAAATTGTAATATGGAAATACATAATATCCTGCCTTCTAAGGCTGAAAATAAAGATGGTATACTAATAGTCAGTACATATTTTCAAATGGCAAAATTCCAAAAAGAATCACAGCATTTCTCAGGCTGGAAAGATGATTTCTATACCAGGAGTTAACCCTTGAGCTTGAGCCGTAGCTGCATATTTTTTTCACTATCACTTTGTGCAGAGAATATTCTCTCCTTCTAGCACAGGCATGTAGTGGACCCTAAAATACACTTTGACCTTTTTGGCGGGCCATGGAATGCAGTCATCGCCGAGCACTAGTGGAGATGAAAGAGCTTAGAATTGTGCTATTTTTATGAAACTTTCATAGAATATGCACTCCAGATTTACTTTGCTGTTTCTTGATTAATGTGTAACCAACACTACATGAATCCCACGATTTTAGGCTGCAACATCTCATGTTAAATTTGGAGGGCAAACAGTCAATATACCTTGACCAAGGAACATGTACCATTCCCCAATTACTTTAGAATAATAAGAATGAGTGAACATTCAAACCTCCAAAGAGAAGGTTGGGTAATTAAACTCGGAGAGGAGCTCGAGAAAGGGATGGAGGAGACGGAGAAATGCATGTACGTGTACCTCTTCCCCTCAGCTGCTAGAGAAAACATATGAGTAGGTTTTCTGCAGCTAAAGGGTTAATTTTAATATTTAAAAACTGAGAGCCTAAAATGAAGGAAACAAAGGAAATAAAATAATTTACAAACAGATGGTAGAGATACCCGAGAGGAAAACTGAATATGAAAGGAAAATTTTCAGGTTTTGAGATGGGAGCCCTGCTAATTTTGTTATTCAGAGTGGTACATATATCTACCATGTACCCTCAGAACTACCAATCAGCATGGCATCCATGCATTTAAGCTGCAGATATTAAATCATTACAGATATAAAACTGGCGAGACATCCACTTAACAACTGAAAACATACTTGACCAAAAACATGATAACAACCATTGGTGATCTTTTATGCTGCTTACGTGTAAATTGCTGAAACATACTCTCCCTGAGATTTATTCTCTGGATTTAACTTGATTCCCATGGCACTCTCTGTGTGGAAATTAAGCAATAATCAATTCTTATTCTTTTTTAATTAATAAAAGTTAGGTACCTACTCAATGAAATAAAATGCATAACTTACCACAAATAAGTTCTAAGGTGCACAAAGAAATAAGGGGAACAATATCAAATGTATTTCCAGATGATGCTTTTGTCCTTAGTTTGTCTACCAGAGACAGGCTTTTTTCTAAAAACAGGGGTATGAACTCTTCCAAAATTTTGAAATGAAACGCAGGCGTCAAAAGCTTCCTATGCAAAAACCATTTATCACCTGCAATTGAGAAGATCAGATATTTTGGTACTACATAATTTTTATTTTCATATCAATGCTAAAGAGAATAATGTACTGAGCTTGGAAGGAGAAGGACTTAATTCAGAAATTGAACATAAATGTGATAGCAGGGAGTGAAAGAGAAAATTGAGACTTAAAAAAATGAATGACAATTATTAAGCAATAATAGATAAAATTTTATACTCCACGAGCAAGCTAAAATTGGAATCAAAGAACCAATTAAAATTGAAGGCCTCATACCAATTTGTACTGCTTCCCGTGAGTCTCGGATGGACTTTAAGAAAAGCTAATACAGATGATCTGCAATGATGCAATGGAAAATTGCATGAAAATACCATTTTATGGAAAGGAAGACAAGACCTTTTCCTTACAGTTCTCCACAATGCCATTAATCCTTTCCAATTTAATGTCCTGTTCAACCCAGAAATATCGAGAAAATATGAGCTGCGAAGGACAGCTCCTTACACCATGTAAAAACGATGAGTGTCATTCGATATGTTTCATGCATTTCCCTCATCATAACTGTCTCGAATTTGATGTTAATTGTTGGCTGCTTTTGGATTTGCGTGCTCTCCTAGCTCTATACAAGAGCCAGGAAAAACAGAGGAGCAAGGAAAATTAAGGGAACAGGAAAGTGTGATATTCCAGAGGAAAAATCATTCGTCTTGACCGGGATTCGAACCCGGATCCCTTGATTTCACACCAAGCACTTTCACCAGTAAAGCTACCGAGGCATCCTGTGGCTGCATACCATGGCTAGTCCCGGTATCCTCAAAATTGTAACAGGAAAGGGTTAATTCAGGCAAATGCGAGCATTAAATCTCCAATGAAAAATGACAGGAAAAAATAAACATCAAACAGAACAAAGGACACGCATTTATCGATTATACATTTAAAAATCCAAGGAATTACATTGACATGGTTTGAAAGCATAGAAAGCTGTGAAACAGTTGTTCACAATTTTTTTAATTTTTAAATTTAACAAATTTAAACACTGTGTTTAAAATGTTTCACAGCTTTCTTATACCAAACTTTTCCTAACCTGTGCCCTTACTTCAGCTAGCATTATATGTTTTAAAACCATGTCAATGTAGTCATACTAAATGATGAAATAACATTGAGTTAATATTGGCAATAAATCATATCTGGAGTTCAATGCTTACAGGGGAAAAGTGTGACTGTCCATTTAGAAGTGATGTACGTGTACCTAGAATTATGCCCTTCTCATACCATTTAATTAATTGTTATTCTGTATTATTTGTACTTCACCTGTGCTTGTTAACAATCCTGTTCCTAGCCATGGGTGCAGCAATTTATAAAATAAGCTTTTTTCTATATTTCTTGAGCTGTGGAGAATAGCCTGAAAGAGAAATAGAAACATATTAAAAAAGAAATAGAGATCACTGACATAGGCGTAGCCAGGAGGGAGTATCAAGAGAAAGTAATTTAAAGCAACTGTTGCTGAGACATTTAATTCCGAATCTGATAGACAGAGCCAGATGACAGGATGATTACAGGTGGGTGTCCTTTCCTTCCCCCCCCCCCCCCCACTACATACATCCTGGCTACGCCCATGATCACCGAGCTACTAATGTTAATGACCTCACTTCTATGCAATCTGGACCAACAGGCTTAACCAGAGGGTAATGGCATATCCATATTTTAAAGATGTTTGAATAAGAAGCAAAGTGCTTATTTCTGACTTCAACAACCCCTAAAATAAAAAATGAGAGAATTAGGCAAGGAATGAATAGAGGGATGTTAAGTTTAGATCTGAGAATAAATTTCACCCATTAACTGGCATTACGTAGCTACTTACTTTCCCTGGATCCTAAAAATTCAAATAAATTTCCTAATACAGGCAAAAATGGTGGGCCGGGTATCTTGTTAATTAGTTTGCGCATACGTCTTCCTTTTTTGCTCAAATAGGACAGAAGTATTGGCCAAATTACTATGATCAAAGGTAGGGCAATAGCAGATAAAACTGAAAATACTATCGTAGCTGGGCTTGTACAATCCATTTCTTTGTAAATTTGTTGCTTTTCAGGCTTGAAATTCTGCAAAAATATGTATAAATTAATATTTGTTACACGAGGATTTATTATTCAGTAAATTTTCATTTAAATAATGTAAGTTTACATTAAACCGGTAGCTAACAAAGACTCACAAAAACGATAGCATGGAAGTTTTGACAATAAATTGAAATTTCGTTGGCCCTAACCTAATAGCCTAGGGATTAATTTACACTGCATATTCATATTGCCTTATGGCGGATTATTAACATAGTGTCATGATTATCACACGCTATTTGCAGTACGAATATCCAGTAGGCCCAAAAACATTCCTTGTTCCAAAGCAGTCCGCAGTACCTACCTGTTTTCACACAAGATTCCATGTGCCAATAGATGAGTAGATAACTTCTCTCTATGACCTTATAATTGCCTCCAAATACACACAAACCTATGCAAAATTTACAACCAAAGAGAAGGACTCTTGTTGATGTTGTTATCTCAAAACCACTCAAAACTTATAGAGAAATCAAACGAGGCATTGAAAGCGCTTGAAAGCCTTGAAAGTGATTGGCGGGAAAATTAGCCAATGAGTTCCCTTCAAAAGGCGGGCCTTTGAAGCAACTAAAAGTTATCACTGAGTCCGTGATACTTTTTCCTCCTGGCTGATTCGCTGGCAGCGTGAACACGCGGAACTTACTGGCAACGCAGGCCACCCAGTGTACAAAATAAAGATTAAGAGAAACTTATAATTACAATAAAGCAGTGATGCAATGAGCAACGAGCGTTTATAATTATCTTGTTTTTGCGGATCACAGACCTCATGAGGTAACTGCAGCAAGCAGTTTAATTAAGGTTCTCTCAAATAATAATTCTTAAATTCACGAAGTGAAAATACTTAACGCACGAGCAAAAGGATAGCTAGTGTATGGAGGTTTTTCTTTCGTGATAAGAATAGAGCGGAGTAGCTCAGTTACTATTGGTTGTAGGTTGCGCGAATATTTTTAATTATTTTAATTATTTATATTTATCTAGAATCGCTAAAAAATTCCAAAATAAAGAATAGTCAAGATATTTTAACTTAACGTACCAGAGAGTGCAAACTTTTCTCCCTCTCCGGTGCCCATATGCAGTGTCACAAGGTTTTTACACAGGACTGTACGAAAATCAGCGGGTGATGCCCGCTAACGTTTAACATCTTTGGATTTCCTTTGCACATATAATTAATGTATTCCATAATTGGAGAGTTATTCATTCATTGCTCACCTCCCCTACTTCTTTACTCTTTCTCGATTCCTCTAATCGTCATCTACTAGAACCTCCAAAATTAACCCCGAAAGTGGTCGCAGCTGTGCCTGCACCGCACCGCATCATGCACCGCATTACACTCATTGGGGCAGCTGGCCCAGCGGGAAGCGTGACCATAGGAGAAGGGGATTTAGTTCTTTTTGTTAAGGTCTTGTCCTTATCTTAAACAAATAACAAGCATGGAAAATAACATAGTCTATGAGCACATCCAAGAATATAACCTTTTCTCTCCCAAAGGGTATTTTAAAATCTTTGGAGTAGTTCATATCAGTGCTCAAATGGCTCTTGAGGCATGTTCAGTATATACGCATTTTTAAATTTTTATCTACAATGAAAGCGCGGAAAAGTATTATTATTTTGACATTTCCTCTTTCTGACGACTTACACAAAACCCTACCTTGATGAACTTTGTTTTACAAGTAAAACAAGAAACAAAATGGGCTTAAAGGCAGAAATAGGTGAGACAGTAAATATATTTATCTTTCATTTCAAAGGTAATTTTTGCGAACATTGGTAGTGGGCCGCGCGTTTTTCCATTTAATTTAATAATTCTTATATAAGGCACCAATCTATCTCGGTTTTAGAGCTCACAGCCAATTACTGCAATAATCAAAGGTAACATACATAATTTCTGTTTGAATGACGCTGCAGTCAGCTCCTTAATTCTTCGACCAATCGGCGATTTAGGTGACACATTTATTTTTCAAAGTCAAGCATTTTAATATGAAAGCACTCTTTTTTAATCGGCGATTATGAAAAAGTAACAAGTGGAGTTTCCATGTTTCTCATGAGTTTTGACTATTTCTAGCTCTTAGATCTAGTTGTTATCATAAATTAAAAAAGGACAGTAATGTCCAGTAATGTTTAGAGATAAAATTTTATTTAATTTCGATTTCTTTATACTATTTTTTTAAACTGGGTAACGCCGTTGATCATATAGGTTAGTTCTAACGGTCCAGGGCCTGGTCTGATTGGCGTACACTAGAAATAAATGTGATTTAGATTTTGCATGAAGAACATACAGTCGTTATATTACTTTCAGCTTTCTACTTTTCTTGCTCTTAGTGTTGTTTGTCAATTCAATGCAATCGTCTTTGCTTCTATTGTTTGTTAATAAATCACATTATACGCCAGGAGTACATGCAACTCGATGGTATAGTGCCCTCCTCCATTTTCTACTCACCCTATTCTACGCTACTTATTTAGGTTCGCTCTTGACCAGGAGCATATAACTCCACACATAACACAATATGTCTCTTGATCTAGTTAGTCAAAATTCATGAGAAACATGAAAAATTCCACTTTTTCATGATCGCCGATTAAAAAAAGACACTGCTTTCATATTAAAATGCTTGAATTTGAAAAAAAAATGTGTCACCGAAATCGCCGATTGCTCGACGAATTAAGGAGCTGACTCCAGTGTCATTCAAACAGGAATAATGCATGTTGCCTTTGATTATTGCAGTGAATGGCTGTGAGCTCGAAAACCGAGATAGATTGGTGGCTTATATAAGAATTATTGAATTAAATGGAAAAACGCGCGGCCCACTACCAATGTTTGCAAAAATTACATTTGAATTTGAAAGATAAAATATATTTTCTGTGTCTCACCTATTTCGGCCTTTAAGCCCATTTAGCTTCAAATTTTACTTGTAAAACAAAAGTTCATCAAGGTAGGGTTTTGTGTAAGTCATCAGACAGAGGAAATGTAAATATGGAAGTGGAGACGACATTTTAAAAAATACATGAAATGCGTCCTTCTCCGGTGCAGCTAGAGGGAAGAGGCTGCACTGCAACCACGTGAATGAAAGCAAATACTGGATTACACCTTATCGTTTATCATCATCATCATCATTAGAGTAATCTACCGGTTAGAGGAAGTTAGGTTATGTTGAAAGTCAGAGAATATCCAACAGACTCTTCCACGTGCCGTGCCCTATCTACCTCTAGTATTTCTTTCTTCATCTCAGAATAAGTCCCACCTTTCTTCATTCCGTCCATAAAACCTATTTTCTTTCTTCCTCTTCCCCGCTTGCCCAACATCCTTCTCTCTATCACGGCCTTCAGCAAACCATCGCCCCTCATTACCGCTTCCAGCCACCTACCCTGCCTTCCCCTAATCTCATCCACAACTTTCCTCTCTTCACCCACCAAGTCAAGCACTTACTCATTTGTCTTCCTTTCCGTCCAACGCACCTTCTCCATCCTCCTCCACACCCACATCTCGAACGCCTTCAGGCTATTTTCGTCTTCCTTTCTCAGGGTCCACGTTTCTACCCCATACAACGCCACACTCCATATCAAGCTCTTCACCAGCCTCTTTTTTCCATCCTTACTTAAAGTTTCCGTCATCAGCTCCCTTCTATTATTGAACGCATTCTTCGCTAGCGCTATTCTCCTCCTAATATCTTTGCTACCATGTCCTGTTTCTTCTTGTGTACTACCCAAGTAATTAAATTGTTCTACTTGCTCGAGTTTGTGACTTCCTACTCTTATGACCAGCCTCGCTTTCTTTGTCCTAGAGAATCTCATTACTTTTGTTTACGTACGATTAACCTTCGTCCCGTATTTCTCACACTGATTTTCCAATGCATCTGCTAAAGTTTACAATCCTTTCGATGACCGACTGACCAACGCCTGGTCGTCCGCGAATCTAACCGACTTTATTCGCTGGCCTCCTACTTTGATTCCTACATCTAGCTCATCCCATGCCTCTCTTACCATTTCCTCAGCATAGATGTTAAAAAGCAAAGGCGACAACGGGCACCCTTGCCGCACCCCGCGACCTATAACTGCCAACCCTAATTCACCGTCAGCTACCCTCACCTGAGTCCTTTGCCCCATATATAAGTTTCGGATGAGTCTCCTATCACGCCTATCTATTCCTATTTTCCCCAGTATCTGCATTAGTTTCTCCCAGTTTACTCTGTCAAACGCCTTTTATAAATCCACAAAGCAAGCGAATACATCCTGATTATATTCTATGTTTCTCTCTGTCCGTGTCCTCATTACCGCAATCGAGTCTCTGGTTGTCCTCCCCTCCCTGAACCCAAATTGGTCATCGCCTAAATTGTAGTTTGCTCTGCTCTCCAACCTTCTATTTAGTATTCTAAGCAAAACTTTTACCACGTGCGAAATGAAACTGATTGTTCTATACTCCTCGCATTCTGACGCTTTCTTCTTCTTCGGGATAGGTATTAATACTGTTTTCACGAAATCCGCTAGCCATACTCCTTCCTCGTAGATCCTGCGAATAAGTTCGAAAAAGGATTCTCTCCCCTTACTACCTAGATTCTTCAATAGCTCCGAAGATAGGTTATCGGTTCCCACGGCTTTTCTACCCTTTATCTCCCTTAATGCCCTCTCTATTTCGCTGTCAAGTTACTCTGGTCCGAGGTTATCCTTATCTATTGTTCCTTCACCCTCTAGATCAAGGCTCAAGGGTCTATTCTTGCTATTCTTGCTGTTATATAGTTATCTGTTATATTGTTTTAAAACTACTACTTTCACCGATGACATAGGTAACTAAACTATTAGAAAATAAAATTAAGAAAACATTCAGATAATTCGACGAATATGTCTTCCAGGAACAATTTTCCAACCATATGAGCCGACAAGAGCGCCATTTTTATCGAGTTAACGAATTTTTTATGATAATGGCAGTAATTCACTAGTAACTCATTTAATTAGATGAGCAGGTGCCTACATTTTATTACCATTCAGTTCCCTGGTAAAAATCTCTTCTTATAAACAATTGTTCGCGAAAATGGCATTCGTATAAGATAAAAGGATACTATTTTCCTCCATGTTCATTTTCGCATTTAAAGCCATTTAACTTCAAGCTCAATCGGCGAAAATGTAGCGTGGATAGGTATGATTTTGTTGGACGTATCAACCGAAGGACAGCTTTTCTTTAAGTAGTAAGAATATGAATAAAATGACATTGAAGTCATTTCACGGCGGAGCCACCTTTAAGCATTAGAGCTCTACACTGGGGACGGCCATCATCTTTTTTCCCCATTCCGCCACGCCCTTGACTCCCTACTCCCCTCCCTCACACGCGCCCCCCCCGGGCCGTAATCCCTCTTTACCCCACCCTCTCCGCCCACCACACCTCTCCACACCCCCTCGCCCTCCCTTCCCCCTCATTCCACTTCCGTCTCCCATCCGTCTTCTGCTATCTCTTCCAAGGCGCTAAGCGTACAAGTCTTCAGGAGACTCGGGCGAAAATTGCGCCTGGCTTTTGTCGGAGGTAATCTTTCCTGGCAAATTGATCGCACCCTGGGCGAATCCTCATCCCGTTACCCTTCCTCCCTCGTGCTCCCCCTCCTCTCCTCGTGCTTGCCTCCATCGCCTTCTCTCCCTTTCCATCCCCTTCTCTCTTCTCCTTGTGTCTGCACTTCTCTTTCTCTTCCACTTTCTATTTATTCCGACAACAACCCCTGAAGCTTTTTTCTTAACGTTTTGTGACGTTCGCAAATATGAGGTATATTTTTATGAAGGCTGACCTTTCAATTCGCTGGCAAAGCATTCGTTGATGGCTACTAATTTTTTGAAAGCACCCTTTTCGCCGGTTCTTCTTCTTGAGGTCACCCCCCTGCAAGCTGGCTGGCATCAGCTCTCAACTCCAACTCGCTCGCCTTCTGTATGAATTCGAGTAAGGAACGGTAGTCCATGCACCTTAAGTTTGGACAATTCAAAACGTGGGTATTATGTGGTAGAATGTTTCAAATGGCTAGAAAAATGTAATGAATAAATAGAAAAAATGTACCTTCAGAGGAGGATTAAAAATCCACGCGTTTTATTTTTACCGCGAGGAGAACCTAAACTTTTGAAACTTTGATGCCAGAAAAATATTTAACTTGATATTCCAATCGAATTGTTTTTTTAAATTGGTGCTTTCCAATAAATTTCCATAGAGCAGGTGAATATTAAATTACGCGTTTCATCCTTGCAATAAGCAATATATTAGCTTAAAATGTCTACACTCAAGATAACTTACTAATTACGTTGCAAAAAAGAAGAAATTGAGAATCCCTCAGTCGTTAGATTTTATATCATACGATAACTGTAGTTATTTTCGGTAGTACATCGTTGCTGAAGTACCGAATAGGAATAAAAAACCTTTTTTGAGATATATTCCATCTTATTTTTCATCAAGCACTTTTCACCTTATTTAAGTAATTTTCATCTCAATTGCCATTTTTCCGGAAAGCTTAAAAAAATGTTTTTCTTGTGCCACGGTATGGGTCGAAAACTTGGTCATTGCGGAAAAAGAATGCACAGCTCTCGCGAAAGCTTATGGCGTTCAGATGCGCGGTGTTTGTGTTGTCCGCGTCATACAAATTCCATTTTTTTAAATGCAATCATGCATGGCGCAAATTCCATGTCTTCGCTTTTCCCTACGTCCATTTTCTCTATCCCTTCCACCAAAATTTACTACTCCACGACGTCTTCTTCTGCGCATCCGAACGCCATAAGCTTTCGCGAGAGCTTGTAGGTAGATTGGAGGCGTTTGAGATGGGGATTTGGAGAAGAATGGAGAGGGTTAGCTGGTTGGCGAGGAAGACGGATGAGGAGGTATCGCTTATGGTGCGAGTGGAAAGGAAGTTTGTGACGATTATCACGACGAATCACAGAAAAGGTGGATGGAGAACGTGTTGAGAGGGCATGTTAAAGAGAGGGTAGAGGGGAGACCGCTGGGAAACCGTGGAAGAGGAAGGAAGAGGATAGGAATTTTGGACAAGGCAGACGGCAGAGGTTATGATAAATTCAAGAGAGACCTGCGTGTATGAGAAATTCAAGAGAGACCTAATGGCGAGCAAATTACATGAGAGAAGGAGAGAAGATGTCCCACAAACGGGAAAGTTTGAATAAGGATTGTCCAAATACGTACCAATCAGCAATTAGAATACCAATGATTAAGATGAAGGAGGAAATAACTGCACGCCTCTCTTAACTTTCTAGAGACGCTCGTCGTTATATTAATCGAAGGCATAGATTTTCGGTAGGCCTCCCCCTCCCTGTACATGAGAGTCCACACAGCGGAGTTTCGCACATGGTTAATTCTTCGGAGACAAGTCTCCGCAGCCTTGTGCTCTCGGTCCCGTCATGCACCACTGCTCCTGCTCCTTTATCAACCGCACCACTCCGCTTCCTTCTCCTCTTCCCTTCCCTTGCAATCCCCCTTCCGCCAGAAGAAGGAGAGTGCGGGAGAGAGATATATTCTTCCATCATTGCTATTCCTTCGTCCGTCCTTGTATCCTTTGCTGCTTTACCCTGCATATTGTGCGTCCATGGGCTCCCCCTAACCCATCCTCTATAACCCTGTAATGCGCTGAAGGGTGGATGCGAATGGACCCTCTCCACGCAGCCGGAGGTTCGACGATATGGAAGGAATTAAGGGGCGGTTTGCCCCTTCTATCGGAAAGCAATTTCTTCCTCCCGTCTCCCACCACATCGCAAGGGTTCGCGCGCTTTGTCGTCGAGGAGTAGGTGGGGCCTTTCAAGCGAGATACGTACGTGTGTCCTAAAAGGAATGGGGATGCCTCTGTGGAGATGAGGCCTTTTGCTGAATCTTCTACCGTGTCTCACACCCACGAATCGAAAGGCCACCCATTACTCCAAAGACCTTTGCCATATTGCGATGTATCGGTTTTGACAAGGGATATTAACAATATATCGTAGATGAGATATATATCTACCAAACGACCTCCTGAGATATGATGCAATATCCGATGCACTCCATGCGATGTGTAAATATCCAAAATGAATACGGTAACAAAAATAGAAGAGAAAAGAGAAGATATCACTTCCTAATGATAGAAAAATATTATCTACCTATTGCGCTGATTTTTGAAAATTTTTCCATTAAAATAGAAATCATTTTCTATGAGTTTTCACGGGTTTCCGTTATGGTGCGGCTGTGCGCTCAAGAGAGAGACATCGTTACAAAATGTGAGGAATTAAACGACCTCATAATCAATCACCACAACATACCAATGTTTTGAGAAAAGATATTAAAAAAAGAGTAAAGAAAAAAATAATAATGGGATAGACATATATATAACTAAATATATACATAAAAAATAATTATTCATACCATGCCAAAAAAATAAAAAAATATATAAATGTACATTTTAAAAAATAAAAAATAAATAAAACATAAATCCCGAGCATGATGATAATAAAAGAAACAAATATGTAACAAACAGAAACTCTTAGCCCCCGCCCTTAAAAACTTTCCCTAGTCCAGGGAAAAAAATGTTCAAAAGGGAACTTAAAGTCTTCAAAAAATGAAGACTGTAATACAAAGCGGAAGCGGAATGTAAGAAAGTTCTGAGGCAAGGATCGCGTCAGAAATGTAAAGGTGTGTAGTTCATGTGGTATCTGAGTTATTATGAACATAAATTTAATATTCACCGTAATTATTCTTATGAAATAGCAACAAAACCTTCACATTTGAAGGTGTTTTCAGGGTGCGGTTTGAAACAAATAAGTCAAGTTAAAGACTCAAATATTTATATTTAGTTAATCACTGGGAAACAGTCATAAAACCAAGTTTTTGCGTCACTAATGTTACTTTATTTACTTAATACTTCATGAGTCCCCTCTTGACTCCCAGACCCACGATTCAGGTCACCAGCCCTTCTGAATATAGGTGATTGCCATGTTGCGACGCATAGTTCAATAATCGATGGTTACGAGATATCGAATTTCCATGTGTTGACTTGAATTGGGTGCGATATCATATGGTGTGCGACATTTGATGTGAATAAGATGTCAAAAATCGGTGCAGTATTCAATTTGAATGAATTTATGCGATTCAATGAGTGCGTGATTGGAATGCGAAGTTGATGTCTTTACATTGAGTAGTCACCTCCTCTCTCAGGCCATCAAATCTGGACGCTGTGCCTTCTTCCTAAGGCAGTGCGATGTTATGATGTATCAATTGCAATGTCCGGTGTTCATGAGACCGTCTCTGATGCAGCATGTAGCCAACGATATACAAAATATTTCCTGTTCTCTCCATTGTTTTCGGGTTAGCTGCATTGACCACAATGAAGAAAATGAAGGAAGAGAAGGAGATTGCGGCGACTCCAAAACCAAGAGGATTTGCAACTCTCCCTTTCATCGCCAGCACCACGGAAAAGATCGGGAGAATTCTAAAAAGACACGGCATAACATAGAGATATCGTGCTATGGAGAAGATTGGCCACCGTCTTCCTAATTGTAAAGACAGAATCCCTGACTTGCAATATGAAGGAGTGTACGAGATTCCCTGCAGCTGCGGCCAGAAATACGTCGGACAAACTAAGAGAGCCATCTCCGTCCGACTGAACGAACACCGCAGGGCTCTCAAAAATAAGCATTGCGAACAATCAGCAGTGGCAGAACATGCGTTCACTAATCCCGGGCATCAGATTATGATTGATAAAGCAAAAGTCCTAGCCAAAGAATGATGGGCATAGACTAAATACCGCTTGAAAAAGACTCATACGCAAAAGCGCACCAAAATCGGGGTCCTCGACGCTGATTGGTCGCGCCACTGGTAGGCTAACCTGAGGATGGTATATATAGAGGGAAATATTTCCCACTCAGACCTGATCTGAAGATGTGGCCAGCATAGGCCACGATACGTCATGTGAATAAAACTTGACGCAGCTAACCCGAAAACAATAGAGAGAACTGCAATCCAGCGCTGCGAAAGCCTCAAACAGAAATAAAAAATATTTCGCCAAGTGGTATCATTTCATATCATGTGATGTGGGATATTTTATGTGAAAACTATAAGAAAAGTAGCGAAGAATGTGACTTGAATGTGAGGTAATGCGATAGGCACTCGATGGGTAGTTGATTTGAATGCGAAGTTTTAATGCGATACAGTGAGACGCTACATGATACTAGCCAAACTTGCTACACACAATTCTAGAGACATTTCATGACTGTCGCATCCCATGAATTTTGACTATATTTAGTGTACTATTACATGCGATATGGAATAGATCAAATGAGCAATGAAGCAATGCAGCTAATCAGTTTTTTACACTGGTGAAGATTATGCAATACTCTTTTCACTTGAAAATTTTGATTTTTACCAACCGCTCTCACAAAAGCTAATGATTAGATGGATGCGCAGAGAAGAGGCGGAACAGAGGGGAAGGTTAGGGGGGAAGTAAAAAATTCCTTTATCTCAATACGCCTGATGTGGCATATAAGTTGGAATGGTAGGCAAATTGTACGTAGGGTAATTGAGAATAAACAAAGACACAGAACTTCTACCCATTCAATCGCAGCAACTGGGTTTTAGAAAATAAACCATTCCAACCCCAAAATTGTCCACTAAATATCTGCCATTAGCTTTCGCGATAGCTGTAGCTGATATTAATGTGATTTGTTTGGTTGGTTATTTGTGGGAGGCGATCAACAACTTAGGTCACACGAGCCACTGAGGACAGGTGGGCAGGCTAACATGTGGAGAGAAACCCGGAGTCGAAATTAGTCTACTCATAACGAAAGGTGCCAAGGGGTCTACACAGTTTAGCGTCCCATCTGCCAGACGGAGAGATACTGTCCTTGAAGTGCACTCCAATCAGTGCTCAAGTAGCTGCCGGTATGATCAATAAAAATCTCTGCCGTGTCTGGATTGGAACCCGCGACCTCGGGATGGGAAGCAAGTACTCTGGCCACCTCACCAATGATACATCTTAGTGCGATTTTGTTATATGCGATATCATGCGACACGCCTGGACTTTTTCTATATGGAATTAATTATGCACTGTGATACAGAAATAGAAAATATCGAATCCTTATTTCTCCCCCCAGCTCAAGTAACCCTCCACCCCTCCCCCTTTGGCTCCCCTCCTCACATCCCCTGGACGGATAAGGGGAGGAGAGTGTGCTGAGATGGGGACAGTGGTGTGGGAGGGAGAACGATGCAGTATCCGATATTGGAGGATTGTGGCGAGGAAGGAGCCAAAGGGCCCCTCTCCGAGAGATCAAGCTAAGGAATTCCCGTGCCAGCGCACACGGACGACCTAAGGTCTGGATTTGGCCGTTTTTGCGATGTTCGGCGCCGGAGCATTTCATCACTGCGACTCCTCAAATCGACAAGAATGCGATACAAAACGGCGATCGACTCTGAAGCATCCACTCCACTCCTCGACATGATTTGTCCCCCATGTAACCCTCATTCAAACAGGAATAATCTTCTATCAATTTTTTGACTTTCAGGTCTGGTATTTTGAATAATACCCTCTGTTACCCTCCTACCGTAATACGTCTGAGTTTGTAAAATACGTTGACCGCTTCGAGAGAAATAGTCTCTTTCCTTCGAACTCTATTACCTACCAATTTCATCATCATCATAAACAATTATTAACTCTAATATTGCAGTAGCTCCTAACTCCCCTCTCTATTCAACTACCATGCGGACTTCACTCATTCATCCACGATTCCATCTTTTAACATCCTTTGCAATTGGGTTAATTTCTCTCGCCCACAATATTCCTCGGTGACTCTTTGCAATCATTTTTCCTCCAATCTAATGTTTTAGCATTTCACCGACTCGATTGATTAATGGATTGATAAAATACCTTCTTTCCTCGGGATACTCACCTCACTATATCCTTCTTGATTCTTCCATCAATAGTGATGCAACTTGCCAGATTGTGAAAATCGTCCACTATTTTCAATGTTTTCTTTGCAAGTGGTAGCTGTGGTGACTTTTTCTACATGATTTCTTAAAAAAAAACAATAAGTTTGGTCTTATTGATTCACAGTTTGTATGTATTTCCATCAAACTAGCTGGTATGTATAAGTATCCTTCGAAACCACGTCCTCTAGATTTGGTAGATTCGTTTCGATATTCGATACTGTAAAGGAAATAACCGGACGCCTTATTCGAAGCATCGCAATATCGCTAGGTGGGCGATGGGTCCTGAGAAGGGGTGGGTAGTTTGGAAAGATCGCTTGCTTCCTTGGCAGGAAGATGGTTGGGGGGGGGGGAGGGAGTGGCGGGGGGGGTGGGGGTAGGAGGAGAAAAGGTTTGTGAATACGCTCTTGCCCCCCACGGAGCTCCTACCCCCTC
This sequence comes from Pyrrhosoma nymphula, assembly GCA_963573305.1. Lineage (NCBI taxonomy): Eukaryota > Metazoa > Arthropoda > Insecta > Odonata > Coenagrionidae > Pyrrhosoma > Pyrrhosoma nymphula. The sequence continues at coordinate 127,367,881 of OY754328.1, forward strand.
CGAGTCGATATCCTGCGATTACGCCGCAATATGTGCAGGATGAAGTTTTGTCGACGTTGGATGGTCGACTGCTTCCTAGCTTATTGCCTTGCTCCTACGCCTCCGCCGTGTGAAGACGCCCGCTCGGAAGAATCCCGCGTTATCTCTCGGCCGGCGGAAATTTAGTTTCATTTTATATCCCATGGGGTTTATAGCCCTGTGGCACAGTATTCGGTCAGCGTTATCGGCTGGAGGAATATGGGGGCAAGGAGGAGGGAGCTTTACTTAATCTTTTACATCATAAAGGCACTATTAAGGGACGCTATTCCCCAATTCTTGTGAGTCAATTTCGCATCGCTTTAAGACACACATTTATCAGTGGATAATTAGGTTTTGTGTTTCATAGAAATACAGCGATTCAATTAGATTATATTCTCTTTTCGTTCGCAGCTTTGCACGTATGAAAAAACACTGGAAATGGTTGCAAAGGTTTTTTTCTCTTTTCCACTAAATTTATTTCCAGCAAGTATGTAAATGGTGCAATCGCTGGAAATATATTTCTGGGCAGATAGGTCCAAATTGATTCAAGACACACGCCTTTCCATCCCTTTAGTCCAAATACAGTCTGTTTATTGCTCCTTGCTTACGGAAAATATTTCCGCAAAAAGGTTCACAAAACTAGTTTAAATCTGGCAATTAAAAATGTGTTTGTCACCATTAAAACTTACCTTAAGACCTGGTATTTCTTGTAAACATTATAGAGTGAATTTCTGCTTGAGGTTTTCGCAGCGCTGGATTGCAGTTCTCTCCATTGTTTCCGGGTTCGCTGCGTCAAGTTTTATTCAGATGACGTTTCGTTGCCTATGCTGGCTACATCTTTAGATCAGGTCTGACCTGATCTGAAGATGTGGCCAGCATAGGCCACGAAACGTCATCTGAATATAACTTGACGCAGCTAACCCGGAAACAATGGAGAGAACTGCAATTATAGAGTGAAGCTCGTTCTATTTTCATTGAATCATTTTACAAAGTTTAGCTGAAAATTCATTTAGAAAACTCTTTTACGGAAAATTTTACGATCAGCAACAGGCATAAAGTTTTCGCTCCTGCAATGGTTTTGGAGGAGAAGAGAAATAACCTGGGATAGTTCAACAATTACAACTTCAATGTTTAATTGATTAACTTTGGAGACATTACCTGTCGAGATATAACCTTTAGTTTTCGGAGTCCAGTCGATCCAACTTCTATTTTAAGTAAAACGTGAATTTGCTGTATTCTGTCGGGCTATAAGGTCTGAACAATGGAAGACAAAAAACAACGGTCGGATGGGATGGAACCTCCTCCGCTTATCTCATATGCTGGCCCCGGAGTGGAACGATGCTTCCTGGGTCGTGACTCGGTTTTGCAGTGGTGGAAAAATTTGCTCCAATTTTCGCTCGGTATGCGGCTGATAGATGCCGTTCTCGCCCCATGGGGATGAGAGGTGAAGACGACTCCACAGGCCAGTGGAACTACTCCAAGCGCCTTATCTCCCACCTTTTTAGGACAGGGATTCGGAATGGCTTGGCTCGGTTGGACGTGAGAGTCATTTGAGGATGATGCCTCGTGGCGAGGATGGGCCGGCCATTTGATGGGATGAGATATTATCGTCAATGAAAATCCACGAGGGCTACCGTTGGTTCGCCTCACTCATGGCTGCCTTTGAATCATTCATGGAGAACGCTATGGGCAGCGTTCATGCATGTAATCGACTCCACGTGGTGTTGAGACGATTGAATTCATCTCGTCGGAGCACCTAAGCGTTTATGGCACGTTAACCACTGCGAAATTGGAAAGTGATTCATCAAAATTACAATGTATTTTCTCCTTATCTGTGTTTTTTTATGCTGTGAAATTAAAAATACTTTACGAATAAAAACACCCGTGGCTTATTATTATCTCTTTCAAATAAATGGAAATTTATTAGTGACAATAAGTGACACGGATGGCATATTTTCAGCGGAAAAATTGAATCATATGGTTAGTTCATCCAAAAAATGTAACGGAAAGAATCAATTTTGAAAATATAAAACTTTGTAGAACAAATAGACAGATAAAATTACCCAATTTTACATTTTATCTAATCCGAAATCAATATTCGAGTTCCAATGACGAAGGCTAAAGTCACAAAGGAGCACAAAGCGTCACCCATTGAAGACAAAATTCAGAATGGTACCCGGGGAGACTCAACAACCAATGACTAAATCGAAACTTTTGAGTTGATAGCCAAATTAAATTTTTAGACGCAAGATATTTGCGCACGTACAAGTATAATTTCATTATGGCCGACGCATTATTTAATTTTTTCTGCTTTACCTATCAATTCGAAAGAGGTTATGAGAAAGAAGAAGGTTCTCCCTTCTGATACATACGTTTAGCATTAATTATTCAATTATTTGTAATATTAGTTGACAAAATCAATGTACGAGGCTTTTACTACAAGCTGTATCTGCAACTATCAGGACAATTTTTTGAAACTACATATTCTTCAACTCCTGCTCTGAGACTGTCTTGTAATGAAGTGATACAATTTTGAAACATTTTCCTGGAAAGTCTGCAAAATCATCATTCGTCAGTAATACTGTAAAATCAATAAAATTTAGCAAATGTCATCAACAGTTAACCCAAGAGAGCTGCATAAATGCATTTTTTCAATTTGTAGGAATTTAAATTATCCTTCTCTCCTACAAAACTTTGAGGCGGTATGTCACGATAACGATACATTTTCTATCATGACGGATTTAAAAGTGTTACGTGGATTTCATAACACCTAATTCCGTTTAACCTTCAGAAATAGACCCAAAACTACATGCACCCTGTGATAATTATCTCTCTCAATGATTTTTGGAGGGTCACAGGCAAAATTCCTCACTGCGTTCAGCAAAACATTACCATAAGAACTGACGTCTGTACACGATCGCCGAGGCATGTAAACGTTTTTGCAACTTTAAAAAATCAATGTTCCTACTACTGCGAAATGCACAAATAGCGTAGTAAGCAGTCTCGCGAGAGAGTTCAAAGATTACACCAAAGGGATGAAATTACCCATGAATAAATAATGTGATTTGACCGGCATTCTAACCCAAACCTCCAAATTGCCGATCGGGTGTATCAGCCAAATATTCGGTTATCCGGATTCATATCCTGGTCTCAATCCGTATTCAAATCCTGGTCAAGTCAAACGATTTTTTCATTGCAAATTTTATCTGTTTGGTGTATCTAAGTTATATTACTTCGACAATTTTTACATGTCACCAGCATGATATTTGTGTTCACACATAAATTCACAAAAAGAACAAATGCAACCACTCACCCATTGCCTTCACACGGATGATATTTGTGTGTTTTATATTCACAAAAAGAACGAATGCTATCCCTCACCCATTGCCTTTCATGCACTTATACACGAGTGTCTTCGACAATATGTAAACTCACCCTTGCCCTGAATCATTGCGTGAGACAAAAGAGAAAGGGTGGCGCGGTGTTTGCCAACTATCAAACACGACAGAGTTTTATGAGACTCTTCAAAGGAAACATTACTTTCAGCTAAAACTCAATCAGGTCTTTTAATTTTATTTTCTCCCACAGTTAAAAGACAGTAAAACAGAATAGTATGCAAGATCATCACATGGCTGACCTTGGGGTCAAACACCGGATGGCTTCACGTATCCTTCTCCCCATCCTTCGTCAAGTACTTGTATTTGCAATTTAGGGCCATTCTTGTTTCAAACGACTGTCTTTCATGCTCTGAATATCGAATGCTTATCGGGATAGCAAACCTCAGACTTAACCCCAATGAAAAGGGAGGGATTTTTTGGAAAAAATTCAGTGACCACCCTTCTCCAAGTTCCTGACCCCGCGCACAAGGTTACTGGTTCCGTTCCACCTTGAATAATTTGGAACAGGTGCGCGCCCGCCTCGGAGTATACGTTGTCATGGGAGTTTTTAAGAGCCTCCTTCACTCACTGGATGTATAAGTTATCATCGAAGTGCATAATTTTGTCACAGTGAACGGAACTATTGTCTCTGGACACTGTGCAGCGAATGAGAATGGATGTTGGACATACACGACCCTGCTTCGCCACCTGGGAATATTTAAGAGATTGAAAAAAGAAACATTACACGAGAACGCGGTGAAGTGGGGAAGCACATTCGGCCACATCCATTCCATTAACAATCTTATCCTATATTTGTGCTCATGGATTCTTACGAGTTTTCTTCCGCATTCGTTGCCTGGACTGAAGAGTGCAGAGGTATACCCATTAGCATCACGGAAACCTACAATTCAACATTATCATATGTTTTTGTTTCAATTATTCTTAGTTTTCAAATTGAATAGGTCATATGCTTGATTTTCTGCGACAGTTTTCCGGTCACAAATTAATTGATCGCAGGCCTCCTTTCCTTTTCATCAAATGCTACCGCTCTTCAAACCAGATAGCGTTCATATGCGATATTCCTTTTTATTTGCCAATCATCTGACCTTGAATTTTGGTTTTATTTTCCGTGGGGCTCTTTCTCTTATTTTTACTCCGTTATATTTCCCGCGAATTCATTGATGTTCAGTTAGAGCCAAATCCATCTAGTGCGTATTTCCAGTTACGATATTTCATGGAGTGCTGTTCTCTTCTAATCTTCTATATCGTCAGCAGTTATCAACCCTAAGATTAGCTAGTTGCAGCTCTCCACTCCACTCTCGTGTCATTCAACAGTTTCATTCCTAAATAAGTGCTCATTTTGAGAATACTGCCTCATTATTTATTTAAGTCGTTCACTTGATATTCAGCAGCTGCTTTCAGCACCAAGTTCCAAAGGCTACTTACTATTTGGCTCTAGATTCTTTCTCTAATGATCCACGCATCTGACCCATACAGTGCCATACTCCAAACGAATGCTTTCATGTTCTGTTTCCGAGGTTATGATCAAATTCTATTTGAACGAGGAAACGTTTTACTACCTGGGATTATTTATTAGTGAAAAACAGCTTTTTTCCTAAGTTTTAGTAGTACTTACAGAGTATACCAATACGTGACAAAGTAATGTGGGGTGAAGAATCACAATCGATAGCTACTTTTTAGGTATTTACTAAATTCAATGCTTGACAGTCATAATTTTTCACAGAAAAAGTAATTCTACGATACTGTCTTCTCTTCTGGGCGTTAGATTTGAAATATACTTTTATCGTGGCTCAGAATATATGACTTTCATTCGTATTTTGAATACACGTAAATTTTATCTGGGTTTAAAAGCTCAGAATTAACCCGTGGGAAAATCATGAGATTTCACTGACAACTTTCAAGTGTCCACATGGTTCTGTGTTCTTGACCTCGTGCTTTAGGTTAAAGGTTCCGTTCCTCCCTTAATGACTCGGAGCAGGTGTGTGCCTCGGCGGTCGAGTAGCATGGGAATTTTTCACAACACGTTCCGCAAGTTTGCAATTTCAAATGTAAATTATCACGAAAAATTATTAAACTCGGCATAACGATTGCTATGCAATTTTGAAAGCATGCATGAACAAGGTAAGTAAAACTATTAAGATTACTGGGAGAATTTTAATCCTCTGCACGGTTTACAGGCGCTTAATAAGTTCCTTCTCAACTGGAAGGAGGGAGGCTATCCATAGAAAAGTTCATCGGTCAGTTTGATCACATAAGATTTCATATCATACGAAGGTTTGGCAAAGAATTTCGACCTCTTTCCACGGTAATGGGTATATGCAATAGCATCCTCGACCCTCTTCCGCGTCGTTCAAAAACAGAAGTGGGGAAAATTCACTTGCTATGCTGAGCAAATATTTTTAGGCGACACCTACATCGATTATGCGTCACATGACACGAAGCGAATTCCCATGTCAGATAAATGCTTCAGTTTAATAAATGGGCCAAAATATTCTACTTTACTTTAAGAAGATAAGAGAGAAAACTGACTTAAGAAGTATACAGGTACATAATTGAAAACTGGACCTCCCAGTTACAGAAAAAAGAAACTTTCGAATGGTATTTATTCACACTGTTCATTGATACTACTTGGTACTAAACCTTTGGACCTCCCAGGTTCCGACAAGGTAGGCATGTAGGAAAGGTAGGCATGTAGGCAAGGTAGGCATGTTGACCTATTTGAAACTCCATTGTGCTATTTTCTCAAGAGGTGGATTTTTAAAGGAATTCAAGGCAATTCACTCTCTATTTTAACCATTATTTAAATGAGGTAATGATAAACGGAAGTGGGGACGATCCACTTGCAATACTGATAGACTACTTTTAGACAAAACCCATGTCGATTTTACGTATCGTGTGACGCAATATATTATGTTTTGTCACTTCAACAATTACCAATAGCGCTAGCTGAAAGAATTATCCTTCAAATGTTTATAAACGCGCACCGAATTATAACGATCTAAGGAACATGTTGGTAATAATGTTCAAGTGCCCGTAGACTAACTTACAGTCTTACGAATACCCCGCTTCACGGATCGCTCTCTAGGTCGAAGGAGAATACTAAGAAAGGTAGTTGGGGAGCGATGAGCTGAATGGGCGACGGAGAAGGTGACAGTGAGGTCATTAGAGACGAGGAACTGGAAGATCGCTCTGAAGACGTATGTCTCCAAGAGTAACCCCTCCCTTCGAAATCCACATTCTTCGTGTCCAAAGCCCCAGGACTTTGCAAAGCACCATCTTCCATCCCTCCTTGATAGGATAAAAAGCACATTCTTCCCTATAGAATCTTTTCCAACTCTATTTTACTCACCTGACCGAAAAAAAAATCATCCACCTTCGTTCCCAAGTTCCGCACTTAACTCGGTTTTCCAAAACAAAACCGCCTTTTTAATAACGATACAGGGATCTCATTCAGGATGATCATCAAATTGCAGAGAAACCTAGAATATTCTACCAGCGGTAGTTACAAAAATGGTTGTAAAATGGGGTGGTCTATTGTCATGGGCAATAGTTAATAATAATTTTTGTATCAGCAGTCCTTGTGTCACTCCTTACAACACGATGAAAAAAAAGAAGGCTCATTCATTTACCCATTAGCAGACCTTGTCAGTAATATTAGAAGGCAAAGTACTAAACACCGGCGCACGAATAAGCGGAGAGGAAACTGCAGAGTCGATAGAGCAATATCTCTCAAGGCGCTCAAGGCCAAGGCAGGGTGAGCGAGGGCGCTTTCGGGAGACATGGGGCGTAAATATCAGTTGTTTGGAGTGCTTTCCACGCGAGACACTGCTAATGATGGAAGTCTTATTCATAAGAAACGAGGAAAAAATTCACCTGACGCTACACAGAGGAAAATACTCTCCGCGAGGTTGACTCTTGGAAGTAGTGGTCGTTGGTCGAGGTGTACTGAGTGCTACAGGGATGTGATAGGGACAGGGTTGTCAAACTCTGTTAACAACGAACGCCAGTCCCGCAAAAATGAGGTCACTAAGAGGGGTGTACACTCAACAGGAATGATCGTTCAGAAACGTTTCCGGTACTCGAACCTTTACAATAGAATGCGGCGCTCGAGGTTATGGAATTTGACGTCGTTTAATTCTGGTTTTCAGCGCAAACAATCGGGATTGTTGACATTATTTCGTACTCCATGAAATTTGACAATTGACTTATTCAGTGTGACTATTAATAACTGTGTGAATAGTCCTTAAAAATGACTCAGAGATTGCGGTTTTAGAAATAATGTTTAATTATTACTTGGTTTGCTTGGCTTCGATGATGCATCATTGCCAGGAAGTATTTTGTCATATGCATCCACACTAAAAAGAACAAAGTTTTTATACGAATATAGCTACATAGGTGCCAGAACATCAGGCCTGATTTCGTCAGTTTCATTCTTTCTTGTGTGCTTATTATTTCTTATGTCTCTGGTTATTTTTTTATTAGAAGAATACAAGAGGTCTACTCAACCTTCACGGAACGGATAAATCACACGAAAAATATGATAGAGGCCTCGGTATGTTCTAATTTTTAAGGCACCAGTAGGGACTAGTCGTAACCTTGTTCTAGCCGAGGCTTGACAAGTTTTGACCTTCCCGAGAAAGCGCTAGATCGAAACGCACACTAGATCCCCATGATGGCTCGAATAGTATGACGGGTATGGCATACTAGTAGATGCAGTCGCTACGGTTGCATTTGCTACCACAAGATGCGCGCATAGATGCAGTTGCTAATGTTGCTGTAGCTACCATTGAAAATGGAGGAGGTTCAAAATTAAAGGCGATAGAAAATTAGTTGGCGGATGAATGAGTCAAGAAGAAGGAAAACCGAGAGGGAGCTTACAATTGGAAATGATTCATCCAAGGGTCGAGGAAACGGGTCATCCCCGCGATGGGTGTTCATTGAGTTTAGGACTGTTTCGATCCGAGTTAACAACTTAAGGAGATTCCCATTCCGTGAACTCGTGTGCGCGTGAGATATCGACACGTGTTCTTGCCTTAACCGCTTTTATGTTAATGATTTCCCAAGGGCCCTTCCCAAGGGCCCTTCAAGCGGCCCCTAATGTTCCGGACACCCTTCGCAACATGGCCGCCACCACCGAAGCGTCCTTCAAGTGCCCTTAGGTGCCGTTTCGAACACGGCTATGTCTGGAGTGTACTGCTATACAGGTGTGAGACGTGGACCTTAGGGATAGAAGAGGAAAGGAGACTGAATTCGTTTGAACTATGGTGTTATAGGCATTACTCGCTAAGAATTGGATGGGCAGACAAAGTGCCGAATGAAAAAGTTCTTCGACGAGTAGATAAAAAACGCAGCCTAGAGAAAACCATTGTTCAGAGACAAGTAAAGCTTGTTGGACATCTGCTGAGACACAAAGGGCTCCTGAAATTAATAATAGAAGGAAAAATTAAAAGAAACAGAAACAGAGGGAGGCCACGTCTGCGGTACCTGGGGCAGATAATGAAATACATAGGATGCAGGAGTTACGTTGAAATGAAGAGGAAGGCAGATATACGAGAAAAATGGCGAGTTGCTGCCAAATCAATCAACAGATTGAACACTGAAGAAGAAGAAGGGGCACAAAGACAAGTTGTTGGGTAAGCATAAACCTGTATGTAAATGTTCGAAAAAAACATATCTAGGTTCTTTCTCTTGTGGTGAGATAATCATGGTTTCTTTTGCAAGGCCAATTGTATCATCATCATTGATCATTCAATCCTAAGATTGGTTGACTACAGCCCTCCATTCTACCCTGTCCCCTGTCAATTCTGTTGTGCTCTTGTTACTCTTCTGTTTTTTTATCTCGTTATACCTAGCCTATGTACTTGCCCCTCGGCCTTCCTCGTAGGAATTTTCATTTTTATTTCCTTATCTACGATCTATTATGAGTCTTACAAATTCGTTATTTCTCAACGTGTGGTCTATCCATCTGGACCTTGTTTTCCTGATAGTGTTCTATAACGTTTTCTCCTTTTCTATTCTCCTGTACACGTGCACACTTCCTCGTTTCTAATCTTATCCGTCATTTCTTCCGCCAATTCGCCGTCTTATATCCGCATATCCGCACAAGATAATATTATTTCAGAATTTTCTAATATTTTACTAACCCGAGCCCTCTCCAACAATTCAATATATTTTTCAAATTCAATTTGTTTTTACCATGAGGAAACGAGGAGAGGTCGTCCCAACGCTCACGGAACACGGAGATGTTTGACAACGGAAAAAGAAGGTGATGTGGTGGCGAGGGGCGCGAAAAACATCCCAGACGACTCGCTGGCCCTTGAGAGAGTGTTGGTGTGAGAAATCAAGTCAATATCTCCAGCGGATCGAGCGATCGTCCTCACTGCAGCGCACACGAGGGCAAAAATCTCTCCTTAAAACGTCCAGAGGAGGATCTCAACGATACAAGGAGGTTTGGTTCGGGATGTGCCGTCGTAGACCCGGACAAGCGCACGAGACGTGAGGCGACGACGATCACCGTGTGTGCGTACCAATAAATGCTATCTCGTACTGCTAATGGCACATCGAGGTATGTTCCCGCTAGGCTACACACCGAGCTAACTTGTGAATACGTTGAAAGTCAGATAATTAAGCGTGGTGGAATGGCGATGTTGGTATTTTTAAAAACCCAGTTGGATCGTAGAATATTGCGGAAATGAATTAATACTTATTCTTATTGGGAGCTTGTATAGGTATATCGCCATTTCTGAAAGTGCATCAGAAAGAATTTTTCCTCCATTTGCATCCCATGGGGCCTTTTGGCGAGCATGGGCTATCATCTGCAATTTTACTTGCAGTTTATTTACTAATTTTTAATTTATCAACTGCAATGAATGTAAAAACTAAATATGTCAGTGCTGCTTGAAAGATCTAGACAATATCTTTTGTTTGACCCTAGAATTAGAGCGCCAGAACTTCAATGTCGCGAGATATACTGCGAGTATATTTTCGCCTTTTCTGCACAAAATGGCCGCCAATCGCCACGGGCCCCCACCCGCCTCGCATATTCGCGGCCCCAACTAAAGGTTATGCTTGCATCATAACTATATCCTATCGGAAGAGATCATATTTATTTTAATTCTATTTTTACGAAGTAATGGCGTAGGAATGGTTCCCCCTGCGAACGTTACATTGCCGTTTTCATATTACCTCATTGTCAGACTGGTGATAAAGACGAATTCAATTTTCACGTTAAAAGCCAGTTCACAGAAAAAATGACGCTTGGTGAGTTTAGCTGGACATTTCAAATGATGGTTCTCCAGGATTTGTACCCGAATCCCCAAGCTAATACCCACTCTACCTGTATGGCTACCTCACCGGCTAAGACTCAAAACAGAGAAAATCCTGCGTGGTAAAGTACCGCGAAAATATAAGGGTGGATGCAATTATATTTTTATTCTTTTGGGCAATAATGAAGTGAGAACTACGTATTGAAACTAGTATAGTGTTCTTGCATCGTCCCCACTGAGGGACAGTATGTGAAATTAATGCCAGCATCATGAGATTGATGCCAGATTTGTACGCGGTGAAACTATCGATTTTGTCAATATACACACAGGATATGTTGCTTTCCGGGGTAGGGCATACTTTTTCTCGAAATGTGACGTTCCATGTCGTGATCGGATCCTTCTCTTGAGTGGATATAGTAAGTGAACAAATAATAAGTAGTGTCTAAATTCTGGGTAAGGAAGCAGCCGATATTGGTTCGTTTTGCATGTCACGTCACCAGCGTTCAGCACTCCACGGTGGGCGGGCTATGAGGTGTTAAGAAGGGTGAATTAGAACTAGACTAATAAGTAACAGAGGGTCTTGGCGAGCTCCTGAATAAATAATGAAACAAGTGGTTTCGGATGCATTAAGTCTTCCTTCGTTGGAGCGTGCTCCTCGGAGATGAACAAAAAGTATCGCGAGAAAAAAAGAAGGGATATCCATCCGCTACTCGCACGACCTTATCTCGGGTGCTATGAATTAGAATTTCCCGCTTCTTTATCGCCTCTCCTCCAACCACCCTTTTCCACCCCTCATTTGTACAGGCTGAGCAATCCCCCGACCTTCCTCGAAATGATAAATTTCATTGAAGGTGGCTCGACTACTGTATTTGCTACGTTCTCTCCACCTCGACCACCCTTCCCCTTTCCCGTTATCTTGCCTCCTTTTATACGGGTCTTCCATCGACTTCCTCCTCCTCCCCACCACACCATCCTCACCACTCCTAGCTCTGAAAGGGAGGAGGGAGGGAGAGGGGCAGAATGGCGGAGAAGAGAGTGGGCAGAAGCCTCGTTCACTCCACCAAAGCACCAACCATCGTGTGTACCATCGCAAGTGCTAAACGCTGTTTGAGCGCATGTCATTACCACCGTAATTGCTAGTTTCTAACGCAGAAAACTTACCATGGTAAGCGCTGTTGAAACCGGATTACGGCCTGCCACTTTGAAAACACCGTTTCCCGCTCGGTCACCGAAGTTAGGTGAGCATCGGTGGGCTCGGAGCAAATTCGGAGTGGTGATCCTCGTATTCGCCCGAGACCTGTTGACCCAGTCGGCTAGAGGCAGGCAGGCAAATGACTTTAGCTGACGAAACACGTTAAACTAAAATTCTACCAATACTCCGGGTGGAAACCTGAAAAGATGAAACACAATCAAATAAGGTAAGACAAATGGAGAGGGGTGAAGAATTATTTGAATTCATAAGCAAAGAGGTCTTTGGCTTTTTAAACAATTCAAAAAATTGCAAAACGTCACAAGGATGCTAAAATTCTAATTCCGTTTGGAATAAGCTGCTTTATTTTCACTTGTTCGTTGCGATTCCTGGAGATAGTAGAACAGGGTCACGATAGTCTAGGGTCGTTCGATATCTCTGGACGATCGAGATAACGAACATTCGATAGACGATCGAGATATCTAACAACCATGGCAATAGTGACTCGAGTAGTGTAAATCTATGTGGATGTCATTATCGGATGGCTAACAGATTGCAGTTCTTAATGCTTGCATTCGATTTAAGACAGATCGTTCAGCTTTTGTCTGAAATTTGCTTTTAGCTCCAAAATAGTCAATTTTTTCACTTTTTCAGCAATAAAAATCTTATAATTTCTTGGGAACCGTAGCATTGGCTTTAAATAGGAACTCATGCCTGAGATTTTGATGACAGGCTATGCCAGGGGTCTCCAAAGTACGGCCCGCGGGCCACATCTGGCCCGCAAGGTGATTTTATGCGGCCCGCAGAAGAATTATGCGGAAATGCGCCGCATAATGTTTGCTTCAATGGTCGCTACTTGTAAGTAAGCAGCGTTTCAAAATTTAAATCTCAGTTTAATAAGATTTAAAAAACACAAACACAATAAAACCATCCAAATTAATGGTTCTCAGATGAAAATATGAGAATGTGCTGGTATTGTTCGTCGTCATCAGTATACGATAATTTAATTTCACAAACTCTGTACTTAATTAATAAAATTTTCTGATTTCGTTAAAACTCATATCCAGAGTTTCCAATTTATTTTTTTATACTACGGCCCGCTGACAAGTGTTCAAGTACTCATTGCGGCCCTCGTTACGATAAGTTTGAAGACCCCTGGGCTATGCGATCAATATGAGGATTACAGTGAAATTTTAAGTACGGGCATTTTTCACCCCATCCTCTGCATGGGTGATTAGTGAATCCTAAATGATTACCAACATTTTGCATGTAACATCACGGGGACCACAAGAGCAGGAAACTAGTTATGCAATTTTTCATTAAAATATTTACATACACTTTTTTCTTATCTAACAACTTCAAATTTATATCCCAATGACAGACAGAAAAATGCTGAGCAAAGATAAGTCGGACTAAAGGTGACGAATTGAAAGAAAAATTATTAATATTGAATCGGCGAAGGTGAGAATGTGTGCCGATATTTCACGCTCACACAAGCACGAAAGAGAATATCCTTCAGTAGATAATTTGGTTCAGCTATCCAATTCTAAGTTAGTTGAACGCTTAAAAGGAGATGACCCGTTTCGACCCTCGTTTCGCACCTTGGGCGGACGATTTCCAACCGTAGGTAATCTCACACTCCGTTTTTCCGCTCCATGACTCATTCACCTGTCCGACTGCCTGCTAACCTTCTCTCGCATTTAATTTCGAACCCCATTGAATTTTATAGGTAGCGACAGGCTACATCTACATCATACCATCCGTGCGTTCAAGCGAGTGTGTCTCATTATAATGGGTGGGAAGGAATGTAATACAAGGACGTTTTTGTAGGAAATTTGTCATGTGTCCACGTGTAGAATGGTCTGTGGCAACAAGGTCTTTCTTCCAAAGCTATTTCCGCGCTCAAACTGATGAAGTAGCGAGTCGTAAGAGGTAAGAACGAGTATTTAAAAAAATAGATGAAAAGTCTTATTTATGCAATTTTATCCAGGCATTGTTATCAGCTAATAACATGCAGGGGCTTATTAATTAATAGGTTTTGGGCAAGAAATCGAGTTCCCAGTACCGTAATGAAAGTAACATACCGTTGATCATAAAACACAAGGCAAAGACGACCTTAGATGCACTAATCTCGGTATGTGCGTGATCAGCCCTGCTATATATTGGAATTACTTTTACCTATTTCTCCCCGATTAAACTTACCTTTTCCTTGTAATAATATTCAGACTATCTCTCCGAACATCATTATCACGGTATTCCGTTAATAAATTATTTATTTCATCGGTTATGAATCGGTCATGTCATAGACTTGGAGTATGGTCTAATTAATGTGGACGGACACATCTCTTTCCGTTTTCCATTAAAATCACCTTCAAACTATCTACTTGAACCAAATTGCCACAAGGTGAGCCTTTTTATTTATCTTATGACAAACTACATGTTAGCAGGGGAGCCTGAATTGTTTCTCAGTACTTAATGCCTTCAGGGCAAAAGTAATTGTAGTCAGTTATGTAGCTATATTACTGGAAAAAGTGTATTATCATTACAAAAATAAATTAATTAAAGATTAAAATAACAAAAAATTTAAGATTAAAAACGCCTTGTCATCTGGCTCGGAAAGATCATAGTTTTATGATATAGCCTCCAAGGCAGATTTTAAATGCATTAAAATATTCGTTTTTAAATCGGGGAATATAGGATTGGAATGATTTACCCAAATAAATTCTCTCCAAAGAATTTTCTAGCGTTCATGAAGAGGTTAAAAAAAATGATCTGTGAGGGAATTCTCTTTATTTCTTGTAAACTTTAAAAACATTGTTTGTACCAAATTTTTGTAAGTACTGCATTTTAGCCAATTTATGTAACCATCGGACCACATGATCGACTTGTAACTATTTTGTTATTAATAATAATAAAATTTGGTTTATAATGTCATGTGAGTAACTCTTCATATTTTGAATTATCACAATTTATCCCTGCTTTAAAATAAAATCCTACTTTAGTTGCAGAAAAAGGCAAAAGCAAATTCCTGCAAATCGACTACATATTACGGAAAAAATATCGAATTATAGAAAATGCTATAACTTGTGCAACAGGATTGCGGTTAAGCAGGGATGTTTGAAAAATACGATAACCATCAAGAGTAGAAAATCAGGTATTGTTTGATGGTAACTTCATGCCATGGCATACGTTAATGCCTAACAGAATGATAATTATTTTTGATAACCACGCAATGATGTACATACATCGTTTAAACCATTAAAGTGCATTCCACCTAATCAAATCACATAAATGGGACTCGATGAGAATGATTTTCAGTCTTCCAAAACATTTATCAGCCCCAACAAATAGGCGAGAGATTTTTAGGAGTTTAGGAGATTTAAAATAGTTTGTAAAATCAGAAACAAATATACCAAATATAAATTTGCTTGCATAGACAAAATAATTTTCTCAATATCGTGTTCTGTTTGATTTCATAAGTTTTTATGCATTTTAATTTTTACGGGATAAATGAGGATTCTGTATATAAGACATTATTTTGGCAAAAGAAGCCATGAGGACCAGGAAGGAGAAAGCGAACTTTAACAAGGTGATTAACGCAAAAAAATACACCCAAGGAAAGATAAAACTTCTGCTAATACAAAGATAACCATAGCCAAACATTTATTAGCACAAGGAATGCGCTATCTCACCTTCTGCCCTGATGAAGTGCACCAATGGATTTGGTAATGGATACATTCATTTGAAAACATTCAAGTTGGGAAAGGCAATGTTTTGGAAACACATTCATTGATTTGGCTCACTTTTGGGGCCCCAAACACTACAAAATTTAAACTTCCGAGTGCGGGATATTGCGTCCTTTTATGAAGTGTCAATTTACACCTCGCAAATGAACACTCACAAAATGTCCCGGTTAGACTTCGCCAAACGGAAGCTATCGCAAACAAGGCTTTTCGGCCCCGGTGTCGACGGGGTAAAGTCCTCGCCTACTAATCCGATGGTCGCGGGTTCCATTCCCACCTGAGTGTATTTTTCGACACTCGGTACATGGGTGCTTGTGTTCATCCGTTATTGCTTGTAGATAAACCCGATGTGAAAGGCCAGTATAGCGGGATTGTGGAAATAAATAAATAAATAAAATATCAAGTGATATAAGCCGAAGAGAGCAGGCGACCTCGTCAGCACGGCCATAGGCGTGATCGCTCTCTATAACCCTAGGGCCGACTCTTCGAATAATGCATCCGACACGGATGTCAAATCGACTTTGCGATGGTTGGTTGATTGATTGGGTATTTGGGGGAGGCGACCGACGACTAAGGTCATTTGTGTCATTGGTTGTCAAACCAAGTCCTTCGGGATGGGCATGCAACACAAACTACCATACCCACCCGATCCCCTCAAATTTACATTACTTAAAGGAAAAGGTACATCCTATCCGATAACTTCAACAAAAACCTACGTTTCCCTGATATTTTTTCCGTTAAATTACACTTGAAGTTATAAGGGTTTCACGGTGAGATGTGTGAAGAATGTGAAAAAATAGTATTTTTAACCATAAATATGTCATTTTTGCTAACAGCTGATATTTAATGCAATTTTTTTCAGTAGACTGAACAAAGGCACCTAATCACCTTAGCTTTTGAGGTATTAGCAATTTAATGCGATTAATGAAGGCAAAGTGCGTTATTTCGACAGAAATGTCAGTACTGATTGGGCTAAAAAAAAGAACCCAAGTAATGATCATGATTTCATTGATAAATCTTCGCCACATCCAGTATTCGAACTCTGTCCCCCTGACCACTGAACCAACCCGATCCACGGCTTTGCGATGGGCTCCGATAGAATTATGTCCAGCGCGCGCAATGGCTTCGGTCGGAGCACCTAAAATTCCAGCGACAACCGCCACTGTCTTCACCCGCCACCACCAGAGGAGGACGAGTGGGATGCCGCTGCCATTTTAAGTGCGGGCAAAATTATCCGGTCTTACGAGAACCAGATCGAGGGTGAACTTGCGCGGTTGCTCGCGCTGGTGTAAACTTTTATCGACTCAACAAACCTCGGCCGACACAACTAGTGTCCGGTAGAGAGGAGGCAGGATGCCCGTGCATCCCCTTACCCTCCCCCCCCCCACCGCCAACCCTGCTGACCCCTCTCCACACCGAAATCCCCACTCTCCTCCCCCCGATATCCTGCCCATCCCACCCTCCCCCTTCTGCTTCTTGTCCTCATTCCTTCTCCCTCCCACCGACCCCCCTCCCCCACTCCCCGTCTTTCCCTTCAGAGATCCCCCATCCTCCCGTTCCGCTTGTGTGTATGTGTTTAAAAGATCCCCCCTGATTTATCGCCCAATTAGTACGGGGGCTTTGCATTAATGGACTAGTCCAGCCTGGTTATCGTTCCGACGACAGTGACAAGGTGACTGCAAATTTGGATCGTCATCAGGTTACCTCTCTCTCTCTCTCTTTCTCTCTTCCTTCCTCTCTCCACTCTCCCCGGCCGCCATCCCCTCCCCTCTTCCGCCTTTTCCTCTTTCTTCCCACTCACCTCATTCCACCATTACCTCCTTCTCTCTTCCTACCTCCTCTCTTTCTCCACATTTACATTCCATTCATCTCCTCTTCCTACGTTTCGCGTATGCCTCTGCATTATTTTTAAAAAAGATTTTCCGGAGTAACATGCGACGAGAGGGCAAGAATATAGCACGTTTGCGTCTCCTTTTTCCTTTTTTTCATTTTTGTTTTTACTCCACGCATATTTTCACAGGTTTTTATTCTTGAACTCTTCACTCGAGGGCCACTTTTTAATTCCGCGAGTCCGCACTATTGAATTACAAAAAAGTTGTCATGTACTTATTTAATAATTACAAAAGTTTGATCAGATAATCAAAAGCATTTATTTTCGCAAAGCTATACGTTTCGTCATTCTGATATAATTAAGCAATGAAAAGAGTGGAAGAGTTATTTTTTAAAGCAGTCTCAGTGAATAAATTACGGGGCTGTAGATACTTGTTCCATGTTCCTTGTAGATACTATTCCACTTAGTGTTGCCGCAAGACGAGACGAGGCGAGACTTGGGGTAAGTCTCGCCTCAGTCTCGTTTCTCAAACTCGGGTCTCGTCTCGAGTCTCGTCTCGTGAACCTCAGTCTCGTCTCGGTCTCGAGTCTCGTGCGAGACTCTCGTCTCGTTATCCAAAAAAAACACAACACAATAAAAAGCCTAGTTTTCTCAGGGTTAGTGATGGTCACCAAATCGGTAAACTCGAAATCATCACGGCATTCATATGAATTCAAACTGTTTATAATGTAAGACATCATATATCCAAATCCATGTACCATTTAGCAGTTAATTGATAGTCAATTATTACGTCCAAAAAATAGAGCACAACACTGGAGGAAAAATTTCTCTAAAAGCCTCAAAATTGGTGCAGTGAAAGGGATAGAAAATAAAATTATTTGACAGAAAAAAATTACTTATTCAAACCTCAATATATAATTTATTTCTATTTTTTCTAACTAATTTAGGTTTTAAAACCATAAAATTAGGATATTTTTTATTTCTTCGTTCAAATTGCACGTTACCCAGGTGTTCACATAGAGTTAACTTCTGGCGGATTCGTGGTTCAAACGATTTCTGTGTTTCCTGACAGTCAATGCTGCCCGTGAAAACAGTCTTTCAGCAGGAATTGATGTAGCTGGGATGCTCAGGAAGTCTCTCGCAATTTTTATTATTCTCGTTATTGGGTGCTTCGAAAAAAAATCGTGAGCTTCAATTGCTCCAAATCGGGGAATATTTATTTATGTTTATTGTTCATTATGAATTTTAATTTGTGTCAATTATAGGATCCCTAGTAAATTGTCCAATTTCTTGCTAAATATGTTTTCTAAGGCATTAAAATAATTTAAAAAGTAGAAAGCCATTCACGCGTGCTTCTTTGCTTCGGAAGTCGCACTCGCGCCATTAGAAATAGTACGATCGGCTACAACTATTTACTTATCACAGTTTTACCATATTCATACTAACTAATATTTTTACGTCATTATTTAGATATTTTGTTTACTCGAAAGGAGAATGCAACTTGTACATACCTACTCCCTAAAAACCTAAAGGAAGTAGTTTTAAGGATAGTATTACGCTAAATGCCGGTTAATAACTGATATCTTAATTTCGAGACTTTAGAGAGTCTCGTGGCGATGGTATCGTCTCGTCTCGCCAAAAAGTGGTCTCGTCTCGAGTCTCGCGGCAACACTAATTCCACTGAAAGTTACGGCGTTGAGTGTATCGTTAAACTGCATACAAAGCTAATCTATTTATTTTACTCTACAATTTGAAGGGTCTCATGCATCCAGAACTTCAGAAGGTGTGAAGGTTATTTATGAAGTTCATGAAGGCAAGAATATCTAGTGAAAATAATGTTATTTTCTATTTCGGATTTCAGTATGCTCAGCTATAGTTTTTATGTACTTCCTCACATCGTGGTAACAAGATAACAAGGTACACAAAGTATGATTTTATATATGATGATTACGTGACCACTGATGACGAGATCTTCAGAAATCAACCAGCATTCATTACCATGAACGCTTTCCGTTTACTTAATTATATTGTATTAGAATCCTGTAGATGCTAGACTACACTATTTGCTTTTATAATACACCAGATTAC
Organism: Pyrrhosoma nymphula; assembly: GCA_963573305.1. Taxonomy (NCBI): domain Eukaryota; kingdom Metazoa; phylum Arthropoda; class Insecta; order Odonata; family Coenagrionidae; genus Pyrrhosoma; species Pyrrhosoma nymphula. The sequence continues at coordinate 127,387,413 of OY754328.1, forward strand.
GGATTTAGTCAGGCTTTTCTCGTTTCCAACGGACTTTTTGTGACGCGTCGTCTGTTGAGCTGCTGCGCCGCGAATCTTACACCCATCGTTCCCATGCTGTTTATTTCCATTCTTCAATTCTTTCCTTCCGTGCCGTGGTTCGATCCAATTGGCACGCCTCTGGTTAAGGAGGTGATACGGCGAGTTTCCATTCTGCCGACGCTCTTGTGTAAGGTGTGCGATTCCTCGCCTTTCCCTGTAGCACTTTGTCCGAACACCCCATTAAAACACGGGAAATGTGCTCATTAAAATCACTCGGACGTGTGAGTGCTTCGGACGGTGGGTGGTGCGCGTCTTCCCGTTAAACTCGAGCCCGGTGCTGGCTCCCGTCTGTCCCGCTGCAGAGGCTGCTCCGTGATCAGGGAAAAGATTTTGGGATCGGATGGTTTTCCGATTTAGTCCCCATGAGGTTCATCTAAATAGCTTGATCACATCTTATGGCCTATGGATCTTTTTCTGTTACAGAATCAAAATTAAAAATATGAGTAGTAGGGCGTAAGTTTGAGGATGAAGTCAAATCTCGAAAACCCGTTATAATAATTGCGTGCGGAAATGAAAATTATATCGCATGATTCCGTCAATTCAGGGCTCTTGAGTTGCGACGTCCTGTCAGCACGGGAAATATGGAGTGAGCATATAGCATGCAATAGGTACTTACTTCAACGTAATTATGCTTTCATTATCACGTTGTTTCGAGAACTGAGGTGCAGACATTTTCCCACTTATGGTCTACGCTCGAAAGACCGTGATAATTATGGCATGCGAAAACACTAATTTCATCGAATGGTTCCGTCAATTCAGAATTCTTGAGTTGTCACATTTTGTCTGCATGCGGTAATTATTGACTGAAAAGTATTGATATGAAATGCATGCGAAACGTCCATGAAATAAACGGTAGTTTACTAGTTTCGCGTGCGATAATTATCACGGAATTTCGAGTATCGACACCCTGAGAAGCAATTCGAATGAAAATGGGCGATGTACAAAGAATATTAGAGGGAAAATTTTGTAATAAAAAGTGGCGTTAAATAATAGAAGAGAATTAATGGAAAGAAGTAGAAACCCTTGGAACAGACGTTAAGAAAGGTTATTGAATATCCTGGTAAGGAACGCTGCGGAACTAGGACCCTAGGGATAGGGGACGTAATTAGAGATAAAGCGTTCAAGATGTTTTATTATTATTATTGGTGCAGCAAGGGGGTTTTATTCTCTCCTCGTAACATTCTTTATTTTTTATTTATCATTAGTTCATTATTTCATTTCTTAAAGTTTTATTGAGTAGCTTGTCTGAGGATGCGGGGAGCGCTAGGAAGGTTCAAGATGTGAGTGTGGAGAAGAATGGATAAACTTCAATGGGCGAAAAATAAGACAAAAAAGGTCTTAAAACGGTAGGGGAGGAACGGAGAGTGCTTGAGTAAATTAAGAGGAGATGGATAGGGTAAAAAGGGTGCTGGGGTATTAGAGGCAATTTTGGAAGGTAGATTGCTGCGAAAGAGGGGAAGATGTAGGAGAAGGTTTGGATTTACGGATGTTATGAAAAGATAAAGGAAGTATACTTAATCGAGGGATTATGTGAGGATGCGGTACAATGTTTTAAAGGGTAAAAAGAGAGTAGCAAGAATATACTCCGACCGGCAGATAGCCAAGTAATATTTAAAAGTCCAAAAAATGATCCTCTATCACTGAATCCTTTTCAAACTTTTACTAGGTATTTTAAGAATACTATTTATATAATTTTTTTCATTGATGAAAATTTATGTCCGTATTTGAAATAAGTATATTATCCGAGGACTCCATTGAAACCGCAGAGATTTACAGAAACGGCGATGCATATTTATAAAAATTATCTTTCAAGGGCATGATATAAAAGTACTACCCTCTTCGTCAATTTTGATTTTCATTTTTGCTATTTCACCGGACTTGCTAAGAGAAAAGCATCCACACAGCAGTGAAGTAACTGTATTCAGGCTTCGCAATCCAATTTTAACATCGCTTGAACAGGTTGGAGAGGAATGAAAGAAGAGATGATTCGTTTATATTGCAGCAGCAACATGGTTGGTGAATTCTACTCCCTGAATGCTACAATGACATAGATAGGGGTTCTCACCAGTGTGAAAAAAGTTTTCTATGTTCCTCAATTCACTAAAATAACGAATCCACATAATTTATATCGCCTCTTAATACTTGTAAAGAGTTAGGCTAATTTCGATAAACATCCGTTTTGAAAGCCAGCGAAAGGCTCTTAAGGGCATCGAATGCTTGTAATGAAACGCTTAAAGAATAAAGTTCCCATTACTTACCAGATAAATATTTTTTAAAAATTTCTCAAATTCTTATAGAAATATGAATTTATAAAGATATTATTTGATAACGATATGTATGTTTAGGAAACAGATTCATCCCTCATCGGGCGGTGCCTATGGATTAGCAATGCAGTTAAGTAATGACCATTTACTTATACCAATAGTTCCACGTAAATTGCAGATGGTTATCGAGTAATCTCAGGGAGAATCCTCATAATGGGTGCTTGATGTTCATAGATGCCGAGGAAATCATGTCAAGACTCCTGTAATAGCGAATTTATTACTTCTCATTCCAATAAATGCACACGCTTGCAAACTTGATTTCTCTCTGTGATTGAAAGAGTAATTGCAAAAATACGTGATTCCACTTTTATAAGCCTTGCAAAGGAATTCCTTTACCAAAGAGTCTGATTTCCAAGAACAAATGGGAACACAACCAGAAGAAGGTATCCGTATTCATCTCAGTTTACCCGAGCGTGAGTTATTAAAATTAATGGTCCCGCTCATTCACTTTAATGGAACACTATGAAGCAAGTGGTCAAGATATTTTGCGCCAGATAAAAAGCACTTCCAGGTGCATTGGATGGTGGCCAGTAAATTGCATGAGCAAGACGCAAACATAGACATATTCACTCATGAAGCTCATTGCATATAAAGTGGATGGAAATAATGTGAACGGAATATCAAATGCAGTTAAGTCATCATTACAGTTGTACGGACAGCATCCTCAAAAGCATCAGTCAGCCAACTATCATGGCCTTTGCGGGGATATACACGCAGCCAGTCGGGGATGAGGTGCATTCCTTTTTGAGGTTTTAATTCCGCATTAAATTTTTCATACTAATTTCACCCGCCAAAGAAGCTAGCAAAATACGAGCTTGAATTCTGCTTAATCATTACGATGAATGGTTTCACTAAATGTAACGAATCACGGTAATTTTTTGATGATTGGAAAGCAAACTATAATATGAGCCGAAAAACTTAGATATTTGAATTGGAACATTGGTGATATGAAATAAACGGGCTCTAGGGCTTTCTAATTTAAGAACACGAGACACATCTCATAAACTTTTACAGCCATTGGAATGCCATATGTTTCGTGTCATTGGAACATTAGTGTTTCAAAATCTTAATTTCCCTGCTTTTTTGAGATTATATAGTAATGCATGGAAATAGATCCCATGGACTGTACTGAATTAAATACTGAATTTCCCACATTCTCAACATTTTGCTTTAACAGTGTAGCTTAAGCGATAGAAATTAAAATGTAAAAAAGAAACACCTACGGTAAAGCATTGAAGAAAATTAATACATGCGCAACACCATGAGTGCTGTAAAAATTATGTGAGATTTATCTGTCAATCAATTCATTTATTTGTGCCGAATAAAGAAAGAAAATATTCGTAAATCGACAAATATACGGAATAATACAAACAAAGGGGTTGAAAAATTCATAAGTGTTCATTATACACTTCATCAAAATCTTTGTTGCCTTTGGTATTACACTGATCGCAATGTAGTTTTATCGCTGAGCGGATCAGCAAAATTACGTCATGGTTTTTGTCCAACATGAACTAATTTTATTTGGTTGATCCAATAGGAGCAATATTGAGGTGTATGTGTTCCACTTTCAGTGACATTTATTTATTCGTCATCGAATCCCTATAAGACGTCCAATGATTATTAACCTGGTTAATGTTATTATTTTTGATCGACAATAACAGATTTTTGAGAACGAAAGGGTAACAGCCCTCATTCCTGATCCCAATGCACTCCGACCCCTTTCTCCTCTCCCCCTATCCTGCCTAAACCCGCATTACCCTTCGGCCCTCTCCTTCCGCCAGACCTCTATTCTGAGTCCAAGCCAACCCCTTCCACGAAATAGGCCGCAATTTTATTCTGGAAATCAGTTAGTCCACCCCGACTATCTTGCCTCCTCATTTCGGCGCCCTAAAATGGTCACATGTATCGGTCCCGAGACCGGGGAGTGGGAGCGACATAACTCGTTTGTCGCCCTACCCATCCCTCTGGCTCCACGAAAGGGACGAGAGAAAGGGACGGGGAGGGAACGGAGCGCCAGCTTATACCGTCTCCCTGAGGAGGGAGGGCACGGGACGAAGGAGATGAAGACGATGAATCCGAGAGGGGGGAGTTGGAGGAAGGGGGAGGGGGAGAAAGGGAGGGTGTGGGAGGGAGATTTTGGGTGGGGGGTGAGGGGTTTGCGGGGTCGGGACGAGTGGGGGACCAAAGGGAGGAGATAAGGAAGGGGATTCACTTACCCTCGTTATGTATACATTTTTTCTTGCTGGAAAGCTGGAACAATCCCGGGAACAATTAGCGTTGGGTGAAGTTCAAAGATAACACATTTTTCTCTCACTGAGGTAGCAAAGAAATTCTGTTACGAGAGCACGTGAGGTAAAAAATAATTGCGCATCTACATATACATATCACACACAATAGTTATATACGTATGTACTATATGAATAACGAGCGGAAGATACCCGTTGAAATTCAACGGGTGTGAAAAACATTAAACTTATTTTTTATAATAAAACCACAAAGCCCGAAGAAAAACAGTATGCGTGGCCATTTGAGGAGTTCGTAACCTATCTTGTATGTTGTGTTCGTTGTAGTAGACACACTGACAGTTTTCCAGGTGCACGGAGAGATGAGTGACTATTGGTTCACTTTCATGCACGGGAAACCCAAAAATGGGCCACGTACACTCATTACTACTTAAATAGCAAAGGTTTATAGATGGTCACCTCGTCCCTCCGGTTCTCTTGAGCCGTCTTCTGAGTGATTAACATCTTGATCGCTTCCCTTGTGTGCACACATATATTTGCATTCCATGACTTAATTCAGTTGCACTATTCAACGTTGATATGTGCGTTGATTATCTTAATCCGGATTGGACAGAAGAGTACAATCCAGAGGTTGACAACGTCAAGAGGAGTAATGGCAGCAGAAGCCATGTTTATTTGACCTATGAATCCTCCATCAATGGGACTGTGCCTTCGGCATAGCCATATTCATTGGTTTCAGTTGATAAATAAAAAATCTATGGTGATTCTTAGTGCACTTGTCGATTTTCATGCACGGGTGTCGTTAATTGTGCAGAATTTCCGTTCTGCTTTCGGGTAAGAAGCATATAGTGGCATCATTATAATTTCCGCCATCTTAAAGCAGATTGAAGGTTCGAAACAGGTGGGTCTGTATTTGAACCAGATTTAGAGCTGGTTATCCATCCGTATGTTGGTTAAGGATGAAATTTGTGCGATTCTTAGCGTAACCCGAGAAACACCACGGGGAGAATCTCATGAGATCGCTGGTGGGCATGTCTTTGACCATCCAAGTCTAACCTTCGTCGTTTTTCTTTCAAGGGCTCATTTTCTCGCAAATAAGACATTCATTTTGCTTAGAAGATTTTTTCGAAAGGTTACTCTTTTTTTCTATTAGGCATGTGGATGGATATATTTTTAAGTCCAAGGAGGGGGAACACAGCGGTGAGCGAGAGTCTTGAATGGGTAACTCGATGATTGAGTGAATGTACCTAAGTTATCTGCACTTTAACACTTTTAAACATATAAATAACTCGTGACGTTAATGATGTGGGAATTGGTCTAAAAAACAGTTCGCAATCGTAATTAGAGGCAGACGGTTTCACTACGTGTAATACATCTGAGTATTAAACGATAATAAACAACGCCGTGTTTGTTGTAGCAACATAGGCATTATTACCATTGATATTCGCTGCACGTAAATATTCTTGCACATATAATTGTATGTGTAATCAATTAATTTCCTTTATGTGTATTGTTTACTACGTAAGTGTTCTCTCATATACATGCGATCCCCCTTTGAGAGCTACTTTGAGAAAGACGTTGAAAAGTATACTTGTTGTAAATATGCATTGAATTTATCGATTAACCCCTGAAGCAATCTATCATGGGGCCCTTGGGACTCTGGGCCCTTCTTATACGGATTTACATTCTACGTATTATCATGGGCCTGCAGGAAAACATGATATTTAATAGTTAAGAGGCGTGTATATCCTTTGAAAATCAAATCTATGGTTGTCAAGGAAATATGTTATTGTTGATTTCAGGGAAAAATGTGAGATTTTTCAACTGAAAACATGAATTTCAGACAAATACGGAGCGTAGAAGAAAATCGATTGATAAAATTAGAAATTATATTTATTCAGCCATCCGATAAAAAAAAATTCCTGCCCTATATCTTGAGTGAATGTACTTTTAAAAAGCAAAAAATTAAACCACTGCACCGAACACAATGCTTAGCATGGACCACCAGGGGGGACCTTCGGGGGCCTTTGGGGGCCCTTAGGGCTTTTTAATATAGCATATGATACAACCAGATATTTATTCTATCTACATGCCAAATTTCAGCTCAATCGGTCCAGTAGTTTTTGCGTGATGGAGCAACAGACAGACAAAAACCATTACATTTTTATACATATTAGTAAGGATCACACCCTTAACCCTGAAAAAATAGGGTTTCGGTTAATTGAACCCTACAGTGTTTGTTTTCTACCAGTAACAAACGTGTGTTCCAAATTTCATCAAAATCGGTCCTGTGGTTTAGGAGGAGATGTGGAACATACATACATACATACATACATTGACTTTTATATATATAAAGAAAGATCACGTAGTGATTGAGTAGTGAAATGAAATAGTTAAGGAAAAATGGTTGAAGACACCAAATGAGAACGCTGGCAAGCAAATAGACTGACACATTATGCCTTATGATATCACCGTATTAAGAAAAAAATTATAAGTACATTACAGATGTTGAAGGGCAAATGATGGAAAAGTTTCTAGGAGGTAAACAAACCTGAAGCAGGTTACTTACCTCGGAAACTGTGTACTAAACACTATATTTTTTATTGTTAACTATGCAAAACTAATGTTCAAGTTCTCTTCCGAAATGCATTTTAACAGGCCCACTGGGCAGGTCCCAACGACATATTTCGGGAGAACTCAACCTGTAAACATTGGAATATGCCTGCGACAATGGCGAGGAGGTCTTAACGTAAAGGAGTGCGAAAAACACGTTTCAAACAATCGACCAATTTTCAAATTCCTCCTTTGCATGGGAACGTCCGCGGAATTTATTTGCTCAAGAATCATCGCGCCGCAAACACAAACCCAAGTGGCTTATAAATTCGAGAGAATCTGGGAGTTTGAGCTTCCTTTAACTAAGTTCGGAGAAGGACAAGTGACCGGTAACTTAATGGCTTCAGGATACGAATTGGAGGCCCGGCAGGATGGCATTTCGGTGGTCGGGGAATGACTTCTTTTTTTCGATATGTTCTCTATTTACGTCGTCGTCGTAAGCAGGGACCGGCATGGCAGGGAGCAGAATGGTAGGGCGGAGGCAAGTCAGGTGAAAGAAAATGGAGGGGAGAATTGAATGAAACCGGCCGGCTGGTTAGGGTGGAATGTGTTTTGGAAATGCCGAGCGAAGAGTAAGAGGAAAAGGAGGGTAGATACTTGTAGCGACGGGTTCGAGCGTGGAGCGAATTGAAGTTGAGACTGCAGGAGGCATGCCTAAAGTTATCGCGGTGCGGCAGAAAATCAACTGAGGCAAAACAGTCATTCTGTGGTTGCTGCTTCCTCATCCTCGGAATTCGTGATAGCCTTGATTTAGAAATTAAATTCGACGCAGAAACTAGTTTTTGCATCGGTTCGTATGAACTATCTTCGTACTATATTCTAATCTATGTAATGTACTGTGCTCGTACATTGGTTCGTACACCATACGTTCGTAATGAGGGTCTGAACATTATGGAAAAATGTGAATTGATAAAAGAGTAAAACATGAAGTTCTCGACAGGAGTAGAGAATGATAAACCAACACCATATTTTTGTATGCAAGGGGCTCAGGGTAGTGGCTGGCTGAGGAAAAAATTCATAAAATTGGTACCATAATCTACCATGAATTCTGATACCTAGTTTCATAATTTACCTTGAATAATCGTCAGAATTTTCTTCGAATTTGAAATTCATTTGGGTTAGGCAGTTTTTTTCCCACCATTATGGCGCTGTATTCAGAAACCTCATCAGTTCTAACTCCCAAGTCACTTCACGTTCCCATTTTGTATACGTATTTAAGAAAGGAAATTATTAAATGCACCGTGTCCAAATGGATGATTTAAGCTCATGAGAATGAAAAGTGTTGCCTGAAGTAATTTACTTCGTAATTTTTCTACGGCGTTAATGGCTTCCAACTAAGGCCACTTTGGCATGGAATATTACAAAGATATCGCAAAATTCCAATCACTGCAGCCGGTATTAGGTAGAAGAGCCTACAAATATAGTCTTTCAGACGGCCGTTTTGATGGGTGAGGAGTAGGAGTGATATTGATAGTTAAAGTAGTAGTGATAGTGCCTCATGGACAGCCATATAGAAGAGATAATGAGGTTTGTATCTTCACTGTGCCACTTGCAACTTCAACCCAATATATGTTATCCCAATAATCATTCAGTTTTTGATCAGCTGCGTGTGTCTAGAGATGTTTCTGCAAGATGTGAACCTGGAGACTTCCTGCCGGTAAATCCTCTGGTTTGGCCATGACAGTAACGTTGGGAACCAACCTGGCAACCAACCGGGATCGAATATCACTCCTTCAAGCATGAAAGATATGTATGTCTCAGAGTCTACGCACTAGGCTTCACACTACCATAAATCCAAATTTGTTCGGGCACTTGCAACATAAGTCTGCTATTCTACTCTGTCGGACAGGTATTTGGCCACAATATCGTTCAATTTTAGCCATATTGAAATCTCTTCGGCGTATGGACCGTTACTGAAACTTTTCAGAGACTCATAACGAACAATTCTCCCATTAACTCTATTCTTTACTCGTAGCTCTCAAATACAGTGCAGCCATCGATCTTTGACTGCTTGTTAACCGGGAAGAACACATCAGGAAAAAATCCTTGGAAGAAAACGGGGAAAAAAATGTTTCAGCTATCAAAATTTGGATTCGCGGAGAGTTAACATTTTTCCGCAAATTGTTGACCGTGCGAGGAAAACTGATTTTTCTTGCTTACTTCCCATGAGTATATCCTCAGAAAGAGATAATAATACGACCTTGAAATAACCGCACTCGTATCCTAAGCCAGAAAACCAAAGATTTGGTTAACGAATTATGCACCCACGCATGGTATCAACATGCATTGTAAAATATAAAAAAGCCGTAAAAAACGATAAAAGGAGTAAATTAGTCGCAGAATGCGTGAATGGCCACTCAATAAAAGAATGAGAGGGAGGCGAAATGAATGTTTGGGGAAATATAATTATTTAAGAGGACGATTTTAATCGTATTGCGGAAAGAAATCCACACGGTAGCTACTGAAAAAATAGATGGCATGGCTAAAGGTTAAGTAGATTTTTATTATCGAGAGGCTATTTTTGATGGAAAATGCAGAATAATAAGGGCTTGGGTGATTGACCTTGGATAAAGGTTTTCGAAACCACTTTTCTCGCTCTCACCCTCCCAACGGCGCGTAATCTCGTTAAAGCTCTTATTGCTATTGAAAACTTTATTATTCAGTCCTTTAAACATGTTCCCATTTGCAGAATGGAACCTAAGAAGAGGGAAAAAATCATATATATCTCGGAGCAAATGCATCGTTAAAGAGTTAACGTCTTTGAAAGAAAACAGAGGTTCCTAATTTATGTAAATAAAGCCGATTTTATGTTTTTATCCGCAATCTTCCCTTTTTTTAACTCACTCGCTCCGGTTTGAGTCACTTGCTACCGTTCAACCCACATCTCTCTCCGCGAGTTCATTTCTTTACATTCTAGTAAATGGACTGCATCTCTCTCAGATGAGGACTATTCCTTGCATTCTTAAGTAGTGACATTATGCCTAATTCAACAACGGAGCGTATTTAGAAAACTATTCCAACTGTGGAAAACTTACTAAGTGAAAGATGTTTATGATTAGTGCTTATAGGTGAAGTCGTAGATATGTGTGCACAAATTGACGTCACAATCGTTTTGAGCTTGTCTTCTCTTTAATTAAATTTTCAAAGCAATTCTTTAATGATACGTCTGAGAATTGTCCAATGTCAAGAGAAGAGATCGAGTGAGGTACGTCAGTCGGAAAACATTATGACGGAAGTGATTGCGGAGTGAATACAATAATTTGGCCAATGAAATGAAAAATAGGTATATTTCTCAGGATTGATACAGATACATTCAATTTTGGCAAGTTATGAACGAGGTGGTAACCTAAAATAATCTTATTATTAGGATGAAACAACCATTTTCAGGAACTAGAAGAAATAAATGATGGGTTGAATGGTACAGTTAACACAACATCTCGTAAAAGCCGAAATATACGATTTTTACTGAAAAGTGTAGGTATAAATAGAAAATGGTCACGCACTTGCTGTTTCATGGAAAAGAGTAAATATTCAGTAGAATTAATATCGCAAGTGAATATATAGAGCTAGCGATGAATGCTAGGCTTATTCAATGAACTTACTAGGTAAAAGTATTGACCTTCTACTTAAGAAAGGAAGAATGAGGTCTTTGTATTAAGACAATATTTGTTTCCAAGTTTGAAAAAGAATTAATATCTTGTGAACGCATACTTGATGAATGAGAATTTTAATATTTCATTTATAAACATCACCTGTGCCTAGCGGAATTCTTTAACTCTTAAGCCATTGCCATGTGTTCTAATAAGAATAGAAGCCTTCGAGACATGGTGCTGGAGGAGGATGCTAAAGATCAAATGGACGGATAGGGTGAGAAACGAGGAGGTATACAGAAGAATTGGAGAAGAAAGGACACTGTGGAGCACCATACGCCAAAGAAGAACACGGTGGGTTGGCCATGTTATGAGACACAACGATTACATAAGTAGCATAATGGAGGGAAAAATTGAAGGGAAAGTCCCCAGAGGAAGACCAAGAGACAAGTACTTGGGGCAAGTCAAGAGGGATACGGGGAAGAAGAACCATAGGGAAGTCAAGGAACTGGCATGGGATAGGGCGAAATGGAGGGCTGCAATATACCAATCCTAGGATTATAATACTATGATGATGTGTTCTAATAAGCCTGCTTCTACGCTAACATGCAAACATTTTCATATAATCCGAAGACTGTCATTTTAAAAGGTTTAAAAGGTTAAGTAAATAGATAAGACCTTCAAAAGAGTGCAACTGTGGAGTATCCAGTGACTTTTATGAGTGAAAAACTAGAAATGGTCAACACTTAACACGATCTTGTATGCTAACAAAGTATGCAGTAACACAATGGGAAATATTTGATAATTGCTTCCCACACACAAAAATGAATGGACAATTGACATTGAAGAAGATAAGAACCGATGTGGTCACTATGGAGTCTAAATATAGAACTAAGTAAGTATTTCTTGAATGGTTCCATCTCTTCCTACAATCTATGGCCTCCCTCTTTCACCCCCATTTGAACTTCGTAAATTTTCAAATTAGTCAGATTACATTTATTTTTTATTTAGTTCTCAGTTTTCTCGTTAAATGTGATTCTATTTTATTAAGGTTTTGGCGGATTTATACCTTGATCGCTTCCTTTCCGCATCCTTCCTCTAGATATTTTAATTTAAATCGACCCCAAGAACAGAATTTTGATTTAAATCAACCCCAATTATTTTCAGGGAACTTATATTCACAACAAAAAAAGTGTTTTTTACTCCTTCAGGGTATGGGAAATGTATTTGAGATATTCGAAAGAGGACAGCAGACAGTCAGACACGCGCAAAGGACGAAGTAGTTAAACCAAATGTTTAATAGTTAGCAGCAAGATCCACTGGAAAGGGATATAATGAAGTAGGTATGCGTTCCTGTGCACTTACAGGCGCAAGTAGGTTATGCTCCACTCATGATCTTAATTCCCATATCATATTAGTTAATTATTGCATTCAGGAAGAACAGAGGAATCAGAGAGGTCACACTCTACTTACAAATTCTCGCATAAAATATGATACACGTCAACAAACAACATTGGCACTCGTTGACTTGAATAAAGTCTTTGACAACGTGGAATGGAATAAACTGTCCAAATTGCTTGAAAGAATAGAAATTGATTTCATAGACAGAACTTTGCTAATAGAACAGAAGATTGAACAGAGTACGAGCCATCCATTTACTTTTCGCGCGGAGTCCAAATTTACTTTTCCTTTCCCAGCTCCGCAGTTATCTCCTACGCCATGCTTTCTTTCTAAAATATCGCTCATCTTCTTTGCCTTTTTTCCGTATCATTTTCCTTCTCTCCTTTCCTTCCTTCCTTCCGTTTCTCCTCATTCCTCTCTTCATCTTCCTCCTCTCCTTACACCTTCCGTCTCTATTTTCTTCTCCACGAAATCGATCGTTGAGGCATATCGAGCCGATCATGATTTATGCCTCCTGACTCGATCCCTACTAATGATTGGCGGATCGCATTAGCATAAAGCCGTCACTTTACCTCTCCCTAGACTCTACCAGCATCTCAGACCTTTATTCTTCCCGTCTTCCCATTCCTTCCCGTATCTCTGCTTTTTCTTATCCCCTGCCCTTTCTTTCCTTTCTCCACTCAATCTCATTTCTTCCTCGTACCCTTACATTTCCGATTTATCACATAGCCTTCTTTGCTACATCCCACTCCGTCCGACCGCTACTTCATTTATCTCTCAACCACTCCTTCGTTGGTTGATTTTAGGTCACTGCACCAACTCCTTTTTCCAAACTTCCTATTTTACGGCTAGTTCATTTTCTCTTTTACTCTTCTTTCCCTATCATTTAACGGTGCACCTCATGAAATTTATTCGGGAGCGAAAGGAGGTGCAAGATCTGACGCGGGATTTAACATCCCGGAAGTTTCCTAGAACAAGGTGTTCCTTGCGATAAGGAAGGAGTCCAATGATTGAGCTTGGAAACAGTAAACCTGCAAACAGTTAAACCTGGCAGCGGGCGTTACTAAGAAATTTAACGGTGGGACAAGATTTGGGACGTCTACAATTGAAAGACTTACCATTTATTCTAAATGATTGACAGATGTATTTCATTTAATTGGGAGTAGACTATCGGTCATTTTTTATAACTAAACCGTTTCTGTTGTGATATTTCGCAAACGTTTCTCGTATTTTTGGCATGATAATAAAAAAAAAAGGTTTTTATAATTTTTAAAAAATATTTGCCTTAGTTTGAATAAATAAACTACATGAACCTGTAAAATAACAATGCACTACTCAAATATGAACATTTTTATGTTGCCGATATAACTTTGTGTCAATGGCATTCTCACTACGGCCTCGTGCACTCCAGTTATGAATAAATTCACCTAAAAGCATCAATGATCACGTTTACTGAAATAAGGAAATCAAAGGGTTTGCCTCTACCAGGTGCCTGCTAAAAGATTTTACGCAAAAAAATTATGTGTAGAATGTGTTCCAGTAACCCAAAATACCTTATTTATACACCATTACTTGAAAGAGGGGTGATGCATATGCATGCTACCGCAGTATTTTGAATATGAATTTGATGTGACCTTCCGAGAGAAGCATTTTCTTATCTCGCTTACATAACAAGTACCGGGAGACCGAGCTTCGCTTCGGTTCACCCGGGTTGAGCTTTGCTCGACATGAGCTTCGTTCAGCTTAAAGGTTTAGGAAGATATTCAATGCATGTGTTAATTGTGTTTTATATGTTTATCAATGAAAAATTAAAAAAATAAATAATAACAAAATAAATTATTTTAAAAGGTAACTAAATAATTTTGAGATATTATGTACAGTCATAAATAGTACATAAACGAACAACAAAAATACCGATAGCAAATAGTATAAATATTAAAAACATAAATACATGGAACCAAAAGTACATTTAATCATCATTGCAAAGTAGAATTAAAATTTCCAGATATTTACAGATTTCAATACAACTTCTTCATCTAGTTCTGCATTATTTCTATTTGATGGCAAGTTTTGTTTATTCAAATTTGTATTAGTATGCAGAAACTTCCATACAACGTTCCGTGTGTAGCGAGGATTTTCTTTTGGTAGTAGTACTTTCAAACTGCAAGTCACACACATGCACATCCAACTCTTGAGAAAGCTTCATATTACACTCAATGCATAAAAACAAACGTCCGTAAATCCATATAATAAATAATACCAGCATAATAAAATGTTGACCCTGATATATATGTGTATTGTTATCGCAAATACCGGCCTTACTGGAAACTGATGTCTTAGCATTGCACATTCAAGTTGGCTTTTACTCGAGTCTAGTGTTATTCTTGGAATGCGTACTTCTTTTCTAGTACATTCGCCAGTAACAATTTTTGATTTAATTATATTACTGCATAATTCGGTAACTATAAGTCTTGTATCATTGCATAACCCTTCTGAGACATCTAAATTTCCAAAAAGCATAATTATGATGTTTTTTTTAGTTTAAGTTCATGAGGTGGTAAATCTGCCATGTCAATTGAGTGGAGGAATACTGGGGGTAAATTGAATTTTACCTTGGGGTTGATTGGGGATGGGACTAAATCACAACTTCAGTAAATTTTACTTTCACCTGAAAGTTGTTCTATGATTTCAGAAATTATTTTTGTAACATCTTCATTCAAAGAGGCCAATATAGCTCTATCTTTCCTATCTTCATACGTATTACTAATAAGGCAATTTCCATAGACTTCAGAAATTAATGCACCATTAGAAAGTATAGCTTTAGGAATATCAATTTTATCTAAACTATTTTGTGGCAATTCTCCATTTCCAACTTGTAGTAAATAGTTAGCGAAATCTGCTTCCTCTAGATCAGCGGTTCCCAAACTGGGGGTCGCGAGATGAGGATTGTAATTACTTTAAAAACAATATTATTTGAATGTACACATTGTTTGTTATTTTTAGGGGGTCGCGGCTAAAACGTATGGGCTAAAATGGGTCACGGAAAGAAAAAGTTTGGGAACCGCTGCTCTAGATCTAGATAGATATTTTCCGTAAGAGAAATTTTTTAAAAATATTACCATAATGGAATTATTTTAAATAGATAAACCAATAAGTTCGCTTCTGTTGGCCTTAGGTTGAGAAATTAAAAAAAAATATTTCCACAATAGAGGTAAGAGAAATTAAAAAAAATATTACCATAATGGAATTATTTTAAATAGATAAATCAATAAGTTCGATTCTGTTGGCTCTAGTTGAACAGGTCGACACTGACAAAAATCTCCATCAAGAACCATGATCTTTCCACCAAATGGAAATTTCGGATTACCTAAAGCTCGAAGTAGTTGATCCATATTATGAAGTCCGTATTTAGGAAGCATAGATGCTTTACCCATTAGAAAAATGCCTACGTGAGCAAGTTCCTTAGCTTTAGTATATTTAGGTGTGATGTTGCTAACAAACTCTGATGTCAAGGGAACCTTAAGTCAATCGTCTTGCGTGCAGTACGACCCTCAGGTAGGAGAATAACTGCAATGCCAAAAAAAGCCATATACTTGACTTTTTAATGTCACCTTCTAATTATGTAGAACAAAGTGATGTACACAAACGATTTTCCTGTTCCACCAGGTCCATCCACAAAAAAAAACATTTTGGTTCAGGATTTTCATTATTAAGAGCTCCAAGAATTGATTCAATGATTTCAATTTGCCTGCCTTTAAAGGAATGGTACTTGCGATCTCCAAGAGAAGCAGTTTCATCATCGCTTAATACTTCATTGTCAAGTTGTCCATAATTATCAATCCCGTCCATACCAAAATTTTTTATCGAGTAGTGAAAATTCCTACTTTCATTCGCTTCAGTATTACGTTTGAACGCAATTATTCCATAAGTTCGTTTAAGAGCTTCCTCGACCGAACCGTTATTTCTCACACTCCCTGGGAGTGAAACAGGGGTGCTAGGGTGGGACGGTACGCGGGCCCGATTTCGCTATTTTCAAAAGTGAAAAACGCATTTTCGTGATTTGGAAAAGCAAGAAACGCATTTTCGTGGGAATGGCAAAGTGGAAATGGGCATTTCTGGGAGTCGAGGACGTTTCAAAATGATGATTTTCAAGGCATTTTCGTGATTTGGAAATGGGCATATCTGGGAGTCGAGGACGTTTCAAAATGATGATTTTCACGGCATTTTCGTGATTTGGAAAAGCGGAAAACGATTTCCCCTTCCATAACTTGCCCTGAACACACCCCACAAAGAGGTTTGCGGGCCAATGGAGTCAAAAACACGAATTGGTTATATTCAAAAGTGAAAAACTGATTTTCGTGAGTTTGAATAGCGGAAAACGCATTTTTAGCGCGATTGATAACGTGGAAATGGGCATTTCTGGGAGTGATTGAAGTTTGAAAATGCTGAATTTTACAATAAATGTGAAAATGGAAAGACGTTTGTTAGGAATAATTCTGGGTGTTTTGCAATAGTCGAGAGAAGTTTTCGCTCATTGGTGATTTTTGGTGGGGCATAGGTAGAAGGCTAAAATGTAATTCTGCGTATTGTTTCTGGTATAAAATCCCTCAGGTGACAACGTTAATATAAGTGGGCTTTTGTTAGAGGCTAATGAAATAGTATTGTTGACGGAGTTCTCTCGGGTAGTGTGGAAGGGGTAAATTAACTGTCAACAGTTGGAAGTTAATTGTTGAGAGTTGAGGGGCTTGTTGGCATTAATAAATTTCTGACTTGCGTGTGTGGTGTATGGTCGCCATGATTTGCCAATCGCGTACGCTCAATTAGTAAGTGTAAATCCTCCATTTAAAGTGATACGTGAAATTTTATTAGTGCAGTGGAATGAATGCGAGTGAAAAGGAAGTGTAAATCCTTCATTTGAAGTGAAATGTGCAATGTTTACTGCGGTGGAATGAATGGAATTGCATTGTAGTAAATGGCTGTTGCGGGGCGAGTTTGAGTGGAAGGAGGAAAGAAACTGTGTAGAAGAGGTGTGTATATGCTAGAGAACCAACTGCTCGATCGCTGCGCCACGTACAGTGGATAAGAGGAAACGGCACTTTTTCACAAGATGGCGTAGAGGAAAAAACGCACTTCTCAGGTTTGAAAGTTTCCTATTTCTAAAGTAGTTGATACATTATTGTGTTGAAAGTGTTAAACAAATTTGAAAAGTTTTCATAATAAGTGAGGTGAATTTGGTTCCGATATCTCTGTTTAAAGTGGGTGAAAATCGCGAAAACAAGTGCGAGACGAAAGCTCACCTTTACCTAAATATGTAATGAAATTCATATTCTCAGGCGTAACTTTGTGATAATCTATATTGACAGAATCAATACAACTTTGTAAACTTCACAATGAATTTTAATACACTTCTAATGTTATTTCATAAAATCCACTGTGAAATTTACAAAGATTGTATTGGTTCTGTTAATAAATATGTAAATCGGAAATTTAATAAGTAAAAAAGTCAACGGAAAATGAAAAGTCAAAGCTTTAACAAGTTGCTGAATACTTACATTTGTCAACTATTCTGAATACGGTTGATAAAACTGGTATCACTTTAATAAACTTGTGTTGACACTTTTAACAACAAATTGTTAATAGATGTACCTACAAATTATAGAACAATATAAATCGTCCAACTTAAGAGAGAATCACATTAAGACTTGATGTAATTTCAATACTTTAAAAGTGTACTACTTAGATTATGACTGGATATATTATTTGTCAACATCTGTTACAGTAAACAAACTCCTGGTTGCTACGAAAATAGGACAATGATATTATTCATATGATGTTTTTTCTGGACCTCTTTCTATTTTGTACCGCTTCATAGTGTTTTAAATTTTTTATTTGACCTAAACTCCTGACATTTACATCATAACGATATTAATATTCCCACACGCAATGCTTACATCAGAAATGAACCATATCCAACAATGGCGGTAGCTTAATCAAATCGAAAATATCCTTAAAATAATCAATTTAATATCTCGAAAAGTTGCCGTTTTACGAAATTTTAATCTTGCCCAAAGGGTTTATTGTGTCCAAAAACCGGCATATAACAATTTTCAGAAACTTCTCTGGAGTAGTTTTCAAGAACACATTCAAGCAAACAAACAATTTTTGCTCGTTAAAGATATTAGATTAAGCCTATTTCACACAATATTTTTCACGGACAGGTTCAGAAATGGCGGCAATGACACCTCAATAACAAATAATGCCTTTCTGACGTCATCATTTTAAGGGATAGCAGCAATAATAGGGATCACTATCCCTTTTTCCATCATTTGTGACAGTCGCATTTTCCGTCCCTGACCACTAGGGTGGGCCGAAAAACACGAAAGTTTCCGAATCGAATCGTAATAGCGCGGAAAAGTTGTTACTCGTCACCCTAATCGCAAAGAAAGAGAAATTTTTGAAATCGGACCATGTCTTCCGGTCGCACATCTCGTTCGAAGTTTTGAAAAATTGTAAAAAATATGACTTTTTTAGGGATTTTTTAAAATGAGTTACAGTGATTGGATTACGTTCAAAATCGGTATGTGGCCTCTTCTTAAGAACTTCTGTCTTAAAAAAATATGTAACACCCCTTATCTCCTTCTTTTAGCGGGAGGGGGAGTCGCTCATCGCGTTCAAATTATCGAAAAATCGTAAAAAACATGACTTTTTTCGGAATTTTCTCTTTATGAGTTACAGTGATCGGATTGCGTTCAAAATCGGTATGTGGCCTCTTGTAAAGGTCCTTTGTCTTTTAAGAAAGATATAATTCCCGTTCCCCCCTTCTTTTATGGGGGAGGGGAGGGACATGTATCGTAAAAATGAGTGCCCATACGGTAGGCCTACGCTTATTTTTGAAAATTGGTTTTTCTTTTGATTTCGTCCCTTCAAAATAGTTTTTTGGCGAGAAAACAAATACATTTCAGGCTGGTTGATGTGCGACTACCCATAGCCGTGCCTAAGGGGTCAAAGTGCAGGTGCACTAGAATAAGCGGATTTCGATGCCAGACACACGTCTTTACAGTAATTCGCTGATTGTAGAGCACCGCAGGGGCGAATATTTTAACCATTTTTCCGTATTTTGAAGCCATCACGGAGTAATATTAGTTATTACTCCGCACCGGCCTAGTCGCTGCGCCGTACGGGTGCTTGGCTGACAGTCGCCGCTACGCTGGCATCTGTGCCGAGCTCTTAGCGCTCCCCCCTCTGTCCCCACCCCTTCTTTCTCTTTCTACTAACTCGTGCACTTCTGAGGGTAAATTAATGGTCAAGATTATCTGATTACCTGGATGTGTTTAATAAACATATTTGAAGATACAACGAGTAAGTACTCAATTCAGTTCCGGTCTCTTGATGTAGATGTTGTGTCATACTTATGAATTAATGTTGACTTTTTGATGTCAGGTAGGGACTTCCGGTAGGAATCTACGGATATGAGCAAGTCTTGAAAGGCGTCCTCTTTTTGTGTTATTGCTCTGTTTGAAATCGGACATAAGTTTTACGCCTCGCCCCGCATGATCATTAACCACTCTAAGGTAAGAAGTAATTTGCTTTCCCATTTTGTAATCCTCTCTTTCAGCCCATTCAGTCACAGGGTACTCTTAAAAACTCTTGACTAATTCATAGTATTTGGAAAACTCTGACGGAGCTTGTTGTGGCTAAGTCACCAAGTGTTATATTGGGAACATCCCTCAACTGCACCTGTCTCTTCTTCAGCGGCTCCTCTTAACCTTCATTATTGAGAATACCGGTGGCAACATGCGTTTTTGGTCTTCTTCAGTGAGTTTCACATTAAGTTTTCCTCACTGCCCTCCTCTGATCATCCTTCTTCATCTTTAAATGTACACCCCCGATAACTCCTAACCTCGGTCCGCGTTGATCACACAAGAAAAGTATTTATTCCTTCCAAGCCTTTTTTCTGCTTCTTTAGTTGCATCATTTGCCTTTTTTCCAGCTGTTCCATAGTATCATTTTTGCTCAAGTCAAACAGAGTCTAGCGTACTCTGAAACATTTCTTTCTTCCCATCGTGGCTGCACTTGGCGGTTTATTAGTGGAGGTATTCTTATGGAGATTCCTCCATTCCTGATAAAGCGACTCAAATTTTTCAATAACCCGAATGTCTTGGATACGGGAAATACGGGATAGTTTTGTTCCACAGATCAACAACTTCTTTCATTGCAATCAAAGCTGCGTCCCGGACGTCATGATTTTTTCTCATGTAATAAAAGAACACACACAGTACCTCACGTATTGTTGGAAGCTATGATAATACTTAAAGCTCCACAGATTCTTTTCCAACAAGGTCAATCACAGCTCCACTCCGCATCCACGCCATTGTGTAAACAAACTGTTTCACTTGAAATAGATTTCTACGCAAGCCACACACTTGCAAGGGAAACACCTCACTGAAATTCTTTGGCCAAAAGAGTAGAGACTGCGATTCTTTTATTCTATATATTCACTATGTCAAGGCAGAGAAACATAGGAGGACTGCCGATAATTTAACCCCATCTCACAGGGCTCAAATGATTATCTTGGAAGGATAATAGGAGATACCAAAATGATTACAAAGCAATGCTTTTATATGCATCGTATCACTATAGACTAAGTTAGCAGTTTTGTATCAAACCACTTCACCAAAACACATTCATAAGATAGCAGAACTATCAGATTGTTAGCTTTGCGGTGTTTGTTCAGAGTGAAAAGAACCCTGTGCGCTCCAGAGTGAGTTTAAGAATTTGTAACTCCTAGATTTCGTCAAAAAACAAAAAGAAATATTTCGCCCCTGCGGTGCTCTACAATCAGCGAATTACTGTAAAGACGTGTGTCTGGCATCGAAATCCGCTTATTCTAGTGCACCTGCACTTTGACCCCTTAGGCACGGCTATGGGTAGTCGCACATCAACCAGCCTGAAATGTATTTGTTTTCTCGCCAAAAAACTATTTTGAAGGGACGAAATCAAAAGAAAAACCAATTTTCAAAAATAAGCGTAGGCCTACCGTATGGGCACTCATTTTTACGATACATGTCCCTCCCCTCCCCCATAAAAGAAGGGGGGAACGGGAATTATATCTTTCTTAAAAGACAAAGGACATTTACAAGAGGCCACATACCGATTTTGAACGCAATCCGATCACTGTAACTCATAAAGAGAAAATTCCGAAAAAAGTCATGTTTTTTACGATTTTTCGATAATTTGAACGCGATGAGCGACTCCCCCTCCCGCTAAAAGAAGGAGATAAGGGGTGTTACATATTTTTTTAAGACAGAAGTTCTTAAGAAGAGGCCACATACCGATTTTGAACGTAATCCAATCACTGTAACTCATTTTAAAAAATCCCTAAAAAAGTCATATTTTTTACAATTTTTCAAAACTTCGAACGAGATGTGCGACCGGAAGACATGGTCCGATTTCGAAAATATTTCTTTCTTTGTGATCAGGGTGACGAGTAACAACTTTTCCGCGCTATTACGATTCGATTCGGAAACTTTCGTGTTTTTCGGCCCACCCTACTGACCACGTATGTGAAATGGCCGGCAGCCAATCAGAGCGCAGTTTTTAATCTACTCGATGATTGAAAAAAGAAAATCTCTAATGCGGAAATGATGCTCCCAGTTGCGCTACAAATGGTGGTGTGAAATAGGAAAATGATGGCCCAAAGAATCTCTTTCCCTATCATTGAAGAGCATCGCGTGATAATGATCTCTCGACTTGTGCGTGGCAAATGATCGTGTGAAACGTGCTTTAGATAGCTCAAGTTAAAATAGTTATAAATTAGTGCGTTGACGTAATTTACCAATTTTTATCGATTATGCTCTATACTGGTCATGACTTCAATTGAAGTTCCACGTATGTTACCTCTGGAGTTATCATACTAATATATAAAAATTGAATGGCGTCTGTCTGTTGCTCAATCACGCAAAAAACTACTAAATCGATTGAGCTGAAATTTGGCATGTATTAAGAAAATGTATCTGGATATAACATAGACTATAAAAATCCCTCAGGGCCCCCAAAGGCCCCCCCTGGTGGTCTCTGGTGGTCCATGTGAAGCATTGGATTCGGTGCAGTGGTTTCATTTTTTGCTTTTTAAAATTACTTTCACTCAAGATAGAGGGCTGGAACTTTTTTTAACGGATGGCTGAATAAATGAAGTTTCTAATTCTTTCAATCAATTTTATTTTATGCTTCGTAATTGTCTGATTATCATGTTTTCAGCTGAAAAATCTCACATTTTTCTCTGAAATCAACAATAGCATATTTCCTTGATAACCAGATATTTGATTTTCAATATTCACGCCTATATCACGTTCTCCTACTGGCCCATGATAGAATGTAGAAAGAAAATCTGTATAAGAAGGGCCCAGAGTACCAAGGGCCCCATGATAGGTTGCTTCGGGGAGTAATCGATAAATTCAATGCTTTACAACAAGTATACTCTTCAATGTCTATTCTCAAAGTAGCTCACATAGGGGAACTGCATGTATATGAGAGAACACTTACGTAGTAAACGATACACATAAAGGAATTAAATGTGCAAGAATATTTAAGTGTAGTGAATAATAATGGTAATAATGCTTCTTTTGCTACAAGAAACATGGCGTTGTTTATTATCGCTTAATACTCAGATGAATTACATGAATTGGAACCGTCTTCCTCTCATTAAGATTGCGAACTGTTTTTAGACCAATTCCCACATCATAAACATTACGAGTTATTTATATATGTTTAAAAGTGTTAACAATATAACCATCAACATGCCTAATAGAAAAAAGAGTAAACTTTCGAATAAATCTTATAGAGCAAGAGGAATGTCTTCTTTGCGAGAAAATGAGTCCTTGCATGAAAAACGACAAAAGTTAGACTTGGATGCTCAAAGACATGCCCACCAGCGATCTCATGAGCATCTCCCCGTGGTGTTTCTCAGGTTACGCTAAGAACCGCACATATGTCTTCCTAACCCAACCTACGGACGGGTAACCAGCTATAAATCTGGTTCAAATATAGATCCATCTGTTTCAAAACTTCAATCGGTTGTAAGATGGCGGAAATTATATTGATGTCACTAAATGCTTCCTACCCAAAAGAATAACGGAAATTCTGCGCAATGAACGGCATCCCTGCATGAAAATCGACAAGTGCACTAAGGATCACCACATATGTTTTATTTAGCAACCGAAACCAATGATTATGGCTAAAATTTATGCCGAAGGCGCAGTCCGGGATATGGATTCATAGGACAAATAAACATGGCTGCTGCTGCAAATGCTCCTTTTGACGTTATCAACCGCTGGATTAAACCCTATTCTCCAATCCGGATTAAGATACTAAACGCTCATATCAACGTTGAATTGTGCAACTAAATTAAGTCATTGAATGCAAATATATTTATGTACACAAGGGAAGCGATCAAGCTATTAATCACTCAGAAGACGGCTCATGAGAACCGGAGGGATGAGGTGACCACCTATCAACCAAGGTGATATTTAAGTAGTAATGAGTCTGCGTGGCCCATTTTTGAGTTTCCCGTGCATGCAAGAGGACCCACAGTCACTCACCTCTCCGTGCACCTGGAAATCAGTCAGCGTGTCTACTGCAATGGACACAACATACAAGATAGGTTACGAACTTCTCAAATGACCACGCCGATAGTTTTTCTTCAGGCTTTGTGGTTTTCTTACAAAATAAGTTCAATGTTTTTCACACCCGTTGAATTTCAACGGGTACTACCTTCCGCTAGTATTTTATAAATGTATTTCAAGGTAGCGTAAATTCTTCTTGGGATTTCCACCGGGTTACATTGGCAAAGAGTACCGACATTTCGACGGACGACTTGTCCATCGTCTTCAGGGAAAATTTAATATACCCTAAAGACGGTGGACGAGTCGTCCGTCAAAACGTTGGTACGTTTTGCCAATTTAACCCGGAGAAAATCCCTAGAAGAATTTACGGTAATAATTCGCCGGGAGTGTATTAAATCTTATTTCAGGGTAGTTGCAAAATGGAAACAACCCATCTGGAAGCGTTTGGGGAAAGCGTGGCTCTTTCTATTTCCCAGGTGTGTTCCGAAGGGCGTTTTATTCTTTTTAGGGTTACAAAAAAGTAAAGCTCGGATATTTAGTTGGAAGTAGGATTATGTATGAATTGTTTTCAGTTCTGTGATCCAATATTGAAAGTAAAAAAATGCCCATTTGTCAAAAGGTGTGTGTGTGTGCATAAAATTAAGTTTTTCAAGATATCATGTTTTCACTTCCAGAGCAATAAAGTTGGAAAGGAAATGTTCCATAAAAGTGTGGTGTGAAGGGTGAAGGTAGTGATTACACGTGTGTGATTCCACACGAACTATGTTCGATGAAATAGACAGGCGCAAATTAATAAAAAACATTCTACATACTGGAGAACTCGCAAGGACCCACAGTCAACTTCGGAGTTCAACATATATCATTATCGGCGCTATACAGATATTGATAGCTACTAGGATGGTTCTTAACTAGCTCATCACCTCCGAATCAAGGGTCCATTCTGAGTCGATCCTGCCACGAATCATGACTTATGCCCTATATTATCATCATCTAAAACTCTTCATATAACCTACCCTATCTCATGCCGTCCAAAAACCCCACTCTTATACTACCGCTTCCCCTCTACCCCAACATTCACTCTTCCATCACCCTCTTAAAAAGCCCAACACCCCTCACTTAACCCTCCAACCACTTCTTCTGCCTCCTTCAAATTTCCTCCATCAGCCTTCTGTCCATGTAAACTATATTTCATACATTTTTGATTGTTTTCCTCTCTACCAAACTCACCCTATCCATAATTTTAATTCTCTTATCTCGAATGTCTCCATCTAAGTTCATTCTCTGTCCTTATGCACATAGTTCCGGAACGACACAATTCAACGCAACGTTCTTCGCCATTCTTTTTTCACGCTTTAAATTAGGGTATATTTCACTCATTGATTTCTTTATCTCAGAAAACAAAACCAAGAGGATATAGTAAAAATGAAAGGTGATAAGGAGGCAGAATGGATGTAACACCAAATTTGTGAAGTAAAACTTGGTGACAAAGAGATATGGGATGCAAAAAGAGAGGGTTCAAAGATGAGGCTTCAAAATTCGGAAACAGTTTTTAAATAGACCGAAATATGGTGCTAAGGAGGCTGGATTGACGAAATCCTGGACATTGAAAGAAAAATATGGCGACGAAGGCACATGGGATGAGGAAATGGGAGGAATTAGATAAGGCTGAAAAAATTGTGACACATTACTTAAATGGACGGAACCAGTCCCAGCATCGAATTTTTCGCGGTGTGGTCCCAGCGGTCCTATCTCTCTCCCTCTCTCCTTTTTTTCTTCTCGCCTCGCCCGACGCCTTTTTCTCTCGGGTGTCGGTCGTCGTGAACACAGATCCCCTTCCCCTCGCCCACCTACCACCTTCAGAGCTTACTGCATTACGCATTACATCCCAAGTGCTATCGACCAGGAGATCTTCAGTTACCTGGACGAGGCTCGATTTAGTCTGTCTCGCTCTCACTTATAATTCAGCTCATGAACTCCTCACCATTACGGTGCCTCACCCTCTCGAAGCCCGTCGCGAACCTCCCGACTCTCCTCCCGGGAAGAATACTATTAAAGCACCCGGCGAGATTTCCTCTCCTCTCGGCTTTTTATTGTCGCGCCACCCGTAGTTTATAGCACCGGACCAAGTCTTGTTTCCTCTTCCAGCCGGGATATCTGCTTTTGTTTTGGCTAATGGGTTTTATGTTAACCGCAATATCTTCCTCCTCCTTCTAAGAAGCGTGGGGTCGGTCTCGCCCCTGCTGCGATATACTGAAGGGAGGGTTCCGACGAGCAAATCTTGAACGTTGATGTAGGCGGAGTTGTCTTTAACGACCTTTGGGTAAACCGTATTTTTATAGGATCCTGTAAGCAAATGAGATGATGAGGGATGAATACGGAGGATAAAATGACATATCTACTTTACCGACTACAGTGTCGATGAATTTTCCATGTGGTAAAGTTAGTGAGTTGAATTTGAAGGAATCAGTTGTGTAGGAAGCAGTGAGAAACAAGGAGTAAAGGGAGATCGAGTCATGTTCAGAAATTTTGCACATCGCAAAGCGACACGAATACAAATATGAACGAGTTTCCAAGGTATTAAGGTCAATTAGAGGGTTTTAAAATGCTATAGTTTGCTATAGCACTAGTTGTACCCACTTACAATATTTAAATCGAGATGCCTCACCGCTTGGAGTTATTTACAAGTTTTGGCATGTTAAAGTTACGAGGATTTAACTAAACACTAGTTATAACAAATTATACAATGATAAACGGGTAAATGTCCTTGCAGCAACGAGAGGACTAAGCTTCAATCGTCAATAACTACGCTTTAAAAAATGTTGAAATGCAAATAAATCAAAGAAAAGTTAAGGAATTAATGCTAAAGTAACGATTTCTGTTGATCAACTCACAAGAAAAATGTTATTGTCATCAATAAAACATTCTTGGGAATTTATTAGATGAATTTTATTGAGCAACATTTTGGAACCTTATTTACAAATATCTCTTGCTCTCGGCCAACGCCATTAGATACCTAATACAAATTCAAAGTAATGGCACTCCGTTTTTTTTACTTTGATTGCTCTTTCATTAAAATATATGTCTTCTACCAGCAATTTAAAAATTACTTAGGCCACTGGGCATCAGTGAAAGTGTTTGAATCCTGAATAACTTATTTGTTCCTCTCTTTATGTATTTTTGCGTAGGAATGCTGAACAGGTAGGTCGTTAATGAAGTACAGAATTTCCCACTTAAAAAACCTCTGGTTTTAAAATTTACGATTATTGCCAGTAAAAAGTTGTCCTATAAGTGGACCGTAGCAAAATCCAAATGGAGTGAACAAGTCGCAAGCTCCTCGGTTAACATTCCTCATAGTCTGCCGCTCTTTCCAACGGCATTTCTTCTTATTCGCCGTGGAGAGCCAGATATCCTGAGGCATTTAAAATGCATAATAATCAAATGCTTAACAGGAGCTCTTTCCTCACTTCCATTACACTCTACCCCGTCATCTTTTCCCATTCTTCTCTCTAGTTCTCTTTTTTACGCTGCCTTCATGACTTATTATCCAATCCATTTGGATAACAACTCCCTCCTCGAAAGAGGAAATCCTGCTTTAAAACTCAATTCATCTGTTTTAGTTCTATATATGCTGGATATGAGGTTTTTCTGCTGGTCACTGCATCATGTGTTGTGGTGAAACGAAATTTATGCAAATATACATCATATCACTTCACAAAAACTCAATATCAACGAAGGTGTTTTTCTTGTGTTCAACTAACCAGATATTTACTGTCACTAGCATTTATTGCAACCTTCATAGGCCATCTTGATGCACTTCACCGTGGCTAAGCTCCAATGAAATGACTGCGACCGCAGAGATTGTGTACTATAATTTTGTATGATTCTCATTATATATGCGTTATGTTCAGAGCGAAGAAGCTTTACTTTGATCCAAGTATTTAAAATGGCTATATGCCTCAAAGACAGGAGTAGTGGGCTACTGACCAGAGATATCGGAAGTTTGAATTCGGTTGAGGCCACCTCCATTGCCATGTACATCAAATCCCAAACTGGGTGAGTTTACTGAGAATTTGATCTTTCTAGAAAACAACCGCTGGCACCAGAGAAGTTGCTGGTAAATTACCCTAATGAGTAGATTTCACTTCAAATCATGGAACTTGGTGAATTCTATCAACACCGATCAAGTCAATCTTCACTTGTTGAAGCTTGTGTTGGTGGTGGCGTGTCTTTTATTCTGCAAACTTCGTGATAGCATAGAGTAATCATACAGTGTCTGCCTGTTCTCGCCCAAAATTCCAATCCTGCGAATCCTGCTTTTCAGGGGAGAGTCGCCGAAGGGGGCAGAGGGGACGGACGAGAGGTGACTGGCTAGAAGTGAGCACATTGAGGGGAAGGGGGAGAGGGGAGGAGTATTCGTCCTAGAGAGACTCGGTTGCGGCATCAGGGACATCAACGTCATCTGTCGACGAATAGTCGAAAGAAAAAAAGGTATAGCAATTCTCTCTAGCCCTCTGTATTACTCTGTGGTAATAGTAACCGTTGAAATTCAATGGGAAGAGGAAGTAATAAAATAAGTAGGATAAGATTACAATGACTGTTTCAGTTTGGCGTGAAAAACGCAAACACCATGTTTCAGTCATTGAGTAACATGGGGAGGTTGGGGTAAAATACATTTCAGCTAAAATGTTACGTTAATGCTCTTATTGGTTACTTAACCTAAGTTGTAAAGACATAAGTACCAATTTTAAGCCTAGACTGGAGTTTCCAAAGAAATTAACATTAATATTGCTGAAATAACAGCAATATTATTTATATGGATTTTAATGCCTAAAAGCGGGTTTTCAGGCTAAAACGAAAATAATAAGAAAAATCACATGTAAATATCAATATCATATACTCTTAGCTATCCGATAGTGAAAATTTCATTCCACTATCATAAGTGCAAGTAAAACGTTACACTGAATCCAATGATTTTATTATGAAAGTAAACAAATGCGGCGTAAAAATTTACATAGTTGTTTCCAGATTCTTCTACCTTGCGGGTCTGTTTCTGGCCAGGACCCGTATTTTTGTCAAATTTCAATTTGGTAAATTGCTCACACTTAAGTCATTTAAAAACTGGCATGACTGACCGACGGACACTTATGCATTAGAAATTAAGAAAGTAAGTCCCTACAGCGCATTCGACGATTTTTACACCATCGGTACGAAATATCTTCAACTGCCAACATATCAACATCACCAATAGGAATATAGGGATACATTCGAAAGGCCTTCATTCCAAGATCCATCGGAGGGAAAAGCGAGGCAGCCTGGGAGGTGGATAGACCGCGTTGGGAGGCGGTGGGAGGTCAGGCGGTTTGGGGAAGAATCGAAATGGGAGAGGTCGTGTAGAAAGCGTGTGTATATAAGGAGTGGGCGGCCCAATGTGGCGGCGGGAAGAGGGACACATCGAGACGAAAACAAGAAAAATAAAGGACCCAAACGGATTGGATTCGGTAGCTGTGGGAAGGGTCGTACGTGTTTCGCGGCGATCGACAGTCGGGGAATAATTAGTTCCTCCCGGCGGATAACTAACGAGGTGGAGTTCTGGCGTGTGGTGGGTGGGGGAGAGACACAGGAGGAGGAGAAAGGGAAGGATTGGAGGGGGTAGGGGAAAGGGGTGGAGGTAGGGGGTGGAGGAGGAGGGTTCGAGCGCCCTCCTCCCTCTCCGCCATTTGTGTATTCTCTCTAGGGATTTTCCAGTGTCTGGCAAACATACCTTTTCTATCAATTGATGTTTTTATTTCATCCGAATTTCCATTAGGTGTATCAGCCCTGAGTTTTGGGCGCTCCAACTGCTCAGGCATTATCCAGTCGTTAACCTTGTGGAAAACAATGCATTCAGGCGACCTTTTAGTAACAAGGCCGGCGCGTTACCAACCAGGCTGCCGCGTGGCACAGATAAATGTTGATGCCACAAGTTCTAAGAAACTTAGGCTTAACTATATGCTATTTGATTGAAATACTAAGATTAAAATTTCAGCTATCCAGACAATTCCCTAAATTTCATCATAAAACCCAGTTATATCATATAATACCCAGTTATGGAATGATTTTGTAATACTTTTTATCAGTATGTTCATTACTTTTAAAGCTACCTAATACAATGAATAAAGTAGCGGAGGAACCAGTAAAACAAGTACTTCACCAACATGAGCAAGAAAACGTGAATTTATATTCCTGAAAGCTTTAAAGAAGTGCCTGCGCTCTCGGGCCAGATGTTACAAAGATATGTCGTTCGGACATTGAGGAAGCCATTTTGTGATTACACGGGTGAATATGACGTTTACTTAAGAATCATAAAAAAATAATACTTCACTGCAAAGCCTGTCACCCCTCATTAATGTTTATAGAAAATCTTGTGCATAGCTTCTCATGAAAAACAGATGTTCATGAAATTCAATAAAAAAATAAAGTTTTGAATCAGAAACATTTTGTAACCTAAAAACTCCATACTTCCGTCTTCCGTAGTAGTACATTCTTTGTGTCAATAGATGACCACCAGGGGCTAGGCTCTCGAAGACTTCCACTCGAAGAACCTTCATACAATCCATGTCATCTAAAATATTGATATTGCCCAGAAGAGAGATGAAATAATTGGGAAGTGATACTGACTAGTACAAGCAAATAAATTTTAATCAAGCGTTGCCTGAGATAACCAATGCTTGCGTAACGAGGCCAAATATTCTGCTTAAAAATTGAATGGCTGGAGTGTGAATATCGTGTGATGAGGCAAATTTGAATAAAATGAAATGTGATAGAATCTCCTCCACATTTTTGATGTCATAATTTGAACAGCCTCAGTTGAGGAAATTCTAAATAATAATATCATTGTTATTAAGCTATATTAGGGCTAATGAGTCCTTTCTTACGATCAAATCACTCTACACTACAATGAAAAACCATGTCAAATGTGGTGAAAAACCCAACGAAGTGGGACTCGGATTCACGACGATTGAATTAGCAGGTAAGGACTTAAAACCATTACCGGAGGTTGCCAGATTCAACAAAAGTGAAGATGTTTTAACACAGTCAGCGATTTGATCCTAAAAGCAATGGAGCTTAAGATTGATCTTGGGACAAAGTTGATTGGTTGTTTAGGGGAGGGGACCAAGAACTGAGGTCATTTGCGCCATAGAGGATAGCTGGGTAGGTTGGTAAAATCAGGTTTAAGGAGAATCGGTGGAGAAAAACCCAGCGTCGAAATTAGCCCTCTGTCAAAAAACAACTTAACTGTGTTCCCCTTTGCGCCGCACTTGAATTGTTCTTCACACATCACTCAAGTAGAGACCGGAATTTTCATTGAAAAATCTCCGCCACATCCGGGATTTGAACCCGATCTCTCGGTATGGGAAGCCATCACACCAACCCAATACGTGGTGCGCTTGACCCCTGGGATTGATTCCACGAAGAATCGGAAAGTTTGAGAATTTCCCTAGAGACCCCTCAAAGACATCCCTCCCCGAATGCCTGTCGGAAACTTGTCTATTTTCAGGAATTTTTTCTAAATTGTGTCCAACGCAGCTACCGTATCTGTTTTGGTAGTGGGCAGGAGGGAGGATAATAGGTAGGGGAAGGGGATTGATGGGGTGGGGAGGAACGCAGGACGCCGAGAGTTAAAAAGAATCGAGACAAGGAGAGTCACTTAGGGGCCACGATCTCCCTCGTTCTTTCCTCCACTCTTCCTACCCCGGGTCGGTGGGAGAGGAGATAAGGGAAACAGAGGAAGAGGAGAGGGATGGGAGCGAGGGGAGGAGGAGGGATAGAGGAAAGAGAGAAAAACAGATGAAAGAGAGGATGCGGAGGTTCGTGTCCTCGATTTTTACGATCCTGTTCCGAATCCGTGGGGCCGATTGAGACCGCATTAAAAGGGCAATGGCATTTTGAAATATTGACGCAATTTAAAATATATTAAAAACGCTGAAATATTCGTTTAATTAGCTTTCTGGCAGATAAAATGATGATGTATGTCATTGCAGAATACAGTAAAAATGAGAGGATTTTGAAATTTAGTTCTGGCCCTCACTAGCCTGGAAATATTGGTCAGAAGGGTGGCAAGTTAAGTGAGAGACATGTTATTTGACTATGTATGTACATACATGAAGGGAGCCAATTCGGTGACGAAAATGAAAATCGCAATAGGACATACCATTTTCAGAGTATAAAAAGCTCTTCTGGGTTCTCATTCGCTTTTGAGGACTGAGAATTGTTTATCTTCCAAAAAGGGAAAATAAGTTTGATGATAATATTAGTTCTGAGCTCTTAGCAGTATACTAGTATAATTGAATTTAGTTCTGAGGTTAATGACATGATCACGGCTACACTGCTCTTGTGTAAGGTCATTTGACAGCATAAGCACATGTTGAGAGTGATATGGGGAAGACATATTAGTTCAGTCAACGACCAAATTCATAAATTATTTCGTTACTTGTGGGTTTATTGACACACTTCACCGGTATAATACATTACTTTAATTTGACAGCAGCTTAAAACCTCGCACCGTTGGGAGCGACTATTGGAAAACGACTCAACCCAAGTTTTCCGAAATCCTATCATTACATGAGGCTTGGTATATGCATTAACCATTAGTGGCATCTTCAGTTCTGTGGAGTATATTTATTCCGCATCCAGGCCGTATTTTTTCAGCAATGTGACCAAGCGTGATGGAAAATTAAAGCTTTGGAACTTGAAATGCTGTACGATTCTCGAACATTTGAATAAGAGGAATACTTTTTATTAGACAGATCCGCAACTGTCAAGTAAATAGTAAGAGATCATTAATTTTTATCATTCCTTATCCCATGTAGCCCTGATAAGCTTCCGAGGACGTAGAAAGTCCGACGCTAACCTTCTGCGTATATGCTAATTCTAAAGAAAAACAATCGCAATAAATGTGTGAGACATAATGAAAAGAACGCTCAGGAGATTTTCAGAACTAATTTTCAAGTAATCGCGCAAAATGCATGGGAATATTTCATTATCATGCATGATATGACGAAACCACATTTACCACACATTCTTTATAGCCTTGTCATTTTCTTCTAAGTTGGAGAGGCATAAGCTTGCATCATACTTCTCATGCCGCATGATAGGTGAGTAAAGGGGGATTTGAACGCCAACCATTAATTAATTATGCCTAATTGTGGGTGGTTACGAAATTACTCAAGGAAGTGTTTGCTAAGAAAAACATGGATTTATCTAAATTCAATAAATCAGAAATTGTGGTGCGTTTAACCTAGTTTTTATCTCGAGAGGAAAACGGGTATGCAAATAAGTCTATTAGTTTGGAAGTTGCCTTTCCGTTTGAGAATCACCTTTCGCTATTATAAGCTGTCTCATGACACCACTGGGTAGATTGATTTAGATGATACTAACCGGCATATAGAATTTGTTTAGCTAGTTGTGGGGGTCATTTATCATTTCTAACACCCCTTTTATAGAAGACAATAACCAATTTTGTATAAATGCCAGATCTTACAAGAATTAAAAATAATTTAATAAGTCTATTTGTTTGGCATTTGAACAGCTGTGTGGTACCAAAATATTTTTGATATTTAAGTTGAATGTGACAATCACTATCCTGTTTTCGCATTTTCCAAATGTATATATCTTGCCGAATGTTTTTAGAAGTAGGGAAACACTTCCTTAAAATATATGTATGGAGCATGTAATTACGTGTGAAAGATAAGCAGCATGATGAAGAATTAAATTTATAATTATAAAAGCAAATGGGTGGAGTGGTCACCAGTGAAGGCCAGCAGCGAGTTCGAAAGGAAAGAAGTTAGGTAAGCAAGCACATTTGGAAAGAACCAACGACGAAACATCCTCTTAAAAACAGCCCTGGAAGGATACATAAATGGAAAAAATTATCGAGGAAGGTCATGGATGGAATAACAGGAACAAATTATAAGGGACGTTAAAATGAAGAATTATGGATGTGAAAAGTGGTTGGCTGAGGTGTGGAGAGCTGGACAAAGCCAATCTTTGGATTGATGGCTGGTGGTGGTGACATCTTCGCTGACTCGCGAACTGCATTGCTCTGATGGAGGAATGGTGTTTTATTATTTTCATTTAATTACTTTAAAAATTGCCCGAATACTGACATTAAAAACTAATGCAATCCGCGGATATCATCAAATAACGATATACATGTATTTCAAACAAAACCTGTCGATAACATAACATAAAAAATAGTTTTAAACAACAAAGTTGTGGGTCTTTCCGGCACTCAATATGCCTCGAGAAACAGTGGGAAAAGTTTGTAGGCGATCAAAGATTGAAAACAGAAAATATGCTATGATCACAATTGCATATGTATTCTAACACAATCGCACCAAAACACGATCGTATCAATTTCGACGTTTCTACAGAGAAGCATATTATAGAAAATTAGGGTCACATAATATTAGAGGTTTATGTAAACAAACAAAATCATGATGCTAGAACCTCTACGTATCAGAGCCAAAAAATCTCAATCGAAATTAACACGTAAGACATCAGTATCTAGTTTGAGCTAGTTACACTTCTGATCATTACCAAAGATCAAAGGACGTTGAGGACTTCAATTCCCCATGTTTCCACAGGATTGCACAATTTAGGCGGTTACCCTAGGTTACTCTTTTTCAACGAGTAACCTGGTGGATTCCTTAAATATTTTAACACATAAAAGGTTAATGGAAAATTCATGAAAAGGACAGATGGCAATCCACCAGTTTGGAAATTCCATGTAAGGGAGCGGATTGAAACTTAAGCAAGTAAACGTACATTTCATGAACGCTTTTAATTTCTTAATTTACCTTCAATAGGATGATAAAGGCCAATGAATTAGAGAACGAGCACCGATGAACAATTCTCGTCTTTAAGACGTGAATCGATGAACAATTCTCGTCTTTAAGACGAGAATTGTTCATCGATTTAAACTGTATCTTGAAAATGTATCCCTTGCCTTAAACTTGAGTATATATTCACGCCACCCAAAGAAATGCATGAGTTTTGAGTAAAAAAAACCTTTCTCGGAGTAAGCACTTGATGTTTTAAAGGCCTTAAGGGTTTACTCGGTACTCAGAAAAGGAGTACATTCGCATGTATTGTGGAAGGGTGGAAGAAAGGGGGACAAAAAGTTCATTTGGATTGAAAAAGAGGACAGGAAAGCGGAAAATATATTATAAAAATAACAAAATGAAGCAATGTAAACCACAGGTTTTAATGTTTTGCATCAGAACTTTGATATTTGTCTTGAGAAATAATTTCTTTCAATACTTCTGGATTGATTCTCAAAAATGTGTAAAAATCAACGAAAGACGGAATATCTTTTACAAAATTAACATTAAATCTATTCCATTCTTTTGTGTACTGACTCAAAGTTGGATGGAATAAACTTTATATTTGCATTGCAAGGAGGAATTGAAAAGAAAAAATGGGAAATTTTCAACAATTCTGATTGGAATTCAGTATTTTTTGAATTAGCAAAATATTTAGCCCGCTTTTCATGTCTAAGCATGTTTTAAAAGTTTTCATTATTCATTTGATCCTCAAAAAGTCTTCAGATAGTTAAATTGGTCAAAACACTTATCACCATCAATTGGTAAGCCTTTGTCAATAAAGTAGAAAATAAAGCAATCTAAATAATTTCAATTTGGTTCTGCATTCATTTTCATACATATAAAACAGGAAATGGATTTCGCATGGTAAGGCCACTATATGCCATGCAATTACTTTAGGTACAGATGTTTTTGTATCAATAGATGATTTTTCACATTCAACAAGTCCTTTATCATGTTATTGCACAGCACTCCCTTCACTCTCAATGGCGTGAAGTTGGGATCCATCCGTTTAAAGATATTTTTTGACTGACATCCGGAACTTCTGCAGCTGATTTATTTTCCCTCCCAATTCCTTTTTTAAAGTGAATGGAATACACCCATAAGTGATTGCATGGATCAAAGAGGAATATCACTACATTCATATTCAAAGTAAGTTTTAATCTCAATGGTATAAGGTACAGATAATTAGCCTGTAATGCTGGAAACATATTAATGAGTTTTTTAATGCTTCGAAATAATGAAAGCCATTTTGTCTTGTTGAAAGAAGCTGTCTGTATAGAACCTCAACAAACTCACAGTATTGCTAAGCTCTCTAGTTCGGAACGTATATCTACGAAAACATTGGTAAAATCCAGTCTCAATGTTATCTACAATTTCCCTAAGTTCTGAAGCATTCTAAAGAAAATAGTTCAAGATATGTGCAGGGCATCCCACTCCAATCAGTCTTATTATGCACCAATTTCTTTAATTTCACAAAGTTTTTCTTCTATTGCCCTTCTTAATTTCATCTTAGCCCTCCAAAAGTTGCATTGCAATTGTCCTTTGTGAACGCTATAAATTTTTCAGCCCAACGATTTTTTCAAGTTTCTTAAACATACGTAGAAATGGTTTCTGCAGTCTCACTAGGAATATTTTGAATTTGTTTGTAATCCTCCTGCCCTTACATTAAAAAACTGAACTTCAAACCCTGTTTTTAGGACCATGATTACTTCCAGCAGTTGACATTCCACATTATGCAAATTTATTTGAAAGTTTTTAAAGTAACATTCTTAAGCAACATTTTCTTTAGAGAATGATATGCGAGTACACCGTTCGCAATGGCATTATGTTCTAGCGATGTAAAATCTTTTTGCTAAATATTTTACATAACGGTAGTACTATGTTGTGAAATTTGTAACTGCTATGATTTTTCAACAGTGTGGAAAGATAAGGTGCCCTCTACAGAAGCCAGATCATATTCTGGTTTACCAACAGCTTTGACAAAAAATCTGTATCCTTTCCTGAAGAGGCCTCACCTCGAACTACTTTCTAATGTTTCTCAGTTTCAAGGAGATGCTTGAAATCATCAGGCGCATTATTTACTACTGGAACATATGCTCTCATTCTGCAAACTATACATTCAGCTTCCCATTCTCGGCTATATACTAAACATGGAAACTTCTTCATTTTCTCTTCTGTACACATGAACTTTGGCATCCTTTTTGGCAATTTAATGGAAGCATAGTCTTTAAAATATTCATTTTCACAGCTAAAAAATAATAACTAAATTTATTGTAATTAGTAAATAATAAATTTTATTACGGCTAGGTTAGTTTTATATGCACGCCTAATGTAATATAATTGCAGAACGCTACCTACAAGTATGTAGGCATAAAGATGAATACTAAAAAGTTTTGTATTTACGATGATAAACAGTGGTTTAAAAAAGCTAAAAACTCAGCATTAAATGTACAATTTTTTGATGATTTTGATTGATTTGTCCGATAAAAAGTGTTTCGAATTTCGTCAGCAGAACACAACTTTCTATTTATTTAGTGTGTACGTAGCTCAAGACCTCGTTTTCATATACTTCGCTCAATTGAATATAGCCGTGCTAACTGCTGTTAGAATTTATCAAGATTTATTTGACACGCTGGAAATCTTGTAATTTATATTTTTTCTAGCACACCGAGTGATCTGTACTTGTTATCCCCTCTACAAACAAAATAATTGCATCACCAGAGCTTTAAAAGTTTATATATGCGTGAATTTTAGAGCAAGCATGGGTTGGTAACGCCTTCAACGAACTATCGTAAATTAAGCGTCGACAGGGTCTTCTACACCTGACAAAAAGCTACACGACAATTTGAATTGACGAATCGTCTTTATATTTCTGAAAAAGATTCTGCATCTCGTAAATCAAAGGTTTTAGTCATGGTAGCATAAAAGAAAATGTTATATGATATAAAATTCCGGACATTTAAGAAACTGATAATATCCTCCCGGACAAAATATTTAGACAATCATCCGGATAAATCCAGTTAAAAGAGGATGGTTGGTAACCTTTAAGCTCATATTTTGGCCAAAGATGTTGTGATCGTTTGTTTAGCACCGATGAAGGAAATATCTATCGATTCCCATGTGAATTTCCCCACTCGTTGAATACCGTTCACGTAGTCAGTTCTGAATTGGCCACCGTGAAAAACTTCTCGTTTCTGTTATCACCATGCACGATGTCAATTATTCTATTTATACCTACCAGTGCACAACTGAGTCCTAGTGGTTTTGATAAACGACATCATCCGAAATTATTCACACTATCATCGACTTAGAAAATCAACTGTTCGGTCGTCATCCAGATGCAGATCATCTTTTAGAAGAAATAGAATTCCACTTAAACAAAATCATTCCACAAATGGAAGTAAAATTATTATGATCAAAATATCAAGTAGAATGCGATAGCAGAATGATTATATTGAGCAGATTTAACTGATAAAATAAGGAGAGAATGACTTGAGCTAGCAGACTGAATTATCTTTTTGGTTTGAAAATGGTAACAGTAAAATATGCTGATGGACAGACTGGCTTTGGGAATATTAAATGTTGTGAGATAGAATATAGTATTCTGGCCAAAAATGCGATGGCTATACAAATTTGGGTATCGCTCAAGGAAATAGCCTAGATTCCTTGCAAATTCTCCAACTCATTGCTTGTCGTTCACATTGGCGATTAACTGTTCAGAATTGACCTCCACGGAGAAATTTCTCATCTCTTTCATCACTAGGCAATACTTCAATTATTCCGCCTCGGTATACCTACCAGTGCACAACTGTGACCTTGCGGTTTTGATAACCGACGCCGTCCGAAATAATTCGACCTGGCATCGACTTGGAAATTCAACCCGGCACCGATACGACCGCGGCGAGTCCATTGGTAGTTGGCGTCGCATGATTGGCTGGGCGTCTCATCGGTGACCGTGACTCGAAGTGAGGCCGTGCAGCGGCAGCTGCCGCCACTCCACCGAAGGAGTCGTAAAGTCATCCAGTGCTCCTCCAGCGGAGAGTGGAGAGGCGTAGCAGCTTTTTGAGGTGCCACTGCCGTGCCGGAGGACGACTTTACGATGGCCATTAAAGGATCGGGGCCCTTGGTTCCGCGTTAACCATTAAAATTGAGACCAACTGTTTGAGACCGGATGGGCCATTATGCTCTCGGCCATGTGATTTATACGATTTTCTCGGGAGGGAAGAAACCAAATCCTGAAGCTAGTCAGCAAGAAAAATATAAACTTACGAGGATGATTTATTGTTCGGAGGTATAAGTACATGAAAAGGCAGTTAGCAACTTATATCAACTCCGCCATTAACCCGCGTAATTTATTTACGGTAGAAACTTTTTCTAGACTTAGAATGCTTGATTGGGTTTTCCCCACTAATTACGTATTCATACAGTCTTTGAGCAAATTAGGGAAATCTTCCGCCGGTGTTAAGTCATTAACTTTTATATGTGGTAATCGAGATAAATGTCCGTTCTCTTAACTGGCAGAAGTATGTGCACTGGTGTTTCACCGTGGAGCTGATTGGAAAGGCCTAATTGCACAGCGATGCATTAGGAAAATACTGAATCAATTTATTTCATAATAATGTAGGAGAACAGTGAATTACTTATCATTCGAGAACTTTGCTCAACCACTGTGAACATGAATTTACAATTACTAGAATTACCTGTACGCCCGCAATGCTGATTCATGGCCTTAAACACGTTTTAATCAATAACATTCATCACGCTAATAAGCAAACAGCAAGTCGGCTAGTTATTTCCCACCGATTGCGCCTTAAACTCTCGTGGATAGAAATATCATCTAAAAAGATTAACGACCCCTACACACTACGACTAGATTAAACATCGTGCGGGCGATAATTCTTTCCCAGCATTAAAGCGGTTAATTTATGTTCCATACTAGATCAGTAGCAAGACAGTATTTGTAATATAGGGACTCAATTCATTGAGCATAGCTTGCCAGACACCTTCCGGCGAAAGTTTATTCAGCATTAAATAAATCTACTTCGAAAGGCAGCCGTTTAACCTTATGCAAACTACGCCGCAATTGCAATATTTCATTTGTTTTGCATAGTAGGTGCGTCGTAAAAACTAGTCGTGGCCCCAGGGGTCCATTGAACCAACAAGGACGCATGCGCTATAGCACCTCCATTGGGTAGACTTCGAGATTGGGCAAATATGTCGCGGTTTTATCTCTCGAGAATATTTCCTTTTCAGTCGCTTAAACAGTGACGATGTCGGAGAAAAGCTAACCACGCTCTGATAATGACGCTACACGTTAAAACAAACCTAATCACCCACAATCGTCTCTCGAATTGAAATGACATGTACTACGCGGCACTGCGAGTTTTATTTTTATGATTTACTGGTTTTGGCTGATAGAAACTTTGACTAGATTTCTTCCCAATCTTATGGAGCTATTTAACTAAAGTATACTTTTAAATTTTATTTGATATGCCGCATCGTATATGATTTTTTCCTAGCTTTCACGTCACTTTTTTAGTTTTCACACCACCACCTCGAAACCGGATTGCTACCTCCGTAGTCGTTTTATAGCCAATCACATTTTGTGCATAGGTATTTGAATTTCAGGAGCGATTTCAATTTTTGAAATCAGGGGTGTGAAATTTCATTATTAGGGGATGATGAGTGAATATTTGCCTGAAATAATGGAAATATTGCCTAAAATTGAATATTTCCTTATAATTAATTTAATTAAAGCTGATTTTTCCGTTGAAGTATATTCAATGGATATAAATGAATCTGTAGATACTAGCCATCTGCTTTCAGTACGCCAGTGATTCTCTTGGATTTAAATCTATGACTTAGCATGTGCTTAATTACAATGAATTAAATATCTAACTGAACTAAAATAGACTTTTTATACAATAATAATGCGGCAAATATTCGCCTCGTTTCCCGCACTGCTATCACTAATGCTTCAGTAACGGCGTTCAATACCAATGCATGCCGCGGAAGGGCAGGAAAGTCTCTTTTGCCCTTAGTTGACTGACGTATCACCTTCTAAATTATCATCTAAACACCTTTCAAGCATTCTTCAATATACGTTATGTTGACCGTATTCAACTAATCTTGTGACCACGGAATGCGCATATTTGTGATTTATAGTTTTCACATTTGCCACTGGAAAACCCTGGCACCACCTTCAGAAATAGCAGAAAAGAGCGGAAGGACGTTTAAGATCACTAGAACGTAGAGTGTAGGGTTCACACTACGCGACACGGGATACGGCCGTAGACTCTTAGATTGAGATCACGGATCCTGAAGAGGTGAGTGCTCCTAAAACGGGGCGAAATTGTGGCAGTGTTTGTATAGGTGGTATACGCAATGTACATCTTTTCTATTCTTGTTATGTGACTCAGCAATGGGTAATAAAGGCCTACTTGACTCCGCGTTACGTTGGTAATGACACCTTCACTCAAGCATCGAACCACGGAGAATTGCTTCGGAGCTTCATTTCAACTAGTTCACCTTTTGGTAAGTGCTAACTGTCCCTTTTTAAGACAATTTTACGTTACGATACGACAACTTTTGTTTTATTTTATATTTTGCTAGCTGTCCACCAAATTTTCCGTTTCCTACACAATCAGGATGGCCGATCGGGCTAAGGCGCCAGATTCAAGAATATTCCTTGCTTGTTACCCACGAGTGTTATTGAGCGTTCTGGTCCTCATACGACGATGTGGGTTTGAATCCACTTATTGACAATTTTTATCTGCGATAGCGTTGACAAATTTCATATTTCAAGGAATTTTTAAAAATAATTCTGACCTTCTCTACTAACCGTTTCACTTTTAAATAAGGCTAATGGATTTGACTTTTCTATGTTGAATTTAAAATTCTATCGCTCATTTGCCATTTTCAAGGCAGCGATTTCCTTTAACTATGCCAAAACGACAGCGTTTATCAGGGATGAGGTATCAAAATCAACATAGCGCTAAGACAAGTACAGATCAGCGATTTCCTCCCGAACAAATTAATCGGCTAATCGGGCTAATATGGTGGAGAAAGTATTGGTTTAACATTCCGAGGGCCCAGGTTCTAATGCTGACAGTGGTGGAGATATTTTCTAGGAATCCCAATATTTACTTTGGTGATGTGTGGAGAGCACTTCAAGTACGATACTCCATCCTTCGGATGGGACGCTAAACTGTACTACCCCTGTCGCCTTTGTTAAAATCAGACTAATTCCGACGCCGAGTTTCTCTCCAGCCTGCCCCCATTCTCCGAATGAATCTTCCTCCTTTCCCTTACCACCTGCCCTCGATGGCGCAAATGACCTTAATTGTCGGTCGCCAAACCTTAATTGCCTCCGAAGATTATACGAAGCAATAAATTACTGAGTATTCATTCATTAAAAGTCACAAAGAACTTTTTGTTCAGTAATTTTGTTGGTACAAAGCGTTTCACAGTGATAGGGCTTCGTCAAGTACATCTTCAGACATCACGGTAAAAAGCGTCGCACTAATAAAATTAATATGGAAAAGTACATTGTGAGTTTTAATAATATTCATGTATACGATTTCCACGAAGCCTGAAGCAAAAGTGTTTAAATAAATAAGGTATAAAATATCCAAACAATTGCAACACAAATGAAATTTCTGCCATACTTTAACTATAACAAATGACGCCAACTCTCCACCAGCAAAACGTAATTGATCATCAAGTGAGCCTGAGGGTGCGCAATTGGAATTCGAAAGAAAGAGTATCGGGAAATCTCTCCTTTGCCATTTGAACCCGGGGTTCGGAGAGCGGAAGGTGACGTCACCGCCTTCCAGAAACGGCTTCCCCTTTCAGTCTCAACCTTATCTCCTCGACTTCCACCTTCCGATTCGCCCCCGTCGAATATCTCTAAATCCTTCTCCATTCGGGGGAAGAGATGAGGATGCAAAGAGAGGGAGTGAGAGAGAGAAGGGATATCTCGAGGAAAAAACAACAACGGCCGACTCAAACCATCACATCCTTCGCTGCGCACACGTGACAAACTCCCGCCATTACTCCGCGGTATCGCGATCGTCTTGGGCGCTTGCCTACGCTCTTTCTCCTCCACCCCTCATCCCCCTCTTCAACGCTCCTTCCCTCTCTTCCCTCCCCCTTAATTCGGAGCGTCCCA
This sequence comes from Pyrrhosoma nymphula, assembly GCA_963573305.1. Taxonomy (NCBI): domain Eukaryota; kingdom Metazoa; phylum Arthropoda; class Insecta; order Odonata; family Coenagrionidae; genus Pyrrhosoma; species Pyrrhosoma nymphula. The sequence continues at coordinate 127,430,321 of OY754328.1, forward strand.
CGGCTCACGACGTCCTCGTGACCGGCGATAAGTGTTTGCGGAACGGGCTCAAGGGGGCGGGAAGGGGTGTGGGGGGGGGGTGGGGAGGCGAGACAAAGATTTTCCCCATTGCCTCCCTTTGCCCAACCACCCTGCGCAACTCCCGACGCCGCAATGGGCCGCCTCATCGGCCGACATCTCCATCCCTCCAATTGATCTCACTCACTCCACTGGAGTTCACCCGAGGAGACGTTTTTATCCAGACTGGTGTGTTTTGTTCACAGGGGTGAGACGCGGGGTGGATAAGGGTAGTTGGGGTGGTCGGGGCCGAGATGGGGGGAGAGAAGGGGATCTTCCACTCGCTTCAATTTTAGTGGCCCACGTTCAAGAACAGGTAGGACGCTCCACCGCAGACTGAGATCGGTGTATTTTTTTAAAATTTTCGTGTTACTCCATGCTACTAATATACCTTGTAGGCAAATACCACTGTATCACTGGCTTATCTCGATATGTATGGAACCACAGAACGTATTACAATGAAATTTGTCCCATAGACACATCTTGAGCCCCAGGAGTTTACGCAGAAAGTTTTCTAAAATAGCCACTCTAAAAGGGTTTTTCAATAGCTGAACGTGTATTGCGGGTACGGCACAAGGAAAATTGCAGAGGCAAAAGAATAGCTATAAACTACTATCAAACCAGGATTTTATATATTACTCATATTCCTTCCATGGTTTTAAGAGCGTAATTGCCCTAGAAATTCCTCCTATCAGAGGAAAAAGCACTGCATAAATTTTTATTTTCAAAACAAGTAAAAACGCAACAACAATCTAGCTTTGCGGCGAAATGATCAGCTAAGTTAATTTTGTACAGTTTAATTTGGTCAACTGTCTCTGGGTAGCTTTATATAAGTGATATGTAATTTAAAAAAAGGAAAAACAGCAATTCGTATACATTGTCAGCATTAGAGCAATAGAATGCGCAGAGTGAGATAGGACAGTAGTGGACGAAAAGAGGATAACGAAGTTGTTTAATATCATCACATTTTAAAGTTCCATACTTTTCATGCACGTATTTTTTTGGAAACGAAAATGGCTTCAACTCGTGACATCATCAAGGACGTTCAGGTCAACCAAGGTCGGCTCCGAATAATTTTGTGAATTAGCTAACAAAGTGATGATACCCAGCATGAATGTAAGTAGGTAATTTCCTCACAGTGGATATGACATTCTTTCGTGCTGTGTATAGATGTGTCATCAATCTGGTTACGCCTGCCACACTATTTTCCCGTAGATAAATTTGAAATTTCATGAGCTCAGAATGGAAATCGATGGAACACTCAGAAAAAATTGATTATACGTAGAAGTCAAATCTCATTTTTGCGGAAGACTGGTAAAGAAGCTTTTTACTCAAGGAAATAAAATACTTATGAAATAAGGTGGAGTTCAAATTAGTTTTCAAGAAATTAGCAAATTACTGTAGTTATTTAAGGAAGTATCTATGAGTTAAGTAAGATCTAATTCTTTCCTGGCAAATGTTGAATGTGAATTCTTCTCTAGCTAAACACTGGATCAGATACTCCATCTCCGCCGACGTTTCGATGTTCGACTCGCTCATCGTCTTCAGGGCTATGTTGATTCATCATATACATGGAGACGATGAGCGAGTCGCACATCGAAACGTTGGCGGAGATGGAGGATCTGACCCAGTGTGCAACCAGGGAAGAATTGATATTCAGTGTGAGTTAGGTCTTTATAAATAGTGCTATAGTCGGCTCATCGGGCTGGGGTAGAATAAGTGACTACTAATAAATTTAATCGCGGATTAATCGGGCTTTGGCGACTTACGTCACCATTTTAAATCAATTACGAATGTAATAAAAGTTAAATGTTATTAAATGCTCGTTATTTGTTTAGACTATCACTGCCTCGATATTACCTCCTATAGACGTACCTTTTTTACGTAACATCCAGGAAGCTATGTATTGATTTCAGCCTTTGACTAGTTTACGGGAATTGTAAACAATTTTCTACGGGTTAGTGAAAGGCGAACTGATTTATTATCGCGTATTACAATTGTGGGAGAGAAACGATCGTGAAATGTTGTGTACGTTATTTTGAATACCTCGGTTAGAGTATGTCCTGTACCATATGATTGCTGCAGCAAATTTTATTTTTATATTTACGAACTCATCCTGGTTAGTTTTAGTTTCATTTGAAAACTAACTTACTTTTTTTGTTGGGGAGTTGATTTTGCTTTGTCTTTTTTTATTGATTGTGAGGGGTCTGTTGAAAAAGAGGTGATTTTTGAGGGATTTCTGGCAAAAAAATGGACTGGTAAAGTCGTGACGTGAAATTACTTTCCAAACAACATTTTCCTGTATATTTAGCATTGACTTAATATTTATTTGGAAAATATTGCCTTGCTGACCAGTTGCTCGTGACGCAATGCTTTACCAGTCCATTAGCTGACGAGACTCCTCTCCGGAAAGCTGAATTTAAAGATGAATAAGTTGACACTTATTGGACAGTTTTGATTTGTTAAAATTTATCCGACGTTAAAATACCAGAGGATGTGTAGGCACTTGAATCGGAGCACGGCCCAAGTCTGTGGGCCGGTGGATGGAGGGGGTGGCGGTTGGCGGAGGTGGGAGGGAGGGAGAGGTGGTGGATAAGGGTTGAAGGGAGTCCTATGGCGAGATCACGGAGCGAGACGTGATCGTGAGCAATCGTGGGAAAATAAGGGCGCGCAGGCTTTAGTGTGGCGCACTCATCGGGCCGTCCGATCGGCGGCACCACCGGGCCTCTCTCTGCCCGCACTCCATCTTCCCACTCTCTTTCTTTGCACCCCCTCCGCCTCCTCCCAAACCCTCCCGTGACCGACCTCCCGCTCCCCCCCGCCGCACAGTTGTCCCAAATCGAAAAAAGATGCTCAAAATTAATATCGCTGCTATTATTGCTAACTTACTTGATGTAAAGGTTTTTTTATGGTTTTTGATCCGGTAATTACGAATTTTAAGTTATTTTTTCTGTATTTGCGATATTTTTGTACTTATTGCAGCATTTGTTTAAAAAATGAATTTAAAAATCCAAATGTAATTTAGGGATATTTCCGCAATTGTAAATACAAATTATATATCCGATAAACCTGAATTTGATGTTTTACTTGCATCTATCAAGTGATTACTATTGTTATTGTTTGGACAATTTTTAAACAATTAATTTTAAATAAACCAAATTAATGTTTTTAGCTTCGCAAATTTTTGAATATATTTTATATCTAAGGAATCAAATTTGGAAGTTAGTATTGTTTATCTCTAATAATTATTACTCTACTTCATTAATTGTTTTTTAAAAATTATCATAACTAATTCAAATTAGGAACATGCAGTCATTTTTTTTCAAATTTCTTTTTACCTGCTAATGGATTAGAAAGTTATTTTTTAACCGCATCAATGCTATCATAATTTTTAAATGGCGGTACTATTTTTATACTTTTACAAACATAGAAATGGCGCGAAACAATGTCGCATAAAGCCTTTTTTGCTCGGGGTTTACGTCAAAGTTATTGCTTCGATTGCAATAAGCTCATATGGGGCTGAGAGATTTGTAAAAGAAATCACCGAACACAGCATTTGGCAATAAAATTTTAATCAGATGCAGGTACTATTTAGTTTGGTATTAGAATTATGAAAGTAATAAATTAACTCTTTTTTCCATGTTTTTATCATACATTATCAAGAAGAAATACTAAACACACTCAAAATCATCGTCTTTATCAGTCTCATCATCAATCTGTTCGCTCGATATCTCTAGGGTAAGAAGACTCCTTACCTCAGCAGATAATAGCACAATTTTTCTTTTATAGACTCCTGAAATTGTTGATAATATGGGATATGATGTAAGAAGTAATCTTCGAAATTGATCTTCGTTTGTGGCGATCCTGGAAAATTTTCTTGTGTGGTGTTCCCGGAATCTTCTGAAATCCTTATTCCCAGCCTCCATCGCCTCTTCAGACAAATGACCAATAGGGAGGAAAACTTCCTTGGCGTCTGCTGATCCATGAACCAGCAGCTTGTGGTGGCATGTAATACCACGAATAAAGTTTCACCAATAAATCTGCGGGTGAATAACAGTATTTTGTAAATACTGCATCATTTATCTCGTGGCCACAAGCCAAAGCCTTAATTCCTTTATAATTATTCTTGCGACATTTAATTATTCTCCCTTTTTCATTATTTTTGCGACAGACTCATCACTTTTGCTTCGATATCTCATCGATGTGGAAAACGATTACTCAGCTGCAGGTCGATTCTGTAAATGCCATAGGCGTCTTAAGGGTCTTAGTTATTACGGAGAAGTTAACACCGCTACGGCGTGTTAGCAATCACAAGCGATTCTGTAAGCCCCCGTCATAAGGTTTATGCCGGAGTAGTCGTTCACGCCGAGCGAGCCGTTCGTGAACGAGAAGAACCAATGAAAAACGCCGACAATGGGTGTAGTCCAGTACACGCTCCCAACGCTCCGGAGCGCTCCTGCTCCAAACGCTACAAATACGTGATCCACTTGCGCTCCAATCGCTCCCAGCGCTACCGGTTCTCCGCCTACTGGACCACGGCTGGAGCGATCGTAGCATTTCGTTGGTCGTTTGTTTTTGTTTACATTTATGTTGACCTGCTATTTATATTAATGATAATTCCTTTTCTAATTTACTCTGCCCAATTAATCTTTGCGCGTTCATTAATGATCCCAGTTGTGTTGAAAACAAGTCAGCATCCTTATTGTATGACGTCTTACCTATCTAATTATGACAAAAGCTTAGTTCAGTCTGCAGTCATACCTGACCATTATCAATTCTATTTTGTGCCAACTGTGTTCTGATTCCTAAATTTGTCACTGCAAGGATGTTTCCCTGATGCGACCATTGCAGATATAATTAACTTACTAATTATTATTTAATTAATAATGGCTTGATGCCCATGCTTCATATGATGTTAGTTAGCGTAAGAGTTAAAATTGCAATACCTACCCAATTCAGTGCTGACATGATACCATCTCCTTTAACTATATACACATAGGAATAGATAAAAATCCTTGTCAATAACACTACTTAAATATCTTATAAAAGAAATTTCAATGACACTGGAATCAGCTTAATCCACGACACTTAATTGCTCCAACTGGTGTTTCCTTGCTACGACTCAATTGCACACGCATGAATATGTATGATAGTTCTCAATTGCAGCACTAGATTTGAACCCATCGTATTAACAGCAAGCCTTAAGCATATATGCAATCCGTGCCAGCCTGCCCTAAGCAAATGACTAAAATAAAACCAAATGTCAACTTGAAGATTAGAGGGAGTACCATATATATCCCACATCATTTAACATACGATCTTCATAGAGAATGGTTGGAAATATTAAAGAATACATTGCTCTCAAATCAAGACATTTATTAACAAAACAAAACCACAGGCAAAACATTTGTATCACCAAAGACAAGACAAGCATAAGTTGCATGTTGGTAGAAGGACCTTAACCTAACCCAACTATAAGCATTATATTGCATCCTTGCACACCTTTATGACGGCTTGCTGGGTATTATGAAGATGCTGATACATATTCATTCACTTCTCATCTAAACTTGCACCGAAGCTGTTCACTAGATAACCATTAATTATTTGGAAAGCTACACTGGATTGTTAAACAAAACAATTTACAAAACCAAACCGGTGCAAGGCCACAACACAATGCCACAAACGGAACGCTTAACGACCGAAAAGTTAACCCACCACCCTTAACTTCGAGTCATATTCTATCTCCATTTCACGCAAATTCAAGCTTAAATAATTAATATAAATCATTACAACAACAAATGTAAAAATATACCTCGTGCTTGCCGCTCAATCTCCTCCTCAAGCAGGAACATTGGATCTGAAACGTAAAACCATTGAGTTACAGACATTCGCCTCACCGTAATTTCCACCGAATAATTCTAAAATCCAATAAATAATTAATTTTTTAAATACTTACCATCCCTGGCTCTCTGAGCCACTTCTTCCGTCACCTCCACACTTTACGCCTTATTCTCGGCATAATCTATAAGAGTTATTGATTCCATAACTTCAGACTTCCTTGTACTTCCTTCCCGTTCAAATTCGCGCTGAAAAGTGGATCGCTACAACTCACCCACGTTTTTCGCTGGAGCGTTTGGAGCGAAGAGAGGCAAATGTAGTGACGTCATCCGTGACGATGTTAAAGGCTGCGGGAGCGCTAGGAGCTTCTAGTGGATCACTCAGGGTGCGGTCCAGAGAACGCTACGGAGTGCTACAATCGTCCACGCTCCAAACGCTTCCGAACAGCGGTCCACGGTCGCTACCAGTCGCTACAGAACGCTCCCAACTTTCTGCCAGTGGACCGGTTTCGGAGCGTTTGTGGCAAAGTGTCATGGCCGCCGTTTGTTGTTGTTCGGAAAGAAGGAATCGCCTGCTATTTGCATTGGAATATTCCTACTTTCAGACAAATTCTAGTTTCGCAAGATGATTAATTAATCTGTTAATGATCAGGTCGGATTTCTGGCAATTTGGAGAGTAATGACGGAGACGATGGCTACTATTTTTATGATAACTAGGAGATAAAATCGGGGAGGCACCGCTTTGAATGCACCATTGGCACTCAAGTTTTTCAAATGGAAGTCATAGATTTGGCTATCTATTAACAACTTGCGCCTACATTACTTTTAAATTAATTATAACTTAAAACCATGCACTCTTACTTAAGTTTCCCGAAGTTTGCTAATAATGTGATGGTTTTCTGCAATAAGATTTCATTACCGTACCTATAATGATAAACAATCGACCCGAAACTTTGGCTCATAATACTTGAGAAAAAGCTCAGAATTATATCCATGTCAAAAGGTTCAAGGAATATTATTGGTCTGAAATAATTCGACTTTCACACGGCCTCTTCATGAAGTACCTACGGTGTTTGTATACGCACGAAAACCTATTCTCACTGTATTGAAATTATAGAACACGAAAAATGTTTTACTCCAACGGCCGTGTAAATAAAAAGATACAATTAATAATTCACTTGCGTTCATAAATTTAGAGCACGACAAATATAATATATATATACAAATATTAAAAAAAAGAAATAATAATTCAAATGTATAAATAAAGAACACTAGACATATTTTACTCCAACGGCCATTGGAGGGAATATTTTTCTTGTTCTTACATATGGGGACGTAGAGCTTCTCAACCTCATATTAATGTAAAATTTATTCCAATTAACAGGATTCAGAAATATCTAATATTCTGGTAGGCTGATGACTATTTCAAATAGTCAAAGCACTAATTATATTTAGTGGACTTATCCTTGTATGCATCCACGAATAATGTTCCGACCTGTCATCTTTGAAATCCCGCCATGAAACCATGAATCGCTCCAGCTGCCCCTGTTTCTATCGTGAGCGTCTGGAGCGAGGCGGGAGCGAATATGATGACGTTTTCCTTGACGTCATGGGATAAACCGTAGCGCTCCGGAGCGACTCACGGACCGCTTGGAACCTCGCTACGAACGCTCCGGAGCGTTTGGAGCGACCTCTGGACCGCACCATCAAGAACTCGCTCCAAACGCTCTGGAGCGTTGGGAGCGTGTACTGGACTACACCCAATCTTTTTCCAATTTAAAAAAATTGACTAGCGGAAATCATACAACAATTGACGCCTAATGAGCGTGTGTTTCAAGCATGAAAACGAACAAGGATACTGTATCATATAGTATTATATACTGTATAGTATAGTATTATATAGTATCCGTGAAAACGAAGTTTGTTGAGTTTATTTAATCTTATGTAATAACATATGCAAAATAATATACTATCTTATCAGTAAAAATGATAAAGTGCCCATATTTTGAGCAATATCACTAATTAGGGTAAATTTGTCCAACATTCGGTACCTATATGCGTTGAAGAATCCCGGAGAGGTCTCGTGATGAATAGTAGGTCAATATTTGCGGTACTATTTTGAACAGTAGAGGAAAACTATCTGTATTTCTGCATGAAGTTGTTTATTTGAAAATTGCGCCTTATTTGAGTGTCAAATAATGTGATAGAACGAATATAGTTCGTGGAAGTAGTGATAACCCGTGCTCATTTACATACCTATTGAGTTGTCGTTCACAAGTTTTTTAAATAATCGTCCATGTGAGACGTGCTAAGTATCACGTGAAACTGAACCGCATACACCAATACGCGAGGAACATCGATGAAATAAAGTGAATTCAATAATCAACGAAGTGAGAAATCCCTCAAATTACCAATATGCGAGGAACAGCAATGAAATAAAGTGAATTCCATACTCTTCAACGAAGTGATAAACCCCTCACATAATTACCGATATGCTAGGAACATCGATGAAATAAAGTGAATTCCATACTCTTCAACGAAGTGAGAAATCCCTCGTATATAATTGCCAATATGCGAGGAACAGCAATGAAATAGAGTGAATTCCATTCTATATTCAGCGAAATGAGAAATCCCTCGTATATTATTACCAAACCAATTATCGTAGCGAAATAGGTATGCACTTAATAATAGCAATAGTGTCAGAATTATGGTGTTGAAAACCTATTTTCATACACAACGTAATTTGGTGATACCTCCGAGCATGAACATATGTAAACATGCCACCGAGCAAGTTAGCGCAAATACAAACGATCATCCTTTATTCCATTTGTGTATAATGAAAGTAATACGATATGTAAATTGTACCATTTATGAGCTGCACTCTCTGTAAATGTAAACGAAATTGAGTCCCGATACCTTGGCCCACAGCCCAAGTGTCGACTGATGGTGCGACTCAGTGATGAGCACTAATATTGTAATATATAGGTACATTTATGCATGGTATCATTATTATTAATTAATATTTTTCATGGTATTATTTACTCGGACAAAAGTGAAAGAGGCTAAAACGGTATTAATAATACGAAACTAATTTCAAGTATACGCGGTAAATTTTTCCTACATAATTTTTTTATGTTTAAAGTTATAGATATATAGAAAATTGTACGTATTTAAACATTTATTAAAGCAAAATTTACCGCTTATAGTTAAAATTAGTTTTGTATTATGAATACCGTTTTAGCCTCTTTTACTTTTGTCCGAGTAAATATGATGTTTTTTATATACAATAAATGGAAAATTGACGGTGATAACATATAAATATCTTAAGTAATGAACAAAAATACTCCTATTCAGTGACCTTAAGACGGCTAACACGGGGTCTCCCGGACGTGTTAAGTTATGGCGGAAAAAAAACACTTAAGACGGCTATGACATTTACAGAATCGCTCCTCTGACGAATTCGTCACAGCTAAGGCGAATCCGCCATAATTCCCGTGTTATGACGTCTATGACATTTACAGAATCGAGCTGCTGGTGATGTGCTAGCCCTAAGATCCTCTGTTTTTCTTCTCTTTGCCCTCCCACTGGATTTCTCAAACAGTTTTTTCGGTCGGCCAATTTCAGCTCTGTCAAACCTTCAAACAGTAATGATTTTAATTAACACATTAAATCAGGGAATACAGATGTGCCAACTCACCACAAATCACACAGTAGATATTCACCGGATGTAATGGGAAGGTAATTATACGATATAAAGCTGGAGGAAATTTCAATTTCAGCTATAGTCAACTGCCAAACTTTCTTCTAAAAAAACTGTCATATCGTGAGCTTTGCTCCCACTTACGAAGATATTATGAGAAAAAAAACTTTTGCATAAAACTTCATAAAATATTTCTGCCATTAACGACCTTATTTAAATTTAAATTGTTGCTTAAGTTGACCTATTTTGTTCTATTGACCTATTTTATTCTATATAGTTCTATTGTTTATTAAATGATGTAGAATCATTTCCACTTTCAATACACATTTCATGCATTTCAAGATCTCAGATCCATTAAACCCTAAGCACAGTCTTTTTTAAGATAACAAAATATTAACATAAATATAATAAATAACAAAATATTACACACTTAATTACACTGATTGCACCACTTATAGCCACCAATTCGCGAAAGAGTATTGAAACTGAAAATTCACAACACCAAAACACTACGGGCTCTCCTCTTCAATCTTGCCGTGTCTTGTTTTCCGAACGTAAAGAAGATCCAACCGCTTCCACACCTGAAAATAAAAAAAACTCGCAACTCACGTTTTTCTCTGGCAAGGCACTGAGCAAAACTGAATTCTAGCGAGAAAATTTAGGACAACCGATCCTTAAAAGTAACTTGCGCAGAATTAACCTCAGGGTGAGGACCGTGATCCTATCATCGCCTTTTCCTGGGAACTTCACACACGTTCAGGGAGACAAGGCTTACCACATTTTCATAGCTTTTTTCGTTTTGGGACCACTGTGCGCCGTCCGACCCTTCCCCGTTTGTCCTCCGTATTGTCCCTTTCATTACCCCCGCAGTACCCGTCGCCCTTAGCAGATCACTCCCACAAGGCCTCCCCGGGTACCTCAGCTTCCAAATTTGACCACTGCAAGGTGGTTTTCTCGCGACTGAGTGAGTCAAAACCAATTAGAAATTTGTCAATTTTCAGTCGTGAGAAAATGACCGCATTTCATGATGAAATGACCTTGATGCTGAAAAGAAATAGACATTTCCAAACGCTATATAAGCCAAGTCCAACGAGTAACAATTAAGGAGCAGTTTTTGGCATTCAGAGGAAAATTCCCCTTTAGGATGTATATCCCTAATAATCCGGCGAAGTATGTAATAAAGAAAGTTTTGATTTGTGATGTAAAAACTAAATATTTGTTAAGCGCCTACGGTGAAAATGACAATATAGATACAGGTGGTATGTCTTCAGACGAATTTCATGCAACACTTATGACAAGATGTATATGACAACTGATTTACAGAAATTTTACACCTGTGAAACGTGCCCAAGATCTGTTCAATAGAGATCACTAATTGACAATTAACAGTTGCATCTCTCGGGCGTTGTGTTGTCATTTTTGAGACAGTTTCACCTGCGTTCCAGCGGGCGTCTTCCGGTCGAAGTGCTGATGCCAGTTGTTGACGACTTTATATAGCCCAGCACTGGCATCAGCGCTTCAACATGAAAACACCTGCTGGAACGCAGGCGAAACTGATGTCTCAAAAACATCGACACGGTGAACACCCGAGAGATGCAGCCGTTGCTATTACACACCATGGAAGTCTCCGCACCAAATTGACAATTTTTGGCTTCCTAAAAAAATAATATTAAAGATATTTCGCTCCCGATACTATACCGACATAAAAAGAAAACGATTATCGAACGTTTTATTTCAATGGTAAAATGACTATAGTTACTAATAAATATAAACCAGATAACATTATGACGATACTTTCTACTGTCCATAACGAAGGTACAGTAATTAGAGAAACGAAAAAACAGGAATAATTTATTTCTACAACGAAACCAAGGGAGCTGTTGACAGTTTCGACCACATAAGCAACAACTTTTCATGTTCCTGGAAAACAAGCTGGAGGCCAGTTAGTGTTTTTTTTCACATAATCAAAATTGCAGCTATAAATTCTTGGAAAATATTGAACTTCAGCCGTGTATGGAACAACCAAAAAGGAATTGCTCGGCAAAACTTTATAAAGGAGTTAGCGAACCAGTTGATATACCCATGGCTTGCAAAACGAATACATCAGTCCATTTTAAGCCGAAGTCTGCGGCATGCAATTAAAGCAATTCCTCTTGATAGGTACTGTCATGATTGCGAATTCTCAACGTCCTAATTCATTCCAGGGTGACAATAAGAGAACTGTGTATGCTATAAGTCCAACGAAGATGATGAGAATGGCACAGAGCTGTAATAGGAGGTGCAGTTCTGTTTACTACCGGGAACACAAGGGAAATGTGTGTTCAGAATGCAAATGAAGGCTGCTGTACTAGTAAATTAGTAATAATCTCTAAATAAATATTTTTGACTCTTATCTTGGTATTTTTCAATGTTTTTTATAAACCTAAAATATTACTCGTAAAATTTACGACTCGTTACCAGTAGTGTATACCACGAATAGCTTTACCACTCTAGGGATATAGATACGTGACAGCTCCACGCATATGTCACCCTGACGACGGTATTATATGCTGAAACCTTTTTCGGCGTGCTTTTCGGCACAGCGTGAAAATTTTGCTGGTATTTTTATTATAAAATATGGGAAGCATCATTGCGCTGAATGCTTTTACTGGAGTGTTCATTGCCGGTACTGGGGACACAAAAAATGTTGGTCAAAGCTTAATATGTTGTTTGCAGTCTTATGTTTCTGTTATTTGGTCGTTGGTGAAAGGGTGCGTGTTTTGGCAGCAGAATTATTTCAATGTGAACGGAGGAAAAAATGGATAGAGAACAAAACCACTGAAGAAATTTTTGATATGGAGGAAGGAGAATTAATACAGAAATAATTCAAAGGATTCGACATGTACCGAAACAGCTATGAGAGAAGATAATCACAGGAGGTTGGATTGAATTCAGAGTGCTGTGTGAGTTTAGAAAAGGGACAAGATAGAGATCATTTTGCTTGTAGACAGAAATTAAGATCTGAGCAAGGTAATGATGCAGAAAAAATTATAATTTGAATAAAAATCTCTTATCTCCCGAAAAGTAAATACTTAGCGGTTGTTCTTAGCGCTAAAGACATTATTGAAAGGAATTATACCCAATACCGTCTTTATCATAAGGGCACACAGGGTCCGAGCCCAGGGCCCCCGACCTCACGGGGGCCCCGAAATGCCGAAATATTTGCTTAGAATAAAAAGCTCAATTTTTTTGGTTTTCAAGTAGATACCTACTAAAATTACCGTCAAATTTTATTTTTTTTCCAGAGAGTGAACAGCGAACATTTAATGATAATAAATACGTATTATTTGCTATTTGGTGAAACTGATTAACTGCGCAAAATATTTTTTCTTGTCATTCACTTTTTTACTTTCCAACGGGGCCCCAAATGTTTGTGTGCCCAGGGGCCCCGGCATGTCCTAAGACGGCCCTGATTATACACTTGATGAATAATAGAAATAGTTTTAAGGTAAAATAAGATGTATTGTCAAACACACCACCTTCTCATTGGCACTTGGACTTATGAGGTAATATAATGAAAGAAATGGTAGGCACATTGAGAAAGAAATGAAGAGATATGAAAGAGATGGATGGTGCAGGTCATCAGTGCTCAATGCATTGATTGAAACCTATTTTAGTTAAGCGGGTAAAAGATAGGAAAAAGAGTCGGTTTGGAACAAACAAGAATTCATGAATGAGTCAGAGTAGGTATTAAATTCATTTGCGGATGTTAAAAGCAATTTTAATTTACTAATACATGAAAAATTACAACAAAATACCCAGAAAAATGATTTTTCGGGTCGATTTTTTATAATTTATTGCTGATAGATAGTTAAAATTATATTATTTATTGATAAACACACTCGTATTTTGTTGAACAATATAATGAATATTTTTAAGCCCATGGAAGTTATTATTGATATAGAATAATATTTTGGTGCCTCTTCTTTTGTTAAGGTAGCCAGATTGTAGGTAAGTCATGAGAGCATAACATCTAACTAGAGAATTAAAAATCCTCCGTATGTGAAAAAATCAGTGGCATCGCCCTTTAAAAGAGGTTAAAGGAAAGTGTTGCTGATTTACTGTGGGTAATTGGGTGCATTTATTTGGCTTCATTGGTTAGATTATTTCAAATTTGAACCTAAAACAATCCAATAAAGTCATTAGCTTACAATATTCTGATCTATAAAATGTATAAAACGGTAAATAATTTTTATATTTTAGAATAGCGCTAGCAAAGGAAGCGTTCAATAATAGAAGGAAGCTGATGACGGGGACCTTAAGTAAGGATGTAAAAAAGAGGCTGGTGAAGAGCTTGATGTGGAGTGTGGCGTTGTATGGGGCAGAAACGTGGACCCTGAGAAAGGAAGACGAAAATAGGCTGAAGGCTTTCGAGATGTGGGTGTGGAGGAGGATGGAGAAGGTGCGTTGGACGGAAAGGAAGACAAACGAGGAAGTGCTTGACATGGTGGGTGAGGAGAGAAGACTTATAGATGAGATTAGGGGAATATTGGCAGGGGATTAGGGGGTAGGTGGCTGGAAGGGGTAATGAGGGGCGACGGTTTGCTGGAGGTCGTGATAGAGGGAAGTATGTTGGGTAAGCGGGGAAGGGGAAGGAAGAGAATCGGTTTTAAGGACGGACTGAAGAAAGGTAGGACTTATGCTGAGATGAAGAAAGAAATACTAGAGGTAGAAAGGGCACGGCACGTGTAAGAGTTCGTTGGATATTCTCTGACTTTCATCACAACCTACCTCTAACCGGTAGATTACTGCAATGAATGAATGAATTACTATCAATTCTTCATATATTTTATCAAAATCTATCTATTCACTAAGCATTGTGACTTAGTTTCTGATCGTAAATTATAATACACATAGTTTCAACCTCAGCATCATAAAATCATCCGCTAGCCCATTGCTATTGACGTGTGGCATTCACTCAGGATAAGTTAAGCATAGGTATCCAATGGTGATTTTCTTGAACTTTTTCTTATTAAGTACGATATTCTACCAGCTGATTGGTAGGTTCTTGGACAGTCCCCATCCTGCATCCCAATTTCTTAGAAATTGTCTCGCTTTCCCTCCTAAGGATGTCCCGCCATAATATCCCTCTTAAATTCTCCTCGTATTTCGTCCAGAATTCCTATCCTCTTCCTTCCTCTTCCACGCGTCCCCAGTGTTCTCCCGTCTATCACCCTATTCAGCATGCCCTCTCCTCTCAAAACCTCCTCCATCCATCTCTTCTACCTTCTCCGAACCTCCGCCACAAGCTTCCTCTCCTCTCTATCCATATCCAATACCTCCTCGTTCATCTTTCTCGCCATCCAGCTAACCTTCTCCATCCTTCTCCTAACCCACATCTCAAACGCCTCAAGTCTACGCACATCCTCCCTTCGCAATGACCAAGTTTCCGACGTATATAGCGCCACGCTCCATGTTAAAGTTTTCACCAGCCTCTTATTTACGTCTCTTCTCAGACCCCCCCTCACCAATTCCCTTCTCTTCGAAAATGCTTCTTTAGCTAGCGCAATTCTGCATCTAATGTCCTTACCACTAAACCCATTCTCCTCCAAAATACGAGGGCGAGGTGAAAAGTTATCGGCCTTACACAGAGATGACGTTATTACCAATGAAATTTTGTTTTTCTTATGTTTGTACATGTTTCCCAACAATGGAATTCAAATTTAAACTTGAGCTGCCACATAGTATTGTTGACACGGCTTATCGAATTAGACGTGTTGTGTTTTGTTCAAATAGATAAACTGGAGTACCGCTCTGTCATAAAACTATTCGTTTTGGACGGTTTATCGCCAACGAAAATTCATTCAAAGTTGGTGAAAGTTTATAAGGAGTCTGCTAGTCTGTTCCTTCATTTTCGACAGTTAAGAATAGGGTGGCAGAATTTAAACGTGGCCGAACTTCTCTTGAAGATGAACCATGTGAAGGACGTCACAAAACTGTAACCACAAATAAAAACATCGAGAAAGTGCAAATTACGGTATTGGACGATCGGCGATTAAAGGTGTATGAAATAGCTGATGCCATAGGCATATCAGAAGAAAGAGTAGGTACGGTACATTTTTCATGAAGAATTAAATATGAAAAAGCTTTGTGGATGTTGAGTGCCGCATTTGTTAAATGCTGACCGATAGCAAGTGCGTAAACAAATTTCTTAGCAATGTTTGGACCATTTTCAAAAGAATCGAACTGATTTTTTGCGCTGATTTGTAACTGTCAAAGAGACGTAGGTCCACCACTACACGCCAGAAACTAAATAGCCATCGAAGCAGTGGGTGGAAGCCGGCGGACCTACCCCAAAAAAGGTGACGTCAATTTATCTGCCGGAAAGGTGATGGCCAGTGTTTTCTGGGATGCAAAAGGGATTCTTCATATTTATTACCTTGAAAATGGTAAAACAATAAATGGCGAATACTACGCAAGTCTTGTGGACTAACTGGATGAGAAAATGCGTGAGAAGAGGCCTGGGTTGCAAAAGAAGAAAATCATCTTTCACCAGGACAATGCACCTGCCCACAAAGTTGCTTCGGCAATGGGAAAACTGAGAGACTTGAAGTACTTACAAATTATTGGAAAATTCATCCTATTCACCAGATTTGGCACCCTATGACTTACACCTATTCCCACATTCAAAAATATTTGTGGCTGGAAAACATTTTGAGTCCAATGAAGATGTTATGGCAGCCGCAGATGGTTATTTTTAAGACTTACCAAAATGGCACTTCCGTCATGGAATCTACTCATTTGAAAAACATTGGACGAAGTGAATTGACATTAAGGGGGATTATGTAAAAAAATAAATGCATTTTTGACATAAAAATGACAGTCTTTCATTGCCAGGCCGAGAACTTTTCACCTCGCCCATTACCTAGACACTTAAATTGCTCAACCTGCTCTATCTTTTTCCCTCCCACCCTTACATTTAGCCCCGCCTTCTTACTTCTAAAAAATCTCATCATATGTTTTTA
The DNA here is from genome assembly GCA_963573305.1 of Pyrrhosoma nymphula. Taxonomy (NCBI): domain Eukaryota; kingdom Metazoa; phylum Arthropoda; class Insecta; order Odonata; family Coenagrionidae; genus Pyrrhosoma; species Pyrrhosoma nymphula. Next base: position 127,446,919 of record OY754328.1, read on the forward strand.
TTCAGCAGATATCTTAAAAATTATTAAGGCAACTAAGGAAGAGTATTAATATGGTCGTTATCCATCCACTCTAAAATACGTCGGGAATATGCCGAGCGATAGGCATTAGTTTTTAACCTGACACCAATGATATCGAAAGCGGATGATCTCTGATTATTTCATTTTGAAAGTAAATTATTGGGCGTCGGAAAATTTAAAGACAAAATATTTTTTTTTAAGTATCTAGCATCATTCAAGGACTAACCATAAAATCCCCTATTTTGCAGTAATAAGTTTACCACTGGTGCTAAGCGTCCTCTAAAACTAACTTCCTTTAATTGGCGTCTTTAGGACACAAATCGTCGTAATGGCCTATACGGCAAAAGGATCAGGAACGCTAAGGATGCCTTAATTAGCTTTATTTCTATTCTCCTGACCTAGAATATCCCTTCCGCCGTCCCTAGCCATCAACATGCCTCTCCATCCTTTGCATCCCTACCCATCAAGGATGCAGGTGGCACCTGTACGAAAACGATGGCGGCACATGTTGAATGTTACCCCAAACCTTGAATCGTTAAAAGGAAGACGCCACAGAATGGTCCCCATTATGGGGGACATTTTTGTGTTCCATGAACATAATAAATTCAAGCTGAATGTAGCCCTTACATCCTCCCTATCAGAGAAGGAAATAAAAATTTAATTCAAAAGCGGCTCGGTGCATTTCACGAATACTTTAAAGCCGGTGCATTCAGCGACTGCTCCGGCGCGGCAGCCGGCATTCATACGTTCATACTCCTTGTATCGACTTTATCTCAGCATCCAACACTTTCCTCTTTAAAATATCAAAGGAAAAAGTGTAATGTGGTGCATAAAAGACACTTGAATATATTATAAATTTCAACTTGGTTCTATATTCAAACGCTTTTTGCAATACATGCGTATCAATTTTTTAAAAAGTAAATAAGTGATTTGTTCTGAACAAGCCGGTGGACTTGTGGCATAAAATGATTGCTTTAGTGGTGCTAACATAAGTAAAGGAACTTTGTAAACAGGTTTAGCCACCGTCGTATTATAGGTGGCCCCATTTATAGAGAGACGGAAACAGATTTCCAACTTGGCTGAGCTGCGGGAATTAAGGCAGATGTGCAAACCTATTTTGGAGCACGCTCAGTCACTTAAAGACTTACTGGAAAGTTCAGCTGGATTTTTGGAAATTATGTACTTATCAAGTGTTTTACATTTAAATTATTTGCATACCAAACGGGCCCGCAGCTGTAGCACCTAAAGAGTACCTACCTTTTTTGTCGGAACGATTTCTTTTCGTAGTGTCACAGATGAGACCGCGGTGAAGGACGCCGTTATCCGCCCTGCACACTCCATCTGTACAAAGCGATTATTTATCCTATTGTTGGAAAGTAACTATGGTTTTGCGTTTTCCTTACTTTGTTGGAAACAGACCACGAATGACATTGGCAACAAAAGCTGCTAACAGCTTATTGAAAACATAAACGTTTCACATATAAAGGTAATCATTGGGCTCAAACCACATTATATTTTAAGTATTTTCAAGGATCATTTAACACGGTCAAAATAAAAAAATAATCTTTTAAGATGTCTTCTTCCATCCAGAATTAGGCTTATGCCTGTTCCGGCTTCACTTTCACCATCTGATCCTTGTATTCCGGCCTGTCGCAAAACCCTGAACCAGGAGGACTAGTCACCTACTCATGGTCTGTCCCCTGCCCTTTGACTGGGTTGGCTGGGGTGGGCCTACCTTGGGTGGTTTTTTAAACGTGACAATTATTATTATTTTCGAAAAACTCATTTAAGATGCACATTTTTGCCCAGGGATAAAAAGTTAATAAAACCTGATATTTCGTCGATATACATTTCGTCGATATTGAATATTATATCGACCAGTCTTAGTTTCTAGTAGTTATTGAATCATGGAATTGGCATTCGAAATTAGTCATTAAGAGTGAAAGTCATACGAGGTCAATCGTGACTTCATTCTGTAACTGATTAAGGGATCAGAATAAAAAAATTAAAAATATTTTCCGACCACACTTCATCCTTACCTTCCGATAACTTGGTAATTTTATCAGTGAAAACAGTGTCTTTAAACAGAAAAACGTACGAGGTTTATTTTATAGTGAGCTGTCCACAAGCAGTAGCCAGCCAAGTTACTTAAATGGACGTAAAAAACCTGCCATGGATTAGAGGCCGCGGCAGAGTAAGCTTGTTCATCCATCGCACCCTGCTTTTTCGGTTTTAACTGAGATTTTCGACATTTATCTGTCCCTTAGCGACCATGAAACCGACAGGAGAGCCTATTCCAATCCTGACACCCCCCTCGGCGAACCTTCGCCACAGCCAAATGCCTCCGGAGCGCGACCCTTGGGCATCTTCTCCTCCCACGAGCCCTTCCAGCTCCTTAGAGTGAGGCCTGCTTCCTCCGGGCGAGGTGGGGCGGCCCCTTAAGCTTTCACGGCCGGCCCCCTGGCGCGCGGCGGTGACCCTCTGAAGGTGGATGACGTGAACGCTGACAAATGGCCGTCTCGGCAAAGGAATTTCACGCACGATAATGCTCCCCTGCTTTTTGTAACTATTTTTTAACTCTCGTAATCTTTTCCGAACGATTTCTGGGGGGTTCCACTTGAAAGCAAGAATTACCTTGAAAGGAATTCGTTGGAGTGGGACCTTTCTCGGCGAAAGTCCGGAGAATCCTTTTCTTGACCAATGGATTTGAAAAGGATTCAAGGGTCCCAATACAACCCCTAAAATGAGAAAAATGACACTAATACTCGCAGGGAAAAAATTCAAGATGTACGTATACAGGTTTCTGCATTTTATTTTGGCATTATATTTTCATAAAATGTTCAAATTAATTACTGGCACGAATTCTGAAAATATTCACATGTGTGGGTAATGAAATTGGTGCATTGAGCTGAAGCATTGATTAAGATGAGACTAATCGAAGGTAGGCAAGCACTTACGTTAGAATTTACAAAGAAAAAGGGTTTGCATCAGGACCAGAAGTCAGCTAACAAAAAACTAATATTAGAATAAATAAAAAGAATATTAGTATTGCGATTTTCTGGATCTTTATATAAAGTTTGAACCCCATTCCTGAGGTCATATTTGCCTCAGATAAGAGTTTTTTTTCAAAATTATGCTCCTAGTGAAAGCTAAGACAAATAATTTTCTCGCTAAAGATTACAAGGAAGCAGAGCTGAATGTCTTGACCGCTTGAACAACAAAGTCTCGATACCTCTTGTTTGATTTGATCGAAATTATTTTCTTCTTCTGCACATAACTGACCCTTGTGTGAGGAGAGCGTCGGCAGATATACTCTACAGAAATCTGAAATGTCTCGTGTGTTAGCTAAAAGTAAGCCTTGGAATTTTAGTGCTGTAAACGAGAAATCAGCGACGAAACGCAGTAAGGGCAAATAAATATAGAAAGCTTATTGGTTTTTCAGTCTGTGTTCTTTAAACAGCTCAGGTTAAACAATGTTAATGGTTAGCTATAAAATTTATGTACATTCCCGTTCAGACTTTCAGGTAAGTTGTGGCGGTAGTTGCCGAAGAAATCATACAATGATATAAATATTTCTCAAACAAGAGAGCTCTTTGTAACTATTTTTAAACTAAAACTCGTTAGTGAAATTGACTTAAGTTGATAAAATGGAGGAAACGTAATAAAAATAAGAAATGGGTTTAATTCTCCTATGTTGATAGCCCGTAGGCATCGTTAGGCCGGTGGGATTAGCGCCCGCTTTCTCATTTTAAGTTCACGTGTTCAATTTCGAGTGAAGGTATTTTTTTTGCTCATACTGTGATTTACGAACATTCCAAGCGGAATATGAGTCTCGTTATCCGCTAGGGAAATAAAATAGTAGCATGAAAAGCATAATTCGTGCCATTAATAGGTAGAAGATGTCTCACACACTCTGCCTTAAGGCCAGTTTCAGCACTCGATGCAGTAACATTTTTGACCCCAATGAACAAAGGATTAGTCTCAAGACAAGTGAGGTGTAACATCTACGATGTGGATGGAGATGGATAACGCACAGCGACACAAGTCGAAACTGTTATTCTGCATTATTATATTTCCATCTCGGGTTCGCATTTGGAAATAGGGAGCAAAGATTTGTGCCTCCATCTGCCGGGTGAATAGAATTCTTGGTTGGCTGCGAGGAGTGGAGCTCATGGGAGACACGGGAATAGGAGGAAATAAATGCGTCAGAAAAAAATGCGGGCAGAGCTCGTATCAATCGTTCCTTTTCCACCCTCGCTCCATTCAAAGCCATCAAGGGCTGAGAGTGAATGAGATTGAAAAATGAATAACGGAGTCGAGATGTGTATGGGGAAAAATACAGTCGAGGATGGGGTCAAGTGTGATTCGACCCCAGGTTTCCCAGGATACGTAAGTACGCTGGGAAAAAAGCTCTTTCCAGATTTCAATTTTTTGCCCAACGTTCCTTCAGAGTTGAGAGCCGGACTGGAATGAGAAAACAGTCGTGTTCCTCGGTGGAAATTTATGAGCGTCTACCTGTCGTTTTGTCATATTGGGAAGATTATTTTCGGAGATAACATGAAAAAGTTGTTTCCCAAAATATTGTTTTATTACTGATGTTCTCCTTGCGCACCTATGAAGAGATTCTAAAACGAATGTGATTTCTTCCAAGTATGAACCGTAAAGGATATGCCAATCATTGTCCATGTGCAGGTAGTGTATCCATGTGAGGAGTTTTCTTGAAACTTGATTTATATATTGTCATAAATAATAAGGAAAAACAGCTTATGATACAAAAAGACGCTATCTAGTGGAATTCCGAGAGCATCTTCCATTAAAAATTCACTCGTTATTAGTTACGGACGTGAATGGTGAAAAGTGTATTCAAAAGAATACTAAAAACAATGAAAATGTGGTGCTGCCGGAGCTTGATGAAAATGAAATAGATAAGCTGGATGAAAGGCTAATAATGTATACCTACCAAATGAAATTCGAAGATTCTCGCTAAATTGAGTTGAATTTATATATGATGAAATAACAAACCGTTCAATTTTCCACAGCATAAAATTTACATTCGACCCGGATTTCAATGCTAGTACATCTTCTACGTGTATTAGCATTGAAACTCCAGAAGAAAGTAAATTTTATTCTGTTGAAAATTACATGGTTTGTTTATTCATCACTAATGCATACAAACTGGAAAATATATTCCGTTCAAAGCTAGGAATTGGTTTACAGTACCATATGGCTACTTAAACGTAGCTTTTTCAGCACTCTTAAGAGTAAAATGCTACCCGCATCAACTTCATAAAAAGTATTGTGGTAGTTATGCGATTGAAAAAACAGCAATCAAACGTCTCAGATTGAGAGAAGTCATAGCTCGATTAACTTATATCATAGGTCCAGCTATCGACTATGTTACATTTGTTCTAGTTTTGTAAGGATAAAAAAAGGATATTATACACTTTTGGCTTCTGTTGTGACAATCTGAAGGACTGAAAGCCTGCTAAATCGGTTATTTGGTTTATATTTCAAGCAAAAGGAGTGAAAATCTAACATCCTTGCTTATTCGGAATACCAACTGAGACACCGAGATCCGTTTCTGAGAAGCGAGTCGTCAAACCACGCATTCCCTTCTAATTTTCCTTTCTACTCCATTTTGAGACAAAAAAACAGTAGTCTTAATAGGGCGCGCCTCATTAAGCGCATGGAATGTTGTGGAATGCTCATGAGATATTTAGTTGAACATGGTGGTATGAGAACAATATGGAGTGGGAATAAGAAGAAATTATATTAATTAAAAATAACAAGAAATAGAGGTGAGGACAATCGGAAGAGAAAGTTTAGATAAGAGGTAGAATAGGAAAATTATTACTTTAATGATCAATTGGAAAATAGCCGGTTTTAAATTTTTGCCTGGAAAAATCATACTACTTTTAGGCAGGCCTAAGGCCATTGAATGATTTTATTTCGGGAAGCTGCCACAACATTCAAAAAATAATTCAGGAAAAAACCATCACCTACTGCCCTATTGTATTTCGCCAAGCCAAAGACTCATGGAAGTGCCCAAAGAACCAATGGATCCCTAATTCATTATTAATCTTAGCTGAATCCAACGAATACCTTGCCAAACGCACTAACTGGATGACTGGTACAAACTTTTACAGGAGACTATGATGACCTATTCCCCAATTCCCTTTTAAATGCCGTTTGAATTGAGATAAGTTAAACTACATAAAGTTTATACGCACGGAGTCTGCTGCATATAAAGCCTTGGGAAATATTTACTCATATAATTGAGGAAAACCATCTGATTAATTGTTGTGATTATTATTTACCTCGAGTTATTCCGGCATGAATCTCAGACCTGAAGGAAAGGGATAAGGATTGGCATGGAAGGTAGGGCAGACGGCAGGATAGAAGTCCTCAGCCGGCACCTGGCTGTTCTAAACGAAATACAGCAAGGAGATCACTGCTTCATGTCCCATCAGCCTAATGGAGTAAAGTGACTGAATGGCTCTCAACATTGCACCAAACCGGGACTCAGGCTGTTAATGAAAATTTTCCTCCACCGCACGGGATAAAAACCGGGGCACTTCGCGTGAGAATTGCACTACTCAAACGAACGAGCCAATCCGAGCCTCTTATTCAGTTTGCATTGCTATGGTGATAATTTGGGTTTGGTGCAGAAAGAGCGTAAATTATTAAGACTGTTTACCCTCTTCGGGTCATTCGTGGTCGCATGTCGATGAAGATTTGGGGTCGGAGCGAGGGAGGGCGTGGGAATGCCCGAAGATGGGACACGGCTGAAGGGAATTGTGACGGGGAGGAGAAAGAAGGGCCATCCGTCGCACCTTAACCTCCACCGCTCGGTCATCTTCTTCGGCCACTCACTTCCCCGTTGAGGAACGCGACCGGCACGAGCAGCGGTGCGCGCACGATTGACACCCACGCCCTCCCACATTCCACCCCCATTCCATTTGACTCCCGGGAGTAAAAATTGAAAAATTTCCCTCACACTCTTTTCCCCGCTTTTACGACACACAAGCACACCCATCATGCACAGGGACTCCCTAGGTGTCCTAAGGGACACAAGGGCGGTGTTGAACCGCAGCGGGAGGGAGGTTTTTCCTCTTCGAAGCATCGAGACAGAGATGAGGGGGGAGGGAATAGCCGCGCGACGTAAAATAGCGAGGAACCTTTAAAAATCCGGACCGTGTTGGCCATTCCGCTACCCACACTTGTCGAGAACTGTTGAGACCGATGCATTGGGTTGGGAGGGGGTGTGGGAAAGGGAGACTTTTGTTGGTGGCATTCTGGTCCGGCGGGCTCACTTTCTCCGAGTATAAGAATCTTGGTGGCACCGATGGAGCGTCGATGATTGAGTGCTGGTGGGAGAAGGGGCTCTGAACGCCGGCCGCGTCCCGGGTCGGTCGGATCCTGAAGGTGGAGATGAGCGGTTTGCCCTCCTCACTCACGGGACGACGGAGAGCACTGCAGCGCGAAATTGCTTGACGCGCCCGTGGGACGAATTTTAGGGTCTCCCCACCTTACGGGATTGGGAGACTGGGGGAGATGAGGTTATACCGGTCATTCGTCGAGAGAGTTGAGAAGAGAATGGGGAGACTAGGCGGTCCAGAGGCCGAAGTGGGCGGGGAGGGAGTCGGACTCATATTTTCACGAGACGTTGAGGTGTGAGAGAGAGGTGAGAAAGGCAGAACCCTTAAGAAGTTGGTGGCGATATTGAGCTGCTCCCGTGCAAGGAGATGCTCGAGGGAGTAGCGTGGGAAGATGGTCTTCTCCCCCAGGGGCAATTCTGGGACTTTTGAAGGACCATGGTTTTCATCCGGAGGTGTCGAAGCTCGAGATCCCATTCACGGGAATTAAGGGGATGAATGGGCAAGAGCGTTTGGTCCATGGAATTCCAAGAGAAGTTTGAGGCGAAGGGATTTTGGGAGTCGAAGCGGAATGTGCTGTAAAGTGCTCCGACAGGGGCACTCCATAAAAGAACCTACCTGCTGATTGCGGGACTCCGGAGCTAATGAGGTGGAGACGGCGGATCTTAAGTTCTCGCACCAATGAAAAGGCTTGGAAGGGGGTAACCATTCTCACCTCTTTTCAAAAGACGATGCAATTTAGTATTTGGTCAATTTCCATTTAAACTAAAAACTGAAAACCTAGGCTGTACTCCTCTTTGTTTGGTCTGAATTAGAAGTTCAATAACGCAAGATTACCGATGTATTTAAGAAATAAAATGAGGGCATGTTTTGGCAAAAATAATCTTTAAAGCAAATTTGTAATCCTCGTGCTAGCAAACATTTGAATTTGGAAGTAAGGAAGACTTGGCGTAAACACTGTCATACCATTCTCCGATGTGGTTGCGACATAAGGACACTAGAAAATAGGGAAAAACCAGATCAGAGGCAACTTTACAACAGAAGAAATGTAGAAATGGGGATGATAAAAAAGGGCAAACTGGATAAAGTTGAAAATCAACATTAAAATTGAGCTAGATGTGCAACCGGGCAGGGAGTTAAAGAAGTCAAATTAGTGAAAAGAGAAGCCAAATTATCAGACACCAGATAAAATATTTGGCATTTTTTGAGAATGTAATGGATGTTAATTTCCTGGAACGAAAAGGGAAAGGAGGACCAGGAAAAAGTAAATAGATAATATTCTGATCACAATGTGTATCTTACAGCTCTCTCCGTGTCGAATTTCAAATGGAGGGATGGTAGGGGGCTATACTATCGCAAACGCTTGCCCATTAAATAGTTATTGGTGTGCAGAACCCTCCAAAGGTCTACGGGCACTACGAGGAGCGAGGTTTTTAGGAAAATGCCTCAGTGATTCACTTAAGAAATTGTTTTTCATAACCGAAGGAAGAGGTTTTATTTCAGGGTATAACGGAGGGCAAGGGATATCTTTATTTAACTAGAATTGTTTTCTGCCGCAATAGTTACAGTATCCTTAATTTTACATCTCCGTAAAAATAAAACAAAATATATATTAATGTTGCCGAGGCATTTGAAACGGTAGCATGCTCGTTATTATTTATCTTTCACTGTGCCATTCAAGAAATTCAAGGCGCTGATTAATCGGCTCCAGAGGGTGACAAGTATATAATTAACTTGTACGCCTATCGAGAGTGTCATTCAAATTTCTCGTCCACAGTTTCAAATTGAGGGATAAAACCCCTACGGAATAAATTAGCAGAGCTTGATTATCTACTAAGTCATTGGCAGAAGAGAGTACCTCATGGGATATTTATTACTTTACAAAATGAAATCCAGGGAATGAATATAAATGATCATAATAAACATCGTCGCATTCGAAATTGATCAAAACGAACCGTGAGTAATTGGCCCTGAGGCAATGGATGAAATGCGCGGGCAGGGCTCTCAAGTAATTATTCAGCACGTTAGGAGTTTCACGACTCGACAGGAGTGTAGTTGTGTCCTCAAACGATCACCATTTTCTTAATGTACGACTCAGCGTTTAATTAAGGAATTTTCGGCGAAGATATTAATTTTGATCCCCCGGAACCATTCTGATGCGTTGTCGAGAGCAAGGCACACAATAAAGCTCGCCGATTCTATAGCGAACGACAAAATCGAGTCGTTTTCTTGCCTCTCTCGCTCTTCTCCGGGGGATAATTTTCCGCAAACGGACACAAAAACGCCCCCCTGACGCCATCTAGTCCCCGCTCTCGCTCACAGTCTCGCGACTACACCACCCTCCTTCCCCACGGGTATCTTTTGTTTCCGAGATTGCATTCCGTGTTAAGAGCGATAAGCCAACTCCTTCCCCACTCGCTGTCTCTCTCGCTCTCCGAGTTAATAACGATGGAATAAAAGTAGACAGACTGGAGGGAGATAAGCAATTGTCAACCCCGCGGATCCTCTAACGCCGGTTGGTGCCCTGTCAACCCTGCAAAGGACAGGGCCTATCGGACCGCGAATGCAACAACAAAACGCTCCGGATAGCGGGACGACTACAATGATTTGGAGCTCAAATTTGATGATGAGAGTGATGGGTAGGGGCTGGGGGGAAGGGGGGAGGAGAAGGAGGGGAGAAGACTGGGGAGAGGGGGGGGGGCTCGGAAAAACGAATGGCGAAAGGGAGATGGAAGGAAAAGCACGGGAGAATAACAGTCGAGATTTGAGAGAGAAGAATCAAGAGATGCGGCTCAACGCCTGCGTTTTTGATCCAGAGCTGATTCTAGTACCTGAACGTTCCGAGAACATTGTGTGCACTTCGGTGAGGTTAACGCACTCATCATCAGCAGTCATCAACCCGAAGATATGTTTGCTGCGGCTGTCCACTCCACTCTTCTGTCAGCAAACTGTTCCATTCATACATAAGTTCACTTTGAATTCCTTGATAATTTGTCTTATTTATTCCATCCTTGGTCATCTTAGGTTATTGCTTCCAGTCATTTCTCCTTCTCTTATTTTTTAGTTGTGTCGCATAAAGTGCCCTATAATTTTGTCTCTTTTCTGAGTTTTCATAACATATTTTTTCTTTCCAACATTTCGTAGGACTTCTTCATTCGTGATTTTCTCTTTCCACTTGATTTCCATCATTCTTCTAAATCACCGCATTACCATTGTTTCCACTATTCTTGAATATTTCCTTGGCAATAATTACTCGCCATAAAAATAACATAAGGGATAGGGCCGTTTTGTAAGTAACTCCAATCAATATATTTAATTTGGATTAGGAAGGATTAGGTGTACATCGGTGTTAGAATAACAACTTTAGAGACACAGTAGGCATTTTCTCATTGAAATGCAATGAAAACGAGGTTCGGCAACAGGCGTTTAAAAAATATATATTGAGGCAAATGAGCTGCCCAATTTTACGAACACAAAACCTGATTAAAATGCCAAATGAAAGACTTTTAAAGGCTGGGGTTTTTCAGTAGCAACAGGAATCTTTATTTTTTTATCCCAAATACTTTTATAGGTGGCAAACTAACGTCATAACATGCTCACAAAAAGCTGGAAGGAGGGTGTTGCGATGGAAGGAGATATATTAAAGCAAAGAAGTCGTTCACCTACCTTGGAGGTTCTGGAGAAGAAATTGAATGAAGCACGGAAAACATTAACACTCGAGCATCCCAGGCTAAGAGGGAGTATAAGACGAATACACCTACTTTCTACATAGGTAACATGGAGAGATTAGAAAGCAGAGCATGCTAACATTACGGCCGATGAAATAGCAAGGGACAAGATAAAACTAGCGTTCAAATATCTAAAGTTGAAGCAGGTATACTGAAAGTAAAGTGGAAAACAAAGAACTAAATAGAAAAACAGAAAAAAAGGCCCATTTCGAAAGCGATGCGACACATTAGAATGAGTTGGTTTGGTGATATTCTGTAAAAAATGAATTTAATATTGTCATGCTCAAAGGAGAAGCCCCATAAAAAAGACGAGGCATGTGCAGTTTTGGTATAATAAAGAGAAGTACATACCAATATGGAAAAAGTTTCATCAGGGTGTTTTACAATTAGCACTCACTGCGGCAATAGAGAGGGTTGAACCGCCGCCCGTAGTAATGCAACACTGACAGTGATAATTTGAATTCAGATAAATATTTGATTCGGCTTAGGATAATAATTGGTTCAATGCTATCATTTTTTATGAATCACGGAAAAATATTAAGCGAGCATACCTCTTCATTGAAAGCAGCTCAAAAAAGTCCTGCTGAAATACCATCTTCAAGAGAGGCTTCCGGCTAAGCACTAAACAGCAATGAGTTTACGCTTCCTTTTTTCGTTCGGTTTAACAAGAATTATTTTATTGGCAATAATGATTTAGATATAATAAAACTAACTCTCCGCTATTTTTAAAGGCTATAATTTTACACGTAAATATTATATTTTCAACCACTGAAACCTTTGAATCAGTGAAAATAGCTTGATAGCATAACCGATTTAAAAAAAAGAATTTTAACGATTGCGACATCCATGTTCGAATCTATCTTTCTCCAGCAAATAGATATCTCCAAAAATCTTGCTCGTCAATTAAAATAGTGGACGCCCCTATAGCTGTAAAAGGCACACTTTCCCTGAAATGAGAACGGCGATTAGATTCCAAGATTGGCGAAAGCTACGAAGTGTTAAGCGTGCCAGAAAAAGAGCGTCAGGGACATAGCAATATACAATTAGCTTATCCAGGATATGGAAGATCTGAAAGGCAACTATATGCTTATCCTTTACCTCCTTTGTCCTTGCTTACCGAGCATTTAGGCATCATGGATGAAATACTAAAAAAATTGAAATATTTTTTCATTCATTATTGAAGATCCAATGAATGGAGGGAACCGCCAATGAGGAAGTCCTAGGAAGAGTTGGGGAGAAAAGATGTACAACGAAAACTCTGAGAAGAAAAAGGGAGAGACACAAAATTAATGGACACATTTTGCTATACAACTGCTTCTTGGAAAAAATAAGGGAAAAAGAAATGAAGAGGAAGAGTTGCAGAGGAAGCCCAAGGATGGAATACATCGGACATACAATAACGTCAAAGTGAAGACTTGTGTTAGAATGAAGCGGTAAGTATTGATGAGAATTTGGTGGAGAGCTGCAGAAAACCAATTGAATTCGGATTGATAATTACTGATGATGGTTTTTATTATCTTGGTGTGGTAGTCATCGGTTGAAATATTTTACAAAGGCACATGTACATTGATGGAAAAAATATAGCAAGCCTTCGCATCCTGGTAGCTTTTAGCTGTTGAGAGTCAGCTTTCCTGACGCTTGATGATCCTCGTTCCGGCGCTTGAGAGACGAAAGGGGGAACGGAAGAGAGGAGAGAGACAGAGAGAGCTGTGAAGAAGGTGCAAGGACGAGGGGACGGAGAGAAGAGGCACGGAGTAATGGATAAAAAAAGAAGAGCGACGTGCGCCAAACAAAGCGTTCCCTCCCCACTGCGCAGTCATCACACACGAAGGAGCCCAACGATTGGGTGTCGCGTAATAAAGACCCACTAAACAGCGGTGACAGCGCAGGAAATTAAATATATTAGCAGTCGCAAACCATTCATCAAACGACTGGTTACGGGGGGCCGTGAAGTCTGGAGCACGTGCGGGGAAGGAGGGTGAAGGGAGTGCGCGGAAAGAGGCGGATGGAGCACAAGTTGTACATACACCCTCCCGAAAAAGGGGTAAGCAGCCGCCTAGCGACGCACCCCCTCCTCCCGGATCATCGCAGAAATTCAGGAGGGCGACGCTCCGATCCGATGAGAGAGAACAATGGACCAGGGTGGGAAGGGAACGGGATGCGAAAATTTCAGCAGTTTACTGGGGGAGGGAGGGTGCGAGATGTTATGTTCGGGGGAATGAGGAGAGGCAGGACCACACTCGAGGGAAATTCCGGATTTGAGAGGGGCCGGGGGTTGAGGACTCGGATTCCCTTATCGCTGACATTCCTCGTCCCGCTTGTTCAATAATCTCAATGGTTTTCTCTCAACCCTCTCTCTTTTTCTTTCTTCCCCTATTGGTACATACATACCCGTCTCTCCCCCTCTCGCGAGTTTCAGGTGGACACGGATTTTACCCTCACACGGCATCTAATGAACACACAAGAGGGACAAAATAGGTGACCAATAGGGTACAACAATTCATTGCTCCCACACGTAATTAATGGATTGTAAACTTAAACAGAAAAACACGAACGGATTGTGAACCAGTAATTTATTTGCTGGAAAATAAGGGTGCGAACTGAAATTTAGCGTCTGACTACTCAGTTTGGCATGAGTTCCAGTGCGGTTAAAATTTCGCACGGCAGAAGAACTTTCCGGAAATTCCAAGGCTGGCGAAAACGGGTTTCCATATTTTTTGACGAAATTGACGAAACGAAAGATGATGGTGGACTACAAGTGATGGCTTCAAGAAAAGTGAACTATTGTTGGAATAACGCCAATTCTAGTAATATTCTCATGTTAAATACATCATAACGGGGTTCTTAAAACAACGCGAAATATTGAATGTTGGCTAGACTGGAAGATAGAAGGCCAACTCGTAAGCAATAATGTAGTCTGCGCGTGTATACGATATGTAGAAGCTTAATATTTCATTGAATGACACGGTATGGTGTTTACTGCGTAATGACTTAAAACTCAAAGCCAACATGGCGGCGTAGTTTTACAGCGCTGCGAGCAAGTATTATGACTATCATGGCATTTTAAATATTACCACTAATTATCATTTCTCTTTATTTTGGGATAGAGCTTTAATTTCCAAAACTAAAAAAATGGTACGAAATCCGAAAATCAATAAAAATACACCCTTTTCGTTCCTTCCCTCTATTTAGGTATTCCCTTTCCCTCCTCTCTGATTTTTGTGATTCAAATAAAGGAAAGAAAATGCTTATACTTACTTGAGAAAGCTGTTAAACTGCAAGAGAGGAAAGCTAAAAGAGGCGTGGCAGTAGTATAGGAATCCATTTAATTTTGGTTCTCATTGGTCTCAAGGAACTTGAAATTTTGGATATCCATTAGTCGGTTATCTAAGTAATTTTAATTTCTTAAAGGGCATCAAATCGTACTACAAGAAGGAGATCAGTCGTTATGGCATAGTAGCCATTTGAGTAAAACCATACAAGGAGACTGGCCAGGTAGTGACGTCAGAAGTATCCTTCCAGAAAATGTATAAATTCATTTTGTAAGTGTCAAACCCCTTTGTAACTTCATCGTAGAGGATTTTAGTTAGCTCGAATGACTGTGAAAAGATATTTTACTGCGTGTAACTTCGATGAATGACCCACGACGCCTGGTTATAGAAGATTTAGAAAATGAGGGTTTGCCGTAAGTTAAAGCTTATACGCATCATTTGTTTATTCTTTGGATTCCATCCAAAGAATCTATTCTGCGGGCTCTTGTGAGTTCCGCTGAAAACATAATAGAGAGGGATCACAATGAACTTAGCACCGGTGTTTCCATTCCGTTTCAAGCATCCTCTGAATACTAAACTCTTGTCTTCCTCCTAACTTCCTTTTAACGGCATATTTGCATTAGTTGATCTAAGAAGGTCATCTAGCCAGTTACTGGTGCACCCCGTCAAAAGTGGTCACAGTTCAATAAGCAATAAACCATCTAATAATCTAATCACAAGTTTGAACATTTTACAACTCATAAGCTAGTATAAGTACACCTAGTCACAAAATTTCTCATCTGTGGCTAAATAAAAATCTTAAATTACCTTCACGAATGAAATATTATTTTTGCGAAGAAAACATTATCTGAGGATAAAGAGAACTATAACTGATGATAAATATAACACTTTTTTATCTTCCACTGCACTATTTAGATGGCATGACGCGTTTCACCACACTGTAGCATAATCATGTGCCCATGATTATGCCAGACTTTTGAAAAGTGTCGTGCCATCTAAATAAATCAGTGGAAGATTACAAAGTGTTTTTATTCATAATTAATATCGACAACTTCCACCAGGTTCAGCCTTTAACATTTATGTTTCTTCGATTACTCATTCAATGGGTCGGATTCTATTTTTTCCTTTTTATCCTTATGAAAAATGGCGTCTTTAAAATGTGAAAATATATTTTCCATGCGCTTCTCCTACTCCAAAACCCATTAAGACTTAATATGAAGGCATATTAACGGCTATGCATTACATTATTGAGTCCGATTTTCTTCATATTTTTTCCAATTTTCGTACTCCCCACTCCTAACATTCGTGCCAGTTGAATTTATGCGCGTTGAATGGTCGTTGACTTCAATTTTTTCCCACCCCAGGGCGGCGAGGAAAAGATGTCGCATTCACTCATAGTTGATACAAAATTTCATTACGACCCAAACAATCCTCTCCGTCGCGTAACAGCTGTTGTTCAGGGAATATATCAAATGGAAGAGTATTGGGTTTCGAGAGAATCCATTCATGGCATTTTCTCGCCAAGATTTACAGTGTCAGGACGGAGGGAATGCGTCGGAAATCTTTTCAATACTTGGGAGAGGGTGGAATTGGGGAGTGAGAGAGAGAGGGAGTGGGGAGAGGGATGAAAAAATGGGCATTTGCACGCAGTTTAAATTCACATCGTTCAATTTTTCCATTTTCGAGAGAGTGGCAATTATATAAAAAATAAAAGAGTAAAAAATGAAAGGTGTGCGCGTCGAAAAAAGCAAAACACTTGAGCGTTCAGCGCTCGGAAGGTGTCACACGTGTGATGTAAAACTTTTTGAGCGAAACGACGAGATAGGTTTTACGGTGAAGGTTTCGAAAAATATGCTCGGATCCCCGAATTCATTTCGGTTTTTCCTCAAAACTCCCCTTCAGAAGGGGGCCGAAAAGCCTTTCGCGGCGAGTTCCGAAAGGGGGTTGGAGTGTTGCGGGTGACGGTTTTTTCGGCAGCAGAAGTGGAGTGGGATGTCGGGAGGGTAAACAAATAAATAGCGAGGTCCGAAGGGCTGATGACGTCTCTCGACCGAGCGACGGAAGTGCCGTGAAATGAAGAATGCCCATTTTTCGGATTCCTCGCCAATGGGAGCGCGTTAGGAACCTTATGGGACGAGGATGAGGAGTAGAAATATGGAAGGAGAGTGTTTTGTGGTGGTTTGAGCTAAAAGAGGTTGGGGGAGGGGGGGGGACACATTGGAAACAAAATGGCCGGCGTTCGCCGAAAAAACCTCTCTCCTTTCCATTGGCATGACAGATGCTTCCGGATGAACGACCGACCGACAAAGTAAAACCCATCTCCGTCTAACACTTCGACAACCTTTGGCGCGAGGCGAAGGGAAATAACGGTCGCGCGTGGAAATGGCGTCGACTCTTGAAAATCATTACGTTGAGCCGATACTTTATTCTGGGGCCGCCGTGTAAACAGCATAAATTTTGACTCAAAGAGGCGAGTTTTCCTTGCTTTCATGCGTTCAATTCACTTATCCCGAGGGGATTACTCAAGAAGAGAGCTTAACTATGGACAAAGGTCTGATGGAGCAAGGCTCCAAACAGCGTCAACAAAACTGATTTGCAAACTTCCTAAAGGCCAATATAGGATATAGTCCACTCGATCGTGGGCATATACGAGTAAAAAAGAATTCGTATGAACCCCTCAAGCAGCAAAATGATTGGCAATTTGTTGTGGCCGATGCTTGGACTTGCGACGCAGAGTAGGAATATTTACCGGAGTTCTACATATTGTTGGTTTGACAAGTAATAATATTCTAATGAGGCTTTTATAAGTTAATGTAATGTATTACTGATAGCAAGGAGGAATAAAATGACAAATAATGCATGCTTTTCTCCAGATGTGTAGGCTATTTTATGATTTGTTCATGTATAACTGAATAATCTGTGTTTTAAATGTTTCATTAGTATCCAAGCACCGTCTACGGTATATGACGTTGTATTAACTACGGTGTACTAGGAATAGTTAGATCAAATTTTGTAGAAATAATATCACCGCACTACCATTATAATTGACGGAATCAGACTCCAATGCGTGGAAGTTCATTTCAATAGGAACAAATGTTTTTGAACTTTTCCACAGATTTTTTATTTCCCGTACAACCATTACTTATTATTATTCCCAGGATCACGTTATTAGGAATATTTTCTTCTTCAACAGATAATATTTTCTTGAGATTACGAAAATATTATATACTTTTAAACTATTTCGATACAAAATCAACTTGTGGTAAATTTTTTCCACATGACTTCACTATAGCAAAATAAATCCGTTAAAATATGAGGGCAGCATATGTCTTTCCAGGACACTCACATCCACTGACATTTCTCGGTATAGGAGCACAAAGCGCGCACATTTCTCTCTCCGTAAGATTACTCTCTTTTTGATGATGACACTTTCATTTTTTGGAGAAGAGGGTAAACTACACGCCGCGGCGATATATACGAATTTGTAACTCTCCTGCGGTCGACCCACGTCGCGGACTCGAATCATCCCTCCTGCCTCAACTCGAATTCTCTCTCCCCACCTCGGCACACTTCCTGTCCCTTCACTCTTTCGTACCCCCGTTCTACAGGGAACTCCTACCGCCCCACGACAAACAGACTTGTTACCCTCTTTAAACCGACGACACCCTCACTTCCTTCATACACACGAGTACACCGGAGAAAAATGTAAGTTAATGCCCCGCGTCCCTTTTATACCTCATCATTCAGCCCAAAAACCTTCGTCCCAATTTCCACCGCACTTTCCACCGTTCCCTCTAACCCTGCTCCTTCCTCGATCCCCTCCAAAAAAAAACGAAATCCCTGAAGGAAAACCTCTTTTGCAAATCCCACCCCCCAACCCCAGATCTCCCACCAACACCTCCCGCCCTGCGAAAAATCCTCCCGACGTATTTTAGTGCCTTCCCACGCCGCTAACCGTAGGGAGGGCGGCGAAGTGCGGGGGGAGGGATGGAAGGAGGGGAAGGTTTTACAGAGGTGGGGGATGGAGACAGGGGAATGGAGTAGTGGTGGTTGTAATAGGAGAGCGGGAGGGGGATGGAGACGTATGATGCGATCTCGCGGGGCTGACTCCATTTCCTGTGTGGATCGAGAAGCCATTACTCTCATTCTTGGGGGCGTCTCCACCTCCACCGCCTCGCACTCCTCAAAAAACTCGTGAACCTCGTCCTCTCCAGTCTCGGCAACGCAGCGCGAGGGGGGCCCACCCCCTCCCCGTGCACCGCCCCACACCCTGCCCGCCGCCGCCCCATTTTCCTCATCCGCCGACTGTCGAACCCATATTAGTCTTCCCGACTTTCCTGTCCTTTCTGCCCTTCCGGGCGCGAGGGAATGGCGTCGGTGGCTGCCCGACCGAATTGCTGCTACTCCATTAAGTCTAGACCATTTTATTATTTATTCTCCCTCTCGCTCCCCACACGGGGAGCGAGAAATTTAACCAACCCCTTCTTCCCTTCCCCTACTCCAACCCCAACCCTCTTAGACAAAATGGAAGGGAGGGACCGAAGAGGGGAAGAGAGGAGGTCAGGGAATAAGAGTAAAAATAAAAAAAGTGATATTAAATTTAAAAAAAATTGACGGGTAGGGGGTGACCAAGGGTTTTCAATATTTTCAACTCCCCCTCCGCCCCCACACCCTCCGTAACTTTTCCCGAAATAAAAAAATGAACTTTGCGAAGAATGAGTGAGAGAAAATAACGAGGTACGCGTGGATGTTTGGCGCCAGGGAATGGTTTGTTTGTGAGGCTGTCGTATCACGACCGAGAAATAATTAACTTCCCGGTCGACTCTCTTGCTGGAGTCGACCGTTTCCCCCCTCCCCCCCACTACTCCGCGCACCCCTACGCGAAAACTAAATGGAATCGTTCTTTTATTCCTTTCGCGCACTACCCGCGTCGCCCTTCACGTCCTCTCACCTCCTCTCCCTTTTGATCACTCCTCTCCACCAGGACAGCAGCTTCGATACTTCCGCGAACCCTGGAACCTTAAGGGTTCACAGTGATCATATGAGCATATACATTTATTTCCTTATTCATAAAAAAAAATTATTCAGCCACCAAAAGATGAAGGGCTATTGTAATTATCCTGTGATTAAATAGGGCACATTTTATTTTTGCTATTTCAAATAAAATTTAATGCTCGTATAGCTGCTAAATTATAAAAGTAAATGAATTTGTGAACAATTCCGGTTCCCACTGAATGTAATCTAATATAGCAGCATCATTTATAACATTTTGTTGAAACGTAATGCTTATCAATAAAAAAACTACTATTGGCATTATATCCGATTTTTAAATTGAAAAAATATTTGAGGGTTTCTAAAGTTAGAGAATCATCAGATTGGGCATGATATATACAATAATTAAGCGACGACTGAGACCCAAATATCCTGCGGTCGGGAAATGGGGAAATTTTTTTGCGTATGCTACACTTGAAACATGATTGATTGGATGGGTGGGCGAGGGCCTTCTGGAGCCATTCTGGCACTCAGACCCCTTTGGGACCATTGTGCCGTCCCTCATTTAACCTGCCCTCCACTTGCAGAAAGGGGACAAGAGCACCGCGGTATAGGTATAGTAAGATAGCATAATTTGCATCAAAGTCAAGGCTATCGAACTGACGACAACTCTTTCCAATGCCCATTACTTCACATTAACGCTATCAATAAAATAATAAGACGCACAATCAATAAAACGCACTAAAAATCCCTTCCATTTTTTCAGCAGACACTGAATAAACATAGAAAAACTGGAAATGCTCATTTAACTGTTTTCATGGCGTTGCATTTGTTGCTTGTAAAATAAATGGTCGAGTTCTTATCATAGAATGTACTTCATTTTTAGCATCGGAAGTATGGTTCAATGAAGGGTTACGTAAAAATGTTGGAAATACCACTGCATCCTCTATGAGACCCTGTAAAAGGTTTTATCACTTGCGCCAACATTTTAGAGTCATTTATTGTAATATTCGTGTTGTAGTTCATGGTGTAAAGCCAAATTACATTTTACGATCTATCACGAACACTATCCGTAATGCTGTAGCACTAAAAGCTCAAATGTGTAGTACATATTGTAAGTATTTAGCCTAAACAAATGCTCGTTCCTTTATGTTGATAGCCGTAGCTACTTGTACTGATGATTTTATTGCATAACTGATTGAGTGAATCGGTCAAAATTATCGCATCACTTTGTGGACGAAATAAATTTACAAATTAACATTTAAGCCAGCACATGACAGGGGACAATAAAGAGAGGAATCGGTGTGAAATCATCCTCAAGAAGTTGTTTAACATTAACATCAAAACAAACAAGATGACCTTTCTAATTCATAAATTCGCATAAACTTCTCCGTCGCATTTCCTTCCCCACGATCCCCATCCTTCCAAGCCCTCACATCCTCACCACGTCCACCTTTATGGATTCCTCATCCCAGCCTCCAGTTCTCCTCCTCTTCCCACCCCACGCCGCAGTTCCCCGAAGCGGAGGATCTTCCATCAAAAATCCTCACTTCCATCCTTCGCCCCTGCCCCACCGACCACCCTCCTATCCGCGCCACTGAATCCCCTGTCTCCTCCCTCACTTCCCACGCTTACTCCCTCCACCCCCCTCCGCGCCTCCACCCCACAAAACTCCCCCTTTCTTCTCTTATCAGAAAATGACTCATTTTGTCGGTGTCAGAAATAGGAAATTGGAATAAGAAATTCAGCGTAAATGAAAGATAGGGAGTTTCTGGGGAGGAAATGTAGGAGGAAGAGGGGTTTTGGGGGCTTTTGGTGGGGGGGAGGGGGCGTGTGTTTGGGGGTCGTGTGTGCTTGTGGATAGGGGGCGGAAGGGAGGGAAAGAAACCCCTAAAGGGTGCCTCCGTTGCTGTGATGCTGCGGCGCCTGTGCGGAACGGAGATGTGAGTGTGTGAGCGCGCGAGTAGGTGGGTGCAGCAACGGGTCGACGGGCCGAGAAGTGTGGGGGTGTTGTAAAAGGACGAAATCTCTCGGTGTATGTGTTGCTTCATGGCACGGGGACTGGTGAGCGTACATTCGGGAAGGGGGACGTAGAAATACGAATAAATATCATGTTGTGGCGCTATTTATCCCTCCCTTCCGCAGCTAAGAAGCTAAGCAGCGGCGGGGGAGCTGGGCTTTTGAATTCTCGCCGTTGGAGTTTTATAAGTTGGAGCTCCCAAAAGTGGAGAAGGATTAAAAAAATCTCTCTCTTCCTACACAGAAGCAATTTCGTACAGCTTAGTCTTTTATGATAGTTAATAAATTATTATTTATAACTAATATATTTTTCATTTGTTCTTAACTTTTTGAATCTCTTATTTGCTACTATCAAAACAGAAAATGTAAAAGCTTCTAAAAATTTCTTGATTTAAATAAAATTATTTTAAAATGCATTAATTTAACGTTTAATTAAACTTAATAAACTCGAATTTCCTTGTGTAACGTTTCTTTGCGTATCAACTACTCCAAAATTATTTAATGATTTGTATTAGATAAAGTTATATAGTTTTTATGACACATGCATTTTTTTATTTCTCTATACTCTATCAAAACTATTCTTTCAAGTACATACCTGTTGTAAAATATGCGCAAATTTTCAAGTACATGATTTTCATGCCAGCCATCTATCGCACGTAGTTTGTTGTGTATGTACTTCAGTAGACATTTAATTGCCATTGAATTCGGGAACCTTAAACTTCGGGAAACTTAAACGTTAAACCCTACTCTCGACGCTGGTAAAATTTATGTATTGGCATAGTTATAGGATCAAAAAGTGGAATTCACTTTGGTGGTCATATAATTCCTAATTCTACTGTCTTCCGTGAAAATAAGCACAGAAGAATGAGAAGAAAAATAATACTTCTGGTGTAAAAATTAGAGTTAACACTCTTTGAAAATGAAAACCAATTTCAATTACGTCTTTAAGCTATTCATTAATGCGAAATACGTAGTAGTTGTAAATATGTTTTCAAAATTAATCTCCCAGATTTTCCCACTTTGAGAAGGGACAAAGCCGGAGTTTGCTGCCGTAGTGGAGGGGGTGTGAGAGGAAAAGTGGTTGGGTGCCGAGGAGGAAGAGCTCGGATCCATAACCATGAGGTCGAAGAAGATCGGATTGTACGACGCGTAGTATTGTATTTCTACGCGCGTCACGAGCTCCCTTGGTCGCTTTTTATTTTACTTGGCGTTTCTTTGTAGCCACTTGGCGTTTCTTTGTAGCCACTTGGCGTTTTTTTGTAGGCCACCTGATGTCGATTGGTAAACCTTTGCATTTCCTGGCTTTGAAGATGCGAATGGATCGTCTATCCCTGCATCCAACCCCCGGGCATACGGGAACGGAGGAATTTTCGAGCAATCGGCGAGATTGAGACTCTTACAAACGAGTGAGGAAGGAGATGTCTAACGAAATATTCTTCAAATATTTTCCGTAGCAGTGCAAACCCACACATAGACAGATACTACCCTTCAATCATTTAAACACCTATTCCTTCAAACACTGATTGCCATTAAATTTCTTCATTTATTACGTCGTTCCTCGATATTATCTATCGATTGGCAGAATTAAAAAAATGAGTTCATTTAAAGCATGATTTCATAATAATATTGCTGCACGTTTTGACATTGAGAATGGAGAAAAATAATTCACCAATTAAAAATCGCATGGCGAAATAAATCAACATTATAAGTGTTCACGAGTCAGAATTTGTTTTTTTTTGCTTGTGCACTTAATCAGAATGAATGGCACATAAATGTTTTACTAAGTAAGTGGAAAGTGATATTAAACTATTAGTTTTTCCCAATAAAGTTGTCAATGAAGTCCGTCTTTACATTTCATAATATTATCTATCTAAATTTCGCGTGCCTCTTTCTCGTAAACAAGTCAAGTGAATTAAGTAGAGTAAATTACGACGCAAGAGGTTGAACTGACCCACAAATTATGCTTTCCCCATCATATAATAGTCCAATGGAAAACACCGATCGGGCTCCTTTTCGGCTCTCTTCTCCCTTGGTTCATCCCCGATCCTTCTTTTCGCGTCGCTTCCCATCCATCCTCCATAATAGGTCCTCTTTTTATTCCCACCATATCCCCTGGCACAGAATCCTCCCCCCCTCCCCGGCTCCCACCCTGCTCCCGGAGACCGCCCTCCTCCAGACAGCCCGGCAACCTCCGGACCCCAAACAAGAAAGGAAATTACTCCCAAAGTATTTCCAAATGGCGGTCCTCCTCCTCCTCCCCATCCTTGACGTATCTCCGCACCCTTCCACCTTCCTCGCGCTACATTTCATGCGCGCGCACGCTCCATCACTCGCTCCCTACTCACCTATGTGCAATGTGGGAGTAACTCCCTATGGAATCAAGGTCTGAAGATAACGCTAGGTGGGGTATGCCACGCGAAGGAAAAATTTCCTTCTTCCATTTAACATGCTAATCCTATTGAAAAAAAAATATTTTTTCAAACCTCGGCGAAAACGTGAATTCGCATTTTTCGCTGGGCGTTTATGCTGCACTTTTTCAGTGAGAATCAATGCTCAAATTGATAAAAAAAATTATTTAAAAAAGTTTATTAACATTTTTTTGCGACTTATTTAAGACTTGAGAATTTCCATTGGTTGTAAGTGATCGTAGAAGAAAATTTTAGATAAAATTTGCAAAAGTTGTACCGCCGAATATCTCGCCCGCCTACTTATACCATCGACTAAAAGCTCAAAAAGAATTTCGTTTCGGATTAATATGCCGCTCCTTGATTATTTTTAGAGGTGCGAGCCTACAGGCGCGCATTTTGTTGTCATGACTGGCAGGAGACATTTTTGAACTTGAGGATTTTTTTTTTAATTTCGGAGCTACTTTTCTCAGCATTTGATAAAAAACCATTACACACTTTACACTATAACTTTTATTACATGAAAAATGAGTATTAAATGTTGCCTATCAATCAGTAAGCCAATGCGCTCGTTATGAGTGCTTTGTACTTATTTGAACCAGATGGATTGGGCACACTCTTTGGCGTAATGGGATCATGAGGTACATAATCGAAGGAAAATTAGGGAAAAATCCCAAGAGGAAGACCAAGGAATAAATGAATTGACTAGGTATAGAGAAAAGAACATAAGAAGGCCTACAAGGGAGAAAGGGAACTAGCATTGCATAGGGAAGGATGGAGAGCTGCAGTCAACCAATCTTAGGATTGAACAACCAATGAATGCATGCAGTGTACTTATTTATGTGACTATCACATATGTTTTCTTCTGCGAGCGTCCACTTTTCGCGGAGTTTCCCCGAGGGAGGAGGGTTGGCAAGGAGTGGCGATGGGGGTGGCGATGCGAGAAGAAGCATAAGCCGTTTGCCTCTGCTGCTGTCAACGGGAAGAGACGCAAGGGTTTTAGGGATATGGCATTGGCTTCGAAGCGGATGCAGGACTCAAAAGTGTGAGATAGGTTTGGATGAGAAAGGACGACGGCGATGGGCGGGGCGACGGAGTTTTGTCATCGGTGGGAATGGGGGGGTCGGGAGTGGAGGAACTTTGGAACTGGGTTTCAGGAAGAGGAGGAGGGGGGAAGGAGGGGTGAGAGGGCTTGGGGTGGTGAGGGGGGGGGCGGAGGAGGGAAGGGGGTTGGGGAGGTGATCCAAGTTAGAGGCGGTCGCCTGAATTTTGATTCGGGAAGTGTCAAAATGATTGAATCTGTTATTGTGTACAAATGTTTGGAGTTTCAGCGGAAATTGCTTCTTAAAATTTCGTGTGCTCGAAGGCACACCAATCTCAAGGGACGAGAAAAGGCTTTTTTAATTGATGGTGGGGGAAAATATTTTGCATCCTCCAGCATTACGTTTATTTTTAAATTCACGGTTGAATTACTTCGTGTTATTGGCCTCTGATAAATTTAATCAATTTAAATGCGTGGTGGATATTTACAGAGTAATTAGGAATGAATGAGTAAATAACCCACTTTGAACTAAAGGTGGAAATAATTACAGGTTAATGACAAATTAACATTAATCTTGCTCTGATCAGAGTTTTAAAGTTGCCAGCTAAAGTACGAGTGTAAGTCTAAGGGCACGAACGAGGACATACGTTCTCGCTACAAGTTCGTCAGTCTTATAAAACCTGATTTTATTAAACAATTTAAATACAGCATTGTAAAAAAATTACTTTATTAGTGACTTTTTACTCCAATAGTGTAAGGTTATTAGAGGTTAAGCATATATGTAAGTACATATAATCTCTTTAGGAATTATTTTGGCTGAATTTGCAACCTGGAGGATGTATTTGTATCATACTTCAATCCTATTGACCATTTATTTACTTTTATGCACATTATTGTACCTTTTAGCTAAGAGAGTTAGGATAGAATTGTGGCACGGTATGCACAGGCTTATATTGTTTTTTTTTTATTTGAAACAACTGCAAAAAGCTACTTTCATCATTGTACCGATATTTCACAATTGTATCTATGCAATAAAAGTTAAAATGACGACTTAATATTTCATTTTAGATTTCGCTGGTCATCCTATATAACCACGAAACTTCACATAACAATTTCGTCAAAACAACTACGCAGTAATCTACCGAATATTATCTAATTGCATTTTCCAGAATTTTGCAGATTCAGGGAATTCCCATTTCCGGTTATACTAGATAGCAGCCCAGTGTATCACTTAACGTTTTATTAAAGTTTGATTCCTGGAAAGCCGTCCAAGAAAAAAGAGACCCGTACAAGAAATGGACTGGCATTCTGTTTTTCATGAGAAATTAGACGTCGGGATTACAAGCAGTTTTACTATTTGAATAAACGCAATACAGGTCTGTTTTTGCACATCAATGAATGAAGTAATTCACCAAATTGGTGTTTACGGCATTTTATTGGTACTGCTCTGCAAGAAAGTATTTGTATATACCTAAGGTTTAGTTCGATATTGACTAAAGTTGCCATTTACTCTGTATCGATTACCTCAACACCTCAGCTCTATATACGAAGAAGTTGAGTTGATAAATGCATCGGACAATTTTTTACATTTAAGGATAAAATAACTACGTGAATGCAAGCAAATTATTCGCTAAGATATAAAGTAAAAATATTTTTACAGCAAATTATTCAACGGCAGAAAACTGCACGCTAAAAAAGCAGACCTTCCTCGATTCTTCAAATCATCTTTAATTTATTAAACTATAAGCTACAATCTTTTTACAACTTCCGGGTCAAGAATTCATTATATGTAAACAGATTTATAATAGTAGTCTATTGTTATAACAGTAATCTTTTGTTATGAGTGAAAATTTGCAGTACCATGGAAGTACGTGGGAAAATATGAGAAAAAACGCAATCGTCTTGCAACGTCGGTACTCTACACCGAAGAAGATATTACGCATTAGCACTAAACTCAACAGCCAGGAACAAAGTCTTAGGATTATGCTGACAGAGTGAAACGTCGAGCGGCTGATGGTTGTATCGAACCATAATCGAACTTTAGGTGTATTGGTTAGATGCGGAATGAACGAATATATATGTATTACTATAAAAACAGTAACGATTAGAAGTGCACAATAAGCAGTTATAATGGAAGAGTGCAGATAATTATCATATAGTAAGAAAAGTAAAAAAGTGTACATGAACAGCGATAGGCAATTAAGAGAGAAAATGACGTAACGACATAGAGCCAATTATCACAGATGGGAATGACCTCATTCGCATCGATCTTTGTTGATTTTATATCACTATCATAGCTGTAGCAGGATTATCCACTGACGGATAGACAATGGGCTCGCTCGACAACTTCTAATTGCCGTATCCGAGGGAGCACCTAAGCCATAGGACTCCAATATTTCCCTAGTCAATCTGTAGCCAAGTTTTCGAGTTACAGGTGACAAAATGTCAAGGAACATCAAAACGCGTGAAGCGCTAGTAATGACGCCATAAGTCACCATATGTGATCGCTATGATAGTGCTGTAAAGGCGGGTATTACTTGAGTCCTCATGTCATAATAACGAGGTATAGAAATTAAGCGGTAACTTGTGCGAATATACATTCATACTCAGGGAGGCATAAGAATTTCTTTCTAAAAATCATTTTTGGGGTAAACTTCTGAACTTGCGAAAATAATCGAAATTCGTCCTTCAATAACAATTGGTACAAACATTTGAACTTTGTGACCCATCATACCACTCTTTTACAACATATACTTGCCTATCCGACGGGAGACACAATTATATAGCGGGATGGGATAATTGAGCATTTACGCTCGATTAAATGTAATGAGTCCTCATTCCAGAAGAGATAACTTCACGCGTTCCCAAGAAATTGGCCCCAGACATTTCACAATTTCTAAAAAACATATTTAACAAGTCATTATCCGAAGGTTAATTAACAAGACTGAAAAATAGCAAATGTTATACCAATATTTAAAAAAGAAAATAAACAAGACCCACAAAGCTACCGGCCTATATCGATAACATCACTTTCATGGAAGATTTCATAATTGTTAGTTGCATAATATAATAATCTTCCTGGATAGGCACAGCTTCTTCACAGCAGTCAGTACAGCTAACGGAAAAGAAGATCTTGCGAAACCAAGCTTGGACTCTTTCTCCACACAACTGAGATTTTTTTATTTAACCAATTTTTCCTTTTAACTTTCCGAAGATGCTCTCATGTTACCCAAATACCTTTTGTCAGGAGAAAAAAAACTAATTATAATCATTACGCCATGAAAAGAATTCTCTAAAAATTATGGTTTTGTGATTGGAATGTGAGGTCATTTTGTAGAGTGTGCTTTGCCTGATGTGATGATCGAAAGGTGATCGAGAAGGGTCCTTTCAACTTTTAAAGGTCATAATTTAGTTTTTTTGTCATTTGGAGGGTAGACGTCTCTATGCATTTTTTTAAGCAGTTTCGTTCCTTTAATGCTGTTAGTCTTGCCTACAGTTCTTCTGTTTCTGACTCAACTTTTAAAAACATGAATTATACACGATTATGATTTAGAATTCCTCCTCCTGGTATTCCTTCGCGTGGTGTTTTATTAGGTTAAGTTCCTTTACATACCTTTCCTTTTTTTAGCTTATACTCTTATTAGGTATAATTGGTCACCTAGAGTTTGCCTCTAAATTGTCGAATCACACTATCAAGTATAGACTCGAAGATTATCTACCAGAAACAATGTAAGATGCAATAATGTCAAATGATTCAAGCATGGAAACAAATGGTTCTATAAATAAAACGACGTACGAAAAACTAGCGTTGAATGCTAAATATTTGTTCCTTTTATAGATTTCTGACATCCCTCAAATCCGCTGCTCGTTGATTCTATGACTTTTAATGAATTTAAGGAAAATAATTAGCTGGAATAGTGATGAAATGGTCACCACATAACTCCAAAGACGTCGAAAGATGTATCGACGTAACCTTCGAAAGAGCAGTGGACTCCAACGGAAACAAGAATTTTCTCACCGGATGCGAAATGAAAACAACTCCTAACTATCTTTTTGAGACTTGACGGTAGAAAATAATCGATATCGCGGAATGGTTAGCCACTTCCTGAAGGATAATATTAAACACGAACAGGAGGAGGCACCTCGGCATGCATGTAATGAGCAACCTAATTGCTACAGGAAAAAAAAATTGGCGGTGATTTTATGGATGTGGTGAGTGGAGTACAAGGACGCGGGGATAATTTGTCTCGGAGGCATCTTTAATGATTTAATCAAGTGAAATTTCCCTGAGTGGATTTCTTTCCGCCACCGTCACGCTCCAGAGGGCGGCCGAGCAAGGCGAACGTTGACAGACCGTGGAGTCGCGCCATTACGATGAGGCAGATGCTATCTGCGGGCGGCGACGATGGGGACCAAGCGATTGCCATCTCTTCTCAACCACTCCACCTCTACCATCCCAAAGCCCCATCCCCTCACACCCTTTCCCCCTCCTCCTCATTTTCGGCAGACGGAAACGCATTCAGGTTCGGTGTCTCCTGCCTGGGATGGCAGAAATAATCGTAACCCATGTTACTCGCGGGGGTTAACTGCCCTGCGGAAAAAGGCAAGGCGACATCGAGACGGCCGATAAAAAAAGACTCCGCAAGTTGCTCGGCTATTTTTCTGCCTGTTTACGGAGGATTGCTTCGGAGTGATTCGGCGCCTCAGTCGGTTAAAATACAAAAACCGCCTCGGAGGAGCTTGGCTTGGAGATGAGACTACTTGCTCTGAGAGAATTGCTAATAAGATTTAAGATATCGCATTTTTACGGCGATGGAGTTCAAAGCAGAGGTTAGTGTATAAAAAACATTTTAAAATAGATAGGATGATTTAAAACCAAGTAATTAGTCAAAGAGTTTCTTTTAGGGTATCATCGGAAAAATAAAACTCAAGAGCATTGAAAAATAATTTCGTTGTTTTTCGGTAATGATTGGAAGCAATTCCTTGTCACCAAGTGATATTAACTGGGATTTTTCTGCTTTGGTGCTTCCCACAAGATTTTATTTCAGGGATAATGCAAATCTTCCTCGAATATTTTTTAAAGATAAAAATTTAAAAAAGTAGATTTTTCTCGTAATTGCCTTTCTTAGAGCAAATACGTAAAATTTGCATAGCAAAGGTCATATACCTATTTGTAATGAAAGGAATATCAATTGGAAGAATGTTTTAGTCTTATAGAGTTAATAACATTTTCAGTTGAAGGGCACTCGCACGAATATTTTGGAATGATGAAAAATTACTTTGAAATTAAAGTAGGATATATCCGCCACATTTAAATAAGAACACTGCTCTGCTGGCAGTAAAATCCTACAATACTTAGTAATGGGGAATTCGTAGCAGTTCTGTTTTTATGATTGAGTCAAGCGGAACTCCACTGTCGAAATATTTACCGGAGAACGCTGATTATTTTTGGACTACTGGACGAGAGTAAAAATTGGCTGCAAGACCGGAATACAGGGACCAGAGAACTGTCGCCTATTCCGAAGATGACTTAAGATATTTCATTGGCATTTTTTAAGAAAATTTCGTGCTAAGTAATTATTTTTAGGTAGCAACACGCATTTTAGTAGAGGATCATGAAATAGCTCTAAAATTGACTAAAAGAAATTCTATATTAGAAAAAGCTCATTGTCATTACAAAAATTAAAATGAATCCATCTTGAATTAAGGGAAAATGATGCTCAATGGGAAACATTAACCTCCTTTTCTTAAAAAAAATAATAAAAAGTGAAGAAGAGATTATGCGAAATATTTTGCTGTGTAATCGGCAGAAGTAGTGTGGTCGACTATATTCTAAAGAGGCAAAATCGGTGTCACGTTTGGCAATGATTTCTCAGTTGAAATCACCGACAGCATCGTGGATTTTGATCCCATGTCAGGTAACCAGAGGAGTTAACCCGCATGGGCTTCCTTTCTCTTCGTAAATCATTAAGATGAACTTGTTATTTCAAGTAGGTAGCTTCTTATGTGAATTTGATAGCCAAATAGAATGAGTGAGCCATCATTAAGTTTACATCATTTAAATATATATCTTTCACATTCAGAATATCTAAGACATTGAAAAAATAGCAGTATACCTCTAAAATGCCGATAACCCGACGAATAAGCCCTGGATGGGCAGGTGCCCAGTGGGGATCCGACCCAGGAAGTGTGGTGAAAACCCTTGTTAGAACTCTCCTTCCTAGTAATATTTTAACTTGACACCATCATGTTAACTACCTTTCCTCAGGTTCCTACCCCTCGACTTATCTGGCATGGGTGGCCCCACAAGTGTCCATTTTTATTGTTTCCGCCAGTCCAGCCCCAGGGGTCATTGGAACGCGCAAGCCTTTCCACCACGTCAAAGTTGTAGTCCAAGGGAAGAATACACTTATATGATAAGAAAAAAATATTTTTCAAATTTTACACCAAATGCAAGTATCTTTTTGTGTAAATTGTGGAGTTCCTTATCAACCAAATAAAAACTTCTCCGTTTTCCCGCTAATCCCCTTAATCTCACCTTAGCAGTTTTTACTATACGAAGCCTGTTTTGCTGCAGCCTCTCTCGGATGTATTCAACCCTCGAAGTTCCTCAGTAGTTAATTAAATTTATTTCTACTTTTTATTGCTACGTTATCGTTTATAATAGGTTGTGTCATAAAATTTGTCCACCCAGTTTGACTATTCTTCTTCATAATGTTTTTATTATACTTAAACCCTTACTCACCCTCCGACTTTTCGTATGACTACTTAATTGTACATTATTTCCGTCAATTTGGTGTTCATTTAACAAAATTTGAAAAAAATCAAGTGTGGCTCTGTTGGGGACACGCCCGTGTGTTTGACGAGAAAGTTAGCGTGTAATTAAAACATTACATGTATAATTTGTTGTGTGAAATAAAATATTATATTTATTATAATATTTTATTTCACACAACATAATAATAATAATATATTATTGTTATTATAATCATTCGCGGCCGTCGAGGTGCCTGCACCGTGGTATGCACTGAGTAGACTTTCCGACGTCCCCGAAGCAGACTTCCCCGTTCCAAAAACGACATAGCGGATCACTGATCGATAATTAAGAGAACGCTTACGTCTGAAATTTTAATTACAACATTATAATTGGAGTATTTTAGATTTATTGCCAACGAATATTATGCAATGTTAGATTTTAGTCTGGAGAGACCAAGAAGAGATCTTTCGTTTGGCTTCAAATCAGTGCACTAGCACATCGGTATCGCGTGATGGGCTGCGCGGAAAAATTCGCCTGTGCCTGACATTGCCGTCAATCGTCGGGGTTAAGACCATACTCGTATCGTATTCATATATACGAGAGAACGAGACCATATTTATTTTAATCCTGTTAAGGACAGGAAGAAAAACGAAGAAGTGCTTGGTGTGGTTGGTGGAGGAATGAAACTTATGGGATGACATTAAGGGGAGGAAAAATAAGTGGCTGGAAGAGGTAATGAGGGGCAAAGTGCTTTGAAGTCGTGGTAGAGGGAAGGATGTTGGGCAAGCGGGGAAGGGAAGAAAGAAAAAAAGGTCTTATGGACGGGATGAAGATGGGTAGAACGTACGCTGAGATGAAGAAAGGAATACTGGAGATGTACTCGTATAGGGCCCTGCACATGTAAAAATCTAGAGGAATTTTATTGACTTCCATTTAAACCAACCTTTAACCGGTAGACTAATTTAATAAATGAATAAGTAACGAAGTTATAGTCTCCGAAGAGATCATCCTGCAAACGATCCTTCGTCGTTTCCGTTCTGGTACATTATTATTGGTCTGATTTTACAGACCCACGCCGAAAAATTACATTTCCTTCTTTACATGGCGGAGCACCGTAAGGCCAAGGAACATAGCTCACTCGGTGGGGAACAAGAAGGCTGTTTCCTCCTCCCCTCAAAGAGGCGTTTACACGGGAAGAGGAGTGGGGGACGGATGCCGGAGCGAGGGTGAAGGTGGAGTGCGACGCGAGTGGCTGACTCGTGTCTGGCGCTCGGCCGCGAAACTGTAATTGCGGCAATTGCACGTCCGAACTCTTCCCACCGCCCGCCTCCGTAAGGATTGGAGATGCTCCAGGAGGCAGCTGGAGAAGACGCAGCAGGCGGGTTTACAGCTGACGTCAACTTAAAACTCTAACCGTCAACGAGAAACTCGTCCACGGCTTCGGTATACTTACCTACTATTTTCAGTCAACTTGAAATTCCCTCGGCAACTGACGTCCGTCTACGATTGCATACGTGGATTTTTACATGAAAAACAGCATCCAAATAAGTTTGCGACTTCGGGTTGAACTTACCAATTGCGAGCGAATAATAAGTACTGCGGAAAATACTTATTTTGGGTGATGAAATGTGTCAATACCACGTTCCTATGTCCGTTCACACCACCAACAATATTCTACGTGCCATATAAACGCTAATGCGCGTTCGTACCACCGTAACTAGAATTTCCTAGCGCTGAAAACTTTACAAAGTGTGCTCTGGTGTCGCGGGGGAATCTGGGAAAGATAGAGCACAGTAATTATATAAGTCAAGCGAAGTGGAGAAGAGAAAATTTAAATTTAGATGAATGAATGAATGATGATTTAGATGAATTCGCCGGCCTCGGTGGCGGCGGGGTAAAGTCCTCACCTGCTAAGCCGAAGGTCGCGGGTTCGAGTCCCGCCTGGGTAGGTTTTTCCCATCCAGGGCATGGGTGGTTGTGAATGTCAGTTATTAATTGTTCATACACCCGATGCAAAGGCCCAATGAGAGGCTGTTTTCGGGGGTGTTGTCAAATAAATAAATAAAATAAAATTGATAATTCAAGGAGGAGTGGCATATGATTTAAAAGGGAATCGGCATGGCGTGGTGGTTAGAGTATTAGCTTCGCACCCCGAAGGCCCGGGTTCAAATCCCAGAGTTGGGGGACAATTTTCTGCGGAATCCTGAGCGTAAGCGGTATTTCAGCTCTCGAATAGGAAGCGAATTCCCGATCCCTACTTGGTTGGCATATGGAGAACACTTCAAGTACAGTACCTACTCCGTCCGTCAGCTGGGACGTTAAACCGTGGTTCCCTCTGAATGTGAAGGGGTTTACTTGACATGTGCAACACCTGAAAACGTCTTAGAATACCTAATCAATAAAATCTTTGACGACTCATCATTCAGTCTTCAACGCTTCTTCAATTCAGCTAAAAAATTAACTCAAGCCTGGATCTGGGCGAGAGAGAAACAAAACCGACCTTTTTCAAAATTGCTTGCTAAGAAGGCTGCGGCTAAATTGGACTTCTAGGGTGTCGCATCGTCAAGTTGACCCCCCTCACTCTTAATTATTTGTCACTTCCGGAAACATGAGAAAAATGACATACCTACTCCTGATATTCGCGATGACACTATAAATGACCCCGAGAAATTAAAGATGGCAAAGTAGACAAATCTTAACTGCTGTTTAAGACTAGAATTTAAAATACGCGAATGCGCCTTCGAGGCGTATATAGGGTCGTCACTTTATTCCGTCGCATTGTCGTCATCGATGAAGGAAAAAATAATCGTTTCAACGCCACGCTTGGAGCCAGCGTAGTGTGATAATGACCGGTTAAATGGAGAAATGCAATCGAGCAAGGAGAAGCGGGTAAAACGCGAGGATGCGAGAAAAGTGCATCATCTCCTGGAGATTGCAATATTTCGGTCGAATGGACGCGAGGCAATTGTCTCGAGCGAAATGACTTTGCCGCCGCGGCAGAAAGAAGGCTCCTCCTGAAGCACTCAACCCGACTTCATCCATCCATTTGAGCTCCACGGGCGATTTCACCAGGAATAGCCCCTACAGGCTCGGCGGAGGGTCATGAAACAAATACGGTACACAGAAGTGTCCCGAATGTAAAAAAAGGAAAGAGGAAGGGAGTGAGGGGATTATGGCTTGGACATTGGAAAAGCAAGAGCGCTGAAAAGGAGCTGAAAGGTCCAGTTTTTACTCTTTATTATCTAATTTGCTTGGAGTCTCCACACCTAGTCTCTCTCCTCGTTTTGAGGCGACAGAGTTTCGCCTCTCACTTTTGTTTCCTATTTTCAGTTCTACTTGAAAAAGACAAATGGGAAGAAGTGGCGGGAAAACGCGCGAGAGAAAACAGAGAGATTAAAGGGAGGCTTTATTAGCGCGGAGCGAGTCACAGATTGAGGTGGCGCCGGAGGAAGCGACGAGGGAAGGAAAATTATGTGATGACAAACTCGTTAGCGCGATTGGGTTGGGGTCCGAGGTATGGCGCACGCGTGCAGAAACGAGACTTTCTTTAAGAGGGACAAATATAAAAGGCTTAGACGCGTAATGAGGTAGGTTATCATTTAGAAGGCGATAAACGAAGCGATGAAAATAACGGAAACGAGGAAAGTACAATCATTAGTTTCACGAGAGCATTGTGAATGTGTAGTGAACACGTAAGACGTGATATTTATTATTCTGGAAAATGAGAAACAATAAGATATGTGATGGGAAAATTAAAGCGCAACAGAGAGGGAATGATTATGTTAACAGGAGATATGTGTAACTCAGTTGAATTCTTTGGGTAAATCGAAGAAATATAAATTATCAAAATTAAAAACGTGTACACTCGAAAGTATGAAGTGCAATGCACCAATTATTTTTTATTGAAAAGTCTGGGAAACTTACGAACAGTTATAATAACTTGACAATAGAAAACTCAAGTCATCTTTAATTAGAATTTATCCAATTATGTGTGCAAGAATAGTACTCAACATAACCTACGTGACCGAATGTGACCAAAAAGGTAACAAGAAGGTTACTTATAGAGGTTCTATCTCTCTCGAAAGGTTTCTAATAAACTTATTTGAGCACAAAATCTTCGGATTCCAAGTCAGGCAGCTTAGTCAGATACTTTCGTACTCTAAACCAAGCCAAAGTTCCGTTTTGTAGCAAGACGATTACATTGAAAATGCTCTAATTTTCAAATATAAACCATATTTATTAAGCGTTTTTTTACTATGCCCTGATCCCTTTTTAAACAGTGCCTAAAGAATTGGTTATTAGAAGTTCTGAATCCGCTTTTATTTGGGCCAGCTCACTCCTCAGATACCAAACTATTTACTTCGTCGTAAGTCAATACACTTTACCTTTCACGTAATCTGTCTCTTAAGCCGTGTTTACACGATGCATTTACCCGCGCGGGTAGATGCGTGAACACAATCACCATCAAAATTTCACCGTGTAAACACTCAAAATTGCGCAAATGCGTGAATGCGTGGACATAAAATAGCCCCTGTTCTAATTTGGTGAATGTGTTCACGCATCTGTCCAGCCACGTACTTGCACGGGTAAATGCATCGTGTAAACACGGCTTTATGCATCATTTTCTGTTACTTTCTTAAGCTCCTTAAATCAGTAATGCTTGTCATATGTATTTATTAGATCAGATTGTAGTGCCTAATAAATTAACTTATTTTATTATTTTCCAGCCGCCTTACTTCATTCAGCAAGGTTTATTTAGACCCGGTTTGACGCTATCTGGTTACATATTTCCTCGGTATGAAAACGAGTTAGTACTTTTTTCCATCGATAAAACCCTAACGTCAACAACGCGAAAGTCAGATTTTACATGCCAAACACGAACTCTTGAGTTAAAATCAAGTTAGCGAAAGGCTACGTCATACTGCGGCTAACATTATCCAAACATTTCAATACCGGGTCTCAGTATTTCTTCTACTCTCGTAGTTTTTTCCTGCCATTAATATCCATCATTCTATAAATGAAAAGGAAAACGTCTTATTTCACCAATTTATTTTACGGCACGACTAGTTTCGACGTAGCGGTGTCATCTTCAGGTACAATGAGTAAAGGCAAAAACATTTACTCTATGTACCTGAAGATGACGCCGCTGCGTCGAAACTAGTCGTACCATAAAATAAATTGGTAGAATAAGACAAATTTTTCCTTTACATTTATAAAATGAACTTCCACAAAGTTGAGCCTGAGACGATTGAGAAAATCCATTATTCTTATGGAATTTCACTACTTCGCGTCATTTACTTCGGTTTTCTGATACTTTCAAGGTGTATTGTTTCACTAACAGTTATTCAGGCATGGTTTGAACATACTGCATTTATGGTGGATGGAAAAATTAAAGGGGGTCTCCAATAGCCGTAAACAATTGGCACCACTCGTCAGAGATCACTGACCTTGCTGTGTTGGTTAGCCGGGATGGGACTTCCACAGAAGAGACCAACCCCAGCCTCTCCATCAGTATACCCTTCTGTGATAGTTTACGGGAAGAATGCTTCCACGCCAGTGACCAACACAGCCGCAATCACACAACCCAGATAGGATCCTTCGCTAGGCTAATGGGACCCCGCTAAGGATACTTAGGGTGCTAAGGACACCTGGGATACTTCGTAAGGCTAATGAGACCCTACTAAAGGTACCTGGTTATTAACACAACCACACACACACGCACACTCACAAGCACTCAAAATCACTCAATCACACACACAAATGGGCCCAACTTCTGTGAGAAACTGCTCCAAAAGAGCGCGGTAAAAATCTTGCAAGCAACAACGGAAGAGGGTGAGGGTCGAATACACGTATTTCGGCTACCAAGTTTCGGCGGAATTGAAAATGGAAATAGATATTGTGACGAAGATTTCTCTTTCTCTCTTGCAATAACTATGATCTGTCGATGACGGATGTATGCTTGGATTATATATTTGAGGTAGTTAGAAAATTTTGTGTTTTATGAACTACTTAAATATGAGGAATGGGTTTCCTCCGTCTTCCTCATTGAATGAATGGACACAACTTCCGGATAGGGGGGAGGTGGGTTGGAGAAGGTGTTGGAGGGAAGACAGCAAGTGGTGGGTAGAGGGAGGAAATGAGAAGAGGAGGAGGGAAGGGGAAGATGAAGCCCCCCCTCCGAGGGGACGGATGCCCGCACTCAAGGTGAACAGATTGATTGCACCGCTCTGGTTCTCCATCGCCTCTCGCAAACCGCAAGAGCAATCTCTAAAGTGTCCGACACTCATCCTCTAGTCTCTCCATCCCCTTCCACTCCCACTCCCAATAATATCCACGCGTGTAAAAAAAACATCAATTTCTTCATCTCACACACTCTTTTCATCCGCCTATCCCCAGTCAATCCCTCCGTCATCTCATCCTGACTTAAATCTCCGAATTCTCCTCGTATTTTTTTTTTGAAATTCCTCTTTCATTTCATTCCACTTTCCAGGTTCGATCCATTACTTCCATGGATGAAGGAAAATGGTATTTTCCTGTCTCAATGAATCGTTGAACGCTCCACAACATGGTGTCAGTTAATTTCAGGTTGGTAACACCATGGCTGGCAAACCAAAAATCGTGTGATCGAATCTCTCTTGGATGGTCATACGAGCTAGTTTTAGGATTAAGTCCTCTGCACAAGCGGTGGAATATAACCAAAGTAATCGGAGCACCTGAAGAACCTTAATTTCAACCACCTGCAAAACCAATGAATTAAGTTAGATTAATAGTATAATCATTATAGTAATAAGTAAAAGAGATATAACCAATGGTCCTTAGATTCGTTACTTTCAGCCTCTCGCCATTCTCTTTTATCATGGACAATCTTAGTGTTTCTTTTTTTAATAGTGAAATATTCACCTCATATATCTCACCTGCAGTCACACTGTGAACTCACACCGTTATGTCCGCCTATGTCTTCGGTTAGCAATTGTGCCCGGAGATATTCCCGATACTTTCTCTCTATGCCATCTTCTTTTTGCTATTCTATAATAAACCTCGTGATGAGGGAGTACGTTCTTCGTAATACTCGACGACTGCTCAATAATTAATCAGTCATCTGAATGAATAAAAGGTGGAAAGGAGGTTTTATTAAAGGAAAATTTATTTTGGTGATAGGAGCTTCATGGTCATAAATATTATATTGGTGTTTTCAAAGATGGGAAAGCCACACTTTATAAAATCCTCATTTTTCTATATGCAATCTTCTTACGGTTTGGGGACATAGTCGCGATAATTGCTACACTGAGGGATTTGTACCGGGGATCTCATAAAAATCCACATTTTATGCTATTCAACTTGCACGAATTTCATTCACGTATTCTGTACAACGTCAGTATTGCAATAGCTCCTTCTTCCTTGTTCGCTTTTCCTATCCTCCTCATCCCTATAGAAAATAAGAATCTGTTGGCCTAAAACATCTAAAAAGTTGGAGTTTTATTCTCATTGTCACTCCCCTTATAGCTCTTCGTGCTTTTTACTTCAATTTTACCTCTGATGCTTTCAGCGAACGGACTAAGTACAGTCCATTTTCCGTCATCTTATTCCGTTTTCCAGTGTTTTTTGTAAGTTTTGAGGTTCCCTCCTCCTCGTTTAAGGTAGCCCTGGGAAACATCGCTAAGCTGTGCCGAAAAGAGCACGATCACTCAAATTAACGAGTCCAATTTCATCTCAGTCAAACACACCCAGCAGATAATTCAATGTAAATATTACGTCGGCTCACGTTTTTGCGTGAATCCTCAGTGAATGGACCGTAATGTAAAGAATAAAAATCGTTCACACAGTTGCCCTCCTATTTTTTGCCCACTGAGAGTCTACTCTGATTAATCGGATGACGAGAGACTTTCCCAGGCTCTCGTAAGTTTACGGACTCCCTTCAGTCCGTGAAATTGTCAGGTAAGTATTCAACTCTGCGGACAGCTACCTTGCAACTACCCCTAATTTGTCTCTCCGATGTGTGGTAGCCCTATTAGTTGGGAATGGGTCCAATAGGCTGCAAAATGCTGGAATTTCACGCCACATGTGTAATAAATTATACAAACCATCAGAGCATTTGAGCCATTCCCAACGTTGGATTCTAAAGAATTACCTTCGACACAACCCTTGTGTGAACCCTTTGACGAGTGCAAAACACCTGGGTATGACTGATCCGGTGCGGTTAATCATTCTGCACATAGATTATATAACCTTGTATGGAAACAGTCACATGTGCCGCAATTATACTTCCAGAGTTACCTAATCCATTTCAGGAAACCGTAGGACCGCTAATTGGGAAAAAATCTATACTTTGTACGTCACCTCTTCCAGCCAAGAAACTTCCATTTCCACCACTCTCTTAACTCCCTTTCGATTTATATCGACTTAATCTTTCGTATTAAGCACTTCTTAGGTTCCACATAATTTTCTACAACTACGAGTAAAATCATTTCATAAATAAATAGACTCACTTCATAGAATATAGTAATAATTTCTTACTTATTTTCTTTTAATTAATTAATTTAAAAAGTATTTTTAAATTGGTAAACAAGACTACTAGATACACTGAAGTGGTTATTACTAGATAATTTGACATCTGGGTTTGGAAAAAGATGGAGAACGTGCATAGTGAAGCATACATGTGAGCACTTTTTTGGTGTGAATTAATGTTATCGTGTAGACCCTAGCAATGTTGTTTTGGATCAAAAGAAGCAGGTTATGAGTTTTTACAGGGCAGAGAAAAGGATATAATTTGACATTAAGAGATTGTGAAGTGCTGAAGGGGAGAATATTAATGAGATAATTGAGTAAAAGATTAACCCTTACCTAGATATCCAATTTAATTGCAAAATAGCGTATTTCGATGTCATACATTCCTAGGTATAAAATATAAATTTCGTTTCACAATACT
This sequence comes from Pyrrhosoma nymphula, assembly GCA_963573305.1. Lineage (NCBI taxonomy): Eukaryota > Metazoa > Arthropoda > Insecta > Odonata > Coenagrionidae > Pyrrhosoma > Pyrrhosoma nymphula. Next base: position 127,487,454 of record OY754328.1, read on the forward strand.
TTAATGCAACTATGCGTCCTAAAGTGGCTACAGATGGGAAGAATGCGCTCTAATTTATTATAAAAGTCATTTTCGCTCAAACTGGAGTTTTTGTAGCTTCTATCTACAACCGGAAAAATGAGAGCAGCGGAATCGATCACTGCAAAATTCCACCAATTGCTAAAAAAATCGAGCTTGAACAGCAAAAAAGGGCTGAGGTATCCGTTTAATGTTTTTCATTACTAAATATTTAGCGAGCCTTAGGCGAATCACAGATTGAAGATAAATAATGTATGTGAAAATGGGCATGTTACCTCATTTCTCTTTCAGCATTTCCGTTATGCCTCAAACGGAATGTTTCTTTTTTCATGCATCCTCAGCAATTTTCCTTCCTCCCACCGGATCAGCAGTGTGGTACGCAGGCAGGTAGTACCTACTAGAGTTTTCATTCGACGACCACATCATTAACGTCGTTACGACTGAGATCGACACGCGGGCAGCCATCCCGAACGAACTTCGCGAAAGAGGGGAATGATCAAAAGGGGTGGCTAGAAGATAATAGAGGGTGGAAGGGTGAGAAAGACGAAAAAAATGAACGGGAGGGGGAGAGGGGTTGTAGGGAGTGCCCGTGGATGCGAGGAATATTGCGAGTTGTAAGGGGGGGGGAGGATGCGTTCGGTCTTAAGTGCATATATACCGCGCGCCGAGAAATGAGTCATTTCCTCGACCACTTCGTCGAGACGCGAGTCGATGAGCACGAGGCACTGTGGTCGTTTTGCGGTGGTTTGCTGCTGCAAGTAGGGGAGAGGGAAGGTTGGGAGGAGGAGAGGAAGGGCTCGACCCGGCTGATGGGTGGACTGGTGACTATCGTGGGGGAGACGAGGGGGTGGCATCAGCGGGTCATCATCGCTGGAGGGCATCAGGGTCGAACGGCATCAGGCAAACGGTCGAACCGCCCACGGCCTCCTTGCGAGGTAGGGCTGCGCGATATTCACGCTTCAGTATCGCATAATAAATCACCATCATACGTATTCTACCAAATAAATGGTATGTTCATGGACAATCCGGCCTATATAAATCCACGCAGTACCAGGCAAGCCACCTGAAGCGCGTGTGTGACAGGGGGTGATTACGCACCAGGCATGCACTGACCGTCAAACACGTACTGTCATTCTATTACTAGCTATTTTACTAATATAATTTTCATGCTAAATTAAGTAACTTAAGTGGAAGGAACCTTGTATTAAAAACGGCTGAAAACCATCATTCTACTCATGTGGGAGAGACACTGCACCTAAACATTACGGGGGCTACTTAAAAGAGTTGAGGCTTGATAATACACAAAATCTTTTTTACAAAATTAGCAACACAAGAATACCATGTAGAAATTGAAAATAGCATTAATGGTATAGCAAAGCATAGAATTAAATGCATAGCAAAAAATTGAATAAAAAATAACATTAAGACAACACAGACTATCGTTACAATTAACATTACTGGCGGAATAGATCGTAGCCATTGTGGTCCCTAATCGGACGTGGGAAAAATGAAATTTTAACCTTGAAATAATATTCATCTGGACATCTATCTCAAATAGAATTCATTGTATATAGGCGATCAAACATTTCATAGTAACTCAGAGTTTTTCATGTTGCTTACGTCGTCGGGGAAGAAACTCATCTAAGATTTACTCAGAGGTGCGACCGAAGCGACTAACGAACAAAGTGACTATTTAGGCCTATAGCATCTCTGAATGGTTAAAACTTTAGCGGTAGTCATCCAATAAATGCAATTAAGCCGTATTGACCGCAAGGTATCCTTTCACCAACGTTAATTAACAATATATTTAGAAAAATGGCTGATAATCTAATGATAGTGTTAGGTGTACTCGGGATTCACACCGGGTTAAGTAATTGGCTGCTGCCAACGATTTGACAGAATAATCTTCCATCATCATCAAGGCATCATCATCATCAGGATCAATGCCTTAATGATGACGGAAGAGTATTCTGTCGAAACGCTGGCAGCAGCCAATTATCTAACCAGGTGTGAATCCCGAGGAGGCCTAACATTTGTAATCCGCCGGGAAAACACCGATCTTACATAATGATAGTCAGTTTGACTGTTAGTGTATTCTTGGAGTGGACTACCCCCTGCCACACACCTTTCAGGCGGCTGAAAGGCTACCACGTAGAAGATAGATACAAATGTACATACACAGGATGAGAATTGTAAAGATGAGGAGGTCAATAAAATGTTCAGAAATTCTTGAAGTGGTTGGCGGTCAAAAAGGTTTGGAGACCCCTGCTTAATAGTGTCACTGATCACGGATGCTTGGGTGGCTTACCTGAATAGAGTAAATGCGCTCAAATACTATCATTATAGCGAACTAATATCAATATAATGGTTACCGTATTCACGCGTGCACCACGCGCTCTTCTGTAAGACCAGCACCGTCATTTTAACAAAGAAATTCGCGAAAAAAGTTCCCCTCATGTTATTGTAAAGGCATTGGGAGAAGTTGGAATGAGACATCAAACTATAACTATGTGAAACTATAATGTAGGTCATGTCTGTCTTCTCCTATTTTTACGGCATTGGGCTGCGGGTCTATCTGAAAGGCGAGTGGCCGGCACAGTTTACACATATCCTCATGTATCTCGCGTACCTGATTTTTATGCTAACTTTCGGAAAAAAATGTGCACTTGGTACATAGGTAAACACAGCACTAAGAGTAGATTGCTGCTACTGAGGTCACTTGCGCCCTTTAATAATGCTGGGCTTGATGATATGGGTGGGATTAATGGGGAGTGGAGGATGGGTGGATTGAATCCGTCGTCGGCCAAAGGGTCGGTTGTTTTACGTGGCATGAGATGGACGGATAGCTGCGCATGAAATACTGCTCTCCATACATTACACCCAATCCATTCCGAGATTCTACAGAAAATCTCTGCAACTGACGGGAATTGAACCCTGATATTTTGGATGAGAATGCAGAACTCTAGCCCCTACAATTTCCTAGATTCCTAATTTCCTTACTGTTGAAAGAAGGCGTCAACAGTAAGGAAATGTCACAGTTAGACGCACTGGTTTTGAATGCTATTTGCCCCAGCTCAAATTACGGTAGTGGCGGTGTTTTTTTCACACCAATATCCATTCTTACTTGAGTGATTTGTGTAAGTTGGGTGGTGTATTCCTAGATGCAGTACTACTAGGTGCATCCGATAGTACGCAAAACTGCCGACATCGGGTTTCTTCCCGGCCTCCCTCCATATCACAAATAATTCTACAGTTGACAACCTGGTACTCAACTATCCTCAATGGCACGCTGCACTTATCAGCTGTTTACTTGGTTTAACGCGGTATAGAGACGAGTTTGAGATCATACAAACTCGGACGAAGAGCCAGTCATGCCAACGCCATCATTCCTTGCAAAATATCTTTATTTGCGAAATCGAAAATAATTACGAATATGGCAACCAAGAAGGTGACCGACCGACGAAACAGCATTGATTATTTTACAGTGGTAAAATATATCAGAACTACATTAATTCCACATAAATGGCGATACTTCTACTATAACACGAACTGCTTTAAAATGAGGAGCTGGTTAAAATATATTCAATTTCGCAAAAACATTTTCCTTTATTTCCTAACCAAAAATGTGAAAGGGAGTGTTTACGGTGAGCTGAATTCAAAACATTTGGGTGTAGGTATACAAAACTTAGACAACATCAGGTATTAATTGGAGGAGAATAAAGCTGGGTGGGCTTCCCTTTCAGAAAATCCAGTTACAGCGTGTTTAAAAAAATAAAAATGTTAAACTTTGTTTTTTCCACATTATATTTTAATTTTCACGTCCATGGTTTCGACGGTTAACGTCATCCTCAGATCCGTCCAGATGTTGTTAACGGTCGAAACCATGGTCGTGAAAATTAAAATATAATGTGGAAAAAACAAAGTTTAACCTTTTTATTAAAAATGAATTGCAAGTTCCATAAAGTTGCGCTAGAAACCACCAACAGTTACAGTCTGCCAACTACTGCAGTAACATCTTGCTGGGTCTTCAAATAACTGGACGATTCAAATACAAATCGTTAGTCGTATTCAAGTCAATATTTGCCCAAAGATATTTCGTTTTATTTCTCTAGCAAATATTAATTAAATGAACAAAGTGAATCCGGATCCGCTAACTTCCTGGTTTTCCTGATTCCACTGATGCTATGAGGAGAAAAAGGTTTGTGTATATTTCTCGGCGAAAATATACTTCATCCAAACTTCACAGCTCAACAAAAATGTCAGATGAATGAAAAATTTCTAAGCCTTCTGGCATTTGAAAATGAGAGTGAAATTTTTCCTTAGACAGATTGCAAAACCTCTTAAACATTCCAAGGTTGCAATGTCACATAAAACTTGGCAAATGGGCCTCAGAGTGCTTTTAAAGGATTTGCATAATATTTCTAAATATTTATGCTCGAACTCCACCATTGTGGCAGGTTGTCTCTGTTCGCATTGTCTCTGTCCGCATTGTCTCTGCTATTTTTGATAGCATGAAAAAATCTTTCCAAGCAAACTACGAAAAGAATTCAGCAGGATAAAAATTATTGATAGTCATTCCGAGCAGAGGCATCTCATAAACTAGATGCAACATTAATCATCTGCTGACAACCATCCGGAGTAAAAGCATATGAAAAACTAGTTAAGTTCGATGAAGGATTTGGTGTTTTCTCAGTGAATATTAGTGGTGAGGTTTTCTGGATGGAATCCCGTTAAAAATTTGCTAGTTAAGTTCGTCGTTAAGTTTGTATTCATGGCATACACAAATCATCAGAAAAACAAATAATTAGGTGGTAAAATAGAAAAATAGGCCCTATTGCGATGAATTTTCCAAGTCTATTTTACTCAAAATACAATTGTGCTGTTGTCATAAAAAAACAGTCGGAGTTAATCAAAAGAGAGGAATTATTTGTAAATCGGAAAGTATCCAATTCAAGTACTATCGAAGATGTTGCTTTAAATGGTGCTTTGTGTAAAATCAGAATGTGTTAAATGCTCGAGAGGATTTATTCATGGCAGATTTTAATTTTAGTTTAGGAAATGGCTCTTCTTCATTAACTATATACATATATTTAAAGCCACAAAAACTCTTAAACGACGTCCTTTATTATTATTGTGCGTAGTAATTATATTACTGTTGTGCGTAAATTATATTACTGAGCCTGCAATCGTAGTTTCACGGATAAGTATTGCCATAACTGTTGGAATTACTGATATTATTATGAGAGAGAAAAAGACAATTTAATTCAAGGCTAAATAATCGATAACCAACCGTTCAATCATTACAAAATGATTTTTTCCACTTCAATCACTCTCTGCATTAAAAAAGAGCATACTTTTGATGTTATTGGTATAATTAAGAGAAATATCATTTACTGAGAAAAAATCGTTGGATAACAGCTAGGAAAAAATATGTGAAGATTTTCCGGAATGGCTCAAACGCAGCCTACGTTTCATATTTTACGGATGACTGGTTTCGTTCGGCTAGTAGCGATTCGGAGGCAAACGCAATGGACGCAGAAATCTCACGTCCGAGTTCCTCAAAAGATTTCTCTTATAATTTGATTAATTTTTAGAACCTTTATGAGAGAAAATAATGGTATAGCAAAAAATCGAATTTAAGTATGTACTAACAATCAGGATTGCCAAGAGGCAGTAAGTTAAGAGGCCGAACAATGGAGCGTGTCGCGATGCATCATTAATGAAGAGAACTTCCAGGAAATGGCAAGTCACTGATCTCGGAGTATTATAACTTGTAGCTCTTGCCTTCTCAATGAAAGAGAGGATACGCTCAGTGAAAGCCTCCTTTGTGTCGCATAGTTCTACGTACATCGCAAATAAACTAATCACCATTTTCATAGTGAATTAGAGTAATCGAATTAACTGCTATGGCGATACATTGGGTACTATTGTCCATATATATTTGATTATAAAGACTTTTTTCATGAGACACAAAATTGGTATAACTCTGTTTTACGGCATTGTAACAAAAAATAATAACATTTTATTTTCATACCAAATTGTACAATATATTCATTAAACAATTATTTTAGTGAAATTAGGCACCCCTGAAGAAACTTGTATTGTGGTTGCCATCCATTAATTACGATGTGTTCAGCAGCAGTCTATTTAACAACTTATAAATATATTTATAGGCATTACAATTGACACAAAAGTATGCTCAATATAGCATAAATTGAAATACATACATAGACTTTATGAATTTAACAATAGAACAATTTAAAAAAAGTAACAATTTAGGAAATAGTGAATAAATATTATATAGTGATATCAATGACAATATTGCTAATTCTCGTCACAGAAAACTGCGAACGTCAAATGTAATTGGCAAGAATGACTACTTACAATTATTTCTTGAAGAAATTCGCACTTAAGGGCGATTACCTATTTACGTGAGCAAATTGGTCAGATCCGGTATATCATTGGAATTGTTGAGGCGTTCAACGCTGAGGCGAAGGAGTTTTTTGCCTACTCAAATTCCTCTGTCATTGCTAGCGTCTGTGCCTCGACTTCAGCAATGTATCGGAAGCTAGCCATCTGCGTATCTCATCGGAGAGTTCAAATTACTCATCTGCGATAATAGTTATAAATTGGCCGGCATTTTAAATTGGCAAAAAGTAATGGAGTGATTGTTTTTACTCTTAATGCCTTCGCCGTGGTATCAAAAGTATGTTATTTTCTAAAGTGGTGCATTTAATGATTGTATAAACATATTTATATTGATTTTTATTTAAAATGATCTCGCACACCATTCTCGACATTATTTATATTGTATAAAATTTCCTCATGACACCATCGCAAGTATTTAGGGTTGATCTTGAGGCTATTGGAAAATACCTACATTTATATGAATTCCTGTAAGGAAATCTATAACTTCCATGCTAGTCCATGAAGCCTTAGTTCAGTTTTCTAAATTTAGGGGTCGACAACAAGAAGTATAATGAGCTTGTTGCACAAGTATGTACAATCCATTTTTGTACATTTGAATTTTGTTGTACATTCCATTCCCGCTTCTGTAGAGTAGAATATCATTCATCATGAAAGTTTGGTAGTTAAATGGTGAGTGAATAACTCATTAAAACGTGTTCTGTTGTTTCTCACAGTGCGCATTGCGCAGTGTAAGAACGTTATATTTTTAGTAATGATCCTCAATACGAATGAAAAAATGTGTTGCGATGCCCATTGTCCCAAATGAATGTCTCATAAAAGAAGGCTGAAAGACAAGGAATGTAATGCATGCAATAAATTATTTAGGATGTTAAAATGAATATTTTGGAGGGAATAATGCTGAGAGATAAAAAAAATAGCGCGCATCAAACTAATTTTTGGTTTGGTGACTGCTTCTGACGATAATGATGAAACAAGAATTTTATGTAAATTTGAACCGATATAAAATATTTTATTCTCAGACAAGCGTTTTCTTGTATATAATTCAATGTTTTGATGCAAATTATTCGCAAATATACTAGAATATTCATCACTTGTAAAATGATATCCACTTTTCAAAGATACATTCAGAAACTCGATGAGGGAAAAATTTTTAACATGCCCCTTTTCCTCATTACGTCACTCGTAATTTAAAGCGTTGAAGATTCAGAGAGAGAGAAAAAGAGAGAGAAGTGCTGCAAAGATTAAGAGTGCAGACAGAGAAAGGGAAAAAGAGGAGGAAGAAGATCAGAGAAGAAACGGCGAGCAGAAGTCTCTCTCCTGCCTCCTTTCTCTCCGTAATGGCACGGAAACACAGTGGTAGCACGGAGCTCCAATTATGAACAATTACGCTCGCGGCACAAACTACGACAGATTTATATCCTCGTTTCAGCGCCAATTAGCCTCTTAGATGGGAGAAAACATTGAATTACAGGCCATCCCTCATCACATCCCGACTACTGCAGCCTCCCGCTGCTGCCTGCCGCGTCTGCCCGATTCCCATATGCGGCGGAGGCCGAGCAATTTGCCATTACGGGCACGTCCCCACCGCCGACTCAACTCCTCACCATTCTTTCATTGAATCCTCCCTTCTCTCTCTCTCTCTGTTTCTTTTCCATCCTTTCTCTGGGGAGCTTTCGCAAAACGATCTGTTCCTTCTTCTGCTTCCGAGGATGACTTTGTGCTGCGTAACGCAGCAGTTGCATGGAAAATGTCAGAAATCTGGAACCCATTAGTCTTCGTTTGCTAAATGAAATAATGTGGCCATCATAGGTGCGAGATGTCTCGCAGTTGTAATTCTTTGTTTAAGGAAACTTCGGCAGAAATTTATCATGGGGATTATTTGCTACATAAGCTTGGATCCATTTCTCTACAGGAAATCTTCTTAATCGGCGGTAGTCCTGTGGGTAGCGTCCTATGCTGGGAATGTGAGGTCACATCTTTTGAACATCGTGGAGATTAAGTATTTTCCACCAAGTTTTTTTTCACGTTGAGATTAGATAATTTGAAAAATTCAGATCAGGCGAGTTATGGAATGCAACGGAGGATATTATATTTTCGCCACACTATGTATCTAGCACTGTAAGAAGTGGAAAAATAAGAAAGATACATTACCAAACTGTTGGGTATCAAAACTCATTCTTTCCACACACAATTTATCTATGCAGCGAAAGCAGAGCTAGGTGCTACGACACTCCGTTAACATAAAATTCTCTTTCGCCCTTCACCTCTATCAATAACGTTACCTTATTTCCTCTTTTTCCATGACTGATGTCCTTAAATCCCCTGCTACACGCCCCCACGGTGGCTTGCAAGGTAGTACGTAGTTGTAGAATTGAACGGGGATTTTACAGCATGTGACCCCTTCCAAGATGGACCATTGATGAGAGGTATTTCTTCAGAGGTTTTAAGCAATTCATATATTTTAAAGAAAATTGATATCGATGATCATTATCGCCACGATCAATCTGGAGATCCAACATCATCAGCCAACCATTTAATTTTTTCTTTTACTATTCCTTAGTTCAATATCCTTCATAATAAGCATTATGCATTCCATCCATGGTGTTACTCGGATATCCTTCTCATTCATTCATCCTTCTGTGACTGATCTCGGTAGGCTGAATTGTCCTAGAATATGTTAAAGAAGTTTGCCTTTTCTACTTTGAAAAATTTTCATGAGACCTCCTCCCCTCCCATTGTCCCCTCTCCTTTACAGAACAACCTCTTATCGGTAATTATTTTCAAATTTCATCACCCTTATTAAGCTCTATATTTCCAGTCATATCATTTTTCAAACGTTTTCTCAAGAAGATGAAATATTATTAGAAATAGTACAATGAAAGTTGATCAGCATTAAAGGATTTGATACTTACAGTAAAAATCAAATTACCTAATTTCACATTACTTTGGACAATTAAAAAGTCATTCTAATACCAGGAACCTGTATTTTCCACAGGTGCAGGCAGATTGTGATTATAGTTGAACAGTCGTACAGCCGAACACGAGCAGAAGTACTATATACTAATTAGACACTGGAAACTAGGAAGAATGGGTGTTGCCAAGCTTAAGAGATGAAATTTAATCGAAGGGGAAAGATTTATGATGATAATTGTCTTCTATAATTTGCATACTGAACAATAAATTAAGTTGTATAACACCAGGAAACAGGGAAAATCACCCACAATGATCGTTACAAAATCACCTTAAGCTATATCGTTATCTCCATCTCTGCAAATATAGGATACCGACAGATTCAGAAAAGTACGAGTTTTTATAGCGACGAGGGCACGATTTTCCTTTCTTAGAAGCCTGAGCATGCGACACTGAATTTGTCTCTAAGAACTATGCACGAAAAATACGAGTCAAGACCATAAGGCTATCAGCGTATTAATAAAATCGAAACGGATTCCATCTGAAACGCATATATGGCAAATATACAGAGCAAATAGCAAAATATAACTATATATAGCAAAAAAATATCAAAATATATGATTTTCAAGTATTTTCAGTAGTTTTTTCGATCTTAATCGATCTTGATTCTGTGAATCATTCAATTATACCATATTTTTAATGAGAAGTCTTCAGCAACATCCATATTTAACTGCTAATGCTTTTCGAAAAATGCTATGTAAAAGTCCGGATTATTATTTGCGACAGAAAATCTAATGAAGAAATTGCTTCATTAAGGACCTTTCACAAGGTATGGGAAAATATTTCAAGGCTAAAAATTTATCTAATAAACTGGAGTACACGTTACTAAATACAGATATCGATACAGAAGAGACCTCTATTTACAATAGAACTGATTAGGCGATATCGCATACGCTATAGATAATTTATTCAAAATTAATAATCTGCCAAATATAGACCTTCAGGTCAATCGGGCTATTTTTTGAGAAATATCGCTCATTCTTAATATTAGCTTTCAATATTCATTGTTAAGAGCGATTATCTCTCGGATAGAAGACCATTGAAAAATTGGATGAGTGCTGAGGAAAAAGATTTCATTTTTGAATTTTAAAGGAATATTTCATGCCATCCCTGAAGTTCTGACACAAAAAATTACAATATTCCGTAATTGAAAGGTTTTTTCAGGACGTAAAATTACGAGCACGTTAATCGAGAACGGTTCACTGGCTTGAAAGTCCGCGCGGACGACGGGGAACTTCTTCAAGGGAGATGTTGGTCATGCCTGAATGCGTCCTATGGTTACCCCCCAAGGTATTAATAAAACAGCTCTAAATCACTTCGAGAGGATAGGCGATTGCAAAATTTAATTTGTATAACTGCTCATCCAGCCGTTAAGTCCACACAATTTTAATTCACACAGCGCTCTGCGATAAAATGAAGGAGTAATGGGCTGAAATTACAATTTGGCTTCCTTGTCATTCATTAAAATTTCATTTTAGAATACTTGCCTCACATTCTCCGAGGAAAAATCCAATATAATATCTCCTCGCTGGGCGGCCAAAGCGACAAATCGAGCATTAAATCTGTAGGATTAAAGTCTTTCCCGGCGAATGCTTAGGATGAACAGTTCTCGGGTTTCCAGCCGAGTAATGGTGTTAGACTGCACCGACGTTTCAATGGCGTAGTCTGCCATCGTCTTTTGCCAGAATTGTCAAAAAATATAATGTCACATTTTGATTAGGTTTTCCCTGATTCGTCATTTTTTCCCGCCTTTCTTTTAGCATTCTCAGAGTAGGTTTCCAAGCACTGCTGAGTTGGAAACCTTTGTCTCGGTTCAAGTTTTTACTTTCCAGCATAATCTCCACAGCTTCTTTCACAATGCGATCCCAATAGTCCTTTGTTTTGCAAAGCACTCTGGTGTTGGCAAAGTCGATCCTATGGCCATTTTTCAGGCTGTATTCGGCCACTGCCGATTTTTCCGGATGGAAAAGTCTGATGCACCTTTCGTGTTCCTTCAGAGTTTTGGCTCCCATCAAGGCAGAAGGCAGTGTCGGATGAGGGGAACCAAAACTCTGAAATTGAGCACCTGAAGAAGATCTTTCGTACCAAAGGATACACAGACAGGGAGATCCAATTGGCCCTAAAAAGGACCATCACTCAGAAGACGAGAGAGAGACAGACCAAACCAAGAAGCAGAGCCTGTCTCCCCTTCATCCCAAAAGTATCCAACCAGATCTCGAGGATACTAGCCAAGCACGAGATCGAGATGGCCCACAGACTAACGGCAAAACTTAAAAACATCCTAGGAACCGCTAAAGACAACCTGCCATTGAAGACACTTGGAGTATAGAGCATCCCTTGTGAATGCGGAAAGGTGTACATTAGTGAGACTGGACGCACCGTAGAAACACGCCTGAACGAACACGAAAGGTGCATCATACTCTTCCATCCGGAAAAATCGGCGGTGGCGGAACACAGCCTGAAAAATGGCCTAAGGATCGACTTTGCCGACACCAAAGTGCTTTGTAAAACAAAGGACTATTGGGTTTCGCAAACTGACGAATTAGGGAAATCCTAATCAAAATGTGACACTATAAATATATGACAATTCTGGCAAAAATCATTAACCCTGAAGACGATGGTAGACTACGCCATTGAAACGTCGGTGCAGTTTAACACCATTACCCGGCTGTAAACCCGAGAACTATTCATCCCGAGCATTAAATAATTCGCGGCCTGACTCCCAGCGACATTTTTATAAGCTCAATAAATTGAGCTATGCTTAAAAAATAAGAGGACAACTCGGAAATTATCGCGTTATTAGGAAGGAGAAATATCTATTTAGTGTCCGACGGTGATCGGTAAGATGAAGGCCTTCCTATAATTTTCGGGTGCGATTTGGTACCCAAATTAAACACCGCTGGGCGGACTAGTATGTAGGTAAGCGCCGAAAATGCGAAAAAAAACAAACCCCCTTCTTAAAGGGACCTTCTCAGACCTCTAGAGAAGGGAACGAATAGGGAAGGGGGAGTCTTTTATTTTATTGCCGGGCGAAGATTACAGTGATTGAAGAAGCGGTTATGAAAGGGGATTAGTTTAACCGGTCCTCACCTTCGGAAATACCCCAGAAAAATTTCCTCCACCCTTGCGATTCATCCCATTATTTCTCCACCAGCCTATAGTGGCAGACAGCTCGCTCGAAAAAACTGGTTTAGTGGCCGGAGAACCAAGTTTTGCCTGCCGAAATTCATTTCATTTTTCACATTTTCGATATTTTATCTAAAAATAACCAGGGATAAATGTTACATCTTTACTAATTTCATGAATTTTCACCAATAAATAACAAAAATCCACTAAATGCAAACGCATACCTTGGTGAGCGGCATAACCTCCAATTTGCCCTAAACAAGGGAGTTGAACCATCACTCGTTACAAAAACAATTAGTGCATGCGCAAGGTTATTAATTAATTTAACACAATGCTTATTAGCTATTTCTATTTCAGCAAAATTTTCTTGTGATCATATTAATAGCATTGATAAAATTTTTTTAATGCGACGGCAGTCACTTCATCGGCTGGTTTATTGGTAGGCGACCGAAAACTCTTATCTTTTGCATTATGAAGGACAGCTCGATGGGTAAGTAAAGGAATGTTTATATGGGGTCTGAATGAAGGGTTTCAAGAAACCCAGCTTCTACGTTAGTCTATTCCTGACGAAAGGCTCCTCGGGACTATAGTTTGACGCCCCATCCGACGGACAAAGTACTGAAACTTAAAGTGCTCTACAATTTGGGATCGGAATTCCTCTAAAAAATCTCTGCCACGGCTGGGACTTGAACCCGGGCCTTCGGAATGTTAAGCCAGTACTCTAGCCTCCACACCAACCCGATCCCCAGCTGCAACTAAATGGAGTAATAAAATCATTTTTCATCCTGCATCGTGATAGCATGCCATCGCTAATAGAAATAAGCAAGAGTCATCTCCTTTTCGATTTATTGTTATAGAGTTGTGAATTTTCGTTCGATACAGAGCGGCTTATTATCGCTCTTTTTACAGCTTCCATAACTTGTTTTAAAGAAATGAATTACTGAACTCTTTACATTGAAACAATACGCCATTACTAGCTTTTTTTATGGAAATGAACAATATTTAGGTGCTTTTAAACCCCATTTTTCACCTAACCACCATTTTAAAAATTTCGATGCGTGTGCTGCTGACTGGCTACAGTTGTTCATTTTACGCGCAATCTCAGCATCACTTGAGATACTGCTGGGCTCACACGGGAGCAGAACCAAATCACGGGGGAAGAGAGATGTGGTTGATGGGCGGCTTCTGCGCACACTGTGTTTAGCGCGGCCCGGGAATTTTTATGCTCTGTCACAGCGGAGGAGATGATTTAATGTGAATTGATCGGCAATGAGTCAAAAGGAATGGTGGTAAGGGAGAGAGGAGTTAAGTGGGGCGGAGACGAGTAAGAAAGGTTGAGGAAAAAAAACACACGAAAGATGGTTAGGTAGGTTGGTAATCGCAGGAAGTCATCACGAAACCCACAGGTTGGCAGACGGCGCTGTTTCTGCTGATTCCCTCTATCTCGTGTCCCTCACATCCTCACCTACGAAGCTTCTGGATAAGGACTGCCATCAGCTAAAGGTGGGAATGATTTTTTTCTTCATTTCTCAATTGTTTTCCGGGACTGAATGACGAATGCTAACGGAGCCTAAGGTTTTACTCAAGCACCAGACTCAGCAATGAAATAGTTTTTCCACGTTGAATTATGGGAAGGACCTCGCTTACTCTTATTTTACTCCTAGGAGGTTTGTTTGAGATTGCGTGAGTCGAAACAAATGACATATCTCACAAAATCGTTAGTGTCCTACAAAATATGCTGCTCTGTTTGACGGCATGCCTTAGCTACTGAAAAGAAAATCTAAAATAGAAACATTCATAGAATGGTCGACCAATATATCTCTTCAGTGACACTTAAGCAAACCAAAGGAGCACACAGCAGCGTAATTTCTATTGAACCAACGCCAAAGACAGAAAAAAAGTATTTTTATTCCTATCCATCATCAATTCCCACCTTTGCACCAATAACATTTCACATTTTATTTCTGGAAAAAAATGGAATGGAAACGTGGGATTTTGCTAAAGTGACGTAAGTGGACAGTTTTTCTCTGAGTTACATCAATCCTTAAAATATGGCATAAAGTCAATTTTATAGTAGAAGCTCCTGCAGAAATTTAGGATACCAAAATGTATTTCGTCTCGTAAACTTATAATTAATCAAAGATTTTTTCTTTCAATTTAGCATTCGATTCAATTTACATTTTTCCACGTCAAAAAGTTATGACACATACTATAATGTATACCTAATTCTGTAATGAAAAAGCGTTTATACATAGCAATTAGTGTGCAATAGCGCTGTTAAATTTCCTTTTTTAGACCCTGATCCGTAATTGAGACGCTTTGGCAACTAAATCCTCAAATTCAGATCGTCAAATGAGCAATCAATCCAACTTCAACAAGTTTTTCAACTCGCAAGACACAAAATCTGATTGTTAATACGCATCACCTTACATTTTGTCGCAAGATCCAACTGTTTTCGTAGCAGTAAAATCCTTGGGAAAGGTCTTTTTTTGGCCCGAGGGAGAAGTATCACCAATGATATGCAAATGGGGGAGGTGAGAAACTATTCGAATAATCCCGTAGCCGGGGGCAATTAACAGAGGCCGACCGACAAAAAAATAACAACTCGAGAGAGTGTTCTCGAGACGCGCATAGCGAGGGGTTGAGAGGTCAATGTTATCGCGCGAGCTCAATTGACAGATGTGGTTAGCATCGTGAATTCCTTCCTCATGCAGTAATCAGCATTCATTAAATTGTTTTCCCGTCAGCTTCCGACCCGGCCCATCGCTTCCCCGGGGCAAAAGGAACGTGCGGGGAGACGTCGCGCTGTTCTTTTCACCGCCGCCTCTCAATCGCCCATTCATCCACTCCCCGCACCAGAGCCTCCTTTCACGCGCTGAGCCCACACTGACCGACGCACAGTGGGGCCAAACCCCACTTTAGACGGAAAAAAGTCCAAACATTTTACAATCAACTCCAAAATAGTCATGTGCATGTTTTTGAGATTGCTTAAATGAAAGCTGATATCAAATTTGCAATATTTATTGTATTTTATGATTTTGTTTTGCAAATTTTATTATTTTTACAATTTTTGACAGTAAAATTATTTTTCAGTAGAATAATCTGAACGAATCAAATAAAAAATGTTCACGTAAATTGAGATGGTCGTCGAAAATGAATCTACTATAAAATTTACAAAATTATTTTTGTAATCACCTTTGCAAAATATTTTCATTTTTCATAGAAAAAATGATACGAGTTGCACAGAAGTTTCACAGGGTTGAGATTTCAAAAATCTCAGCCCTGGTGTAACAAACATCACCACATGTACCTAAGAGTGGACATAATACATATAGCATCCAAATTTGACTTATTACAAACTAGTAATAACTTCATAAACAGATATTATTTACGGTACTTGCATTTGCTTTCCGTGATTGAAATTGTTTATATTATAGTTTACCCGTTGCCATGCGGCCATAGCGGCCGGATGAATTTCCTATCCGCCTCTCGTGCATAATAACTTTTATATCGTAACAGTCATTTTGCAACTCAATGGCAGTTGATTTCTTTTACAATCTCCAGCTCATACTTAAATGAATAATATATCTTAAAACTACGATACGATTCCGTCCGATTATATAAATTTTCTCTAAATAATTAAAACTTTTCATTTTGAAAAATCAATAAATTTTCATTCGTGATAATTTATTACTCCACGCGTATTTTCTTAAACAAATAAATTTTAAAATCATATTCACACTCTACTTGCTTATTTAAATCGATTGAAAGTTTAAAAAATGAAATAGAGGACACCAGTATGCTGTACTAATAGTTTCAAATCGACCGTCCATTTCGGCGTCTGCGTCCGTGGGACTAGTGCTCCGCTCTTCTCTCACTTTGACACTCATTTCTACGCGCAGGTGCATAATTACCTGTTAAATACACCGTTACGTAGTTCAAACATCAGGTTACCCAACCTACTATTTCAGAAACCCTAATTCAAACTTTCATTTTTGGACTTTTGTCCGCCTAAAGTGGGGTTTTGCCCCACTGTGCGACGTCTGGAAAGTGCGCGACTAACAAGGTGCTCGCTAAGGATGAACAAATGCAAACCTCGCCCCATTGCAAAGACAAATCACACCTAGTACGAGAATTCAGGGTGAGGGTCAGTGATCGTTTCTGTTAGTCAATATATTATTTTACATTTGCTCATAATTATGTGCCGTTGTTCCCTTGATAAACGTAACGACACGAAACCAAAGCTAAGCGAAGAAGGCATACCTAAGGGAAAAATAGTAAGACAAATAAATATCCATCGCGGAATCTTTATATGCCTACACGAGGACAACTCCCGAGTTGTCCAAAATCTAGTTTTAGAACGCTGAATTACCAGTTTTTTGTGTTAATTTATAATCGGGTAAAATAGACAAGTTATAAAAATTAACTCACACTTTCGTTCATTTAAATGGAGAAGATATTAAAGAAATGAGAAGTAGGTCCATTCGAGAAGAAAAGACTGAAAAGTAAACTCAAGACTTTTAATATGAAATCTAAAATACATTTAGTTTTTGAATGACATTCTGTGACTATTTAACAATAACAATTATTTAAAGGGAATAATTTGTTAATTTTTAGATTTTATTACCTCTTTTAAATTCATAATATTACTAAACGATATAAACAATCAGCGGCCAATTTTCTAGTATATTTATCTATTTCCAGTAATTAAAATTCGTTTTCCTAAAATGGTTCTTCAGGGAAGAACATGAAATGCAGTGTGTTAAAAAGACACGAGCATATTAGGGAAATCACAGACTATTTAAATTCACTGAAGATGACATCAAATTACTTGCAATAATAAGTGCTAGACCTAAAGCCGATATTATATGGCTGATCCATTCCTCAGCACATTTCCTCTGACACTTGGGTGTATAATGCGTTCACTGGAACTAACACTGAGACGGACGATCTCTGATGAAAGGACATGCTAATTTACCAAGCATATATCTAGGTACATAGTTAAGTTTTCTTAAATATTCGAAGCAAAAATGCTCAAAATCAAGCAAAAATATCGTATTATTGCTGAAATCTATTGGCAGCAGCAA
Organism: Pyrrhosoma nymphula; assembly: GCA_963573305.1. NCBI lineage: Eukaryota > Metazoa > Arthropoda > Insecta > Odonata > Coenagrionidae > Pyrrhosoma > Pyrrhosoma nymphula. The sequence goes on from OY754328.1 coordinate 127,505,084, forward strand.
GAGATTCGGCAATTTTTAGTACATTGCTTTCAGCAGATACTATTGCACGGTCAGAAAAATGTAATGAAAAATGTTTAAAATCGCTTACGCAAAAACTCAGTAACTACGAAAAGTGAAATGACTAGTGGCGTAGACTGCATAACGCCTTTCACACACAATCATGGACGACTCACTTTGTAAGTATTGGGTGGCCAAGGGAAGAATAATTAGATAGTTAAGAAGGCCATTTTTAAGGAAGGACTTATGCTCATTTCTGCTGATATGAATGACTGATTGCAGTGATCTATCTCCATCTCCACCAAATGCTTACTTGGGAAACACGAGGCTCTAAGTTCGAAAGGGGAAAACATTTTACCTAGTTATTGATCTTTAGTCCTCTTTTTCCTACTAGACCTTCACAAACATCTAACTTGCCGCACCATTTGCTGAGCAGCCCTGGTCTAACCCTCCATTTCTTCCTAATTAAACACTAAATTCTTATCTTCTCTTACTCCCATGTGGTAAAATGCGGCACTTGTTGGTTACTATATTGGTGATTCCGAAAAGAGGAAGATAAACGTTATCCTTCAGTCACTCTTAATTGCAGCGTTGCACGTAGTATTTGAGCTAGATGTTGGCGATACTATCTTTAAGGTTTCAATGCCTATGAAAAATTCGCATAAAGTAGAAAAAGTGGCCAATCAATTTCCAATCGTGCTTTTTTTTTAGATACTATGTTATAATTATTTACGGCTAATTATTGCGTCCAATTCGTACCGCAACTTTATCAATATGATTTCATTCCCCGTATATCTCAATCATTGAGTTCCTATTTTTACAGGCGGTGGTTCCTGGAGTCTACAGCCATTAGGCTTCGTAAATTTAGTATCCAAAACCATGGATCGGTAGAGTGAGAAAACAATATCCCTTGTTTCTTAACACGAAGGATAGGTTTTACCCATTCATCACATCGCTCAATTGCTTTCCAATCATCCCGGAATAATTACCGTATTTCTCTGAATAAAATCCGCACTTTTTTCCCGATTTTGGGGCCTCAAAATCGGGGTGCGGCTTATATTTGAGGTGCGGCTTAAGTTCGAGAACTTTCTTAAAAAATCGTAAAAATAACCGATTTGAGCAAAACCAACCATTCGGATTCACATGGACGCCAGCTAAACTCGCCTTAAGCCACGGGAAATGTAAGAAATAATGCTGAAAAAGGTCAAATTGGTGCAAAAATTATTCATATATTTAAAAATAATAAAGGTAACATTACGCCACAGTTACATAGGTAATGTAAAAACAGATATAAAATTATTATGCCTAATGCTGAAGGTAGTACGGGATGCACTGAAAATGGTGCGGCTTAAATTCGCGTATTAACTATTTTCCTTCTTTGAGATCCCAAAAACGGGGTGCGGCTTACATTCGAGTGTGGCTTATATTCGGAGAAATACGGTACTACATTCATACTGAATCATCTCTTTACCAGTCAGTGAGCCGATTCCTCACCGCTGAGTTTCACCAAAGCTTATTTCATCTTCCGCTCTCCGATTACCCCCTCCTGAGACGGTTATTTGAGGACGCGAACAACAACTGAGGTCGCTGGCGCCAATTAGCATGTTCTCAACGAATAATACCAAGGGGTTAACGGCTGTGCGTCCTATCCGACGGACGGTGTGCTGAACTTGAAGTTTCCTTGACATGATATTCAAGTAGGGATAGAGATATCGCTGAAATAAATCTCTGCCTATGCGGGGATTGGAACCTTGTCCCTCAGGATGAGAAGCCAGTTCTCTAACCACTCCTGCCAAACTATATACCCACCCCAAATCACGTCTAACTAACGCGATCCCCTCCCCATTCTCCACTTCAAACCAACCCGCCCTTTCATCTTTCCTCGTCATCCGCTCACCCCATTCCCAAATCCCAAAATCCTTCCCTCCTATCTCTGTCAGCATCACCCTGCTCTCTCCGCTCCTTTGATAACCTCGACTTTTTCCTAAGCCACCACCTCTCCTTCGACAACATGAGACATCCCATACCTTCTTTTTCCCTATCACACAAATCAATCCCCTCTCATTATCTGCTTCGAAAAGGAGGGCCTACTCTCTTAGCCTCTCCCTCCTACGCGGGAAGTCAGAAAATATTTACAAAAAAAGGATAGACGACCCCTCCCCCAGCCTCTCTCCCCCATTCCCTCCTTGACCCTCGTCCTGTCTCCCCCCTCCACCTTCCCTCGCCCCTTTTCCACGTTTCTCGGTGGCAATGGGTGGCCCTTCAGTTAGCTTTACCACTCGGATCTCACCCCCCCCCCCTCGGCCACCCATAGCCTCTCCAAAACTCCGCTACCGGACGCCTAACCCAACTCTCCGTTTTAGGGAGTCTCAAACCTTCCCGTTTTTTTTTCCAGCATTCTTTTGTCATTAATTCTACCTAATTTTTTCCTCTTTTTCTCTCCTTCGCCACTGAGTCTCCGGCATTCCTTCTTCGCCCCTCCACACACCCATTACCTGGATTTCTTCGGGCGATTCGGCCCATTCACCTTCTTCCCAGCTAGAGTACACACAAGAACGCAGTGGCAATGGGCGTTTCTTACCGCCTTCTTGCATCATTCTCCTTCCCCTCCGATCCTTTTAAACCCCTTCCACGCTTGATATCTTATTTGTATAGAGAAATATCCAATCTCGGGGTCGCTTTTCCCACAGATTTAAGAGTCGGGAGCCAGAAACATCTTTATTCTTATCTCCGAATTAAATCTGAGCCTCTCCCCCACGAGTCTCCTCCTTCCTTCCTCTCTGTCCTAAGGATTTACCTCCGATTACTTTTTCCTTGGAATGCACTTCCTGATGTCTCCATTTCCCTAACGGTCAACTTTCCCCCTGATTAGACTCGGGATATGTGTTTTATAATTGCCTTCGGTGATACCAATGTAGCCGACAAAGGTCTCTATGCCCTACCATAGTCAGAGTTTGGTTTTGATCTGTTAGGGAGAGTGACACCAGTGTTTCTGGTTTTAGAGCAGGAGTCAGAAATAAATCCGTATTTGTATGGAAGTGAGCTCATATTCATTAAAGATTAGTTTGAACCGTTATAATTATTTTTACTACCTATAAAATTTAGAGTCACAACATTAAAATTTTGTAATCTTGGAGTAAAGTTTGATGAAGATATTCTTCGAGGAAACAATCCTTAAATTTGTTTATTAATTGATAAGTTTGAAAAACTTTTCTGAAAAACAGCGATTTTAAATCAAAATGGGGAAGCAGAGAATTTCAGAACATTCACGCCTAATGCATTGCCATACATGAATTGTTAAACTATCTATAAAAGTGGAGAATGGAATTTAAGAGTGTCTAATTGATCTCGATTTATTTAGAAAAGCATCCTCTTCGAGAAGAAAGGAATTATTAGGCCGTGCGCACTCTAATTCGGGACTCGGCGATAAAGAAATACTGAATAGAGATATTGAAAAAAAATCAATAATTGAAAACAAATTATCAAATATTTAGTTATGTTATGCATTACACATGCTTTGCATTGAATAGAATGAGAATTGCTCGAAGAAATTTTAAGGGAGAGCCCGAAAGGTTTCAATTTCGACATTTATTGTTTTTGTTCGACCGTAACGAAGAGTCGCTGACTGGAAGATACCCACATTTTTCAATGAAGTGAAATAGCCTTATGGAAGGCTAGGGCAAATGCAAGATATTAATAATATGGTCAAATCTCTATGCATAAGCACAGGAGTCTACAGGACTATCTCTAATCACCGTAAGTTGACAATGAGCAATGAAGATTGTACCAAGTGATGTCGGTGCCAGTGTGCCAAGTCGGGTGCCAGTGTGATTATTACTCCAGCAAGAAGGGATTTGTTCTACAATATTTGTTTTCGGAGGTAGAAAATCACAATTTTGATTCTTCTATTTACCATACTCGTGGCGATACAGAATAATAGGTAAACAGTTGAGTTCAAATATAATTTCAGTGTCAAAGAATAATGATTATCATTCTGATATGTGGTAGTTAGTTTGAAAGCAATTTGTAAGTGGAGTAAGCACCTGAAATACTCCCACTCTGCAACGGCAAATAGACTTGGAAGCTTCCGATCCGTAGAGCTGGAATTTATATCAAACGTAGCATAAAATTGCTTCAAATTACGTATATAAGTCAATATTACTTTGTAACACCATTTTTGTAAAATTAAAATACAGAATAAACTGAAATTTGAAAAGCATGGCATTATAAGTTGTGATTCCTACACGCCAAACCAAAATTGGAACCTAGAAGACTCTGGTCAATGGAGTAACGACCTATTCACTAGATCTCCACTCCGTCTACCGTATCTTGCTATCATACACCTATTAACACTGAAAGCATGAAAAGTAACATTTGAATACTGGATAAATAATCAATCATCAAAATAATAAAACTCAATTTAGTCATCTCACGTCAGGATTGCTTACTCAAGTCCACTGAAACGGCTCTATGATGTCTGACAAGAAACAGCGGTGGAAAAATACGCATTTATTTACAATTTGAATTTGACTCTGGGGTGCGGCAAGATTCTATCGCGGCTTAAATAAAAAAAGAGTTTTTACTGAAGATTTATCAACGATAGCAATGATTATTGCGGCACAACATTTTCACCGGGTCGTAATAACGCTGTGCCATCCACTTCCATCGCATAAAGAGGATGCCATTTATCCTATGGTGTATCAATGATAATAAAGGTTCCATCAAATGGGATCAATTGAAGCAGAGGCTTTAGTGTTAGCAATGAAAGATGCTAGACTCGGATTTCTTCACTCAGCATGACTTATGCTTGCACTACTATAAGCCGGAACCATGAAAAATTTCCCGGGCGTGAAATAAGTACGATAAACATTTCGCATCCAGATAAATGGGAATGCGAGCATTTCGCACACGTACGTACACGTGCTCTCTGCTGCAACTACTTTCGTAGAAAGCAATACCTTCCCCAAGATTGCAAGTGGCCGAGTTACTATTCCAGACGTTGCTCCATTCTAACTCACCTGCATCTTCATCTCAAAATCAGGGTACCTACGATTGTTCCTCGTATATTTACCATACCAAATTAATTGCATAGACTCGATTTTTCCAACAGATTCTGCTCGCGGTCTATAGGAGCAAAAGAACCAGCAAACTCCGGCAAGACTAGGAGTACCTAAAGGCTAGTTATTCCAAGAACAATAAAACTCATAGTTAAATTTAAAGCCTCATCTATAACGTCCCACCGTATAATTCTTTTCTGATTGTACTTTCCTGCCGGTTTGCTTATAAAAAACTGACTCTATTCGGTAAGTCATGTTGATTTTTTGTTTTCCTCCGTGATCCCCGGCCTTTGGTTTTTCCTTATTAATCTCTCAATGCTGGATTTGGAAGAATAGAGGAAGGCTAACAAATGAGACTATTAGACTTGATAGCTGCCGCAAAAAACTGAAATATTTCCCGAGCAAGGAGTTGTTTCATGCAATGAAAGAAAAAAATACCCGCGCCAATCTCGCTTCTGGTCTTCACTGATCGCGTTTTTTCTGAGCCAAGAAAATAAATTTGGTGGAAATTCGATTTGAGCAGGAGTGCTACTGTGCAACGGTGGAAATTTGTCCAAGTGGTAATCATCTGTCTCAACTATATATGTGGGAAACATTTAAGGGAACGTATCAGGCGTGTAGAGAATTTTTTCTCGGAAGAGGGATATTCAGCCCTCAATCCTGATAGTTTGGCACACATTTTTCACGTTACCTAATCATTATAGAACTTGGGTAGCCTTCAGGTAATTTTTATCCCATTGTATACGCCCGATAAATGTATTTTGGGAAATTAGAAAAATATTGAAATCCTACAAATGGTTACATCTTAAGCAAATATTACTACCTTGCCTAACGGCGCATGTAGGTCTTGCTTTCACATAAGATGACACTAAATTCAATATTTAAATGTTTTGATTGGTAAAAGTAGTATTCAAATAGTTATTGAAGAATAATTTTGTAAATGGGCAGGGAAAAATCCTTCCTAAAACTATTCCATACTCTAATAAGGTGCCGAAATAGTTATGAATGAAAAACATTTCTAGTCCTCAGAAATGCTCACGACTCCAAAAACCATCGAGAAGTATTATGAAGTCCAGAAGGAATATATTTTCGTTTAATATATGTACACACATTTTATAGGATTGAAAATCCAACTATTCAGGTAAAAATATGTAAGCAAGTAGGAATAGGATGTATTTAGTTAAGACTATCCATTACCAAAGAATGCCTGCTGGAGCGGATTACGAGGACATATGGTATTAGATTAGATAGACATTTTTACCAATTCTAAGGGCATTACACGCAGAGTCTGGATAAAGGCGGTATTACGGATGCAGTACCTTGGCTGAGTGTATACTCTTACTTTTGATTAAACTCCCATGGTTTTTACCGCGTGGTTCAGTGCAGTAACTCTAATTACTCTTTAGGCGTGCAAAGCTATATACCTAAGCAACTGCAGTGCTGCATGGTAGAATGTTGCTGGAAACCACAATATCATTCAAAGGAGAAGCAGCTCACCAATTTTTTTCTCTTAAGAGGGGAGTGGAGTGGAGAGCTGCTGTAAAAAAAAGGATGTGCTATGGACTGGCTGACTGGGATCACTTTCAAAGTAAAATCAGTGAAATGATTTCTAGAGAAAAACGGATAGTGAAATCAGAAAAAGATATTATGGCCGAAACCTTAGAAAATTCCATTAAACAAGGCATGACAGAGGCCATTCCAACCAAGAGAAGGAGGCCTGCTGATTTTATTCACGACATAAAATATGCTATCCGAGAAAGAAATTTTACCAGAAGACAATACCAACGTTTTGGTATCAACTACTATAAAATAAGAATGAAAAAATTAAACACTTTTATTAAAAGACGAATGAAAAATAAGAGAATTAAAAGATGGAACGATCAGTTATCAGCCCTGAGCACGACTGACGAATCCATATGGAAGATGGCAAGACAACTAAAAAAGACGCCACAACCAGATCCCAGAATTAACACTTGAAATGAGATTATCTACACTGCAAAAGACAAATACGATTACATGGCACAAGAATATAAGGTGGTCTTCAGCCCAAATCCACCTGGCCTGAAAACTCCTGACCTATCCGTTAGGAAAACAGTATGGGATTTTGACGAAAAAAAATATCCGTTACCACAAGTTACAGAGAAAGAAATCATAACAACAATAAAGAAATTGCCCAATAGAAAGGGGAAGGTAACATACCAAACGAGGTTATAAAAAGGCTCCTACCAGATGCCATCAGCTACATTACCAATATGGCTAATAACAGCATAAGACTGGGATACTTTCCGATGAAATGGAAGCGAGCACATATTAAGTGTATCCCAAAGAAAAACGGAAAGACCCTAAACCCGCAGATCCTCAGACCAATATCCCTCCTTTCCAATCTGGGGAAACTGCTGGAAAGGATAATTGTGCCCAAGATAAATAAATATGTGGAAGACGAAGGACTCTTGCCTGAAGAACAATTTGGCTTCAGACAAAAGAGATCGACCACTCAGCAATTGCATAGAGTGATAAACTTTATCTCTGACGGATTCAATAAGAAAGAAACGACAATAGGAATATTCCTGGACATTTAGAAAGCCTTAGTTTGGCATAACGGACTGCTCCACAAAATGGACATCCTTGGCTTCCCAAAATGGATTTTAAACTGGACGAATTCATACTTCAGAGATAGAAGTTTTACCGTGAAATGGGCACATGAAAAGAGCGACAACATCCCTATCACAGCAGGGGTGCCACAGGGATCCATATACAGACCACTCCTTTTTAACATATATACCTCGGACTTCCCAAAAGACAATGACGATTGGCATACAGAGATAGCCCTCTATGCTGACGACGCGGCAATTCTGGCCAGGAGTAAGAGGGCGCCAGCAGGGACGCCCAATATGCCCAAGACGCCATTGACGAAGTTGTTGAATGGTGTAATAAATGGAGGATAAAAATTAGTACAAATAAAACACAGGCAGTTCTATTAACGAGACCTCACGTAGTAACACCTTGGTGCCCATGCCTACGTATAAAAGGACAACCAATCGACTGGTAAGAATCTGCGAAGTATCTTGGGGTGAAGCTAGACAAAAGGCTAAACTTTAAAGATCACACCAACGCCATTATAGCAAAGACCATAGGGATGAGGGAAACGCTATCACCAATTCTCAAAAGTAACGCCACGCCCAATACAGTAAAGAAAAGAATATACGAGACATACATCAGGCCAATAATGCTATACGCCATGCCAGCATGGGCAGGACTAGCATCCAAAAGTACCATGGATGAGCTTCTAAAAATAGAAAGACGCTGCCTAAAATCAATATTTAAAATACGCTGGGGAACAAAAAATGAACTTATCTACAAATATACCAAGGTAACGGATATTAAAAATACAATCAAAGAGCAGTCACTATCCTATTATAAAACACTCAATAACAGTGATACGGAAATAATAAGGATAATAGGCGAGGACCAACACTCAACTTGGGATACTACAAAAAGACCTATAGATATACTGAAATTATAATTGGCAGGGAGAAACAAAAAAACGGGTAACTAAAAACTAAACCAAAAGACGGGTCACAGAGCATAAGCCGACGAAAGAGGTCAGGCACCCTCTGAAATTAGCTGCTTGCGCAGCAAAGGACACTCTTCGCTGCAGTAAACCAATATTCAGATTAATGACAAGGGATGACGATGTTTTCCTTCTTGTTACATTTAATGCCATGTGGACTTGTTTTAATTGTTATTATTTCAACTAATACTGGCTTAGAGAAGCCCTGCATTCTCGCATTTCTAATCTACAATTGCTCAAGTTCTCAACATCCCTCCACCATTTTCATGGGAGTTTTCATGGAATTTTCCTTTCCTTAAAGTCCCTAAACAATCCCTTACGCTATTGTCTGTTTCATTGTAACACATAAACACCCCAGGATCGGCGCCCTAGCCAATGACCACTGAGATGTACAAGACCTATATCTCGGCGGTCATGCCTAGCCTCAGTCCCTTCCTTCTCCGGATGCAAGGAGGCCGCCTGACCTTGAATCATTTATGCATTTTTTTACTTTTCAATTATACAGAATGTTTACTCATTTGATTTGACACAGTGCAAAATGTAAAATAAACGATCAATGAAATGTTTCTTCTTATCCAAATATTAGAAAAACTGATTCACTTATGATTGTAAATGCTTAGCTGGCGTCGCTCCATCAACTTTTCTTTGGGGATCCCATGCTCTGAAAAAATGAATGAGAAAACAAAGTACTGCCTCTCTTTCCGTGACGGTTATTTTGCAGGAGTCACCCGCTGAGGATACATACTTAAATGTGAGGATAGCGACTGAACGGGGCAATGGTACCAGAAAACGATATTTAACACTTAAGCTGCGGCAGCTAGAGCGCATTTCGTCCACCCTGTGCGGCAAATGTCTATTCGGACAGCCTGTCCATCCTTCCCGCGGGCCGAGGCCAGGCAGTTATATGACCCATGTAATCCCCTCCCGATCCTTTTCTCGGGATCCCAGGGAGTGGGCACCGGAACTTGTCGAGGGATTAGTGGAACTTGGAACTAATTTTGAAAATTTGTTTATAGGCGTAATTGTTGAAAACAAATATGACAATATATTTTCTTGCAACTTTCTGTTTAATTTGATACCAAACACCAAAAAAATCCGTTGATAATTGAGCCGGGCGCGAGCATAAGACAACTAACTTTTGAGACAACCGTAGCCTCTTGAGCGAACAATCGGAAGAAAGGGTCGCACACCATTTCGGTGGTATGCGATTCCTAAAGAGCGTGGGAAGGGACTGGTTTGGGTAAAAATGGTGGATTCCCAGATGTCCATCGCTGGAAAGAAAGAGTTCGGGTCATAAAAATATGAAAGGACTGAGGGAACAGGTAGACAGAAAGGGTCAAACGTACAAGAACGTTCTCTCCGCAGTTCCCGGTACAGTCGTACATGTACGTTTCCCGCAGCCTAAGGGTTAAGATAAATATTTGATAGCATAGTCAAGTACAATATATGAATGAAGTGCTTTACTCAATAAATGTTTACTTTCATTCCCCATACACATCTTTAACCACCTGCTCATCACCTTAACAGCCAACGTTTCCCGTCCTTTCCAGTATAGAGCCATGAATTTTACAGACGTTCGGACGTGCAGAACGGTTGACTGAGCATTAACCTGTGACTTTGCCGGACCATCTCGGGCATCCGATCTCATTTCCTCACAGGGTGGAAGTCGAGGCAGGAAAAAATCGAAATGCTAATTACGTTCATTGCCATTCACCGAATGTCTTCACCGCTGATTCCGAGGGGGACGTGCAGTGGCCCGTTTAAGGCAGAGCGAGGCTCAACATCTATTCTGGCTGTCCCCTTCCTTGCGCGAGGTGCAAACATTTGTTGACCTGACCAGTGAGGCAGGGATGCTGGTAAGAAGGAGACAACGGGACCAAGGCGGACCACCATTAACCCACCCCTTTTTGGCTTCAAATGTTTTTGTTTGCGTATCCGGGGTGTCTTTATGTTGACACCATTTTTTATAAGACCAACTGGTTCTACATGTATGAGAAACTGAGTCTTATGAATACCAAAATCATTCATAGCTTTCACTTTATTTAAGAATTACTTTGTTCACATTTGTGTCTGTCAACTGTTTAAGCTGCAAAAACACAGCGTAATTGAGCTATAACGTCTACAGGTTTACGCATTTGCTAGACCATTAAATTGCCTATATTTTAGGAGTGGGATTAAATAAATAAAACAACAACTTTTATCTATAGTCAAGGAATCAAAATAATACTGAAATCCGTGTTTTTGCATGTCTTCGTCTATATATTTTGACTAAGATGTCTACAGTTTCGCTGTTAATCTTACCCGCGCAGCTGACTCTCCATTATATACGGACAAAGACCCGTAAAACTGCAGACATCAGCACACCAAACTACGATGGAATACTGTAAAACAAGCCGTTAATAAGAGGGTATTTTTAGCCCGGTCTTCAGTGCAAGGGATGGGCCGTCGATTCTCCACATTTATTGATGATGGAACTCGTTCTATGCCCGGTATGGGTTCAGTATTCGCCTCCAGAACCAAGTTTTGAAAGCCTATATTCTCTCTACTGCTCTAATAGCCCATGTCTCTCAGCCATATTAGTAACACTCCACACGAACGTTTTCACGAACTGTTCCCTCATTGGTAATCCTATTTTTATTGAACACAAAATTGTTTACTTCTTTCATTTATGCAGCCAAATGAATAACCAATGGAATGAACTCGATGACGTCGTTTTGTGTCAACATTTCTATAAAAATATCGGTAGCTTAGCGATACCCTGATCATACCACATAGCGGTGCTCGTATGTGAGCATCGCGCGAAGTCCTATGGGGGTACCAACACACAGTCACTCAAACGAAGTGAAAAAGAAAACTTATTCCCTGTGTCTTTTCCTCCCTCCCCGCTGGTTAGTATGTAGTCGCTCGCTGCTCCTCATCCTTAAAACCGCCCCGGCCGCCTCCGCGCCCATCCAATTAATTAAACTCGAGACACTGGTCTCTGCTCATTACGCCTTGACTCCCGGCCTAATTGGCCCGTGGTGGAACGCGGGCTTACCTGTGTTCCCCTCCTCTCTCCGCCCCAGACGCCAACCTCCCCTCTTCTCCTCTTCCCACCCGCCCACGCTCAAATCCCCGCTCCCCCAGCCACTCTTGCCTCCTCAGACGGCAGGCTCGCTGTTTTTTCCCCTCTGCCCCCATTTTCATCGCGGGCAAAAAAGAGTAGGAATGGAACGACTGCGGAAAAAAACAAAAACGAGGAATTTCGAAGAAGCCAACAGTGTGACTTTTGAGTGATGGCCACCTTTCAATACTGTGAAATGAGAAGCATGTACGCCATCGCATGAATATTGCGGCCTGAGGAAAAAATTGCATTGCCATCAGGTTAGACTTCGAATGAGTTACCTCAGAAAAGCTTCACTCCTATTTTAATGACTTTCATTTGCTGCACGACGGACACTTATTGAGAATATGTAAATAATGAAAGGGGGGTTTAGGTACATGCTCATTCTGAGAATTCGTGGGGTAATTAAAGTAATCGCAGAAAAATGATTGGATCAGCTCAAAAGAGTAAAAAAAACAGAGAATCGGTAAATAAACTACAACAGCATATGTTAAGTGCTAACAAGAAACATCCGTGGTATCAACCCCTTCTTCTTGTCACAATCGTCGCCAATATCGTTCTCCTCTCATTTCCATTTCGGGAGAAAAAGAAAAACAGGTAAAGCGACAGAAGAAAAACAAAAAGAAATATTTTGAAGAAGCAAGGGTGTGACTTTTGAGTGATGGCTACCTTTAATACTGTGAAATGTACACTAACGCATAAATACTGCTACCAAGAAAAGAAAATCTGCAGCGATTAGTTTACAATTTTCAGGAGTAATCGGAGTGAAGCCACAGCATCACTTAAGAAACTTACATTCTTTTAAATACGCAGGCATAAAATGATTGTGAACTATTTTATAGGCATACATTCCAAATAAATACTGAGAATATAGTCATGAGCGAAGCAAAATGTCATGACCAGCTCAAAAGAGTCAAAATAAAAGATACTCTATACATAATAAAATATAATTTTTATCGATCCCTTCCTCCTGCCTAATGGCATGGTAGATTCACCCTTCTTTTCCTCTCATTTTCCTATTGAGTAGGAAAAAGATGAAACGAAGGTGGGAAACCAAAACGAAATATTTCGAAGAAGCGTTGAGTGTGACTTTTAACGATGGCTAACTTTCAATGCCGAGAAATGGGAAGAGCGCTCACCAACGTATGAATATTTTGCCTCAGAAAAAATATTTCGTGATATTTACCATCCAAAATAGTTAACTAATGGAAACAGTTGTATTAATTTAATAACTAACATGCTAAACGAAGGCCTAGTGAGAGGATAAACGATTATAATGAGCAACACTCAGTCAGTGTAAAAAGTAAGGAAACAGAGATTGCTAGTTTTATAATCCAAATATTTTTATTACTGCCATGACTATAACAACTGATATGATATGAAGAACAAAGGAAATTGTTTCCAATTATATCTCTCTCAATGCAGATCGATGTAATGTGGGATATTATAATCATACCATTCTATAACCAATGATTCCAAAACCTAATCAAATCTACATTCGTGGTGATCGATCTTTGATTAAGACCAGATCAGACATTCTCCTCGTGTGAGGAACTTTGATCGGATAAGTTGAAATGTAGACTATTGGCACATTACCTTGAGATATTTACGTAGGTATGTGTAAATCAGTTGAAACTCCGTTGGAGCATTCATAGAAGCCTAGTCATTTAGAGAGTTCAGGACGAAGAAAAATCTTTCACTACTTTTATATTGATTTAATATACACCTGTATCACTTAGAGGTAAACGAATGGGCAGTTCTTCCTTTGATGGCAAAAACAGTTCCATACGGACTACATACCTACGGAGACTTAAGGAGCTGACTGAGTCTCCGCCTTCGCGTCTCTGGTCAGTCTCAAGCTCCCGGAACATCTCTTCGCCCAGCTCGTATCACTTCTTTTTTTATGTATCAGCTCCAATTTTTTTTACCGACCCGTTGGTATAATTGCGATGGCTTCGGCGACGTCAGGTGATTTATCGATACGCCGCGAGATCGATACGGAGGTCCGAATGTTTTTCGGGTCTGGACGGTTGCCGCGCCCTTAGCTTGGTCTCTCACATCTCCCCTCCCTACCATTCTACGCCAATCTCCTTCCCTTCTAATCTTCATCCCTCTATCCTTCCTTACAATCTCCTGCTTGAGAGGCGTCGCCGGGCACTCGCCTACCCAGGTGGGTTTTCCTTCCATTTCTAAAACCACACATGAATTTCTATCCTATTTCACTCTTTTTCCCATCATACTCCATTCTTGCTCATAAAACTTAAGTCAGATAATCCTGATTATAATGGGTATTTCTTATAAAAAATAAATGCTCCATTATCTTACGAATTTAACGTGAAATAAATTTGAAGGCTAAAGGGTTTTCCTGAAAATAAAATAAGCGCCGGCAGAACCCCATATCTTCACATTAAATTAATTAATGAAAAATAGTCGACATATAGAGTCCGGATAGATTTGAAAATCAGTTATACTTGTTAGGTGATGAACAAAGCTATCCTCCCCTTTATGTATTTCCTCCCATGATGCACAAGGGCATTCGACAAATGATGGAAAAAGAACGAAAAAGAAAGCGAATTCGACACCAGGCCCTTAAATTAATTTCGCGCTGATTCAAAGTCTAACATATCAAACACTAATTGTTTCCGTAAATATAATTACGCTATGTAGTTTTATGAACGCTGCCATTGCCGGCAAGGTACTGGAAACTCACGCTAAGTCTAGGCTGATGCTACTTAGGTGCTCATTTTTTTATGTGAACTCGTCGGCCCTTATTTAGGGTTGTTTGCCGGCAAGTTAGGTTTGGAAGGGCAAGTTAGGAAATGTACTGCCGTCTGCTCTAAAGTAAGAGACAAACTTTATCACACGAATGGGAATACATGAATATAATATTAGATATAGGCTTTCTATCCAGGGGGCTAGGGTTTTAATCCCGGTAGTGGCGGATATTTCCGTGGAAATCTCGAACCGTATTTGAGTGCTGTGCGAAGAGTACTTCAAGTGCAGTACTCCGTCCCTCGGATGGGATGTTAAACCGTGTACCCTTTGGCATTTCATTAACAGAAGGCTGACGCCGAAGCCTGGTTTTTCTTTACCCTTCTTCCATGTTCCTCACCATCCTTCCCACACCAATCCACCCCCTTGCTCTCAATGGTGCAAATAGCCTAGGTAGTCGGTCTCTCTCCTAATAACCAGCCTAATAACTACTTACTTCCTCATAATATCTACTACTTCAGCTCGGCATATTTCCTACCCATGAATAGTATCTAGAAAGTCTGTTCTTTTTATGCCCCTTCATCATTTACCCGCTCTCTATCACAGCCTTGAGCGTCCCATCGCCCTTTACTACCTGCTCTATCCTCTTTCTCTGCTTCCTCCTAATTCCCTCCTGAAGATTCCTCTCCTCATCCATTACGTTCATGATTCCTTCATTTTCTCTCCTCATGGCCCCACGCACATTCGCCCTACTCCTTCACGCTCACATCTCGAATGCTTCGAATATGTATTCCGGATTTCCGAATCAAGCAAACTCACAAATTTATCTGGCACAACCTTATTCATCATGCATCTCCATAACTATTGCCTGGCTAGGTCAATGAATACCATAACTCTTCTAAATTTTGCAATTAGTTACCTCAGCAAATAACGCATCCGTCATTCCTCTTCCTCCGTACCTCTCTCCTCCTTCCTCCATCCGTGGCCTAAATGGGCGCTCCGCGGAGATGAAGCATGGTTCAGCAGCGCGCAGGTGACCTCGAGCAAACTTTCCCTTAGGCGAAGACAGCCGAAACCCAAGCCGGTAGCCCAAGGGTCCCCTATTGGTCGATATAGACCTTCAGGGGTAGAAATGACATTGAGAGAGGTCGATCCGAGCCAGGGAGTTGGTGAAAAAAGTTAATAAAACAATATTAATATAATAAAAAAATACTACCGCATTTTATCTTACATTTTGTTGTAAAGTGTATTATTTAACCTTATAGTTTGACAAATTACTAATTTGTTTGACTAATCTGATCAAGAGCCACCAAGCACACTCATCACATTGACAATTTTAGTCAATTTTACTAACTTATTTAAAGCCTTATTAGAACGTATTTATTTAGATAAAAATATAGTATCAGATATGTAATGCAAATAATAAACATTTTACAATATGCAATCTAAAAATCATATAAGCGTCTTTTTTATTTTACTGTTTTAATTAATTAACAGTACAGTGGAGTGGAGTGGCTTCGTAAAAAAATTGAGAAATTCTTGAACGAATTGATGGCCATAAAAATTTGGGAACCCCGACCTATTCTCGGGGGCAGACTAGCTGAGCGGGCGGGGGTGCTTCCCCTACGTCATCACTGCGTCACGATTAAGCATGCTCACGCCAAGCAGGCTTGGAGATTTGGCCACGGCTATTGTCTCTTTTCTCTTCATATAAAACTCTTAGACAGCCTTCTCCTGTTATTTTCCCTGTCAAAGGTCATCTTCATTATCTCTTCTTTTAGTTCATGTCATCTTTCCTAACGCTCTTATCCTCCTAACTTTCATTTTACTCCAAGATGCTACCCAAGTAACTAAATGTTCACAACTCTGAAAATAAACAGAAATTGGCTCGTCTAAATACTACGTTCCCAGTTGCGCGACAGTTCAAGGTTTGGAATCCGTTATTTAAGGTAAATATCTCTAGTTTGAAACTAAGTAGAGAGAGGGAAAGACTATAAATATTTAGTTGCTACGAAATGCACGCAAAGGATTATGAGGAAAAAACTTGAGATTTATTGAAAAACAAAAACAAGGGTGCATGTAAGAAATCAAGAAGAAAGAGTCAATGTCAGAACTGGACGGCAAAAACTTTGAAATATTGAGTAAAATCATCAGTGATGGAAAATGCAATCAAAAAGATCATTCTACCATCAGAAGATCTTCAAACGGAAATCAACACAAGATTGGCTGAAAGGAAACACACCATTAAATAACATGAATTATACCTACTTTCAATAGACAGTGACGTTTGGACAATTGCAGCAGCAGAAAAGAAGATTGGAAGCAATGGTCTTTTTGGGTATTCGTTGGCTCATGAAGATCAAATGGACGGAGAGAACCACTAATGAAGTTAGGCGGTGAATTGAAGAGAAAAGACGTTTAATGAAAACTGCAAAGTCAAAGAGACAAGCTTATTGAACACATTCTGCTTCATGACAGCCCCTTGAAAACAATAATGTACGGAGAAATGAATGATAATTGCTAACTAAGAAGTGAGGATGGCATATATAAATCGGCAAAACTGATAGGGATATCCAAATGAAAAATAGGAAGAAAAAGGCTAGCTGATAGGAAAATGGAGTGTAGAGTTGCAGAAAAACAATCTTTATCTGCCAATGACACAGTTACCGCATTGATTTATCTTTTCATCGTTTGTTTCCTACTCAGTGCGTTCAGTGGGGAAAGATGAGGAAAATAGCATTTGCTTGAATGATGAAAATAATTTGGTGTTTCGCTCGTAACCTTTCTCTCGTCAACGGAGAAAATCAATGGATGGAAAACGGAGACGAGGATAATCGCAGTGTTGAGTTAGACAGGGAAGCATGGAAGAAGAAATGACGGGAAGTTTTAGAAAGGATATGAGCGGCGATTAGTTTACACTGAGTGTAAGGAGTTCACAGCCAATGAGAAGATACTGAATCATAAATAAAGCATGAGTTGAAAGAAGAGATTTAGTAAACCAGATGAGAGCATGTACACAGTTAAAACCACAAAAAAGCAAACGGGCGAATAAGTAGCAGAGTTTCAATTATTTCTAGCTGCACGACTGTGGCTGAAAAGGCTGTTTTTTTGTATTAGGGGGTAAAAGGAAATTGGATGAGAATGGGTATGGCGGTTAAAATAAATTTTTGAGGTAGACTTTGCCATCACATGGATAATTTTATATGGGGGTTCAGGACGACAGACGCCGCGAATTTTAATCACTTTCTAAGGAAAAACGCTTAGTTAAGCCGAAACCTTAAGAAAACTCGGTATGTTGAGTGAATGACATTAAACGCGAGAAATACGTCGGCGAGATCTAATTCATGAAATAGTCACTTTTTCCCACCTCTTCAAAACCGCGGCGCAAATTTTTGTATCCGAGTCAAAAATTACATATCTCTACGAAGTTTTATGACCATTTTTACTGATAATTGATACCAGCATGGTATATTTTTTCAACTTGAAAGAACGTAATTTATTGTAACTGCGGCTATCAAAAACAATTTCTATTAATATTTAAAAAGGCTGCTCCGACAAAGTATATCAACTCAGGGTATACATTTTAAAGCCTAACATAAATATATGGGGGAATTTGATTTTAAACCTTCGGTAAAATTTCTTAAGCTTTCATTAAAGATTATTTCTGCCTCGAAGCAAGGGGTTAAAATGCTATTAGAGATATTTTCGTTGCAGATATTTGCGTTCCGATCTTGACCAATTGAGCTACAAGGCTATACAAATACGAGGCTAGAGGAGGTATCACCAACAGAATAAATTAAGTGAACAAAAAAACAACATTAATCCCTGAATTTTATACGTCCTTGATATAAATACGTCAAACATAATCAGAACCCATTGTATCTGAAAACACGTTTAGTAACGCTCATTTTCTGCTAAGATAATGAGACCTTCCTATTAATAAGTACGTCTTTAGAATGAAGTTGCTTCAATGGAACACTCTTAAAATGCCTATGTATGTTTGTTTTAAAGTCAAGATCTTCATGGACATAAAAGGAAATAGAAGCGCATTTAATTGTCATCAATATATCAGCAGGAAATATTTTTTAGATATGTGATCCCAAGACCTTACAGTTAATTAACACGAGGTCATGAAACCATGACCATAATCCACCTTGAAGAAACGGAAACTCACTTCAGCTTAAAATCGTCAACGGCTGTAAAATACTTCGAGCCATTTTGAGATGTATTTGTATGCGTTATTACAGCTTTTTCATTTTTTGGGAGTAATAGTTAACAATGTGACTGACACACTGTACAACCGTGGCAGCGAATCCAAAACGTCTGTATAAGATATATACTTCATTTGCGTCGTGATGATAGTCTACGTATTTTTCCATCAAAATCCGCATCTCAACGGTAGATCAGAAAACGTTGACAAGAGTAGGTAACACCATAGGATAAATATACTTACCATATTGAATCAATAAGTTTTCCTATTCCAGTTTGCCCTTCAGTAAGCACCATAATACTTGTTCTCTCTCTTGTTTCGAGATATACCTACTAGAAATTGTAGTCACCCATAATTCTCATTCGGATCCTATTAATGCGACTGCACTTTCAATAAATCCATGGCTGCAAATGGTACATTTGCCCCAAATGTACTTCCATGGTAAACGAAATATAGAATATAAGTGAGGCCATGATGCATAACTGATTCACATCTTATTTAAATATGGCACTTAACTATGGGTTCTGTGTCACTTTAGTCAACTTGCAACGTGGAATGACATATTTTTTTAAAATTTAAACTTGCGTCTCAAGAGTTATGTCGAACCCCTAGCAGCAAAATAATTTTGGCTCCTGTTTTTTTTTGCCGCTGATCATATCCAATAAAGTTGAAGATTTCTAAGTTTTCGTAGGCTAAGAATTTGGTGGCGGGGGAAATTACGTTTTTCATTTTATCTGCTTAATAAATTAAGACCTATCCATCTATTAAAATCCCAGCACCCTCGTGGTCCCAGCCTCCAGCTCATTTCGTTGACTTCCTCCTGACACAAGTGAAAACTCCGTACCGTTTGGACCACCCGAGCTGGCGTCTTCTGCCCATCCCGCCCACCGTCCCGACCCAAACAAACCGAAGCCATAAATCCAGATCGACTCTCCCGAAACACCGATTGGTTGGCGGGGATTCTGTGAGCGCACTCGTGTTGGAGTGTGCGTGAGATCAGAGGATTTTAGGCTCGATCAGTCTTCACCGGGACCAACTCCCATCACCCTTCCACCCATTCATTTTTCCTTTTCTCTACCTTCCATTCCCACCCTTCTCTCCTGAATCCCCCCACCCTCCTGCGTGAACAAAGTTCTGGCATCAATTATGCTAGAGAGGGACGCTCTCATAAACTCGGAGCACGTCTTCATTCTGCCCCCCCCGGAGGAGACAGAAAACTCCCATCCTTCCCTCTCCATTTCTCAACTCGTGATGTTTCTTTAGATTCACTCGCGGTTATGAATCACTTGTGAATTCCGAAGACATGGACTCACATTCGATAAGGCGGCTGCATCAATTATCAAGTTTTGTCTTGCTTTGGAGGGAAAATAATTTTTTATCATTTGCTTTTTCCTCACAATGGCTTCTCTGAGATGATCCTGAAAGGCGATAATTCGATTGCACAATTGGCGATTTGAGATGCGGTCGCAAGAGCAACGTCTCCATTTGGAATATGAACCGATGAAAAATAATGCATTGTTTTCATTCGTGCATCAAACTAGCTTAATTTATCAAAGTATCATATCTCTGCAAGGCCAACGGTACCTTTGAGGCCTAAAGAGTATGAAAAAAGTAAACGGATGGGACGAGTAGCTAAGATATTGCGTTTTCTACCGCTGGGTTCATTACTAGAAAGTAGAAAATAGATTGAAGTTTCTTGGTCATAATTTTACTGATGTGCAAATATGAGGGAGATATCGTACACTTTGACACAATTGAGAATTAAAATTGAATAATTATATAATTTCTCCGGTAATTTTTCACTGGCTGTTGATATAAAAACTAACATTTAACTTTTATTATGAAAAGTTCCATCCCACCATTTCCTAAGGCTTACGGCTACCGCACCTCAATTGAATGTCAAATTAAGTGCTCGAGGCGAGATGTGAGTCAAGTTCATAATGCCGAGCAAATCATCAAGAAATATTAATCCATTTACTCGCTACCATTTCTAAAGGAAAAAGGCTACATTATTAGATTAAATGCAGTCCTAATTGCTCTTCGAGAGAAAAGAACTTTGGAAATCTTAAAACTCTTTCAAACATTTCCTAAAAGGCAGCGGTAATTATAATCGTTTTTTTTGGCGGCCAATTGTGGAAAAAAGCGCTGATACTTTAAGAGAAGTCAATGTCGTATTCACTAATTTAACAACTTTCTCTTTTGCTATGGCTGTTGAGAGTTGAGTTCATTAATATCTTTAGATCTGTCCTCTTAGATTATGGTTTAATGAGTTTGTTGTACACGAGGAATCCTTCAAAAACTGGGCAGATGGACTGATACACCAATGTAACCTTCGAAAGGAGGAATAGCCCCAGTTGTCGGGATCCCCATTTACTTCGTCAATCATCCTTTTGGTCAGCTACTAGAGTTTGATCAGTTTTTACCCTTCTCGTAGTTCTTGATTGATGAATGGAGAGACTACTATTTCATGAAGTCCTTGTAAGGAGCTGTCTCTTTAGGAACGGAAGATTAATCGTTCGAGTCATAATGTTTTTCAAAGATGCCTCTTCTAATTCCTTATGATGTGTGCACGCTCTTCACGTCCAAATCTTTTAAGTGATATTCCTTTTTCGTCATCATGAAAGCAAAAATTAATACATCCAGGAAAAAGCTGAATGTAATACAAGAGCATTTTGATAAGGATGGGACTGAAAGCATCCCAGGAAATGTATCTTTCGTCAAATTCTAAGGGAGCAATTGTTCACCTAAACTGTAGGCATTTAATAATTTTATCATGAGACTTCAGCTGATGATATTCAACATGATAAGTATAGGTATGGTAATAACTTCAACGGCAGAGAATGGAAATGATTTAGCTTAATAATTTAGCCGATAAAAAGAATCATGCGTCTGTGTGCCATCAATGACATCCACGTCATTTCCGGATGGTGCGTTATAATTGAACCATGCGTGAATGATGAACCAGGTTGAACCTCACCAATCGTAAAAAAAATCGCTTTTCCCAATGTTTGGTTGGAAACTGTACTTAAACAATCAGTTAAACTAGCACTATCCCATTAAAATACGAGTAGGGATTTAAAGCCAATGAATACGCAATCCATCAATCAGCCTTACGCAGGAACATATAACATCACATAAAATACTATCCTGCAATTTTCAACCCAGCCGCGGACATTAATCGACGTTCAGGTTATTTTTAAATTAATATATTATTATACATTACATGTACGAGAACAAATACTTTCAATTCGGCCTTATCGAGGAATTCAAAAATCTCTGAATTTAAAGTAATGCTGCTAATATAAAAATCAGATTTTTCGATCTGAGGCATGAATATCAGAGTTAACTGTAAGCTATAAAAGGAGCAACTGCTGTCTTCTGATAAACACAAGGTAATTCCTCTCTATATCATTGGAAAATGGGCAAGAAGGGTTCAATTCCATTATTTAGAAATAATACAATACCGGATATTTTCGAAATGAGTTATTATTATGCTCAAAGATGCTTGAATCTGTATTGAAAAGCATTTTTTTAAGATGCTGCAACGTTTAATTACAATCGCATTATATCTTAAGCCTCGCGTCAGTTTGCTATTAATTTATGTATCACATCATACATGAGCACGATGTTCCACATGAAATTAAATTTTCCACATCTTCAAATTCATCACTATTGAGGGTATGAAAATATCTCTGCATTTGAATCAATGCTTTAAATAAAAGACTAAACAATATTTTTCAGTCTGAGAATTTAATAGCACAGTAAACTGTTTACTTTCAAATGAGTTACTGCTGTCTTCACGAAAAGACCGACCTATTGTTCTTCAATTATAAAATTTCCCGAAAAATAACGTCAATTACTTCTGCTCCTCAAGATTTTATAATATGTAGTTATATTCTGAAATACAAAAGTATTCCTAATCAGACGGTTTTTTTACTGAAAGAGTTTAACTCTGGCATTGTTAATCATAGATAGTTTTCCCCATTGCTTAGTGAAGTGAACAGTTTCAATCATTGGCTCTAGAAAGGTTTTGGAATAATGAGTTTTTAATGGGTTTACACTGGCAAGTTTAGTGCGCAAACTACTCACAGAAAGCGATTTTTTCCGTTAATTTAATGGGTAAACGACTCTGCAAGTCCGCTTGCAGAGCTTTTAAAAGTTTCGGAAAGTCGCTAGTTGAAGAAACATACGTATGAAGTACTAATGTAAACTGTAAGCAATCTGTCTGCACTAACTTGTGAAAAATTCTTGTAAAGTAAAATGCAAGCTCTTGCAGATGAAACTTGAGGAAGTAACTAGCCGGTGTAAACCCACCATTGCACAGAACGTAAATTAAATATCTTGATGGAGAAATCAGTTTATGTAGTAGAACTCAACAAATTCAAGAATTCAATCTCAACTAAAGATACCAACAACCATACAGCAGATGAAACGAATATCAAAAAAGAAAACTGTAATTTCTAACTACTCCAGTATGGAAGATTTCAACAGGACATCCACAACTTACATAAAAGCCCTGAAGAAGCATGTATGAAAATTCGAAAAGTCGGCCAAAAGAATAAATAATTTACAAATTAAAAGACCTACCTAGTATATCTCTTGAAAGAAGAAAAACAAATACGTAAAGTAAATAATGTGGAAGGCCTTTTTAGAAGAAACCCCCCTTTAATTTTTCCACAGGCCTTTTCTTCTTCTAAAGCATTAGCTCTCGTCTTCAGCTGGGGGTTGGTGCTCTTAAATAGTGACATCATCACCATAGCTCAGCAGTCAAGGCTGACATTCCAAAAAGTGTTGGCAATTAATACGAGGAAAACAATTATGTACGTCCAGTGATCATTAAAACAGAATCCGCTTACAATGTTCCTTATCAATGGCTCGTTGTATGACGTCATCACACAATAAAAAAAGGGACGGCATACCCCTGCTCCTCACAATGGAGCGTAGGCCGAAGGCCGACCGTGGGATACAAATAACCGATCAAATTGATTTAAAATCTGATAGAAGAAGCGAAAAAGAAAATAATACGGGGCCGTAATCGAATTTGGAAGAAGAAAATTAAGCGATGATGACGGATAAAGAGTGAACATTTTATTGGTCCTTGTCGAGAGCGAAAGGAGTATCGCAATCCACAAGAGTTATTACACTCCAAATTATATGGTAAGTATTTACTGGGTTTCCAAATTATTGTGGAGTACATTATGAACTATTCCTTCCCATGATCCCATAAAATTACAAAAAAACTGTGAAAAAACTAGCCACGGCGGAAAATTAGAGCAATGTTCTTACAGTACGTAAACCAATCAAAAAACAATAACCAAATTCTTAACTTTTATATATCATGTGCCGCGAGTCATTGCCACTACACCAAAGCACACTGCAGCCCTTAGTAACAGCTTATCGATTTAAGAACTCATTGTCAGACGCAGGCAACATGTAATAGCCATTTGTATTTTAAATTCAACGACCTCAAGTTACGTACTGCTTGCGAATTCATTTTTCCCGAGATTCACGAAGGCATTTTCTTTGGAATATAATTGTTTTGAGTTTATGAATATTTTGCAAACTGTGGAAGATGCGAATGAGCATAGTACCTCCCTTTAAGGGAAAATATCATGAATTATTTAAAACTGAGGCATAAGCAAGGCATTCGAGTATAAGTAATTGTGCTACATAATAAAATTTAGAAAAAACTCTGATCTCCTTCCTACGTAGCCATGAGAAGGAAATAAAAAAATTAACAAGGAAAAAATATGAACCGCCGGGAATAAAACTGTATTAAGTAAAAATTCCAGAAAAGGGAGTTTCAACATTTATGACTGCTGGAAGCGAGCAAAAGCGAACACACCAGGCATGAGGTGAAAGAAATTAGACAAGAGAGAGTCTTCCTACACAGCAGTTAAATAGCCCTCAATGAAATTTTATAAATGAGGTGAAATACAAATAAGGGATTTCTGCATGCAGCAGTTTGGAGAACCAAAAAGAATGTCACGATGAAGAAAAAGAAATATTGCATACATTAACGAATATTGGACGAGAGTTTCAATACCAACAGGATATTCGATCAATGCTCATTAAATTTAGTAAAAAAGTAGAGCTTAGAAGAAGAAACAGCATAAAGGATTAACCGCGAGTGCCATCAGAGGAAGAAATTTTGCGGCCACGGTAGGCCAAAAGTAAAATATGAAAAAGATGGTTGACAGAATTGGAGATGCTATATGGACGAAAAGGGTATAGGTAAGAGGAAGGCCATGAATAAAATGCAAAGAGCAAACAATTAACGGTGTTGACTTAAGAACATAACGAAGAGGATAGATTATAAGATATTGTGGTAAAGAAATTTAGTAAACTAAACCCTTGGGAGATGTCACTCATTAAGCAAATAAGCACTATTTTATGGTAAGAAGGAAGAATATTTTATTTAGAAGGGCATTTTAAGAAATCCTATGAGTGGAAGAAGAACGCAGCCAGAGGGTATTGATGGAAAAATCATCCCCTTCCACATGTAATCTTGGCAAAGGACAAAAAAGTGGAATGGCTTATGCCAGTCAAGGTTTATCATCCTTCCCTCAGAAAAACAATTCTGGCTACGTGCTTCTCAAGGTAGGCTTAAAATCCAATTAGACCTCCGAAATTATCTGATAATGTTTTGGTTTTAAGCAAAAGAGAATTATAAACTGTGAGTATTTTAAGGATCAACAGTTTTAAGCGTAACGTTATTCTGAATTTTTACATATGACAAGCAGTCATTACAGCAAGTTTTTCATTTGATCCGTCCTACCTCATTCATTGATTCCTCATGAGAACATAAAATTAATAATAAAGAAGTACTTAGGCACAACGTGTTTACTCAGCAACTAAGGATAAGGAAGCTCGGCTAGTATAGGACAGTGAGGCTCGCAATTTGAGTGCAATGGCCCCTGAAGCTTCATGAATTCGAGATTCATCTAGAATAAAAGTGATGTATAGCCCGCTACCTCTTGAGAAATATAACAATTGCAAATCGCTTTCTTTTAATTGGCTCTCTATGATTTTCAGGCTGAGTTTTTACTTGATAAATGCACGCAGCTCTGATATTTTGTTCTCCTACTCTAAGTTGCTGACATTTGTCTGAGCCTCATTTCTTCAACCATGTATCGGCTTTTCAGATGAGTTAGTAAGGTCCGTTTCGGTTTGTAGAACCGGCGAAACTATATCCACCCATTCTCGTTCCCAAACAGTGCAATTCATTCTCTGGGCAGATCCAACTAAAAGATCCATTTACATTTCTTCAAGGAGTTTCACCATGCACAACCTTTATTTTATTCTTTGTCACTATTTTCGTTTAGGCTTCTCACCATCTCTTCTACCCTCACCTCCGCTGAACCATCAATAACAACAAATAGCAAATGTGTGAATCAAGGAAAATTCATTTTTAAAGCCATTGAGTGGAATTATTCTCATCTCAGGTATAAACATAGAATTCGCGTGAACTCTGTATTTTACACAACATTTATCTTCTTCATTCCCCCTTGCCCAAAGAAAAATTAACTACAAAAGTTATAAGACTAGACTTTAATAATTTTTCGCCATGTAAATGAAAAAAAAACTTGCATCTCCATGGCTACAGATATATCACCTAACCGTGCTCACTGGATCTAAGTAGCATCTCAACCCATTCTACATACATGAATTTTCTCCCGGGAAATGCAACAGTGGATCAGTCTTATACAACACATTCAACAGTTTAATCATGAAACTCTTATAAATCAGCACTGTGGAGTGTATAGGTATCATACAAGAACGTTTTGGCCAGAATTGTGGCGAAATTTCCATGAAAACTGCTCTGAAATTTCTTGGAAACACCTTCAAAAATGCGTTAATTTACAACCTCAAGGGTTTATAAATAAAAATAGAATTGAATTTAATTTAGTCCTCTCGGGCAAGCTAAGGGATTACGTTACCACGGGGACAACAAGACGATGTTCACCCATTGCATTTCATGTACAGAATACCAATTGTAAAGGAATGATTACTTAAAAGTCCTACTACTAAATTACTATCAAAATTGGTATCTTTCTTAATTGCACTTCGCTTTACTCGCGAAAGCTAGTTAACACGTGAAAAAAATATACAAAAGACCTGGAATTGTATTTTTTCTATGGATTTTCAGTGGAAAAATGAGCCATATTTACTTTCGCTTTCCCATTGCTTACTTGATTGTAATGATATTACATTTACCATACAAAGAAAAAGAAGAAAAATAATTCAGTGAATTCTAAGAAAACTGAAATGAGTTTCTCTTGACATAACTACTAAGAAAAATTGTTAATAAGCACGGGTATAACAAAGGTCTAAAGGTCTGCAATGGCCTTAAGGGTAAACCTCAAGAATATTTGAAGGTTGTGTAGATATAAAATGTAACATTTCAGACAAAACGTCATAGTATCCATGGTAAGGAAAACTTCCTCGAAAATGAGCTGTAAGGCAACAAGCATTCAAGTTTAGAGCCACAAACCAAATGGTCAAAGGTAAACCGTGGCCATTCCCAGTATACAACAAACTATATCAAAAATATTTTGCGCCATTAAGTAATTTCAACTTGTTGAAATAGTGTGTAACTTGTCAGTACGATTGACATGTGATGATATCGGTAAGTTGGACAAAAAGTAAAACTCAATGGGAGACCTGAAGCAAAAGCTAAGGAAATTCAGAGTAAGTAATTCAGCGAATTCATTATATTTGAAAGAAAAGTAAAAAAAAGAACGGGGTAATCACAATATTGAGTGAAATTAAAATGAAAATTAACTTTCATTTTTGTAAGGAATAAAATAAATCATTGGTAATTTGATAGAAACACGTTTAAATTGAAGAACAATACTAGAGATTTAATAATGGAAAACTATGCCTAGAGAGGAATAGAAGAGAGGAAGAATGAAGGAAGGAATGAGAATGAAGGAGTAAGATTTGGCTCATGGATTCGTAAATATGATCCTAAACAATAGTGGCGTGAAACAATAGTGGCGTGAAATCCAACAAGGAAAGTCACAGGCTAGCATAACTAAAATTAAGAAAAGAGGTTAAAATGGATCGATATCGCGACAGGAGAGAATCCAAATATTTTTTTAAATCAGGGATAAATTCGTAGCTAGATAAGAAGGGTGAAGCGGCCAACCAAAGAAAGATACTCAGATGATTTACCCAGAACGCGAGCAACGGGGTTTTCCAGTAGATCCATCTGAGATATAAAGACATCTGGGATAAATTAAAACCACTTTCATTTTATTTGGGACAGAATTTGAAAGAAAAGAACAAACTGAGTAAGGGAAAACTTAAAACTAATTGCATGCATGACGAATGTGTGTAATTAATTGGTTTTTACGTTTAAAATTATTTGATGTAAATTATTTTGTGTGAAGGGTAATGCAAATTAATAGATTTTTTAGATGGCTGACATTAGCATACTTGTTAATATAAAAGTAAATATCAAATTGCTCATGTTGTTTCATTCAGGCACAAACTATAAAAATAAATTGACTTGAATAACACTTGTACCAACGGCAGCGGGGAATGCTGAACGGAAAGTAAGAGGTGTGTGGACGCGTGAGCCCGGTGAAATTATATTTTGAAGCAAGGTTTAGACAAGTGAAATACTCAAGATCCTGAAATTAAATACACATTTCAATATCCTGAATTGATTTTTTTAAAGTGAACTCAGTACATTGCATCCTTTTCCTTATTATGACTGATGCCCAACGATTTCCGTAACTAAAACTGTCTCATCCATTTGAAACTAACATAATTGGAACGGAAGCACTTGACGGACGGATTTGGAAATCAGATATCTATTGTTGTAAAAGAAAGGGAAAAAAGGCGTTAGTGATGACATTTCTTAAAAAGAGGCGATAATGTCTCTTGACTTCTTTGGTAACAACACTCACAGTAGGTATATTCGTAGATGTGTTCATTCCCGCTTTCCAAGACATGAAATGAACAAACAGCCCGTCGAGTCAATAAATAAACAAATAACGATCCAATGGCGCAACCGATTATCTGTACCTTTTTATTGCTAGGCGCTTGACTCCCTCTCCCCATAATTCACCCCTTCCACGTGGAGGAGTGGTAAGAGGCCAAGGATATGCCGCGGCTACAAGAAGTGAGGCACCGTAAGGAAAGGGTGTCGTCATCGGCTGAGGTCAGCGTCGGGCTAGGAACATTGCCGTGAATGGGAGCCTCGGAAAAATTATAAGGAGAAGATTGATAGAGTGATAGGGACCAGAAGGAGATAATTGAAGGCGGGAGAGGAAGGCTGCGGAGGTGGAGGGGGTATAAAGTCAAGAGATTGATGTTTTGGGAAGGGATGTCTGAGTAAGGGGAGGGAAAGCGATACGAAGGCAGCAAATGGCCGGTTTGAGGGGATCGCCGGGGAAGATTGTAAATGTAGATATTTGTGAGCCGTGGAACAGAATCCATGCTAAGCCTACGCACGCTGGAATTAAAGTGTGGAGTGGTAAAAGTGATAGCGACATTTTTGGAGTTATGTCCCATCGACGTAGCTGGGTGTGTTTCTGTGCATTTTTTGTATTTCTTTTGGAGAAAATAGACGCTCGAGTCGGTGAGACATGCCCATGGGGTTTGCCTAATTGGAAGTTGTCCTTTAGTGTCGTTTATCCTTGCTTCCGTAGGGGTATTCTTGAGGTCGATACTTTGATGGTGATCGGCAGTGTGGAGGAAGGAGGGACGAAAAAAGATAAAAGGGAATCACTGAGAGAAAATCAGGTAGTGAAGGTGAAATTTATCGTAGAATACGGAAAACTTAGAAATAAGTAGAAATATTTTGGTGTCTGGATGAGAAAATTTGCAGTAAAGGCCAATTTTTTTTATTTTGGCAAATTATCACAAACTGAGAGGTCATGCTGACATAATCAATGTAAAAATATGAATCTCCTTCACTTAGCAATCGAGATTTGATCCTCAGTTTTCGAGGCTATTTGAGATTAAAAAAGGAAGGAAGATTAGAACCAGGGGCAGAAACGAATGCAAGACATTGCTACTTATAGTATGCACACAAAAAACTGAAAATTGCAGTGACCTGTACTTGATAACATGGATTATGTAACCTACTCTGGCCAGTGAGGACAAGGCCTAATTTAGACAGCAAAAACATTTTCGCTTCATTCCTTGCCACGTAATACTTCTGTATACACTGACATTTACTAGCGCGAATTTAATGAAAACAATATTGAGAAATATGTTGTATAGAAGCTATTTTCTAGCGAAAAGATATGAATTAGTAGCTTAAATCGATATTTCTCTTTCGTCATAGGATTTCAATAATCTATCAAAGCAATACGCTGGGTCCATTAGTAGTGCAATCACTTGGGAAGGCTTTAGTAGTTACATGAAAAAGACATACCTACGCAATTCTTGGCAATTGGAGTTCTTAGCACAGAATGACCACGAAATCATAGAAAGTAAATCCTGCCCAATCTGTTTACAATATCTTATTTAATCACACCCTTTTGAATTGTGCTTGTGTAAGAATAGGATGGGTTATATTTCCTTGGAATTTATTAAATCTCACCGCTGACAAACTATAAAGGCTCCTAAAAATGAAGGGAGACATATAGTTTAATAGGTAAATAAAAGCGTGGACAGATATGGCTAGTTTTATATTAACATCACCTAGACCTTTTTGTTCTTAACATGACTGGTGAAATTGACATTTCTCAAATTTCGCCATTAGGTAAAGAGAATGCAAAAAAATAATTTTACTGCGTTTATAAGAGAGAAGAATGATTTTGGGATTTCAATTATAATTAACCTGAAGAAAAGCAGGACAAGACAAACTAACTCTAGCATTATTACTACGGTTTTATACGGGAAGTTTTTGAAAGTCTGACATTTCTTCTGTTAATCGAAAAATATCCAGAATCACTTGACAAAGAATTTGAAAATATTGGGGTGATAAAAATTAAAATTCGATATTCGTTTTGCAGAGGAATTCATATTACCATATCGATAATTTAAAATAAATCAATTTGTTTAATTGAGACTTTAACTTCACCTTTGCATCCACGTTCGAAAATGATGCATAATTATCCCTTACTGGATTCATTTTACTAATTTTGACTCGTATTTCAGAAAAATCACATGAATCCCACCGAGAAAAACATGCCCGTCTTCCAAAGAGTAATTAAGAAAAACGGGTAAAGATAAGAGAATGGAAGAGCAGAAATCTTAAATGCTGGACGTGATTAGTGGATTAATGTCGCTAGTGCATCCTCTGAGAGCTACTACCTTTTGAAATTCTTTACGTACTCTCAGTATCTCTTTGCTCTTGTTACGCCTGGACGGGCAAAGGAAGCGACCCCAATGGCATGGGTAGAGGAAGCGACGGCAAAGGTATCATTGATCATGTTCAGGAAATGTAAAAGAACACTAATTGAACTAATTGGAGTACGCGCATGAAAATCAAAAGGCGAGGAGCTTCAAGTATGCATTCATCATATTCCAGCTATTGTGATCCAGGATTAGGAATTCCAGTTGCTAAAGTTTAGACGAAAAACGATTTCTTAGAACTTTACTGAGGAGTATTCACTATAATAAAGTTTGGTACTTTTCTATATTTTTTATTTTTTAAAACACAATACGCGTTTCACCAATCTTATGGCATCGTCAGGTGTAGTGGTTATAATGAATATTAAAACTTTCTACAAAGTAGAGCCTGAAGCTGTGAATTTTACTGAGAAGAATTGGATATACCTTAATGAACCCATAAAACAAGCGCTTTTGTGAACGGAAGGATTTAAAGGACGATGGTATATGAAAAGCGGCAAATAATACATTTTCGCGTTAAGTTGCTCAAAAAAATATTGGCCAATTTTTCTGAGAATCTTCGAAAAAGCTGCAGAACAGCTCCTGCAATCTGGCTTAATTAATACATTTAGCTCCCACTCACATTTAGCTTGAAGAGCCCTAATGGTCTACTTATATTGAAATTGACTAGTACTACAAAAGGTTGAGAGCTTTCTAGTCCGCAAAAGAATAAAATACTCGTAAATAAAATTAATCAATCTTTTTCTTGAAGCCACCGAGTAGTATGGCCCTTGCACTACCTTGAGATTTGGCTGCATGATGGTCGTGATGGGCTAATAATAAAGCAATCCTATATCCTAAATATGTAAAAATGATTAACTTTCGAAGGTACCTAGCCAATTAGGATTAAGATTCATCAGGAGCGATGAAGTACTACAACATGGCGGTAAAACCAATTTTGGATTAGCTAAACGACTAACTGTTCCTGGAAACATATTTTTCAAATAAAAACGCGCTAACTACAAAAATGTAACAAGTTAACATGATTAAAATAGCTACATTCCAAATAGGTGCCATAATCATAAAATGCCAAACATTAGAACCAAGTAACTCTAGGGACGGACGCCATTTCCCACCCTAATTCTTCACGAGCGGCATTACCTAGTTTCATGCGAGACGGAGAAATGTACGGCCTGTGAAATATGTAAGCATTTTAATATGCACGCTCAAACACGTAAGTAGTTTACTGTAGCCCAGTTTAAGGATACGAAAATAAATCAGCCTCGCCTACTCATCAACCCGATCAGGTGCACGATTTTAAGTCGGAACCACATCAATAATACCAAAAATGAACGAGACGATGGAGCTCCTCGCTGATGGTTTTAGGTTCGCGTAGATGGCTATTTCACATTCAGTCAAATATCAAGCTCAAGGAAGAACTTTTTCCTCATTCCAGTTTCATCTTTGGGTTATAGAAAAGAGATAAACTTGACACTATTGGACAGTGGTATGCACCGAACTTCATTACGACTTCGTACTTTCTAAGTGAGGGGAGCAGTGCACGGCCAGTGAAAAATTCTCATTTACCTGCTATTCAAACAGTGGTATTACAAATCAAAATTGAAGTTTGCGAAAAGGCATTCCATACCAACTCTTCAATACGACGATGATTGAAGAAAGATGATGTGGTAGCTAGATTACTGGCGTAGACTAGATTACCTCGGATCGGTTTCTATTTACGCCTGCGGCGGAAATTTTTCAGTGGTAGGTCAAAGGTCACTTCATATGACCAAACCCGGAAGTATAAATTCACTCCCTTCTCTCTAATCAATCCTCTAAAAATCAATCATAACAGTACTTCAATTTCGGGCCACTCTTTTAATTACTGTGCCGTAATTTATTATAAAAACTAGCGCTACAGCTTATTTAAGAGCTATTCTGACCTCCAACTTCATTTAAACAGAGAGGTTGGTTATTTTTGCACTGAAAAATATCCAATGAATGATTTTTAATTTTTTGCAGAGTTAAATGAGTGTTGAAATAAAATTCAGAATGAGGTGCAATCCAGCCGTGTATAAATATATATAAAACTACTATGGTGCTATATGGCGGGCACTTCAAATACAGAATACTCCGTCCGTCAGATACGGCATAAACTGTCGCCCTTTTGTGGCTTTCTTCAAGAGTAGCCTAATGCCAACGCCAGCTTTTTCCCCATTCTTCCTCAATTCCTTAAATAATCCATCCCTTGCCAGCCCAAACTACATACCTCAAGGTTCCTGGCATATGGGCAGAAACTTGTTTTCGGTCTGGGTGGGTCTATTTTGCTTCTGGAAGAGGTTGTGGGTGTTAATGGTCATTCTTTAAAGTGGAATTCACCCTCTGAACTGTCTCCCCAAAAGGTAATTTCCGCTCCTCTTGCTGCCGTTCCACACATATGAGTGGCTTGAACTTTCAACCAAGCTATACTTGATGGCGCAAGTGATTC
This sequence comes from Pyrrhosoma nymphula, assembly GCA_963573305.1. Classification (NCBI taxonomy): domain Eukaryota; kingdom Metazoa; phylum Arthropoda; class Insecta; order Odonata; family Coenagrionidae; genus Pyrrhosoma; species Pyrrhosoma nymphula. The sequence goes on from OY754328.1 coordinate 127,538,516, forward strand.
AAGTTGCCAATCGCCTCATAAAACAAGCAACCAGCGACCAAAAGCTTGATTCCAAGGATGAAACAGCATCAATTTCACTGACGAGAAGCTGCGCTTGCGTGGCTACATGTTCGATCATTAAACTCTTTCGAATTCACTCTCATATGAAGTGCATGAAGCCACTCTTCTCCCATTCTTATTTCTCAGTGATGGTTGGGAAAAAAGAAATAAATAAATTGGACAGGAAATGCGGTTGCGCGAAGCCAGGAGAGTTGAGGGGGGGGGGATCACCAGCCGAGGGGGTGTGAGAGGAATTGTGAGGGAGAGAGGGGGCAAGTTAAGGGGTAAGAAACGAAGAAAGGGGGGAGGAAATGGGGGAGGGGGTGAGAGAGCAGGGACAAGATGCCATACCCCCCAACCCCCTCCCATGTCCTCCGGGTGGCGGCCAGCAGCAAGCCCTCTCGATTCGACAGCGGCCGGAGGAGTGCTCCTGCAGAAAGCCATTGCTGCTAATTGGGACAATAAATTGTACAAAGTTGGTTGTCGTGTCTGCGACGATGAAGCGACCGGGGACTCTCCCTCCCTGAAGGCATCGGCGGCTGGAGAAGCAGAAGGGAGGGAGGGTGGGAAGAGAGTGAAGGGGGAGGGGGCGTCCTTGGTTTATAACGCTGGAGTGGGATGGGGGACGTAGGGGGAAGGAGGAGAAGTGTGTGAGGTTGTAGGGGGGTATCTTGGAAACCGGGAGCAGTAGCTGACAACGCCTACTTAATAGGAAGAAGTTTCGAATGGGACACACTTGAGGGGGGGGCTTAAGGGTTGGGTGTTTTTCCGAAGGAGTATACGTGGGCGGTGGTGTTCGAGGAAAGGTAGGAGGAGGTAGAGGAGGAGAAGGAAAGAAAGGAGGAGGGAGAAAGAGAATGGAGGGGAGTAGGGAAAAGAAAGAAACAAAGAGGCTTGGATGGAGAAAATCGAGGGGACGGGGTACCTCCGCCTCGCCTCGCCGGCCGGACGAAGGTGAGAAGCACGGGTACTGGAATATGTAATAAGATGGTAAGTAGAAGAAACAAAAGTCAAACAAAAAATAAAGAAACTCGTTTCGTGCGATCGACCCGAGAGAGAGAGAGAGTGGGAATGAATTCAATTGGACGAGATAAGGTAAAAAATAGAGTGAGACTCGGCTCCCTGAGTGACTGCATTTTTATCTTAATCTGTTTCTAGCTTTTCCTCCCATCCTTGACATCAGACTCGCGAGAATGAGGTGGAGCGCCAATATTATTGAGAAATCTAAATAAGCGGTAGGACGCGAGGAGAGAGGGATGTTTGTTGATGTGTGTGGAGAATTAACTTATAGATGGATGAGGGAGGTGAGAGGGAAGGGTAAGGGAACGAAAGTGGAAGCGGTTGAGATTAGTTCCCACGAAGCACACAGTAGTTGCTGTCGAGACAGTCATAATTCTTTGGTCTTCCAGAGTGCGGAAGAATTTATAATGGGTGAGAAAATTTACCCTCGATGTTCGTGATTCCCTTCAGGCCTTCATCGCCACCCAGGGCTAAAAATATTTCCAAGGGAAGTGGGTCGTTTCTGAAGGATTACTCGAACAGCGTAAGCCAGCTGGGTCGCTCGGTTGCATTATGCTTCCAGGCTTTCCTTTGGAGATTAGTTTCCAAATGGCCCATCTACACGGTTCAACTCTTCGTGCCATGCAATGTCGCATGCCACCAAGCGTAGTAAGTGATCGTCGGATAATTGCATGCAGGTCGCCTCTTCCGGTTCACACATTCCTCAGAAGCACAACTCGAGCTCCGTGCGGAAACTGTGATATTAATTATTTGCTGATGCTTAAAGTTCGTTTATTTTCAAGCAGAAGTGGAATAATGGGAATCGTTAAATTCCTACTTTTCTCTGAAGACCAGCAGTAAATAATGAACACATTTTTAAAAATGAGAATGAAGTAATGTGATCTTGGAATCAATATGAGCACTCATAGTAGTGCTATATCGGGATATTTTACCGGGATATCGATATTAGTGAGAGAGGCTAAGGCAAATTCCCCTCATCAGCTGACACCAACTCCAATATTGGTGCTGCTGCACCTCTTAAATCCATTTTATTTTCAGAAAATTGGGAGGGACTAAAATTGAACAGAGTACCTCATTTTGACATCCTTCGTAATTTGCTGGACTCAATCCACCTTTGCGTCGGCAATTCTTCTCATTAGTTATTCCTTTCACAATAGATATCAGGGGCTTTTATGTTTCAGATTTTGTACTATGAACTTGTTTCTCCTAATTCTTAGGTCTTTTATCAAACATCTTTCTTCACCAACTCTTTGCAGATATTCTTCTTTGGCAATTCTCTTCATCCTCACCATCCCCTTCATCATTCTTCGAGAACATCAGATCTGAGATTGGAAACTTATATCCCGTGTAAAAAAGCAAGACACCCAAAAGAAAAGTTTTAGCATAAAATATGAAGCCATTCCCAGGCAGTGTCAGGCCAGAGCCTAAATGTTCTAGTGAACTTCAACCGAAAGCGAGGTACTCAAGCATGTATTTCAGGATTAGAGCGCACGAAATACCAATGCAGTAGGCAAATTAAATGTGCTTAAGTAGTCCTTCATGATTAAATGCAAATTAAATCAAATACAAGTGTATTTTAGATATGGAAGTGATGATTGAGCGTCAGTTTTGACTTTGCTTTGAAAGCAAATTATTTCGAAATTTTGTGCACAGCTATGATATTCTGATTCATTGAACGCTCGTGTATAGTAGACCATATAGAAGGAAATTCCAAATAAAATAAATTTTCATAGCGAATTCTTACGTAATACTGGGTATAATCGAGTGATTATATTCTATTGCGTTTACATTACTGAATGCGAAATGGTTAAAGCGCCTAATTCCAGCAATTTATTTACTGCTGTGAAATCCGAAAAAGGACAGTGGAAAATTTTTCAGGGCTAGTTCGTGCCATTTAAGTGAATTTTTTAAGTACTAAATGAGTTGTGTTCTTTTTTCGCTGCAAAGTGAGTCAAAGGAATTCACTTTCACGGCTCGATTACCACGATATGGCGCCTCATGAGTTAACGACGTGCAAAAACTGAGAGACAATCAATAAATTCCCACTTTTTATCATAAGCTTGAGCAGATGACCGGAAACAGTTTTCCCTCTATGATTACAGAACAAGGCTTGTGGCATAATCCTAAGATGCAATGCACTATCCCGAGGCAAAAGATTAACACTTCACTGCTTTTTGCACTTATTCAATAAGGCGTCCGAGCCATTAGGTGCTCTCTCGTGACATAAATTCGCGGCTATTTTAATTCCGTTTGCGATTAGTTTGTCATAATTTAAGATATAATCGTCGCCGCAAAAAATGGATGCCATAAGAGGAAATAACTATTTTCAATGGTGATGACGTTAACCTTTTGGAGAGATAAAATATAAAGGTGTTAATTGAAATGCCAGTTTACCTAAATATTAAAAATCTTGGCAGAACTAGCTTAGATATCCGTAATTACACAGTACTCGTAAATATTTCAAGTCCTTAATCACTTCAGAAACACTATTTCAAATCTTTTCTATATAAACTCTAGTCTAATCCAATTAATTTTGCTTACGGAATAACTTTTATTTTATCTATCAGCATTAGGATGTTTCCGCTGTGCGAGGTATCTTAATGTCTCTCACGGATGCAGGATACAGCATCCTTCACGAACGAGGCTACAAGATCGCTATTACCTCTTAAACTTGAGTCATTTTTAATATCTCGTATTCTTTTCAAGTAAACGTGTTGCAGAATAGGAATATGTATAGTTATTTCGTGGACCCAGGACTAGCCGAGGAAATTCAACGCTTAACTGAACAGGTATCGGAGAGCGTAGCTGTTGTAGATTCCCATGAAAACCTCGATAGTTTATAGCGCCAACTCATTTAACTCCATTGAGTGATGTAAGAACAGGTTACAAACGATTGTCTTTTCAACTATTCATCTTGTATTTAATGATAAAATGCCTCCAATACTCATGCGTGGCGAAGAGATACAACAAATGCATTAGAGATATTCACTATTAGGCGATATATACTCATTTATGTTTCCATTATAGTAAAGTCATTGCTATTCGCAACAAGTCCAATGCCAAATATTGTATTATTCAAGAGAAGCAGAAAGATCGCTTATTCGTGGAACAGGTTGACGACATCTGATTTGTGAAAAGAAGTACAGAAAGAAAGCATAAACTAAGAAAACCAACTTTTTACTCCGAGCTGTATTTCAGTGGTTTTTTCCCTCCATAGAAAATGAGGAAGAGACCTTTAATGGCGGAATTGCAGACTCCAATAGTTATCGATCCCTTTTTCTCGCTCTTCCTCCCTAAAAGAGAGCGTTTTCTACGGATGGCCGACTCTTTCACACCCCAATGAGCTCACATTTACAGTGCGTTACACTGTTAATTTTTTTCCCCTAGCGTCACCAGCCAATTTACCAACTTCTCGGATTTACAAATTACCCCAGACTCCTCGGCCTTCGCGATAAAAATCCAGACACGACGATGGGAATGAGATTCTCCGTTTGATGGCGATGGATTTGCGAGCGAGATCGTCTCGCCGATTAGAACGTTTCGGGAAGCTCTGTTTTTGAGACAATGTTAGTCTGGGTTTGACTTAATATAGATAACGAATCACTGGGAGAATTTGAGAGGAAAATAAATAATGAAGACGAATTATCATAAATCAGCCCACCTACGATTACTGCGGAGAGGAAATTATATTTCACGAGACGAATTATGCAATCTATTGTATCAAATATTGCCTCAGGGAGTGAACGGTACTCAAGAGTATTAAAAGATTTTTTCATTGAAAGCACTCGTTGGAAGAGTGTTGTAGTAATACTTTGGCGAAGCCTGCATCTAAGCCAAAAGATTGATCTTTAAAGATAAAAGCTGGTTACACTCCCATTTGCTATTTACCTTTTGAGTCTCACTTTGATATCTTACTAATCCACAGCCACTGGGGAATATATAACTTTCATTGTATTGATTTTCGTCACAGATTTTTATCTTAAAAAGTCATAACACACGGCGAGCGATACCTATTGCAGAAGTTATTGTCGATTACGTAAAAAAAAGTTTGTCTTTACAACCCAAAAATATATGATTATCAGACTAATTTCGTAGCCGAAAGTAGCTATGTTTTGCAATTTTTGGTTAATTATTAGATGATATATTTATGAAATAATCATCGTTTTATAATACTTACTTCATTGCAAACATAGAGTTGCTGCAAGCCATATTTTTAGATTGTGCTCTTAGATTTATTTAGATAGTAATTAGCAGATTTATATGAAGAAAAATAAGTAATTTTGGACTAGGAATGATAAGTCAGGTATTTACATTGTCCGAAATTGGCTTAAGCTGTTAGTAGCATAAGTAGTAAAAATATTTGACATAACACATCCACATCCTTCGTGATATTTGTAAACATTCTTTTGAAATTTTTTCACTATTTAATTGGCACGCAAAACTCAACGGACGATGAGTGCGTTTTAAGACAAACAGGTCTTTGACTCTATCTGCACTCGTTGTTGCGTGCTCTTTTCTGCTTGCCTGAACCCTGGGAAAAATTCAAATGTAAATGTTGCATTGCAATTTAAATTATACGCATAAGAAATTGCGATGCACGGCATATCGTATGATTTCACGCATCACATGATATCGCATACTGCATGTTACAAACAATTACGAAGCGATGCATCGCATTGTCCGGACGATCAGTATCGCAATTCGGCATATTTGGCAAGTCGTAAATCGAAGTTGCCGCATCGCAATACCAAACAGCTCTACCAGATGCGTCATTTCAGAGGTACCGCGATAAAATGACGAGGTGCTCGTTCATATATGCTCGTAATGCGTATGTAATCGCCTGATTAGATGAGCTTCGCACTGCGCTTGTACCCGGAATGATATCTTTGTAAATGTAATTATATGGTTAACCAAGGTACTTCGGCTAATTAATCATTTTAATTCTAACACAGAATAGACGGGTAGGAAGACAATGTCGTTCGTCACGTGACCGCACGAGTTCTGGGAGACATCAACGTACAGCAATGCGCTTGTGCCAGGACAAACGAAGAATGAGCCCATTTGAGGGCTGAAATTTGGATAGCTAAGTAGCAATTCTAAGGCAAAAGATGTGCATTTTTAAAATTACGTGTCCTGTAAGGTCACCAATATTTTTCCTTCACATCAATGGTGTTTGTTAAGGGAATTGTTTCCCTCAACAGAATAGAAAAAAACCCACGTTCATTGGTGGTAGCACAAAAAATCTCCAAAGACAATAAAAGCGTAATGAAATAGATTTAACCGCTATATTTTACAGATAGCTTGAATAAGGAATTTTAACTTAATTACCAGACTAGCTTCATTGATAAAATGTTTATTATGCGACAGAATTCATTACCCTTATGTAAAGAGAGAAATAATGAAGATTAATCAGAAAACTTCATTGCTGAGCACTAAAGAAAATGAATACACTCCATTACCGCAATGTAATTTTAAAAAGGTAAGGGCACAATTGAAACCAAACAGATAGTTGGGGTATTAAGTAATGATGTATTTTTTATCAACCGGTTTCGAGGCTCACCGGAGCGTGAAAAAGTTAAAAAAAAACAACTCAACGACTTTGATGTATCCGAACGATTTATCAATAATGGCCATAGCAGTAGCAACTCAGAATTAAGCCGTCATGGGTATTCCAAGGCCAACTTACGAAGATTTAGGGAGTATTTCTTCTATACATGAGCTCTAACCCTGCTCTAGTATCTATTCTGTTCTTTTATAATCTAGCCTATTACTCAAGCATATAAGAAAAGATCAAGAATAATCCTAAAATGGACCTAAGCTAAGACCGAAATTATGTGCACCTATTATGCATAGTAAGGACAGCGGTAGGTACAGTTCCAAAAATATAAAATGCAATTCTCGTTTAAATTTCAATCTCCTGATGTTTGTTAAAACGCTTTGATGATATGGAAGTGGAATAAAGGTATCAGTTATCAAAAGTCATCTAGTTAAGGAAAAATAATAAATATGGCCGATTTTAAAGGCCACACTCAGATCTTAAAATGAAATGGGAAGATAATTGTGGTACCTATTCACAGATCAAATTATCACACAACCTCACATTTTGGGGACAAAAGAGATCATGTACAATGGTCAGGACCGATATCAACTTTAGAAAAAGCCCAAAAGCGATAATTACCAACACCGGAAAATAGATCGGGAAACCTAATCGATTGGTTGAGTTTTCTCGTATTTCCAAGCGATGCAAAAACATACGAGAAAATTGAGAGATTTGCGCAGTTTTTAGAGGAAAGGAGGAGTAGAGAATGGACATGGTAAGGAAACCGAACTTCTATTAAGCTACACAGCAGTGAGCACCTCCAACCTTCTTATTCCGACTCATTAGGTTACGGTGATACACGTGTGAGGGAGAGCTAGGGGGTTGGGATGGCGAGCGCCATTGGTGAGGAGAGCCTTGGAGTAACCTGTTATTATCCGGAATGGGAGAGGATCGGCGGTCAACGACTGGTTAAATGGACCAAGAAGCAGGAGGGGACGAGGGAGAAGGAAGATGGAAAAATAAAGAGGGCAGTGAGAAATGAGTGCGGGGCACCGAGCGCGTCATCCTGGAGCCGCCTGTTTTCACCCCTGTCGCCTGCGATACGTCCATACCGATAGGTATATAGGATTTCATTGCGCAAAATCATGCGTAAAATGTGAATATAATCAATTTATTTGAATTGGTATTGACCACTTTAATAATGTATGAGTTAATTTATAGAGGGTTGGTCATGTCTTTTTAAAAAAATCTCAACTTCCTTTGTTTCGCCGACGTTTCGACGCGATTTTGTTACCAAGAGGAAGAGTTTGTTTTTGTTACCATTGTCGCAGTAAGAAAGTTGATCTCACCTTTGAGGTACTAAATTATGAGTGTAAACTTTTTTATCTTTGTAATATTATAATTGTCATTAACTGTAATCCTTTCATTGCACTATAGCCCTGAAGATGCTTTAATTAAAAGGCGAAACTTCGGCGAAAAAAGGAAGTTGAGATAAAAAAAAAGATATGACAAACCCTCTATAAATTAACTCATACAATATAATCAATTTAAAATTAAATTCCCGACATTTTGTGCCATAATCACAGTGATATTCATTACACGTAGCTTATATAAAACTCACCTTTGAAGTTCAAATTTGAAACGCATATGTTATTTAACTCTAAAAGAATGATAAGCGCATAATGCAATATAATCTAAGCATTAGTTCAGCCGCTACAATCACCACAGCATCAATGCATAATAATAAAAAATAATCGTTAAAAAATTCATCACTGTATTCCATTATTGCCAATGTTGACATACGATCGTATTTCAAATATATGAATTTGAGGAAAATATTCAGCAATACGAAAATGGTAAATGTACGCACCTAGGCCCTGAAGTAATTCAGAAAATAAAGGTTACAAATATGATATATTGAATATTTAGGCGAAAAACTACGGCCATAGATCCTGCGGTCATTTTGAGTGTCTTACATTTCATTTATCAGTGCTATGCTCGCATACAGTTACAGAGATTACAGTTCCAACAAACAATCAGCGATGCGTACAATAATATGATGGGAAAGTGTGGGGAAAATATTTGAAATAAGAAAAATGGCACTTAGGAAAACATATTTTCTAGGCAAATCTTATTGCGAATAAACCACATTTTAGATTTATATATCTAGTGATGAAATTGTGGACCAGATATCCGGTTACGGGGAGGCTATGAGGTGGGTAGCGCACACCGATATAATCGGACAGCCAGTTCTACGGGCGTCTACCAATAAAGCGATTCGAATAACGTGAACGTTTAAAGGTTGGTGACTATTAGGTACAATTGCAGAAATTCCAAATATACGAGTAGTTAATAGTTATAAGATAAATTTGGCTATCCATCTCCAATGTGTAAACTATGTTTCACGATTTGCACAAGTCACATCTCACTGATTAAATTGCGAGACCGAGTTAATTTGAGCTCAAATTAATGGAAAGAGTTTTTATAAGTGCGCTCAAAAGGAGTATTCACCATATCTCTGGCGAAAGTTAAGAGGAAAAGGACATTACTTAAATAATATATTGCATCACCTGTTTTGTTAGAATACATTAATCCTATATTTTGTTTCGCTTTCTGATTCATTTAATAGTGTTACGGACACACTGACATCTTCCTTTACCATTTATATTACCCTAATAGAGGAATGGAAAGCCTGCTTGATGACAGACAATGTTTAGGAGTAATACAATAATTTACAAGTAAAATGCCAAGATAGGAAATAATTTCTTTTGGGGGCAAATAGTTAAAGACAGTTCAATAAGCATTCTCTCAAAAATCTAAATCAGCGATAGTAAAACCGTAAAACAAAGGGATGTAATTATATAGATTATATATTTTCTAATCGGGGTAAGTCATCATTTCACTCATCTTTCATTAAAGGTTCCTCTTTAGGGAATGATAGATAATATATGATAATTTGCTTTCACGATGATGATTCGTAATATTAATCACGTCAGTAATGAAATAGAGAAGCCATAAAGTTAAGAACGATTAAACTGAGTGAGAACCAATAAAAGAATAGCAATTTTTACATTAGCCGAACACTAGTAAATAGATTCCTGAGAATCTGGAAATATACAACTCTTAATTTTCATGTGAAATTTTTAGAAGATAAAAGATCTAATCTTATTGGCTCTTTCTTGCAATTTTGAAAAAGTGGCTTTGCAAGCATTACTTTTATTCTTCTTCCATTTTATATTTTATGGATGACGAGATGGCTTTTACCGCAAGAAGTGGCTGGCTTGGAACTCGAATGAATCGTGGTTTTCCACTGCGTGTAGGAGGAAGCGTGGAAATAAGAGATCCCTTAACAGTTTTACACTACTACTCCAAAAGATAGTGAGGTAAATAAATGAATGATATAGTTATAAACATTCCATTCTTAAATACTAATTTTACTGAGAGTAGTAAACCACCATATAGACGAAGCAGTAGAACTCGATCGCATAAACTAACTTTTAAGTCTCTAAGCCCCGTCACATCTGCCTTAAAACTCGAAATGCCAGTTTACAGGTCGATATTTGCAAAACGCTAAAAGGCATAAGACCGGATTGCGTATTGCAGTAGACCAGGATGTGCAATGCTAAACGGCATATCTGTCTGAAACAGACTTCTAATCTGGCTTCGCTTTAAGAATTAGACATTTTTTTCCGGTCTCAGTTTATCCGGGGAGCAAATCTTAAAGGTTTTGTGATATTCACGTAACAGATTAATACTGGGGTTTTCATTAATTATTACAAATATTTTCAGAGATACTTTTAATCAATAAACACATTAATGCGTTATCAATATCTTAAATCTAGTACTAACTACGTAAAAACACCTAATAACTCCATTCGATTTTCAGCTCTGAAAAGGCAGTGGAATTGTTTTCAAGGCAATGCTGTTTTCGGATTAACCGAAAGAGTAACCGGATTAACCGCCACACGTCCATACCCGTGCCGCGGCGCGGGTATGGACGTGTGGCGGAGGGTGTTGGGACGCCTTCAAATGAAAAAGGGAGAAAATAGGGAAAATGAATTGGATGAGCGAAGGGATGAAAGTGAATCGTATGTTACCAAAGTGCCTTAGGTCCGGTTGCACAATGTCTGGTTAAGGTCTTATTACGGATACATTGACGGATATACGGATAACATATTCCACATAACCGTGACCTCGGCCGTTGCGAAGGTCATTTACCAAACATTGTGCAACCGGTGTTTAGTGCCTCGCTCTGTTATTGCTGCAGTGACAAGTGCTACTTGGGAGGAAAGAATTATTTTACCTATCAGAGAGGCAGGTCCTTTACTTAGTCGCTTCTATCAGCTCTTGATACAGAGTTTGGTTAAAATACCCGTTTTTGGTTAAAATACTCCTGAGTTACCCTGAAACCAGCATGATCTAAAGTTTTCATTGTTCCAAATTAAATATTTTGGTGCGTAGGGTTCAGTCCCGTTGTGGCCGGGTATTCAACTGTGCCAGGAGGCGTGGTGGACCTTTGAATAGAACGTAGGGTCATGAACCGGTGCGGAGGACCCTATCATTCATACTCATATTCATTCTCTTCAAGGATGATTTCCAGGTTTCATTTGAAGTTTTCGGATAACCTTCCTACCCTTAATGGGTAAAATTCACATGACTTCGGGCTTTGTATAAAATGAGTGGTACACTTACCTCAAATACTAACTTCCAAAATAATTTTTTAAGATGAGTTAACATCCAGCACGGTACCAATAAATTTAGAAATCAATCAGATCTAACCCTCGTTCAGTAATTATCAGTGTTGTGTACAGTGAAATTGTACTCTATGTACATAATAAAATATGTAGGGATATTTAAGAATACTCGAGATGTTTAGAATAGATATGCAAGAGATTTCTTTGTTTCCTGGTGGCTCGAGCCTCAGGATCAAGTATTCCAGAAATTCTGAACACTTAAATAAAGCCCCTTTGAAATAAGTTTTATAAACTGAAATGAAAAAATAGGGTTTCCAGGCTTGTTTTAGTGTAATTCAGCATTGAAGTGGAGATTTCAGCATGGGCTCCTATGGAGATTGCTCAGATCCCTGATGGAAATTTTCCTATAAGAATTCCCTAGAACATAGGGAAAAGTAAAGGAAAAGTTGAAGCTACCTTAGAAAAAATGATTTTCCTAAAAAAAGTACCCTTAAACTAGAGGGAATTTTTTTCCTAGAACTTTTTTCTTTAGATATGATAGACTTCGGACAGTAATTTCCTTGGAACCAAACGCTACTTTAGGGAAAACCTACAGGAAATATTACACCAGATATTGCATAGAGTGAAGTGTGCAGAGCATAGAGGAAAAAATATGTATTCATAAAAACAAAAAAAAATATTTTGCATAATTTCAGTAAAACAAACATAGAGTTATCAAAGTTAATTATAATGAGACTGACAAAATATTTCAAAATAGGATGTTCAAAAACAAAAAAGGATGTTCAAGGCCCTTATTTTTCAGAATTGAGAAAAGTTATGTTTTCCTAGTCTCAAAATGATCCAAATGAGGTTTATATTCACGTGCTAAAATTTGGTTACTTTAAAATAACGGGAACCCGTGCCCCAAGGGCTCTAAGTACTGAGGACCTTCAATTGAGTTTTTTGGGCCTGAAAAAGCTCTATCCTTATGAAATACGTGAAAGTAGAGTCCTTAAGGTCCAAATTTCTGTTTGTTTTGATTTATCTCTAAGCGTGTACGAGATATGTCGTAATGCGATCCACCCCCCAGGGCCCTACCCCGCACTGCGGCGCCGCGCCGCTGAGATACGGCCCGCACCACTTGCTAGAGACTTCCCCTCCACCCCCTCCCCGCCCTCGGCAGAGCCTTTGCTCCTGCTGGAAAGATCTAGCCTCTAGGGAATTTTCCAACAGGGATTACAGCAGAAAAACGTCAATTTGAACGAGAAAGCATGTACAAGCTTTTAACTAAAATTTAAAATCCATTTGAAAAACTGTATCGAAACTGTATCCTTTCCAGGTTGAATTGGAATAGCGTAATAATCTTAAAACGCTGAAGGGCTGCTTAAGAAAAAAAAAATTCCACAACCTCGACGCTCAAAGGCCAATATTTGTATAGTTATGATAAAAATGCTCGCTGAGGACTCCTTGTCACAGATACTAAGTTCAGGAAAGGGAAGGATAGCGGCAAAAAGACCGGGACCATGTAGTCACCTGCTCGTAAATTCTAAAGCACTAAGATCCACCTGACAATTCTATACATCATCGCATCTTTCAATCTTTATTGGAGGAAATGCAATGGAAGAGTTACCCGGCAATGAGGAAGCCAACGCTCGTTCGTACATGTTCTTTGGAGGTATTCTTTAACCATGTACTCTCGCGACCTTGCAGGTGGAAGAATTTTTGTGGTGAGCGAAAAAACTCACCATCCGGGTTAAATGGCGTGTTACACGGTCACCGGCCGTAGACTCTATAGCAGCCGGGAGTGAAAAACACAAGGCGACCAAGCTGAAATGACGGTCGGGCATCGATGTTTCGTTTGTAAGACGTGCGAGAGGAAGCGGCGCAAAAATGACGACAAAAAAAGTCCAACGAGCCGTCATATAATTTTGGTTGATGCCCAATTAAAGATCTCCACCTTCACCAGTCCACCTTCTTCTCCTTGCTTTTTCGCCCAGCCGATGTTTTTCTGAACCTTCTGTTGTTTCACCTGCAAAGAAAGGATGCAACGGATGAACAGTGGCGGGAGGAAACGTTCTGCGGAACTGACAGAACAATTTGTCAGTTCCAGACAGTTTATCTAGTCACCAAGCATTTCTTCAAACTTAAACTCCAGGCAAACTGAATCATCTGCTTTCAAATTTGTTGGGGGAAACAAAGCCGTGAAATGCAATTGGTCCGTTAGCGAGATTAGCTTATGAACTTTGACTTTCAATCACTTACTATTCCATTAAATCCAAATTATTAAATCCATTAAATCCAAAAGACTGCCGAGAATCAGTTTCACTAATACGATCACCAAACGGCATTGGGGCAATAACTCAACTTCATTTCAATGAATAGGGATTGGAAAAAAAACATTCCCATTGATATCCTGGTGTTATGTAATCTCAAATTCATCTGAGTCCGTTCATGAACTCAAAAAATAATCATCCTTTATGATTTTTTTCGACCTCACGAACTATAAAGACCGCTTTTTATAAACTTGCCAAAAATCCGCCTAAAAATCTGAATTGAGTAACGTTTAGGCTGATGATTGTTGCCCAGGAAAAGCAAATGAAAACCGATCGGTTTCAGTAGTTTACCGTAAGATCGATACGTAATTAGCTTTAGAGAAGATAACGAAAAATTTTACAATAGCCCCTTCACACCAATTCCTTTATTGATAGGCTACAAGGTGGGCTTAGATAATGCCTCACTCAACCCTGAACAACTTTTTTTTTCTGCTCCATCGTGAGAACATTTTACGGACAGCGGGTCGACCAACGACGCAAGGGGTCTAGGCGTATCGGGCAGAAGGGATGACATCGCAAGCTAACGACTGAGAGAATGATTTCATGCGGAATGGATCGAATGGACGCGATTCTAAGGGAAAGACTTTTGAGGGAAAGATTGAGAAGAAAGGAGAAGGGGTAAGAAAAAAAAGAATGCGCACCGGGAATACGAAAGACGCGACAAAGGGGTCGGTTTTGAGAGATAATCGTAAATAAATCGCTTCTCCCCCCACATCCAACATGAAGGAGGAATTGAAGTAATTGGACGGCGGACGCGAAGGCATTCCATCCGCCCTCTTGTTTTCAAACGGGCCGAACCTCTCATCAGTTACGTAGTAATGACCTCATTTTGGTCGGTGATTGAGACGGAAAAGAAATTTATCTCCGCAAATATGAAGAGTGAATCCATCACTTTTGAGGTAATTAATCCAATGGCATTTTTTGAGACACTGCACTGGGGAGAAATTTTTTTGAGCCCTCTTTAAGTTTTTATTATTTGCACTCTTCAATTAGTCCTGAGACTGGTGATTTGGACGTGGAATGCGTGCTTTTCGAGAGCATCGTTAGGTATTGGCCTTTTGATTGGCTGTAATTTTTTTTGTAAATGTGACCTGTACTTTTTCGCTTAATTCTCTCGACAACTTCAGCTTTTAAAAAGAGAAATATTAGTTGAAGGGTCGTCGACAGTTTTTTCATAGCTCTTGTCACTCGTCTTTTATGTCCGCAGCATCCAATTATTTACGGTAAATGGCTCACTTGATGGAAAAAATCGTAAAAATTAAGGCAGAAATACATATTTTTTGTCCATTGAAGCGAATCCAGATAGCGGAAATCAAGGCATAAATATTAATACAATTATCCTAATTGGTGTACCTACACAGAAGCCAGCGATACATATTCCCATCGATTGGCATCAAAAAGAGCATTAACTTTATCACATAATATCATACTTAATATGATATATGTAATGCATTAATCGAGCAGTAAAAAAATAATCCAATACTTGATTAAATGAAACGCTTAGAAATTCCACATATAAATTTGTTTTTCAGTGTCTAAGTCATAATAAAAAAAATAATGTTTCATTTAATCATGAATAGCTTCCTCCAAGTAACGCTTGAATTTACCAACTAATGCAATACTTGCAATATTAACGTGTAACATATTGAGACAATAAAAAGTGAACTAATATACGATATTTTGAAAAAAGACATTTTTATACATATGATTTGTAAATTCGGATTAGATGAAATTAATAGCTACAGGAAATTATAGAATCAATGGGTAACATTGAGATCGGAGATAAATATGATAAATAAATTATTTCCAAAATCCAGGCTGTCTACATGGAATATTTATGCTTTTTTCTTCATGGCATATTAAAAGGTTTACCCTTGAGTTGTTAAAAGTGTTGTTTTGCTTAAATAATAATGTTAAAAAATCTACGTATATGAGGTACAATGACATACTTGCTAGTTAAATAGATTGATCAGATAATGCGTGTTTGCAAATTCTTTGCTTGTTAAATGAATCTCCCCGTTCTCTTCAGAGTGGAAATTTCTTCCATCCATAAAAAGTGTTTGCTAAAAGAATACATATAATTTTTGTGTCATAATATTCAAGCTAACTGCAAAAAAACTCTCCAACTTACTAGGTTCTACTTCTTCAGCGTAACATTTGGTTTGCCGTGAAATATAAATGAAAATAATACAGGGTGGTTAAGGAAAGAGGCACGTATAAAACATTAAGATTGCTAATAATGGAAAAGATACTTCAATGCCAAAATATTTCGGATAAAAGAAAAAGACGTAACTCATCTTTAGCAGTTATTTAGGAAACTGTCTCTCCAATACGAACGTTCTTTTTCAGAATCACACATATGAGCCTCAAATCCCTGCCCTTTCGATTTTATTCATCCTTAGTTAGTGAACTTTTATCTGCAATAAATATCTCAATGAGTTTATCACAGTTATATACTGTAATGGACTTCTTATTTTGGGAAAATACATAGTCACCTGTTTCAAAAGGGTAGGTATTAGCAGCACTGCTAAAAGGTGAACATATTTCTTATTATTAACTCACAATGACTAATTTTTATAAATAAATGCATGTGTCAATATACAACATGCGGTAATCACGATCTTACCATACGTCTTATTTGGCCTTATTTTTGAACGAAATTTAGAATATCATTCTTCAATTTTATTGATCACCACGGAGTAAATCTGCTAAGCATTGGGCAAATTATATAGCTGTCCTTTAGCATTGCCGTGAACATTATGCAGGACATGTAAAGCAAATGCTTAGACATTCAGTTTTCGTAGACGTACAGGGAGACAACTTAAAATGAGACAAAAATTACCATCAATAGAGAGTAAGAAATTTCAATTCTTCCACTTTTATTATACTTGCTAAAATGAAACTCTCGAAGCTGCGAAATGGGACCTCGATGACACCAGGAAAATTGAATGACTTGTATGCATTCATCCACAGGTGTTAGAAAATTCAACTCGAAGTAAGGAGTAATAATTACTCCAGGCTCGAATTGATAGAAAGTTCTTATCTCAGAATCATATTTCATACCTCATGAATGCATCATCAATCATTGACGCCATGAACCCAGATCTTAACGGCGTGAAATACGTATTTCCCGAAATACATGAGCATATAGTATATCGAGCTGAATGGGTGCCAAGCTCTACAGGGAAGGTATTTTCTTCGGCGTATCGTGGGAATACCGTTAGAATGGAATAATGTGTCTCGCAAGCTTCCACGCGGAGTGACTGCAGTTTGACAAGCTGAAAAGTATCTGCGATTTAAAATAAGTTATAGTCCATTTGAATCTAACAGGACCTAAATGGAAGTGTACAAATGGACAATAAAATAATACCCTGGGATAAAGAGGGAGCCTATGCAAAAAACCAAATCTTTCATCACTCTATAACTGAATAGAATTACAATGGTAATGTAAAAAGCGTCTTCCCAGCGTGAAATCGATCATCTTTTTTACCTCAGTCATAAGCGTTTTTTAGCAAAATTGAAAACTTATATCAAATTTTTGAGCAAAGTAATTTGCACTATTACTCGCTTAATATTAAATTAACATTCCTTTGTAGATTACAACAACGCTGACCGGAAAATCCTCTGTCGATAATGAGAAGGCTCACACTGAAGGCTCGTCGGCTGGGCTATTCCGTAAAAGGAAAGCAGCTCATTGAAAATTATTTCAAAGATTGAAAACGGCACTTGACGCTAATATATATTGTCGGGAAAGAACGATTGATTTAGTTTAAGAGGACTGAGTGATAATTGTAATAATCCCCCTTTTAAATAAGAAGTAGATGCTGATAATAACATTGAAAGTTCTTAATGTACATTTTAATTTCTGCGTTAACGACAGGAGCTTTCACATTGGCTCGAAAAGGAATCCCACACAGTGTACATGGCGTCTATTAATGTTCACCTCACATTCTGCAGTTGCTTGTAAATTTGACTAACACCTACCAAAAGATGTTTTTCAGGTTTTTGGTTCTACGATTAATTTATTTTATATTATGTGACAGTTTCGCCGTACTATGCTGCAGGCTTCGTCGGGCTTTTAAGAACAACAATGGTCTTTTTTCAAAAAGTAAATAAACAATTCCAGCAGTTGATGATTTTGAGAAGTAAAAAACTTAATTTCGAATAAGTCTCTTCCAGGTATAAGGGAGTTTATAACTATCCTCTCTATTGATGTTATTTGGTCTTTTTTCTATTTCAATCGCCTCCCTTATGAGCCGTGGAAAGTAACTGCTTTCTTTGTGTAGTACTCTTGCCGTCTCGATGTCAATGGCGTCACCTTCCTCTAACGTAGTGTGCTCAGCCACGGCAGAGTGATACCAGTCTTTCTTCCGGATTGCACGTTCATGTTCCTTTAATCGGCATCCAATTGCTCTCTTGGTTTGTCCCACATATGATCTACTACAACTGCAGAGAAGTTCGTACACACCCTCATACATTGTGTGTGGTAAAGGATCTTTAGTCCCTCGTAGATGATCTCGTACTCTGGAGGTAGTGCTGTATCTTGTGATAATGTTATACTTTTTCATTATTCTACCTATGCGATCGGTCGTACCCGCAATGTAAGGCAGCATAACATACCCCAGAGGTTTAGGAGTCTCCTTCTCTGTAGGTTTTTTTGATGTCACTCTTTCAATTAATTGGTTACTAAAACCATTATTGTTTAATGCCTTCTTCAAAAAAGTACCTGCCAAAAGACTTGACTACCACAGATAGTTGAACACACCTCATATCACATTTTGAGGCAGAACCTCCTGCTACATTGTCCTGCATAATATACCTACTCAAGCAAACCGCAAGGAAATGCTGCCAATTTTCTTCGCCGTGAGTGAACTGGATAACTTTTCCACGCATGTATGCTACGACGTACTTATACCTATGAAATATGAGAGTAGCAGAACTTGATGCTATTCGACTGCTCAGAGTGTGACAACAAGGAGAGGTAGGCATTAGTGGGACGGAGGCGTCTAAGGTACTTCCAGAGGTCCCGGCAGGCAACCTAAAGTTCCCCTGCCCCCATATCCATGCTCCCTCCTCTCAGAAAATAATTTTATAATTTTTTTACTCTAAGTATTCAAATTAATTTTCTTTTATATTGAGGCTACTACTCTATTTCATAGGGAATTTTATGAAAACAAACTGAAAAAAGTTTCAACCAATAGGAAGTACAGAAAAAATCCACAGCTTAATGGCTGGATTTGTAAAATGCTTTAGGGAAACTTTTTCCGTAAGCCAAAAGCAAAATGCCAGTGACCATTAAGTAACGTCCAGCACTTTCTTGGTAAAGTCAACGATTCTGGCAAATGTGCGGTGAGTATAATATTTATCGTCTTAAAACGCCTGAAAAAGCTGATCTTCGATTCCCCTCCGATATGTGAGTATTTTCAAATGCTAGAGGATACCTCGGAGCGGCATCGGGACGGAGCAAGCGATATTGTTGCTGATTACGACGTCAACTCCTCTACTAAGGCAGCTTTCCGCTATGGCTACTGTTGAGCTCGCCGCGACGGAATGCCGCGTGAGGTGGGCTTAGCATAGGACGATGACCGCGAGGTAGCGCGTGCCTGTTGGAGTGAGCAGAGAGATTTGATTTGTGTCAGATAAATGAAGGCGTGCTTGCGCCGCGAGAACCACTAAAGTAGCCAAAAAGAGGGCGTGGTCGTTTGATTAGAGGGAGAATGGGTGGCTGGAGAAGAAAAAGTTGGATCCAACATAATCACGATTAAAAAGAAAGAAATTAGCATCCTTTACATGTATTCTTTATGCAAGTTTTCACCTGGTTCTCACGGAAATATATAACTCTCATCGACCCGTAAACAACGAAAATAACGGCGTTCTAAACAATTAACAAGTAGGGTTGTTAATTTTGCTGCCACGTAATTCTGCTCAGACGCATTCACTTAGAGCGGTCACACCTATAATTTTTTTCCAAATCTAACGCAAGTATGGTGAGGAGTTACGAATTGTTTAAGCTTAAATTAGTGTTACCATTCATTTGGTGGCTAAAATCGCGCGTGTTTCAAACGACTTAGCATAAAAATATTATCACTCAATATAAAAATGAAATACTTTTATAGAGTATATTATCGGATAGATAATATGATTACCTTAAATTTTCACTTTATTCCATTTCAATAGATTCGTTGGTTATCGAGATGCGACATCTCAGACTCAGGTTTGTTGACTTGCTTGATGAACACTGGATGAGAGGACACGTGGAGGGACATATTGCTACGCGATGGTGTAAAGGGGTCAACAAAATGCAAAGGGATCGAAATAACGCACAGGGGTCGAATATAATGAAAAACAACTTTTTCCCGTTACTCGTGACGGGAGAAAAGGTTTTTCAAAATAGTTTAAATTTTTTCCGGAAAAAGCTTTTTTACATATTTTTCGCTGGAAAAACCTGATAAAAATCAAATGAATCATTTATCATAACACTAAAACGAGATTATGAACGGGTTTACACAAACGGATAAAAAATTAAATAAGGACCTCCCAAACGCTTTTGAGAATACTATTGGCATTGAAGTTATCAGAGGAAGAGGATTCCGACAAAATCCGCAAAATATTTATTGCATTGCAGTCTCTGTTCAAGAATCTCTCGTCGGCTAATTAACACCATAATCTAAGGGCATGAAAAGAAAATATCGCCCTGACAAAAATAACGTCAACATTTTGCGGACTTAGTTTGAGTTTCGCATGGCAACAGTATGCAGAATGCCGATTGCAAAGTTTTTGTGATAGGTTTCATTTATAATTTAATGCTATTTTTCTGAGTCTTTACAAAATACTAGTTTTATTAAATTTTTTCATGAAAAAATTTTCCGCGAACTTAAAAAAAATAATAACGTTTTTACGTAAATCTTTCTGACCACCCATCTCCCCCCTATCTCTCTCCCCTATTTTCCCTGCCCGAGGATTACTGAGAGACTTGAATGATTGGGGAACCTAAAGGGCTAACCTCAAAATTGCTCGCGAGGATTCGATTTGACGCCAATATCGGGCACTTTGCCAGAGACCGTGTGGATAAAGATCGCATTGTGCGCCAGCTTCCGGGTTTCAGCTTTCCTCATGCGGGCTGAAGTTTCTCCGCTGCAGCATTCGACTTCTGTGCCAGTGAACGTGGCAGTTCGGTACCGTTAGATTATTTATTTTGGGATGGTGCCCGGCCAAACATACCACTCCGTTAATTTGCCGCCTTAATGATGGAATATCACCACACAATAATTAATGGTGGTGCACGTGGAATACGATTATAATACAGCTGACCATCCATCCATCAATTATCCATCTCTATTGTGACAGTATTTTTGTGGAAAAATCGTGCATTCAAGTAAATTCATTAATATACCATTCTGGATGCACGTTGCATTCACTTTTTTAAAAAACAAACCATTTCCATTGTATCCTACAAAATATTATATACTGAGACCTTTTTTTAAGTTATGACGATTTTTTCTCCTTGCAATAAATATTCTACATATAATAATCCGGAAAAATATGGAAATCGTATTATTTCGTTAAATATATAAGTTTCAGGAATCAACAGTAACTTTTTATACGAAAATTTTATTTTTTAAGCATAAATATGGTATCAAATTGCAGACGGATCACGAGTTTACTCGTGTTTTCTACACACCGTCCTTAAATGCCACCAACTGTGATCAATCGTAACTACTTCGTCCATTTATTAGTTTACATTAGTATCAATGTTTTAGATAAGATAAATTTATTTCACGTTCCATTTGCTTATTTACCATTTTTAATTGCATTTTGGTGTTTATAAGTCACTATTTAAAAAAATACTTGTCGGAAAAAATAACCGGCCACTGGGGTAAATTGGAAAAAAATGTTCGGTTTTGAATGTGGTATGATACCAGTAATAATAAGACGTATAATTATCCTTGCCAAGCACATTATTTCAGCAATAATTAAGGTAACGTTTTCTCGCTTCAACCCCTAAAATTTTGCATGAAATCCCATTTTTGACGATAGTACATTGTCGCTTGCTTAATGAGTATTCAAATCTGACAATCCTGGTAGAAGTTTGTAAATTAAGAGGAATTGCTTTCTTTTTACATATTTTGGGGAACAAGTATTTTCCAAAGAAATCAGGTAAACAAATATCATTTTAATAATATTTTTTTAAAGTATAGGAATCCACTAAAATCTATACACGCTACATTCACTGTAAAAAACATGCAGGTGAAATTTTTGGGGATTAGAGTATATCTTACGAGTAACTACATAATAAGATCAAGAAATTGTTTTTAATGTAAATCTGACGCTGCACTACCGCACTGCACCCGTTGAATAAAACTGAAAATTTTGAATTTCTTCTACTAAGATTCTGCTAAGAGATCGGCTCTAGAGCTGCTCTGGAGGATTTTGAATTCAGGTATATGGTCGGCCTTTTTTCAGAACAAATGAAATCATTGCTCAGTGCTGCATGAGCTGTTATATTAGACAGAAACTCAACTGTAGAAGTTGTGGTAGTTGACGAAAAATTGAAGAAATAAAAGAAAGGTCATATCAACATGCAGGTCAGACAACAATATTCTCATAACATAATTATCATCTATTTCGCTAAATTTGCAACATGGTGGCCTTTCTTTTTTTTTTAAAGCAGGTTAATTTAAGTTTTGAGATTGTAAAACTTATTGCAAATAATCATAACCTATCGATTTATGAATCACTCGGGATTATAAGTTATGGACGCCATAATAATTTGTTGATGCTAACATTAACTAATTATTTAAATTTAATTGTTTAAAATAAAATGCTCATTTAAAGGACACGACGTATTAAACACATTTTATTGATTATGACTTAATTTTCCCGGGTAGAAGGTTACATTTACTACTTGATAAGTTACTTTCTCCTCATTTTCTAAGTTAAACGTAAAATGCCAAGGAGTTGTATCAAGGATAGCCCGAGTTAGGAAAACTGCTTATTCTACCAGTTCAAATACTCACTGACACTTTTTAAAAATCAAGACGAATGAAATTTTATATCCTTATTGCTTAGCATATCATTGACATAAAAACATTTTAAGTAAAAATGCATGAAACATATCAATATGCTCCAATGCAACTAATGAGATATGTTCGCTACAAAATTTTACGATGGTTACGTAAAAGAGATGAACTCCCCTTAGGGTGGTTCCACCGTAAAATGACTTAAATGTCATTTTATTCATACTCTGTCTACTTGTAGAAAAGGTTGTCCTCTATCTGATATGAACAACAAAAGAAAACCTTTCCACGCCATTTTATTCTATAATTGAAATTGAAATTACATGGCGTTCAATGGAGGACTGAGAGAAACACGGGGAAAAATAGCATTTTTCCATAAAATTTAAATGCCATTTTCGTGGAAAATGAAATAATCCAGAGAAATTGAATAAAAATAAAATACAGGCATCTTACCACCTTATTTTTCTAGTTATTGAAGAATTAATGCCGTAATTGAAGTCAAAATGCGGTAATTCATAGGAAATGGCGCTGCAGTCGGCTCCTATGGCTGGATAAAAGTGTTCATTTAAAATACATTCGTGGAATAATTTGCATATTTTGTACCTTAATTTTGGGTTTCCATAGGTAACGCATTGCATCAGTGAAATTAGGATTTTTTTGACAAAATATTAAAAATGTGGAATTTTGTATTTGTTTTGACTCACACAGTCGCGGCGGAACCTCCTTAAGACTACAGCTATGGTTTTATTTACAAGTACTATTCTTGTTTAACTGATTAATAGTAGTCAAATGTGATATGATTTCGTTTATGATTTCAACATTTAGGTAGCATATGGAGAAAAAATGAAGTTTTATGCCAGAATTAACTAAAAAAGACAGTTGATCCGTAATTTGTCTTTTATTTCAATTGTCCGAAAAACAGGGACAAGGTTTATTTTACTTCACCATTTAAAAGCTCTAGACATCTACACTTAAGAACGAACGTCACATTTGAAAAATTTTCCGTTTGTCTATGTAGTTCTGACTCATATTATCACTATTTGATTGCATTTCGCTCACCAGAACAAGCCTCGCACCTCCCATTTTTATCCAAGGATTAAGAGAATTTACCCAATTTCACATTTTGAACTGTATTTCAAATTCACGTATGAGAACTGATTTTTGAAACAATAATAAGCAAAATCATTTCTCATGTGGTTCAAATTATGTTCCTTTATCCTACAAGTGGGAGTTCAGTTGCATCTGTCCTTATTAGAAATAATTTGTTAGGAAATCATTAGTTCATGATTATTGAGTTGATATCAGGTGAATTGTTAACGACAGAAATAGCCGATTAATCATAAACATTCACTGCTTAAGCTAATTGAAGCTCTACGTTAAAGTGTTGAGAGTGGTACCACAGAGTAAAGATATATCCCTATCCCCAGAGTATATCCCTACTCTGTGGTGGTACTATTTTCAAAAGACCACAGGATAGAAGTCAAATCAAACATATATCCCATTCACACAAAAAAGCTAGTTAATGCCGTCGGTTAATTTTCCTTTCTAAATTGTCTATGTATAAGGCTCTTTTGCTTCTCACATGAGCTTAGATGTTACATTCGCCCAATAAAAGTAGCTGAGTCAGTACCTCTTTAAAATGCTGCGTCTTTCTCTATCTCAACTCCACCTCTAGGTTAATCCATATCTCATTGTATCTGCGCATTTCTTAATTTGACTGTTATTTGACATCCATCCATAATGGTGCTAGTAGTATAGTTCCCACGCTCTTACACTGAAGTTCATTACATAAAGAAAGAATATTTATTGATATAATTTTTTCTTTTCACCGCATTCATCAATGATTGACTGGGAAGTGACTGCGGGGCAGTGCCATAGTCGATATCATTTATCCGAGCATTTAAAGGAAAGTACTATCTTTCATCCACATCTATTTTAGAAAAAACGCTTCGATCGAAGTAAAGAATCTTTTTAATTTTAATAATACCTGCTACTCACTTAGGAACAGAATTTAGGATTGATCACTGTTTGTTTTAAGCATCAATTTTCCCCCAAAACTTCATCACTTAAGCCTTTAATTTATTAATCATTATTATGCACCTTGACTTAAATATGCGTTTATGTGAAAGGTGTAAGTTTTAATGCCACCTCTGTTGTGGGAAATAATTAGCATCGCACTTCTTTTTTTAAAGCTTATAATAAGAGTTCTTCTCTCCTCCAGGGGTAAGAGTTCTCCTCTCTCTTTAATATGTTATCCTTTATGAAATATCAGCTGTGCAACTGACAAGGGGTATTTCTAGCAACCACGCATCCTATCAATTAGAATGGGGTCTCATATCCATGCTGGAATCTAAGAACGTAATGGTGTATTCTTACTGGTAAACCACGTTCAGCAAAAAACAGTACCCTGTCGGAAAATACCTTAGAAAATTGAACCCCCATTTTCCCTAGAAAATTGAACCCTCGTGTTCCCTTGAAAATGTACCTCAAGGGAATAGTTTTCCCAATATGCATTGTCCTTCGGAAATGCTTTTGAAAGTGGGTTGCAGTGGCTTAGAATATATTTATTTTAACTCATTGTTCATCATCTCGACCTCAAATTTAATACAGGGAAGTAATATCGAGTTTAGGTCAAAATTTAAAAACGGGTATTATTTGCCAACGTTTCTGAATTGAATGTATTCCATCTTCAGGGAAAAATAAAATATACGATGGTAAAAAAACAACAACACAGCATTTAAATGAATTTGTCAATAATTATCATAACAAATAATTTGTCAATAAAAATTTCATGTAAATGCTGTGATATTGTTTGTTTTGACCATCGTATATTTTATTTAGCCCGGAAGATGGAATTAATTAAATTCAGAAACTTTGGCAAAGAATAGCTGATTTAAAATTTTGACCTAAACTCAATATTACTTCGTGTATAGTTATTTTACACCAAATGTAGTTGACTGTGAGAGATGACATTGATAATAGTTGCACATGTGTTATAATTGAGAAATATTTTGTCAGACTCCTTATAATGTATTATAATACTTCATTGGTTGTATCTATAAATAAATTATGCAGAATAAAATTATTTTTAACATATATATATTTTTTCCTCTATAATATTAATTCTTTCAATGCACTGCATACTGCACTATAAGCCATTGCTGGTGTAATTTTTCCTATGCCTGAAGGATTTCCCAAAAGTATCGTTTTGTTCTCGGGAAATTACTGACCAAAGTCTATCGTTTCTAAAGAAAATGTTTTAGGAAAAAAATTCAGTTTCAGGAAACAAAGTTTTTCTAAGGATTTTTCAAATATTTCCTTACTTTTCCCTAAGTTCTAGTGAATTCTTACAGGGAATAAGAGTAGGTATGAAATATAATAAGCTTTGTATTGTATAATATTTATTAGCTACTACTACTGGGTAATAGAACGCTGTATAACGGAATCAGTTGAAAAAATGCAACAATGAGCAAAGAGATTGAATAAAGTGTGTGTCACATCGATTTTTTATATAAACACCAAGGATTGCGTAATTTCAGGTCTGAATGATTATCTGAGGCAAGATAATATTTGGATGCAAACACGGATGCTCATGGTCCCTCCTCCTGCTCTGCTAATTGCCCCCTCGGAAATCGTCTCCCTTGCCAAAAAGGTGTAAATGACTTCAGCTGCCAACACCATCCAGCGACTGCCAACTGTGAATGATGATCAGCTTCCTCTCAGGGCAGGTGAATTTAATCCAAAATTGGCCAATTTGTTATATCAGATGTATGTGCATTCTTTTGCCTTTCGATCTAAAGAGAGCGTTCGGAAATTGTCATAAAAATGCATCAGATAGGCCGTGTGGCTTCTGAACAGCCAATGTAACGAGCGCAGCAATTAGTAACATTAGTAAGAGAGTTTATTTCATTACACAACAAGTTGCAAAAAAATCAAATACTAAATATCAGCGCTACCTCGACGAAAAGATAGAAATTCAAACATTTCTTTCTCTCTAGGCTTATTATTACGGTTTAAGCATAGAGATTACTGTAAAATACTATAATGAGAATCATCACAGCAGTAATTACTGGCACTGCATTAGGAGGCTTTTAAAAGTAAAATTACTAGATTCTTGCCAGCAATAAGTTAACCATGTCAAAACATTGAAGAGCTTGGACGGATACCCATTTATTCACTTTGAAAATGTGACGCAAGGCGACATTGGTAGTTACTCGGCAATCGACCAGAAAGCCAAACACCCGGTGACATGCCACATCTACGCGTCCAATTCTAGGACATGGAGGAGCTTGCAAACCCCAGTGTAGGTAATTGTTCCGATTGTAACGAGCCACTGCTATGACACACCCACATACCGCTCTGGTGCAAACCTAGCTATGAGAAGGAGTTCGCGTCATAACTGATCTCGGTACTAGGCATTGAAATCACTTAGGCGAGGAGGAGTGTCGCGACTATCGGGAGTTTCTTTATCTCACGCCGATCTCGTCGTATTTTGAGTTAGAAACGCCATAGCCCTCTCATTCCATTTGCCGAGAATTGTTTCATTGGCAGACGAATTCATGTTACTGTAAAAAAGGAAAGAAATGATGTAAAGTGGGAGGGAAAGAAAATAGGTATTACAGTATCATTAGTGGAATTATTTCAACTGAGGCACGTTTGAAATACACTTATCTCCTCTTTTACAAGCGCAGGAACCTACCTTCGAACCATTTATTTTTTCAGATCGACACGTTTCCCACCCTCATTTCGTCTCTTCCAAATTCTTTTTCTCCTCCTTCCTCGCTTACCACACATACTCCTTCAGTAATCCGTCGACTCTCATTATATTATCGACTCCATCCATTTTTTCAACCTCCTCCTAATCTCCTCTACTCAACTCCACGCTTCCTTATTCGTCTTTTTTCCGTCCATTCTCTTCTACCCCCACATCTCAAACCACTGCAAGATATTCTCCCCGCCATTCCTTAGACTCAACGTTCCTGCAACATAAAACGCTTTACTCCATATTAGACGCGCTCAATAGTAGCTAAAATATCATTAGCAACGAAGATGTTCACAAATAGCAGAGCAAGAATGACGGGGATATTTGTAATAATGTAAAAAAACTGTTAAAGACTCTAATATGGACTGTAGCATAGGATGGTGCAGAATTATGTATGTACTCTGAGGAAACAGGATGAGCATAGGTAGCAGTCATTTGAGATGTGTGCGAGTGTGAGTGTGGAGGAGAATGGAGAAGATGTGATGGATAGAAAGTGAGCCGATCGAAGTTGAGTTCGACATTGCTGGTGGGGAGAAGAAAATACATAAGGAAATTAAGGCAAGACAGAGTAGGCAGTTCGAACAGCTACCATGAGGCGAGGGGATGCTGAAGGCCGTGATAGAGGAAAGGATTTTGGGTGAGTGGGGAAGGGGAGAAAATAAAATAGGGCATAAGAATGGGATGAGGAGAAGTAAGACGTATGCTGAGCTGAAGAATGAACTATTGGGACATGGAGACAAGGACCTTCAGCTATAAAAGATTGGTTAGGTATACCTATTTACATATAAACCCACCTTCATCGGTAGAGTACCTCTTATAATTATCATAGTACTTAACGACAGATAAGGGAGGAAATGGTTAAACTTCTGGAAAGTGTTGATCGGGAGTGCGAGCAAGCCTGGAGGGCGACGCGATGGGGGGGGGGGGGGGAAGAGGGTTTTACGGGAAGGCTTTGCGGTGGCGGAGGTGTGAGTGCACGGGAGAGACAACAGGAAGCCCCTTGAGCGAACAGGTGGCACGGTGGGCAAGCCCCTGTGGCGATCGAGAGGGGGAGGCAGTCCGGAGGGAAAACAAAATGGAGCGGAGGGACAGGGGGTGAATGAGAGGGAGGTGGCGGACGGGGAGGCAGGCAGGTAGGGTGCCAATTAAGAGCGCCTCTCCTCTCTCAAGCGGTGCGTGTAAATGGAAGGTGGCCCGTCGCGCGCGGGAAGTATGGACAAGAGCGGCAGTGGTGGCGGCAACAGCCGTGGGTTGTTGTTCGGTCGAGTTAGAGGGGAAATGGAGGGCGGCGGGCGGGGGTTGGATGTCTCTCGAAGTGGGGGCGAGGACAAGGCACGGGTGGGTCTGCGGGGGGCGGAGGAGGATGTGGGTGGAGGAGAGAAGCATTAATGGCATCGGTAGTATCTGGTTTGGTGGACTGGCTGGCGGGCGGGGGAGGGCTTGAGGCAGGAGGAAAGGCGTAGGCGCCGCTGGTCTGTCGTGTGCTCAGTACCGGACGTGACGTAGTGAGCCCGGGGGAGTAATCATTACGCTTCAACTGTTTTCTCCCCCTGCAGCCTTTATCGCTGTGATTCCTTTTTTATTTGCGACTTCACAGTTATTTCCCCTCTTTTTCTTACTTCCTTTTTCTGTTCATCCTCCCGCGGTCTCCTTTCTTCTTAACTCTCGCTTTCTTTTGAGTCCTTTAGGTGGAGATACTCCACTCTCTGATCTCCAAGTTCCACTCTGATTTTTGCAGCATTTTCATAATTTTCAGCCAGTACTTTTACCGCCACAGTACTAATTGCAGGGACAGTGCAGTGCTCATATCCGACTGACGGCTAATTCCGTAAGACTCCGGGCAATGAGGGCGATGACGATATAGAAAAAAATATTTACTTATTACCTGCCGGTATTCATTGAAAAACCTATGCATAACTACGCAGGTGCCGGAACAAGGGCGTGAGGTGGGGGAGTCTTTAGGACAAGAGCCATTGTTAATGGTGTGGAAAAGGAAAATAAAACGGAAAGGAAAGGGACGAAAATTGAAGAATGCTTTGGAATATTATTTTCTCGCAGTTTTTTCCGTAACAGTAAATGGTCCCTGTAAAGAAGGATTTCTATCATGGAATGTGTCCTTCTGTCACTTTTCTCTGTTGCACATATGTAGTCATGGCTAAAATAACATCATCCTTGTAAGTCATAAGCTAGTAAATTTTGAATGTTTCCAATAACGTTGGCTATCCGTGTTACTTCTGAGTTTTGAATGGAAAGTCAAGGATTTAGTGATGCGATAGCTTTAGCGAAAAGCAATTTAAGTTACAAGAACCCTCATTTAAATATACTTTACGGTAAAAGAAAAAACAATTCTATGGTTAAGTAGGGGTTCATTCCAGGGGTATGTTGACATAGAGTAATACGCCTGGAGTAAAAATGTTTCTGTAAGTTTTAATTTTGATGAAGAGAAAATCTGAATCTTCTATTTTTTAGTGCACCAGATTATTAAAACCATGACTTAGCAAACATGACCGGAATTAAAACACAAGACCAAGGTAAACCGGTCCTCACTAATTTCAGTCATTACGCTTGATCAAGGACGCGAGTTTATTTGATATTTCAATCAGCGCAACCGGGGGCGGCATTGTGCGAATAAAATTCTACCCTGGCAGTCCAAAAGGAGCACTTTGAATCCATTTCGGGCACATAACGCTTAGCTTGTCCCTTTGATTGTTGTTTAAGTATGAACAGCCCAAAGTTATGTTAACCGATTTTGTTAATCGAATTAAGTATAAAGATACTTAATGCGATTTACTACTTGAGAAAAAATTTTTACTAATTATAAATGCTAGTTTCAGTTCTGCGTTTCAAATCATATTCCCGTTTTGAACTGGAATGATTGCATAACGACCGCTGATATAGGAGATGAATAAATTCGTGATGCTGAACAGCTTTCGTTTCCTATGAACCTCGGTTTACATAAGAGACTAACTGAAAAAAATTTACATTAAAATCTTGGATTAGCACAAGTCAATGCTGTAGTCTAATCATGACGTCAAGAGAGATTTAAAATATCACTGTAATTATCTCATTGATTACATTACCTAAGTCATAAAGACCATGTTTCCATTCAAAGCCAATGCTGTGGTTGCCAAGAAAATTATCAATTTTGCGTCGTTGAAATAGTGGACTGAAATGAATGGACTACTTGTGGACTGAAATGAATGGACTACTTGGTAGCCAAAAACAAAAATTTGAGACAAAAGCTAAGCGTAAAACAAATTCGAATGCAAACATCAAAAATAGCATTTATTTAATCAACTAATTAAAGTTTCAACCTAAAATATTGAGTGAAAGTTATTTAAAAAAGCAAAAAAACCAAACCCCTGCACCGAGTTCAATGATTTTCTCGTGGGGCTAAAAGCTAACCAATCAGGGGTAAAATAAATCCTTTTAAATTGTTGCTTGCTGCTGTTACTATATTTTTGACCGGTTCTGAATTATTTCAGATTCTAATAATGCAAATTTCTATCTTGAGTGCAAGTAATCCGAAAAAGAAAAAGAAGAAACCACTGCCCAGATTCAATGCTTTTCTTCTGGGAATAAAAGTTGACAATATGGGGTAAAAATAACTTATTTCCATTTTTTTCGGGGTTTTAAGTATTTTTGTGGTCGGCTTTAGGTCACGAACAGTATTCGTGCCAAATTTCAATTACTTAGGTCAACGGAAAGTCCTTCAAACAGGCGTTTCTGACAGATAGACAGACAGGCGGACAGATATACAGACAGACAGACTTTAGTGAATTAGTCATACATAATGATAGATGAATATAGATGTTATCAAGCGGAGAACTCTAATGCATATACAAATATTAATTCACAACGAGACTCTGGGCGGATACCTGCCACCCCATTTTCTCACCGATAATATCAAAAAGGAAGGAAGGGAGTTTATCTAATTATAACAAAAGATATGATTCCAATCTGCTATTACTAACTTCTTTTAATCATCATCATTAAAGTAATCTACCGGTTAGAGATAGGCTATGATGAAAGTCAGAGAATATCCAACGGACTCTTACACGTGCCGTGCCCTATCTACCTATAGTATTTCTTTCCTCATCTCAGCATAAGTCCTACATTTCTTCATCCCGTCCATAAAACCTAAATCTTTCTTCCCCTTCCCCGCTTACCCAACATCCTTCCCTCGATCACGGCCTTCAGCAAATCATCGCCCTTCATTACCACTTTAATGGGGCCAAAATGTTTTTCCCGAGTGATTACGGCAGAGTGGAAGTTAAATTTTTGTAAAAAAAGTCACCAGTGGCATATTTCGGCTGTTGACTTTATTAAATTCATGCTAATACACTTAATTATCGAAAATTATGAAACATGCTAGATTTACACTATCATTGATTTGAAATTGTGCATTCCAAGATGATATTTAAAGTTAAAGCCCATTTCATGATCCATTCGTCTAAAAAAGGAATTCATTAACCAACTACAGGAAATTAAATACGACGCAATTTCCATGAGTGAACAACTTCTCACCTATCCCAATCTTATCATCCTTGTGCATCTGGAATGAAGGGAAGTGCATTTCATGCTTCTGCCTTCCCGTTGCGTCGAGAGGACTACGAATCCCTGCAGAATTTCACTTCGCCCGGAGTTCTCCTGGCGCAGGTGAAAGGGGGATTTCGGTGAATAGTGCACACCGTAATATCCTTCATATCCAGCCCCCTAGCGCTTCTCATCTCGATGAAGGGAAAAAAGAGGTAATCGTTGATACGCAAGAATTAATTATAGGCACCCCTGGGAAGGGAATAAAGTTTTTTCAAATTCAAATTGAATTTTCTGTTACTAGAGTACTTCTGTCAATGTAAAAATTAGTTAAATTAACAAAACTCTTGTTCTTGCACAGAGTTTCTCGCCTTTGTAGTTCTTATATCATCGCAAAAAAAGTTTCAATTAGTAAATTCACTTCCAAGAAAAAATTGTTCCGTTAAAATGCCAGCTCGGTTCAAATAATTCTGACTTGCCTCTGCAAGATAATGTCATTGCATATAGTGGACATTATTAGTTTTTCCTTTCGCACAATGATTCTATATATATACTATTATAATATACCAAACGATTGCTCTACACGTTGAGAAGGTTGATTATATAAGATCAAAGAATTCTTTGAAGGAGCCCTTAAGGCAAATCAAAGGAAGGGGCTTTAGTCCATAGTGTGAGGGTAACAAAAGTATCTAGGATACATCTTGGATATTCAGATTGTCTGATCGGGAAATATCATGCCTGAAAATGTAAACTGAGAATAATATCAATTTGACCAAATAGTCTTGAAGCGAACAATCATTTTGTAAGAGTGTCATGCATAGGAAGCAATAACTTTTTTAAACAAATTTATCGTGAACAGCTACACTATTTTTAAATTATTTTTTTATTTTTAAATAGAGATATTAATACGTTTACCCTTAAGTACCCTAAACAGGTAAATCTAATAATTTTAAATTTGAAAAATTATTTGGGAACAAATGATTTCACCGATCTCAAAAGATATATGTATGCAAAATTAGGAATATTAAATGTAACTGACCTTTGCAAATTATGGATTGGTGTTAAATAATTATTTTAACAAGGAACTTAAGATCCATAATAATTATAAACACTCTATGAAAAAGAGAAAATTCACAAATTACTACGAACCTAGATATTTTAATAACTATGGAAAAAACGGAATGAACGTTAAGGTACCAATGATTCTCAATGGTTTACCTAATAACTTAAAACATATAGAATCGATAAGAGAATTAAAGGCTAAACTTTAAAAAACACCTATTGGAGAGATCTGTCAACTGATGTTAAATTATCTGATAATATTATAATAATACCAATGTGCAAATTTAAAGGTAGAAAGATCCTTGTAAATAAACTTATAAAATATTATAATAAAATACTAGTATTATACTACAACATGTACGATTCTTTGTAATAAATTTCTGAATTCAAATATTTGTAACGTCCCGCTTTGTAAGTAAATAAGGAACCTTCTGGCAAGCCATATGGCTTAGACGGACAGAGTATGTATATGACTTAAAGGAACTTTAATAAAAAAAATATTATTTTTTTAATGTTACAGGGTCGATAGTAGACTATAGGGGCTGTCTCAATCGTTTGTGTTGATCCACTCTCGCAATCATCTGGATCATTATCCTTGCTCAAGTCTCAAGTTGATTCACATTGCAGAAAAAGTTTTCAGATAGTAAAAACCACCAAATATCACCTTCTTCTTCTTCATCTATCGAATAACCCATTTGAGGGTGTGATAAATCACTTCTGGATATGCCTTTTTTGATTCAATTTTCTTTCTGTCCATATTTCCTTAATCCTTTGAGAGT
This sequence comes from Pyrrhosoma nymphula, assembly GCA_963573305.1. Classification (NCBI taxonomy): domain Eukaryota; kingdom Metazoa; phylum Arthropoda; class Insecta; order Odonata; family Coenagrionidae; genus Pyrrhosoma; species Pyrrhosoma nymphula. The sequence goes on from OY754328.1 coordinate 127,572,276, forward strand.
GCCTTTCCTTTTGTTCTTGCGTCCATTTTCTTCCATCCCTCGATTTTTTTCTTTCCGGAAATTTTGCTGTGTGAATTACTTCTCTAAAAAGAGTTCGGTCATCTATTGTGTCAATCTTTTTTCTCAAGTATTCCATATCATTTTGAGTTTCAATGAACCAAGTAGATTTGGATTGGTAGCTGTTTAGTAGGTCGAAGATCTTCTTGGTTAGTCTGGAGTTACTCATTCGAAATATGTGACCATAAAACTGCATTCGTTTTTTTCTCATTTCATCGACTAATTTTTCAACTTTTAGATATAGCTCTCTGTTTGGTCTTAATTTGTATTCTGCATTACTGTTACTTTTAGGTCACAATATTTTCCTCAAACTTCTTCTTTCAACCTTTTCTAGTTTTTCGAGATCCCCCATTCTTGTTAGTTTAAGTGTTTCTGCTGCATAAAGCGTTTCAGGTCTAACAAATTTTTGGTAGTGTCTTAGTTTAGTGTTCCAAGATAAGGTTTTTTTATTATATATGTTTTTTGTCATACAAAATTCCCTTTCCATTTTGTGTATTCGAGTTTCTATTGCTATCTTTTCTTTTGTGTTGTTTGCTATCAATTCCCCTAGGTATTTAAAGCCTATCACTTATCACCAAATATCACCTATTAGATGATTTATCTTTTTATCTGGACGTTTCCCTCGGTAAGAATTGTTACTTGGTGTTAAACACTAATATCAACACTAAACATGAACTGGATGCTTTTCCAAGGAATTTATTTTGAGGAAGCTATTGCATCCGGTAAAAACCGACAAATAAATCGAATACGTGACCACGACATTTTTTCTTTTCCAGTCTTGCTTATGATTCTTTTGTAAAAATCATCATGGTGGAAATAAAAATATATTAAATACTGGGATTGAACTTGACCGCTTAAAAAATAATAGTAATACCTTAGGGATCGGCATCCATACCATCACCGTCCGTTGGCAAATTCCACGTATCGCCAGAATATACCAAGAGACTATAAACCATGTAATCTACTTCCCGGCACGCGATATCAATTTTTTTCGAGATATCTAATGACTATGGTGATATTGCATTCATGGCAAAGCTCTAGCGCATGAAAATGCTCATCAATCCAGATAATTTACATTCAAGTGACTGCACATCATAAGTTATGAGAAATATCCCCCAACCATTGGTGCCAAAATATACTTAATAGACTGAGGAATTCCCGAGAAACCGTTATATCCTATCGAGTTAAGACAATATAATGAAAAACTTCTTTTAGGATCAACCCGGAACCAACAAATAGTCGTTTCGCTACAGAATTCCTCTCTTCGTCGTGAATTCGCCTCGTACACGGCTGTGGTTGCCCGCAGATGTAGGGAGGGAAACTATTGCCTAATTCATCCGTGAATCTGAACGGTGAGTGTAACGAGTCTCGATCAATCAGTGCCCAGAGGAGCTTGGGTCCCGGAAACGATCCAGCGTGGTAGAAAGTTTCCTGGCAACTACGATAATAGCATCCCATCTATGGATAATTCAGCGCGAAGTGAATTAGCTGCTGAATTGTCATGCTGTACCAGTTGTTGAGTTGCTTGCATGGTGCCACATTATGGTACACATATGTAGCACTTTATGAACCGGATTGAGTGATTGCATGTGCTTAAATACATGAAATTAATGATTGAAAATGCCAGCTATTCAAAATAAAATCTGTATGTGTCTCTGTGAGACTACACATGGTAATTTATTCGTAAAAATCTTTTCAATTCACGAAGAAAAACACGCTAAGCCTTCAGATTGGTTCATAATTACTAGGGGAGAAATTAACTTGGAATCAAAGCTTAACATACATTAACGCAACATAATGCTAATTGGCGGCTATATAAATTTAATTAAGAAGGATAACGAAAGTAGCAAAATGTAGGTAGTACCTTGACCTTTTTAGTACTTAAAACAAAACTGCAGTAATTGTACTGTCCACTTAAAGTTTAATGTAAATATTACACTACACGTGTTTCGACGTTTCTTTAGGGCGTCATCATCAGGTCTATCCTATCCTACATTGGTAGACCTGGTGATGACGCCCTAAAGAAACGTCGAAACATGTGTAGTGTAATATTTACATTAAAATTTAAGTGGACAGTACAATTACTGCAGTTTTATTTTAGTACTAAAATGCTGTACCACCATATTACCCCAGAGACTGTCGAATTTATTGACCTTTTTAAGTGCTAAAACAACTAGTACTGATAAATTGTAACCATAAACTTTTACTTATAAACAAGGCAAAAGATTTGACTGTGAACCGGAAATAGATGCCGATAAAATCTCGCAAGGATAAATAAAATTACAACATTACTCATCTAAACAGTGTCAAGACATTCATCAACCGGAGTCATTAATTACTTATTTTTGGATCATGTAATTGTTACTAATTTAATTGACACATGTTATGCATTTATAACGTATTGGAGTAATGGCTCATGCTGTGTGTGAGAAACTTGGATTGTAGTTAAATTTTGTACTGAGTATAAGTTACGGCTGAACAGCCTAATCGATCGATCCTTCAAAACGACTTGAAAAGTTCAGCGGTCTCAAAAAGAAAGAAATAAAAATAAGACCACATTGGCAATTCAATAGGCATAGTTTACACCTTTCAGAATCGAACAATGGCGATGATGACTTCAGGGCCATCAATCAAACCCTCTCTCTTGTAAGTCCAAGGACTCAAAAGTCCTTCAACAAGCTATAGGTCTTGGTAGAGTAGACATATCCACGTGAATCAATCGCCGTTCATTATTATCCATCGATGATGGGTTCACGACTGAAAATTATGTTCTCTTCACTCGTTGAAACGACTTAAAGCCGTTACTTGTGTACTCTTATGGAGCTGCTCAACTCTCCGCGATTGGGCAGGTATTTTCCCAGAGGTCGCCAGTGGAGAAGGGGTACCTCTCTATGCAGAAGAAGGGAACGGGGAATTATGTAGCAGTAGAGGGGAAGTTAGGAGTAAAATAATAAAAGGAAAGTCATGAAAAAAGGAGGATAAGCACTGAAAGAGGGAGAACATCGATTATACCATTGAAGTAGGTAGAAGAAAGTACAGGATGATCATAAGAAAAAGTTGAGGAGGTGCAAAGATTAATAAGGAGAAGGTGGTAGGGATTGAGCAGTTTGTAGAAAAAAAATGAATTGAAATTCAAATCGAGGGGAATGAAGAGCTCTAAGGTTTTACATCGGGTCAGGTTCTCCATAACCCCCGACGTTTCGAAGAGCGACTAGCCCAACGTCTTCAGAGATGCATGAATCCAATCATTAGATATATTACCTTAAATATTTACTGAAACAAGTAATTTTTGATAGTATTTAGTAATTTATTATACAATTTAGGCCCCATGTAAAAAAACACCTTTCGCACAACGTTAAATTTGGTTTAGGAATAGGGATTTAAAACCTCTGAGAATATTAAACGTCATATTGCTACCAAATACTTTTGCAGTATAGCCACTACGTACGTAAAACATTTCTGACACCTTGAAGCAGAACCTATATCTCAGAGGTAGTTTCTTTAGCGCAATAAGCAGAGGGAGGGAGGCAGTGTTCATAGCGACTTTTAAACGATATACTGTCTAATTATTCTAACCTGCACAATATTGGCTGACTTGATGGAACTGTAATAAGCTCCACTCCATCATATTAACCCATGGTACAACTTGGATGGTAGCAAGGCATTATAAATAAATTTGCGTACATAAAGAGTGCATTTGTTGCGTATGAAATAAAATTTTGAAGGCTGTGCTTTAAAACAGCACATACATTTGAAATTCGTCAATTCCATTTTCGGCGATAATCTAAAGTTACTCCCAAATACTTTATTTCTTTGTTTTTTTTTCAATGGCTGTGCAGTTACAGGGACACGATAAGCAGTCTATGGTATGATAATATGGTATAATAAATTGAAATGAAGATTATAACAGTTACAAATATCATTACACATAAATTCTATCTCTCTCTAATCTTTCTGGTGTCTGACACAGGATATTAAATAAAAGTTGTCGACAAATCCCAATTATTACCCCAACTATAAATATAAGAAATAACACATGGTTGAGGAAATTGAGCTAGAGAAGGTCCTAAGAGGGCACTGCCTACGGGGAGAGAAAAAGCTATTCCATCTAGTCGTTATATTTTTTAAACTAATGGCAAAAAGTATAAATAAAAACTTGGGATTATTTTATACATCAATTAAAACAATTATTTTATACAAACTTCAAGGAGTACCTGAGGTAGAGTTTAGGTTTGAAACTAACTATCCCTAACATGTAAAGATTGAATTCATGTAGTCAACAGAAATAGGGGTGTAAATAGAAAATTTCATTATTATCGAAGAAACAAGGCAAACCAAAATTCTTTGAAACCAGGAATACATCTAGATCTAATGGCGAAAGCTCAAGCAGAAAAAAATGAAAGAAATGATCAATGACATTAGCATATGCATCAAGGATGATTACTAATTCAATGTCTAATATTCTGCCAAAAACTTTGAATGAATATCATCACACTTAATGCAGCCAATTCTGTTACGTTTAAAATTATAGTACCGTTATATAGATTCAAAAGTTTCAAGAAGATAGGTTATCAATAATTTATTTATATTCAATAATTATATAATATATATAATAACCCTCATATTTAATTGTTTCACCAGAAAAAAAACATTGCTCGTAGCAAGTGCCAATAAAATGCATCACAACCACTTTGATGACTATTGCAGGCCAAGAGATGAGTGGAATGAATGTGAGAGAAACGTTATCAGCCGCAGATATATCAGCCACAGATATTTCAATAACGAAACGGATCGGAATTAAAAATCTTAATTGTCAAAGGGGAGGCTTTAAATAGAAAAACAATGTAGTAAATCACATTCACACTTAGCTTGGATACAGGTAAAACGAAAAAGGCCAGATTTTCTGTCAGAGAATGCTTGAATGAACCGAAAAACCACGCTGTAAATAAATTTGGAGGACCTTATCATTTCTCGAAATATACTTATACTCTTTGATGTTGGCTATTTGATGACGTGAATATTGACTATTTTTGGTCGTGAACTAACCAGCGGCGGTCCAGGAAAACTATGGGATCGATCGGAGATGGACCGAACAGAAGGATTTGAAAGGAAGGGAGCATCGGTCGGGGCACTTGAGTCATCGAGAGAGGAATGTGGGAGCCGAATTGGTGAGATGGGAGTACAGGACAGAAAGTGAAGCACAGTCCATTCGCGTTAACCTGGCCGATGACAACTCGCGAGAGGGGAAATAAGTGGAGGAGTGGGGGAACATCGGAGGGGTATCTGCCCGCCATACGTCATGCGCAGTAAGAGATTTTGGTTCGGACTTGTCCAAGTTATTACAATTGCACCCATCAAGGGTTAGGGTGTTCAAGGCTCACCTGGTTTACCTCTTCGACCTCTTCTCTGACAGTGTTCTTGCCTTGGCTGACCTGGAAAACATGCGGGCGTAAACCAAGGAGGTTAAAATGAAATGGAGGAGGCATGACCGAGAACGCTCATGGGCGACAGTGAAGCAAGAATAGGGGTGCTTGGGAAGGATTTTGTGCCGAGTAGGTGTTGCCAAACCAGTCACAAAACATCGCCTTGTCTGTGGTTTTTAACTTATTGTTAGATTTGACGAAAATCGAACGCGACCGCCGGACATGTAAGCCAGAGGAATGTCTAAACTGTACCGACTGCAATGGCGGATTTGGCTTCAAGATTCAAGTGGTTTGTCGCCCCCATTTCTTTTCTAACCTCCTTGGCGTACACATGTCAGCCCAATTGACTTCAGATTTGAAGGGGAACCGTCCTCCCCTACTTTCCCCCTCCATTTCCACCGCGGGAAAACTGTTCGCATATGGCTCCCCTCTCAGTAAGCGCTGTTTCCCCTATTTTCTGAGTTGGACTAGGCCCACCTGCGCAGTAGACTACTGAGTTTCTGCCAAGTTATCGCGAATGAACTGTACTGGGGATGTAAGAAAATCGATAAGTTCTCGTCTGCCGGAAACCGCTGGAAAGATATAGTTTTTGACGCTTAGTCATATACATAGAAGTGAGTTTGATTAAAAAAAATTAGGAATAGAAATAGAGTCCTCGATATTAGGTGTGATATGGTGGAAAATATTTTTCAGAAAATGAAAAAAATACATATTTCGTTCTGGACATCTTAATTGCGGGCGTATTAATAACATATGTCCATAACCGGAGCATCCATTACATGTTCTGCCACAGCCAACTCATTCAAATACCTCCTACTTTTACCTCAAATACTTCTCATATACCTTATATCCACTTCATTCAGCCTGCACTTACGCATATCCACATGCATTGACAACTACATGCTACTCTGTGAGCCGCACGGATGCATGTGGCAGGAGGTGTTAGGACACCAGCCATGAATAGGGGAAGGAGTTGTGAAAATAAATGGGAAGAAAGGAAGGGAAAAAGTGAAATATAGGGAACCAGAGTTTGTTGCCGACTCTCCCTGCTTTTAAGTGCAATATTTCACAGGAGAAAAATTATTCGCCTTGACCGGGATTCAAACCCGGATCCCTCGATTTCGCGCCAAGCGCTTTAACCAGTTAAGCTACCGAAGCGTCCTTCCTCAGAAAATGAAAAAATAGTTGAGCCCAACTAGTTAAAGCACTCGGCGTGAAATCGAGGGATCCGGGTTCGAATCCCGGTCAAGGCGAATGATTTTTCTCCTGTGGAATATTGCACTTATGTGCACTTGCGGGTGACTCCGTAAATGTTACTACCGTGGCTAGTCCCGGTTTCCTCAAAATCTCCCTGCTTTGTTTCACGCCCTAATATTTTTTACGGCAATGGAAAAATAAATTGAACGGTCGAATAGTCGTTAGATTTTTGCGAGTTAATGACACAGAATGAGAATAAAACTATGAGATGGCTTTCAGATGGACCAGACTGAATGACTTGAAAACAAAGGGGGCATGAGGCAATCCATAAGGTAGGGAGGTGGAAGTGGGATAGGAGGCATGATGGAAGCGGGGGAAATTCTCCCCCCCCCACCCGAAGCGCATATCCGCGCCACCTCGTAATCACCTCCATTCTAAACTTCGCCTTCCCTTCCCCGAATATCTCCTCCTCCTCCCCCGAACGTACCCTTCTCCCACATTCTCCAAACAACCCCACCCCTCAAAAGCCGCCTCCCTTCCCCACCCCTCCGCTGCCGTTTTAAACAGCCATCGAATCTCATCCCGGTGGCATCCTTTATATCGGGCCGGGCCCCGTCGCGCATCGACATCTCCGGCCGACTTAACCTGGGGGCCCCATTGTCGTGGCGTCATTGTTAAACCTGTCACCACGCAGAGGTGGGCAAAAGGAGGGGGGGGTGAAGGGAGGAGAAACGTGGGGCATAGCCTATAGGGGGGGAGGGGACACACTTGTGTTCGATGGTGCGGAACGCAGCGGAATGGGTGCAATGGGGAGTGGGTATAGGGAGTGGCCGTGGGTGGAGTAGATAAAGTGAGTGGAAGAAGCGGCGGTTGACGGGGAAGGGAAAAGCAAGACACAAGGGATGTCTAGGGGGGATAGGAAAGTACGATATTGTGTAGCATCGACTGCGATACTCAGGAGATATCGAAAAGTGTTGTTGATCGCCTGAAATATACGATGCGACATCACAAGATGCGATATCATGCGATCTGCAGTATTATACCCTATGCATTACTGCAATATTTTAAAGATTTCACGCGAAATAATGCGATATGCCGCATTCTGAGACGTAGCGCACATATTAATATAATGATGGGATTTACGGTAGTTTGTGCGAGATTTTTCCCTATTCGAAATTAATTTTTAAAGTTATGCAGGTGTAACACGCATAAGGTTGACATTATAATACTACTTACACAAAAAATTTGTTTTGATGACCGAACTTCTCCGTAATTAACTAAATAAAAATATTTGAGGCCTTATACTTGACTTATTTGTTTCATACCATGTGCGGAAAACCCCTTCAAAGGCAATTTTTTTGCGATATCGTTAAAAATACTATGGCGAGCACTGAATTTATTTTTAAAAATTATTTAGAAAAAACACGGGAGTACATACCGTAACATATCTGACGCAATCTAAACGTTAGAACCTGCTCATTTCTATTAATAAGGTCTCTCTTGAGCTCATAGCCATACCATATCCGGAAAACGGCTTCTATTTTTGGCAAACATCTCATTAAGTAGAGCAATAAGTGACAGATTTGTGGAACCATCAGAAATCTGATATCTTTTTCCTTACAATAAGGCCAGCTAAATTGAAATATATGAGTAATCATATCTCGCTCAAGCATCCTTAACATTTGAAATAGCCAAGCGATGTTCGCTGAAACGTTTGAAAAAAGTGGTAGGGGAATTATAATCAGGACTGTCCATGGGCCTTCCATTTACTTGGTAAAACATATATTATCATGACCAATGTAAAATATTATTCATATGCGATATGCGACATTTGCTGAGTTTTTGACTCCACATTTATACCACTATGCGATATTTGAATGTGAATATTTCGCACAGCCCTACGCCGCGGCCTGGTGTGGAATAAGGACCCCATGAGGGGGCATGAGGGTTTGGGGCCGTAAGTTGGGGTGAATCCGTCGAGGGGATTTACGGGGGTGATAGGAGAGGGGAGTTGGGATTGGGGGAAGGGGGGAGGCAGAGGGTGGGTAGGAAGAGATGACGGAAACTTAAGCGTTCAGCCATCGGATCCGGAATAGCCTGGTGCCGTTGCCATGGGGATCAAGCGACATCAAATAAGCGGCGAACGATTGAGCTACTAAATGAAAGCCTTGCCTCGTTGGCCAATAGGGATTCACGGAAGATTTATGAGAGAGGGCCCACGGGGAGGAGGCTCTCTATATAAAGCAAAACGTTCCGGGATTTTGAAAAAAAAACACAAAAGACATTTGGGAATAATTGAAGTAGAGCGATCCTTCATATCTCTCCGTGATTAAATCGATCCGACGCGCAAATTCGAGTTTTTTTATTTCACTTGCATGCATGTAAATCGATAAGGTGCGTAAAATGCGATTAAAATTCAACCGAATGCACCATTAAATGATCGCTTAAATTGCGATGCAGAAAAATTAACATTCATAAAAATAACTATCAGATTATCAGTGATGGTAGGTGAGGCAATTTATAAAGAATGAAAATCATCGGTGAGCATTATACAATAATGAATACATTACGGTTTGAGAGATGCGAGGCACCTCTCTTACCATACGCCCGTGGCAGTTGAAATAATGGATACATAATTGCAATTTACCCTCAAGTGTAAATGACTACATTACAAGGGGAAATTTTACGCGGTTACGTTGTGTAATCACACAGGCAAGCTCACCCGTATGGGCGCATAAAATTAGGGCCTTTTAATTAAAAAGAGGGAGCATAATTCTGATATTAGGTCGCCCGCTGCTGGTTACGCTCCCGAAAGTAAGTGCCCAACACCGCGCGCCTTCTATGTAGATGAGTTTTTCCAAGTGCTATTACGGCTTAATTCGCATTCATATTCCCCCCGAGGGGTTAACGGCGAATTCGACGAAAAGGGCCGCGAATAAAGAATAAACAGCGCCTTTAAATCACCGTCGAGGCGCATAAAAACGCCTTCCGACGGCAGAGGCGCATCCACCAAAAACCCATTGAAACACGGGGAGTTTTTAATGAAATCTCAATTTCGCGGGGAGCCCGACGCTCGTAACTCATCCAAGAAATGCCTCCTCCTCCTCCACGCGATACAACAGATTTAACTTTTTAGCCGTTCACTCCCGGCAAATATAAAGCGGCGTGTTTTGTTGCCAGGTGTTTCTTTTTTTGTTATTTAAAGGCAAAAAGGCTGGGTGGGGGGTCCTTTAATAATCGAGGCAACATGAATATGCAGGGGAATCGCCACCCACGTTAGTCGTTTCTTTCTCTCCGTACACCTCTCCGGACCTCACCCTCGTCCTTCCCCGCCAAGCCTTCACCGCGTTAATAAACTAAAAGAGAGCTTTTTAACGGAGAAATTAACGAGGCCCTGTGTGACTCTTCATGCGGCCATAATTGCCGGCAATAAATCGGCGATAAGGAAGGAATTATGGAGGAATGGCTCCAGGGGGCGATCGGGGAGACTGAAGGGTGGGGGAAGTGTGGGTGGGGGAAGTGTGGGTGAGGGAAGTGGGGGTGGGAAGGGGGTGGGGGGAAAGGATACTAGGTTCGGGGTTTTGGAGAGTGAGGGAAGATTCAATGGAAAGGGGAAAGAGATGAAAAAGAGCCTGATGGACCGAGTAGGACCGCGGGAGAAGTATTACCGAGGTCAAAACTCTTGAGACGAGTTTGAGCGCCAATAATATTTCGTCACCTACCTATCCTCCGAAGATTAAATCAAATACAAACCGAGGCCCATAATTGTAGTCTGCCTGCAAGAATTGGCTTTGAAATAATGATTTTAGAGGCTATTCAAGTATTACGTTTCGAGATTTTGGCCAAAAGTGTTTATTAGAGTACGGCTTACTAGTATCCTGGTGCGGCAGATGCCTCTTTCTTCTTCTACTTCCCTTCATGTAAGACAACGTAAGAATTCATGATACCCTGCCCTTTCCCCCTAACAATTGAACATAAGTTTAAATAGGTTTTTGGTGTGCACTTACATAAGCTATTCTCATGAAATTCCCTACTGATACATCTGCTATCTATTGGAATATTAAGCAAAAGGTGTTGAATTATTTTGTTTTAGCTGTGAGGTAATTGTGAGCTTTCTAAGAGGTTTTGTATTCGTGGGTACAACTGTCTGAGAGGAAAAGTAACCGCTGCTTTCAGTGATGCAAACATAAGATTTTTCTTCCGCTGGAAATTCCAAAAGTTATGCAAATACGACCACACTGGTAACACGGAAGCCTAACGTAAGATGGTCACTAACCCTCAACTCTCCTACAGAGGATAATGTAGGAAGAACCCCCTCTTCCCCATAAATGTTTAACTTAATTCTTGAATAACACTAGAGCATTTTATCCAACACTAGCGCAATCTTTGACAGAATATGGACAAGTGAAATTTATCCTTTAGGTCCGTCACTTGATGGTTTGGCGAGTACAGAAAAATATAACGATTAGAGGTTCTACGTTTACGATCTTCAGTGGGTGAATAATACCATGGATTAATTCCAGGCAACAGGTAAAAATAGTTATCTAACTGATAAGCTTGAACCGACCCACCTAGACGAAGACCTTTCTAAGACATGCACAGCAGTCATAATCGGGGCGGGTTTCGAACCTGCGACATTGGAGTTGCTAGCCCGGCGCGTTAACAACATGGCTATTGAGGCTGGCACACAAAGGGTTATGAGACTGGTGGGTATTATAAATCCAAGTACTCCATTGTTTAATTTTAATTTATGGAACAGGTCTCCCAGGAATGATCTGGTTCCATGATCTGACCGCATATAACGGATGAAATCGATGAATAACATTAGTTATAATTATATTAGTTATAATTCGAGGAGATACCTACAAAGAATGCAATCTTTCCGAATGCAATTATTGTGATTCGATCTGACACTATCATGCCACAACTTGAAATAGCAAATCAAATTCAGAGGAGGCTGTGTGCTCAATGCTGACAGAGCCTAAAACCTGTCAAGTATGTCGTGGAATTGCTCATAAAAAGTTTTGTTCTTTTGTGCTGTTCTCCGGTTGTGTTGATATGAGGTTTCGGATTCAGGTAATACCCGGGAATCTTGAATTTAAGAAGCTTTTTTGAAAACACTTCCCACTTTTTTGTATGCTACTTTGCAATTTCATGGATATATGGTAATCCGAAAATGCGTTAAAATTTTCAGTAAAAAGTGTAATAATATAAGGGTAATCACTCTAGAAAATATTTTCTCAAGTTTAACGGAGCATTTAAAAAGAATTCCATTCGGCAAGGGTTATCAGGTTGACCTCCCATTTGCAGAAATGTGAGGGAAGCCATGACACGGAAATTATCTTGTAGCATTTATGGAGTACAATAATAGGCATAATTTGGCCGAAAGTAGAGGTCTATCCTTATTCATATGGCTGGATTCCTTATCTCTATGCTTACCCGACTACAAATTGTCTACAGGGGTGATCAAAAGTCTAGGGAAATTAAAGGCAAGGCATTCGAGTCGCTGATGGATGCTGACTGACGTGTTGGGACTAATCTGGTAAAATTAAATTGTTAGCTTTCCATGGCTACGGAGTGTTGCCATTTTGACACAGTCCAAAAAATACACAAAATGCAAAAAAGTTTTAATTACTTGAATTAGCAAACAGAGAAAATGTTTTTGCCACTACATATTTTTTACTAAAACATTATTTAATGTTCTATTTAATGCAAGTGGTGGATCAAAAAACCTAACGCAAGGAATTCTTGGAAAACTTGCTCCTATAATTTGAGGGAGTGCACGGGGAAAGAGGAAAGATAGTGATAAAAATCAGAACATGCAACTAAAATTACTTCAGGCGAATCTCCGTAAGGGCTTGATATTGTAGAGATCAACGATGGAAATTATTTTAGCACAGAAAGTAAAAATGAAACCCGGAATTTCCATTATTCGTCGCACTCGTCCATAAGTAAACGAAGGGCTAATGAATAAAATAATGCTGGTCACGGTTTATTTAAATTATTTTATTACGTGTTCACGGAAATCAAAGGTAAGCCTACCGTACCGACTAACATTCAGTCCATTCGAAGGAATAAATTCATAGTTAACCTGTGCTCGTGAATTATATTTATTTCAATATATTTTGCATCCTTTGTGTCAGTTAAAAAAATTGACTGCATACGCCTTAAATACGCCATTCATTTTCCCAGAAATTGACCTCACGTTGACTTCACCTATTGCTTAGTTTTAGGTTCCACTCTATTTTCAAAGAGTGAAAAATATAATAATCTGCCGGGAAACGAGAAACCGGAACATATCATACCTAGAGATCAGCACTTTCAATTCAAACGCGTGAATTCTCTCTAGATTGGTTATCACAGCGGTATCTTATAAGTAAATCTAATAGACATGCTATGAAGGTGGTGGGTATATAGAATCTTAATGCTTTACACATTGCTCTGCGTATTTTGCCGTCTTAATGATTCTGCTATGCATGATCAGTTAAAAATATAATTTTTTCTAAAAAATTGTACTGCTGAGGATATCATTAAGTCATAGAATTACAACTGTTACTTGGGAGGAGCAGTGGACGGATACTAATGTTTAGCTAGTGAAAACGTCAAAAGTAACTAATTTTAAGTTATTTTGTTATCATTTTAGAAATAGTAGGTGAAGATTTAAAAATATTGCATATCATCCATAAATACGCAGAGAAAAAATTAACACAACTAAATATAAATACATTTGTTAACACAGAAAAACAAACATAATCCTACACATTACTTGATAACATTATGGACACCTATTAGGAGTTCAGTTTTCTGAGTGAATCATAAATTTGAGTACATGTGAGTCCATTTGCAAGCATTACTACTTCTTCCCTTGACTCCTCTCCGGCAGGCCCTAAGATATTAAGTGATTACATTTGAGTTCAAATGACTGACTCCTAAATACAAACTATTCCAAATATGTTAAAATATTTTTAATATTAAACAAAAATACTCCAATTTAAGAAAATTGGATTAACTGAAAGTTGATTTTACGGAAACTGAACACCCTTACCACGGAATTATGACTCAAATGGAGGTGACTTTCAGAATGCTGACACTGGCGTACATACAACTACCATAATACAAAATAATTCGTGAGCTTGAAAACGCCTTTTGGTTTTCATTTTTAAAGACGGGTCATTAAAGAATGACTAACTAAATGACTAAACCACTTATAACTGTAAAACCAGCGAAAGGCATATGCTGACAAATTTGCTTTCTACAAGGTATCTTACCAGGTACATTGATTCAAGAGAGAACAAATTCGACAGAGGGTTCTAAAACAATGTCTCCCATCATGAATACTCATAGTCATATGATGTCTGTATTTCCTCATTAAAGAGTATAAATAATCTTCACTCACACCATTTTAAATTAAAGCCAGTTTAAAATGACGTAAATGATGCCTAAACACAAGATGAAGTCTCTGGGAATGTCGCTCATCATGGTGTGGTTTTGCGTCGTGTGCACTCGGCATTACTGGGATAAACAGTGTCGAGATTCCCCTTCTAAAAGAGTATGTCACCGTCCCCACCCAACCCCAACCCTCCCTTTGCGCTGAATCCACAACAGCGCGGGACCAAACACCGAACGTGTCCTTAATTAAAAAGGGGAATTTCCCCATCCCCGCCGCCTTATAAAACTCCCCGCTCGCTCTCCTGTTACAGCAGCGGGGCGCGGGGACTCCCTCCGCGGTCGCTCGGAGAACTATTTACGCCGAGCCCCCCCCCCCCCCCTCCATCCTTCCCCTCTTCGAGAGGAGGAGAAGGGGGTGACGGCGATAAATCTGTTAAATTAAAAACAAGTGACGCTAGGCCCTCGTAATGGGAATAATTACGCCCGGAAAATTATGACGAGCTCCTTATCTGCGATCCAATTACGGTAGAGGGCACAGGCGTGAGGGCTGGGTATCACCTCTTTCCCGCGACCCCTTCCCTCCCCTGCACGTCTCTCGCCCACCCCCCCCTTAGCCAGGGCATTCAACAGGCCACAGTGGGGAGGAGGGGGAAGGAGCACTCAAGAGGTCGGCAGGGTCGCGTCGTCTCCCTCCTCGCAACCGCGGCGTGACCGACACTCCAGTTCGGGCCTCAGCCGCCACGCCACTTCAGAAGATTCGGTGCTCGACGCACTTGAGACGCCCTGGTAAAGTGTCAGAGTAAAGTAGAAGAAGTAGCTCTAAGAGGAGGCGAACGACAACTGAGATCACTTGCACCACTGAGGAGTATTCGAGATGTGGCTTAACCGGAGCTATTACTTCGCTCTGTTTAGGCCACGTCTCGAATACGCCGCGAGCGGTAGGGACCATGCACACAAAGATTGAATTCGCCAAAATAATGAAATACAATGGAAAGCCGCATGCTTCGTTAAAAACTGCTACGAGCGAACAGAAGGTGCTTCACAGCTGATGGAAGGACTAGGTTGGGGGCCGCTAACGACTCGGAGGCTACATGTTTCCTTTCAGATCATAATTAAATCAGATTACTAAATTCAGCTCAGGCAAGTTTCAGAATGACGTGGAGGACAGTATTTTGATCCCGCGCTGTATCACTAGAACTGAGAAAGGCGACGAAGTAATAGAGAAAGAGAGAGACTGTCGAACGTATTTCTTTTTTTCCGCGCACCATTGGTGACAATGATGAAAACAGAACATGACACGTTAGATATTCAGTTTAAATGCGATTCGCCATTTTCCTCTCCCCTTACCTTTTCCCAATTCCGTCCTTTTTACATAGATGTTGTCCTAACACCCCCTGCCAAACGCCCATGCGGCGACTTGCAGGGTGGAATACAGGAATAGAAGTCGGCAAGGGGAGGCGTCGGAGTAAGACTGCCTTCAACGAAACGCGCCAATGGATGCAAAGTTACGTCCCGTAGTGGGAACTTGCCATCCAAATAACTTTCCTTCCCAATATATTTCATTTATTTGAGATTTATGGTGGTGTACCTTACAGAGATATTGCATTCTCTCCTTCCCAATACATATATGTAATTTCATAGTTTTCCGGATTGTATTTATAATGGCACTAAATAAGCTAATAGATTCCTTTCTATATTTTAAAACTTGAACTGATAATAGCAATACCATGGTGCGATCACCGGTTCCCACTACTCCCGGCAACCGTGGTGAATCAATGTTAGGCTCGGCTCGAACTCATGAGTGATCTTCCTATTTGTCCGAGTGCTGTTGACCCTCTCTAATAATGGCCGACAGTAATTTACACATGACTTAAGCTATCGCAGCACGCATGTCGAAGATTCAAATACATACCTACTGCTGCTGTTTCCATGGCCTTTTAGTTTTACGCCCCGCAATTTTCTGCATATACGTGTTGTTCAACCACGTGACAAGAGGTTAGGCGGAAGAAGGTTCTCAAGAGTTTCAATATCACCCTATAACATATAAATTAATTTATTTATTTACCTAATCTCCGCTGGAATCCATTTGCTTTTCTTATTTAATCCTTCAAAATCTCCCCCTAACATAATGTCTTCATAACCAATGTTTCTTGTATTTTTTATTATTTTCTTTATAGCTTCCTTCTTCCCAGCACCATGTACATCATTTCAAGTACTATCGAAAAAAGCAAAAGATAAGAATACATAAATAGAAAGAACAATAAGAAAGTAGAAGCATAAAATTCACATTTAAATGCTTCCAGAAAATATACTCACGGTTGAAAATTAGGGGGAAGTATCCCCAGCGTAAGAGTGTTTGCTACAAATCAGGTAATCACCGCGAAATTTGAAATTTCCTGTACAAAGTATAAGAAATAAGATGAGAGTAAACATGATGTATACTATTTAAATGTAAATGAACGTAATAATTGAGTCAATAAATGATATTGAAAAATAAACGACAAGAGGACATCAAAATAAATGTTTAATTTATTTTGTAAAAGAATTGAGTGAAGTACTATTACACATTTTGTCCCGTGTAGGTATCTATACCTTTTAGTGAACCACGCATAAGTATTTTTTGCGAGCAATCTTGGCACATAAATAAACATGAACTATGCACATACACTTCACACTTATCTCAAGCACCTTACTCATAGAAAAAGTTTTGCCCATATTGACATTTAGTATTTTCCTTTCGTAGTAAGAGTTATTGGTGGTTCAGGTGCCCAACGCACACCAGCCTCAAGGCCGGATTGGAATAACTTAATGTTAAGTAACTTCGGCACGGCAAATTCCTTAATTTTTAATAGGCGTACTTTTTTAGCATTAGAAAATAAGTTATTCACTCTCAAAAAATTTGTTCCAGGATATACGACGCTTGCTATTTATAGCACTGAACTCCATTATCCTCCATTATTTCCTCAGAGAGGAATTAAGAGAAAATGAAGAAATGCTGTTAAATACGAATTTCGCAGGAATGACGCAACGAATATAGGTCTATCAAAATAGCACGGTTAATAACATGAATTTCAACAATTTAATACATTTTATCAGCAAATAAAATATGTAAAGCTTTTAATTTTTTATACATTTCACATTGCCCAGGGCATGGGTGTTTGTCAAGTTCTGGTGGTTCGGCCCCTGAGAAACCTGAAGACAAGCCAATGGCTTATCGGGATCGCAGGGGCATACGGACCGCCAGAATCGTCGGAGAAAAAAATATATCTAAATACATCCATCCTATTGTATGGCCTCAAGTGTTCCACAAAACATTTTTAAGTATCCCGAAATAAAAGTAGCTATATACAACTACTCTTAATACTTTAATTAGGATTGAATTATCTCGATAGCACAAAAAGAATGTTCGAAAGAGTATTCACGAATCATACTTTTCATTGCTTCAATACCTTCATCATGAAAGCCACATTCAACAAAGTCATATTATCCTAAACCTAATTTGTGCTACCTTTTACTTCCCAAAGATTCGAAGTTCTCCTGACACACAATTACCCTCCACAAGACTCCTTGTATCCATCATCTTTAAACTTCACTTAAAAACTTTCACCTCATCAACACTCTCGTTTTAAGCATTAAGTCTAACTGCCTTTTTATCTCACCTCCTATCTCTACAATGTCCACATTACCAGCACATGGTAAAAAGCATTTCTTCTGGAATGAAATGAGTGAATGAACTAATTATAATTATGCCAATATGAAACCTGAGAGAAACATACATTTAACCAGATTTCGGTATTCTAAGAGTAATGAGAAAAATGATGGAGAAATGCACTGAATATAGGCATCGAGTTTCTAGTACATTGTGGTGGATCTTTTCATAAAATGGAATCCCTTGAGCTGTCAAAAGTTGAGCATGCAATCGGTAACAGTAGGTGGGCTGTAATTACTACATATTACCACATATCCTACACTAATATCAAGTGGACTCGAGCATTCTTTACATTCTTATTACTGAATATATAGTTTCAGCAAGCCGCTGCACTCATAAATAAGAATAAAATTATGCATGATTTTGAATAGTATTTAACAAAAAATATAAAAATAATACCTATTTATTTTCATTATTAGTAAAAGAAACCTTAAACTAACTCTTGGGGGAGTTACAAGAAAATTAATAACTCTTAGTAAATACCGTGTCAGTGTAATAGGCCCTATGTACAATAATTCAGCTTTCGTATAAATCAAGAAAATTTGGTTCCATTTGCGCTAAAGTTTTGGGTCTACTACCAAACATTATTCACTTAAATAAAAAAAAAGAGAAAGGAGATCCTAGCAAAGGCTTTTGAAATGTTTCACTATTTCCGGAATGATGAATAGTAAATGAAGATGCCAATAGTGCAGCTCATTCATAAATGATTTATTAATCACTTTAAGTGTTTTATGGGTCAGCAGTCAAAAAGAGTCAACTGGATCAGAATTAAAATTATCGAGCTGGTTGATCAAAAGTCACCATCAAGTGATGAATATATTTGCTGGATGGCTGGTTTGCGACTCAAATATAAAAACCGAAGAATAATTATAAATTAAAATAAATCAACTCCGAACAGACTTATTATGCTATCAAGGTTAATTGCAGAACTAGATAATAGATAAAACGTCCGATAAACAAAATCCAAGATAAGACTGAAGTAGCAAGACTACCAAACAAAATATGAACTACAGTAATATGCTAACTATACCTAAGACAGCTGTATTATCATGAATAATTTAAATCTTACCACACGATGGTTTCCTCATCCAACTCCCTCCATCAAGTGATGAAGAAATTAACAAATGTAAATTAGAGGTAAATGAAACATTCCTTAACTGAAATGAAATAATGCACAGCTTTTTAGCTTTAAGATTTTTGATTTGATATGGTTTTATTTTAGATACAATAATTAATTCAGACAATCATTTTGGTGACTTGTGGGCTCTTCATTTACAGCCTAGTGACTCATTTTTACAATGTAATCACTGGTGAATAGCCTTGAGTTTCATGAAACAGCCAATAATAAGGTAATTAAACTGGCGACAGCCACCGATGAGACAAACATTCACACAATCGAATCAGTCGAGCACAATTAACTAGGAACATATTTCATTGTTTTTCAGTACGATCGGTTGTGCCTAATCGTATCGTAAACCAGTGTAAAGCCCATTTAGCCAGAATTATACGCATTTCAGGCTCGTAAATAAATTTAACGAGGGCCCTCAAGTTTACTGAAGGGTTTGCCCCCTTAGTTTATACATACAATTTCAAACTTGAGCACTGACGTAGTTAAATTCCATGCACATTTGTCCCGTTCATTTAAAACTGGATATTTTTACTTGCACAAATTCAGTGTGCAGCAATAGCGACACATTTATAGCTTTATATAACCAACGCTATTTACATATTTATTATACTATAGCACTCAGCGTATGTTTTTCTTCAACTAACCGAAGTGCTGATAGCGCATATTTACATAAAAATCCAGGAGGAGAAGTGGAGCTGGTTCTGGAAATGCTTCTACGATAGTTCTTTTTTGAATTATAATAAATCACTTGGTGTGTGCAAGAAAACATGCCGGTCGATCTCTTGCGCGAGTTCTCACGAATACATTTTACGTATGTACATTTAAATTATCTCCGCAACACATCGGCAATTAGGGGAGCGGAGGACGAAGATATGGGTTTTTATAATATATATACAAACACAGAACGTTATTCACAAATCAGTCTTCGCTTTTTTGTTTTGGTCGATGTGACTCTCATAAGCGAGTACTCCGCCCAGAGATTCACATCCAGACGTCCTTCGACGCCCTCCAATCTTCTTTGGCGTCTTCAGTTATTCGGAGGGCAGGCAAGAGTGTCTTCCCTTCTTTCAGTGGTGCATGGACCCGGTGATGGAGGCCGCGGAGAGGGGATGGTGAGGGTGCAGTGGGTGCGGCGGCCCTCCGCCGTACATCCCACCTCCTCCGAGGGGTGACCGTACCATCTGCGGGGGACCACCATTATGCGGCCGGCCACCGCCGACCCCTCCGCCGCTCCCCGCCGCTGCAGCCGCCGCTGCCGCTGCGACGGCCGCCGAGAAGAAGGCCATGCTTCCGTGGTGGTGCGGGGGCGGCGGGGGCGGAGGCGGGAACAGCCCGACGAAGGACGGGGGCAGGAGGGGCCTGGCCGTCAGCCTCAGCTTCTCCAGCTCCGCCTCCTGGAGCCTCTTCGCCTTCGCCCTGCGGTTCTGGAACCATATCTTGACCTGCGTCTCAGTCAGGTGAAGCGACGAAGAGAACTCGGCCCTCTCGGCTATCGAAAGGTATTGCTTCTCGCGGAACTTCTTCTCCAAAGACAAGAGCTGCTGCGTCGTGAACGGGGTGCGGGGCTTTCGGTTCGGCTTGTGCTTCCTCAGGGTGCACCTCACAACTTGCTGATTCGGGGGCCCGTTGCCCCCCGCACCGGCGGTTCCCCCGAGTATCAGCCTGGGTAACGACGGCCCGAGCCCTCCCATGGCAGCCACGGTGTGAGGTCCTATGTGGTCGGGCTCTGAAAGAGAGATATATGTGGTGAGAAACAATTCTTTCAGCATTAAGCTAAATTTCACTAACATTTGGGCGTATGTCATTATTATAGCATAGACAATTTTTAATAGGCTATTAAAACTAAGGTGAAAGTCAAATGTGCAAAAACTATCCATAAAATCATGAAAAGGCGTTCTTTTCCGGAAGAATAAAAAAATATAATAGTCACCAGACTTTGTGGTGGTTTCCCTTCTTTAATTGATTAAGCCATAAATACAACCGCGAAAATATACAGATTTGACGTTAGAATTCGCGCATAGAATTATTAATTGCATGCGTTTTAAAGATTAAACCTTGGCAACCAATTCAAAAGAAGATCAAAAGGCATTGCTTCAATTATTACTCAAAACACACGAACGTATAAGAAGACTCTGCACAAAATGTTGCTCATGGTAACTTTTATTGTTACAATGCATAATAGATCTCTTTAACTTTAGTCAAAGGAAAGTGCTCATTGCTTTTATCAGAATTTTATACGCAGCACTTAGGCCGAAGAAATTGAATTCGCAAGCAGCTATGCTTCGTTTGATCTGGAAGTAATGGAGGGAGTGTTTCCGCAGTAACAAAATGTCATACGTCGCTACGTCATCACAAAAATCATAATAAACCTACTTACCAATAAAAATCCACTTCAAAAGCAAGGCGTTCAATGAAGATATAAATACTTCACTATTTTAAAATCCCTAATTTTTTTGGAGAATGCTGGGGATCAATAACAAACCTTTTTCCTGTCTAGTTTTGGCTTCAGAATTAATATGAAGCATTCTGACATCGGTGTCTTCAGAAATATTTTACCAACAGAAAATTATCGATAGCGTGAAATATACCTCAGGGATACCTATGCTATTTTCTATTTAATAGCAATGAGTAAGACTCAATTTAATTTATGGCTATCTAGGCGTATAAAATTGCCGTGTTTTAATCGTGTTTTTAAGTATAGAAGTGGGAGTTGTGGATACTACGCCCCAATTACGGAAGGAGCTAGATAATTAGCTTAGTAATTAAGTGCGTATAGAACTTATTTATCAGGACATCATTTGAATAAGCAACCTACCAATCGGCATTTCATGATTTCAGGCCGAGCAATTTAAACCATTGGTAGGGAATTCTCTAACGCTCTCTCGGTACAACTAACCGGTCTTAAGCAATACACAACTTCAGATGAAAGCCTTAAATTTATCTCTTCCCTTCATATATCTACATGACACACTATTAAATACATTACTCCCTAAATAAGCTCTACTAACTTAAGCAAAGTTAGAAGTCCTGGAGACAAGTGGTTGAAGCATAACTTTAAATTGAGTCACAAGTTTTAGTTAAAACATCCAAGGAAAAATGATGTAAAATCTAAGTGAGCCATATCCATAAATTTTTCAGTGGAAAATACTTTCAGAAGTGTCCCCGCGAAGTTTTCTAAATGGCATGAGCATTTATCTGGTGATATCAAGAAAATATCTGCTACAGACACACTCAAACTCTGAATGACTTCATCAGCATATCATTATGAATATGTTGATAGCAACATGAAGGTGCTTTTTTCTTACAGTAGCTGGTCAACAACTGAAATTTTTGAACGCAGCGGTAGGAAGTTAGCTCAACTGTAGAAGTTATCAATCATTTAGTTTGCTAAACAAATACCTTCTTCAGAGGTACATGTCATCAGCTAAAATTCATTGATATTGGAAGCATGTTAATAAATTAATCAAAGATGCTTCAAGCGTGAAATGCACAAATTTTCTACATTTACACATTCCTTTTGGTCTACAATGAGGGTACACAATTATTTGCCTGCATAATGCAGAATAATAAAACAGATGTCCCGATGAAAAGAGGGGCATAAGTAGGCAACCCTAAGCAGACTAATTTCGTGGTATATATAGATCGATACGTAAGATCTAATTATTGCTCTGGGGTTGCTGAGATGGCTGAATTACAGCCAGTCACGTCATCTCCCTCCGTCTCCCCATTCGGACAGGAGCTGATTCTGTCTGTGAAGCCACAAGTTCCAGGAAACCACCAAGACCGGGAGAGGAGGGCGTTTGCTTAATTGGCTGCCGACTTTGACGATCAAAACTTCAGAGAGGAAGGGAGATTGACGCCAATTAAGGCCAACAAACGCAGCAAAACGCGGGAGATTTTCCTTCTGAGGATTAAGCTGATAGGGATGGTGCGGTGCGGGGGAATAGATAGTAATCTTGCGATGTATGCGAGGAAGAAAACCCACCCATGGGAAATGATTGGAGCTGACGTGTTTTGGGGAAACAAATGTCTTGCTCATGTCTTGCTCCTCTTATCAGGTCACGACCGAACACCCGGTCGCCTATCTATCGTCGATAGGCCATTGTGAAAAACACGACCATCCATCTTTGGGCTTGGGTTTAGACACCGCCCCGTCTATTATGTATGGAGCGATAATATATCGAGTCAAGATGCACACCTATATGCTACGTCGCTTATGGTTATAAACTGCAAAACATTTATCTGTCGAATAATATTTATGGCAAAACGTAGAAGTACATAACGACGTGAACAAAAGTACGGACTTATCAATAAAAAATAACCATGCCCTTTTCTAACTGATGGCTACAATATTGCGAGAAAGGCCCATACGCGAAAGGAAACGTCTGACATCGCTTTTAACGAAGGTGGGAATGCAATTATGAGCTGAGTAATTTCCTACGTTCTCTCCTGACCTTTCAAGTAACCTAATCAAGCCATCAGCAAAGATGATAAAACACCATTCAAGTGGGCGCCTTCAAATGGAGGATTCCGTAGGCACGACGAATCCATTTTTTGGAACAATGGTGAAAGGGTTTCTACAGAAAACTAGATCACGCTATTGTTTTTCTCGGTAATAATTCAATTAATAAATTGATAAATCTCTGAAAAATGACTCTGACTCATGAACTACTCGAAAATTGACAGTAGCCGATATATTTAAAATATTTTTAATTTACTTGGGGATCTCTAGCATAATACGATTTGCTAGATCGATAGCAACATATCAAAATAGTGTGGTACATTCAAGAAATCCTCTAATTTCTCATTCATGTGAAGTAACCTCGCGGTTTAAAAAAAGCAACACTATGAGTAAATAAGCAAAGGAACGTGAGAATGTAGAGGTACTTTCAGACACTAAAACACATCCAAAATGAAAAACCCAAAAACAGTGCTCCGGAAGCATCAAGCCATTATACTTCCACTTCGTCTATCTGACACTATGAAGTTATCTATGGGTAAAATTTACCATTAGAAAACAGTATCCCATTGACATTATGGATCTGAGAGAAAAACTTGATAGAAAATTATAATTTGCCGAAAATGTTATTATTCCCAGGAAATAACATGATATTTAACGTCACACTTCTGATGTCTGCATCTCTGATTACGAGTTACATTCCTGCTAGCATAGGTTACGAGCAAGTAAAAAGCGCTTCATGACGTATGCGATAAATGATCCCGACAGTAAAATATAAATGTTTTACTTCCGCGACCTACCAAGCGATAGTTTTTAGTGCAGAAATATTGGACTGCGTTAATTCGATAACGGATAATTAAGGAAATGGAACTGGAAAATCAATATTAATTGGAAGCAAAGGACACTAAAACTTGATAGAAAATTATAATTTGCCGAAAATGTTATTATTCCCAGGAAATAACATGATACAGTTGTATTTTTTAGCTCCTATTTTTATGCATCGGCGCTTGGTGCTAAATTTTTTACACAGATTGTATTAGCATGCATTAAACCTAAAAATAAGCACGATTGTAAAAATAAGCCAACGCCAGTCGAGACTTATGATGCATTACAACTAATGCAATAAATCCTAATGAAACGGCATTTACGAACCAGATAAAAAATATAGCTTTAAATATTAACAATTTTTTCCTCGTTGTGTACAATTTATAGGCCCATGCTTAGATTTAACATAAGACGTTCTAACTTCCATTCCCGGATGTCAGCGTTGTTGTAATCATTGAAAGATAGACGCCTTTGTAAGTACAAAATGTCCACCCTCTTTTAATCTACATGGTATTGCTTATCCCAGAAAACAAAGTGAATAGAAAACTATAAATGTAAACAGTTAAAATACAGCTAAAATTATAAAAATTAATAGGTATCTGACTGGATTCTTGACGGTCAATATTTCGTTTCGATACAACTACTTGCTGTACGCAATGAATACTATAGTTTTTACTATCTATAGTTAAAGTTTTCCCTAATTGCAATAATTAAGTCCCCCCGCGAACCAGTACAGTAAGAAAATCGTAACACTCCAGAAGTCATTCTTAAGAGAAGGCGAAAATTTCCGAAGAACATCCGCCATAAAAAATGGTGTAACATATTGGAACCCCAGCCATGTTAAATATTTCGACGTTAAATATTTTTTGCAACCACAAAACGAAGCAACCACGAATGTGCAGTGAGTACTATTTTTAGACTACGCACTGTTACAGGTGTGAGGTAACAACAATTACACTACGGCAACCACGGCCTGAGCGCGTGATCAAACTGAAACCAAACAATAGGCGATAGCAGCAAAGCACTAAATTGTTTAAATTTAAGAACACCTGCACACGCGACCACGACCTGAGCGCGTGATCAAACTGAAACCAAACAATAGCCGATAGCCGCGAAAACACTATTGTTTAAAGTTATGAACACCTGCACACGAAGGGAAACGAGGGGAAATTCCTTCGAGGACATTCGAATAGAAGGAGGGAGAAAATGAATATATATACAGGCGAGTTACTCTATAGCCACTCGCTGCGGTGAAATTACGTCATAGAGACCATAGAAAACTGAAGAAGTATTTATAAAGTAGTGGTTTCCGGTACGAGGGAAGTATTAGCCGTACTGTAAAAGGAAGTAAGCTGAGGTCAGCTGGAAAATACCCGAGACATAAACAGGGAGCAGTCAACCTTGCGGCCGAGTACCTGTAGCGAGACAGCGGTGGACGTTAACTGCGTGATTTCCTTAGCCAGTCGAGGGATCAGCGCAAAGCATGTGTGTCATGACGACATCCATGAAAGAAGTCACTATACATTTATGTATGTAATCATAATTAATTGGTAAAGGGTATTTATTTGTGCAAGTGAATACAGTTGTGTGCAAAAAGTGAAGTGAATATCTAGCGCCGTGAAGGCAAATAGAAATTCCCAAAGGGAATTATCGCTGTGACCCAAAGGGCGAAGAAACCAATGTGATACACTGACAAAGGTAACAAATACACCTGATATTGTGATTCATGTATAATATGTATTTATTGAGTGACGTGTTGTGTTTTAAATAAGTTAGTACGGGCAAATATCTGACCTTTGATGTGGAGGGAAATACAACTGTGAACAAATTGAGTTCATAAGTTATAAAGAAAGGAAAAATTGTTATTTATTTATTGGTAGAATAGAAAAATTATCGTTATGATATGTTTTTGCCAAATGTTACAATGGAGATACTTGAGCGTTATTTTTTTAATTATCTCAACGAACCCTATGGTGTACGCCAACACAAGAAATGGACTTGATTTACAAAATGTACGTACTTATTACCGGGGATACTGAGGGTGTGAGTTTATGGAATAACGATTTCTTAAGCAATCTGGACGCCAAGGTTCGGTAAAAAAATCGGGCGAAGTAGGAGTGCTCGAGCAAGAGTTTCCGTTACTTCCAAAGGCGGAAAGGAGAATTCACGGAAAGGGTTTATCAAAGAGGACGCAATGGTGTGCGCCGTGGTGCCGGGAACCGTAATATTTATAATAATTATTCACTTCCCACACCGGTGAAAATGTTCTG
This sequence comes from Pyrrhosoma nymphula, assembly GCA_963573305.1. Classification (NCBI taxonomy): domain Eukaryota; kingdom Metazoa; phylum Arthropoda; class Insecta; order Odonata; family Coenagrionidae; genus Pyrrhosoma; species Pyrrhosoma nymphula. The sequence goes on from OY754328.1 coordinate 127,598,734, forward strand.
CTACGCCCGATTCCCATTTTTCCTAATGTGAAATAACATGGCCTTAATTATTTCCACAAACGCCATCATCATTATCAAAATAACATAGTGGCTACAAACACAAGTAAAAGCGTAAAGGCTGACACGAGTTCCAAACGCCACAAGGATACATCACAATAGCATACTAAAGCTACGTAGCCGACGAAAGAATGAAATGTTTGCACTGAATCTAATAATCTTTCCGAATGAAAATTCAACGGGCTTAGCAGCTGCCAAAGTTGGAGTAATTACTGCCAGGGAATAGCTGAACTTTCATACTTACATGTACAGTAGCTTTCGACATAAAAAGTTAACAATTTCAACTTGAACATCATGAATTAGAAGAAGGTAGAGACGCCATCACGACGGGCGCAGCGCCCAATTTTTTAACATCGGTCCTTCTCGAGCTGAGCGTCATCGTTTTGGTGCCATAACGAACATAAGATGACATACGATGAAATATTGATCCAGTTGACGCTTATTACGATGAGTACCGACATGTCACGCGAACTGCTTGGGAGAACATTACCCCCCCCCCATCACCCCCAACCCTCTAAAGAACGAAATGCGACCAAACTGGTCGGTCGTTCCGCTGGCGCCGCGTCCGCTTCTGTACGAGAGAGCGCTGTTTGCGGATTCCCTGGAAATTCCTGCGGCGGCGGCGGGAGGAGTCGGCCCGGGATGCGGGGACGACCCCTCTCGTTAAAAAGGCCACCGCCGGCGTAGTCGCTATAATACCGGGCCCCAGGGACGACCGACGACGGCCGCTCTCCCGTCCCAGCCCGGGACGCTAACAAACTGCCTGCTGTCCGCGCCATCTCCAAACAAAGTATCGCAAAGGGATCGTTTGGCCTTAGGAGAGACCTTATTGTATCGAGGTTGGGTCGGTCGGACTCCTTCCCTACCAGGCCTTCCTCCACCTTTCGGTTGGCTGCAATGAGCATGCATGTGAATAAGGGGGAGCTGGGGGGGGGGGGAGGGGGCTCTTGAGACCATGGTGGGTGGCTGGGAGGGTGATATGCCGGATAGGAATCCACGAGATACGAGGGGGCAAGGGAAGGAGGAGGTGCCGTGTGGGGCCTTTGCCTCTCGCGGACAGTGACAGCGGGCCCCCCCTGGTGGATGGCAGTGGGCAGTGCCCCGCTCGCTGTACGTGTTCGCGCGTTGGGACTGAGAGGGAGGTTGTTGGGGGAAGTGTATGGGCGGTAACCTGGGATGATTGGGTGGGAACGGGGGGAGGTTGTAAAAAGGGAGGCACGGGAGGAGAGGAGGTTGCTGCCGTTGCTGCACCGGCGAAGAGCGAACGAACATATTCGCAGAAATCATGGATTGTGGTCCGGGTAACCAATCCGATCACAAACCGGGCGAACGATTAATTTGGAACTTAACGGGGACGCGCCATCACGAGAGCCGTTCTTTCCCCGTGCCACTTTTACGGTGGCCTATTATGAATATTTTATTTTGGCAGGATCGGCGAGTGCGCATTGAGTGGTGGTGTTTAAAGCGACTTGATGGATTGTTTAACGGTTTCGAATAAAGCTGCTGCTTAATCCCGCTACATTGGCAATTCGTGCGGAAGGATATTATGATTTATAAACTCCATAACCGAAGTCGAAATAATTTCAGGTGCCCTGAGGGAATCAAAATACATATATATGCAGGGGCAGGGCATTTTTACACTCAATAAATCGGGCCAAAATTAAATTATACTTGTGTTGAAATAGGTTTTGATGCGAATTGGGTATTTAAAATTCATCTATGTAGTTACAATCCTTAATTTAGTTAAAATCCGCGGAGTGCGAGGTGGCCCAAGAAAAAGAACTGGCCCCCCTACCCTGAATGTGTGAAATTCACACGCCTGTGGCTTAGTACGGGGTGAGCTCTACTCTCCTCTATCAAATACCAACCTTCGAGTTGAATCACTGAGTGAGTGAGTTATTCTATATTATATCACATCGTTTACGTACATATATCGAAAAAGGAAATGCAAACATTAACTCCAATAGTTTCAAGGATCATATTTGGAGTAATAAATACTCAATGAATACTGTAATTGCTTTCGAAAAAGCACATTTTAATGGTCACAAATGCAATCAAGCAAAGTCTCTGGTCTAAGCCAATAGGGAAGTTTAACCACTAAGAAACTAATATTAAAATAACATCAGGTATGTACGTCATTTGAAGTATCAAATTAATTTACCACTATCGATAGTACGTAAAAACTGATAAACTAAGCATTTCCATTGTGTAGGTTGGCCTCATTCCCAAATTTCTGCAGGTACTGACCATCATTGCTTGATCACATGCACAATGAAAATTACGAACTTAAATAGAAATAGCTCAAGGCTGCATAGTTAACACATAGGATATCGGTAAGCCTATTTCTTGGAAAATGTACGAAGTTTGATTTTTTTAAACAAGCGAATTGCAGATAAAATTCAAACAGGTATAAGGGGGCTGTACTTTGATTTTAACGCCAGTGAGGACCTATTTTCTCCAGATGGAAACTGGTGTCCCTTAAATCCTTATCTCATCTCCAGCAAAGCAGTATGCATTTTGCGCAGAATGGGTAATTATGAAGAGGCCAGCCGTATAATGAAGCATATCTCGAATCGAGAAGAGAAAAAAACTCAGGAACTTCTACGCCTGTAGTCTTGGACATTCAGCTGCTAATTTCCCTTAACTCTGCGGCCATCTCTTGACAATGGGGGAACCCAAGAGAGAAAAAACACTGACCCCCGACCGGGTCACTTCGCGCGAATCCGTGAGAGAACGCCATTACGCCTTGCGTGCGTTGTTCTCGAGTGTGATACAGACGCACGCACGAGTCACCGAAAGTCTATAGGATTACACACTCGAGCCTAATTCTCCCAGATTCTTTGAAACATGCGCGACGAAGTATTTGGAACGACGAAGCCTTGGCAATACATGGAGTGACTTATTTTTTCAGGATTTTTAAACTGGTTATTATAGTAAAAAAGGAAAAGCTAGCCATGATATCTGCATGCTACCAGAAAGGGTTTCGTCGCTTAAGGTTGATGAAAACAGTTCCGATGTCAACTACTAAGTAGTAGCGTAAATACTGGGTACGTGGAAATGATATCTGGATCACATTGCTCCCAAATACTCCTAGAAAGTTTCCTTCCTCAAGAACAACCTTTCAAGATCGCTGTTCGGTAATAAAACGCGATGTTTTGAGATAGTGAAAAGTTTCATGGCTTTAACATAAATCAAATAATTGCTAAGATGTCATTGTTTGATGCTCAAGGTGAAGATAACATTTTAAAAGTTTGTCTTCATTCTGAGCACAATAAGTTAATTCAGCAACAGCAACCGTGTCAACAAAAATAATTGCCGTAAGAAGATGAAACACATGGTTAGCAACAATCGACATAGAAGCACCACAGCCACTATCGATGTTGTTTTACATTATCCTTTCCAAGAATGAACTGCTCCGAATTGCTGTGTAGCTATTCCTACCTTGGAATGAATTTCGAAGTTTTCTCTTTCGACGAAAAGTAAAGTTTCATTGATAAAATTGCGCTGATAGAACGAGGAAACGTCAATTCCCTTAACACTAAACGAATAAAGCTATCCAAGAGGCGATCAAGAGGAGAATGGTAAAATATTCGCTATGACGAGACAATACCACGAGAGAGGTGCTACACTTTACTTAAAAAGGCGTAGATTAACTACAGTTAGGAGAGTGTTCACTTGCAAATTCACCTGCCAAGGCAAGGGTAGATGAGTTAGATCATACTTTTATGTCAACATTCACATTAAAATTAATTGAACTCCGTAACACTTTTGGCGATTTTCAAGTCTCAAGCATATATAAACAATCAATTTTTCCTTCGTTCTCGTTTTGATTTACGATAATCATGTTTTTCACCTTGATATATAGTATTTAAATTTTGCTAATTTTTGAAGAGAATGGGTATATGACGCTGGGTACATAAAAAACGAAGCTTCATGATTCAAAAAAAGAAAAGGTTGAAATGATGGCAATTCCCCAGCGTTTGAGATGCAATAAATAACCACGTCATGGCAATCAGGTCGCTTCTTCGTGACGATTCAGCAAACCGGAGACACTTCAACGTGGCTCGTGCGCAGCAAAACATTTCCTTGACAGTGAAACCCGAGGCCAACATCGAGTGGACGCTCCCCTGAGGGCGGCACATGCATACATTCGTTTGACTTTAGAGCTACGAGGGGGACAGGGAAAATAGCTAAAGGGAGAGATACTTAGATAAACAAAGAAGGAAGAGGAGGGGACTCAAAAGGAGAAACGCTGCTTATCCACTTGGGGAATCAAAACTCTCTCCACGGAGTGGGAAGAAATAGGGAAACGGGGAGTGTAGTACTAGGATGGAACGTCAGGATAGATGGGGCCATACACAAAGACACAGGGGAGACCGGCGAGCGAAAAGGGACTGGTCAAGGGAGTCAAGGGGCGAGGGGAGACATTAGAGCATTGGCCGAGGATAAGGAGGTGGGGGGGGAGATGCTCGGTGGGCTCTGGCGGAGAAAAGAGCGGCGAATGGAGTTAACCGTGGAGGAGAAAGCAAACGCTTGTAAGGAGGTTTGAGTCAGTATAGGGCGGACGGGATCGGGTGGGCTCGGTTAAAGTAATGGCTTTCTATACGAAGCACTGGATTCGAGTCCCGGAAGTGGTGGAGATTTTCCGATAAAATCCTGATGGTTACCTCTGTGCCAAGTGGAAAGCACCTCATGTGTAGTACTCCGTCCGTCATAATAATAATAAAGAATTTATTCCTCGACAACAAATAATTACATCAGCAATGACACCTAAGATAGGTTAGCTGTGGACCCAAAGGGCCTTTTGGCAAGACTTATCTAATGCCTAAACAGGATTTCTCTCCAACCTTTGAAAGAGAGAAAACCAGCCGTCTTCAATTAATCACCCAAATTGCTAATTAATTCCTCAAATAATCATCACCTAACCAAGCAATCCTTATTATTACTAAGAGCTCGGTCGCCGTCACGAATAACCAGCCAACCAAAAAGAGAATTGAGCAGGAGAAGGCCGGGAAAATTTTCCGAGAGCCTCCCTGCACCCTTATTGTGTGTCGAAAAAAAATGAGGCGAGGAAAAGGGATTGGGGAGACCGGAGAGATTAAACGAAGCAGGAGGAGACGAGAAAGAATGGGGAACCATCTTCCTTCCTCTCCTCAAAGGAGCCACGGGGGCGGGATGAGAAGCGGGTGGGTGGGTACACGACTCAGCCAAACCAACAAACACGTAAGCTGGAGAAGTGGAAGCGGGGAATACATCTTCCTTCCTTATCCCACTTTGAGCTCTCATCCCTTCCCATCTCATTTCCCACACAACCGCACTCCCTCCTAGTCCCCCTTTCCTCCTCCAATCTCCCTCTTTCCTTCCCTCCCGACAATAAACGGGGGAATGTCTGAACCCGTGCCAGGAGCATTCCTGCCATTGTTAACTAACCTTCCGCTGCTCTTCATGCCTCACTCCCTACCAAAACCCTCACCGCCTAATGCCACATTGTCTCCCTTACTTTCTCTCATTCCTGCCCAGAACTCTTCTATTTTTTGTAATTTTTTTACTCATTCACGAAACTAAGAAAGGGCGGAGACAAAACAGTACCTACATTTTTTTTCTAGTCCTCATGGATGTCCCATCATATAATGGGGTTAATGGATTATTATTTCACTTTCTTACTATAATTGGAGTACATATAATTATCAGGAAGTGCAAAATTAATGCAATATTTCCTAACTATATTTTCAAAAAATTAAACTTGAAATTCCCTGTGATTTAGGGAGGTGTCGGGTGAAACATACGATAAAAATATTTTGGCCCTATTCATGTTTAATTTTTGGAATAACTTGTGTAAGACGCAAATTTTCAAGGGATTTACGTAATGATAAAGGCATCAATTTTTCTCAATTTTTGAATAATTATCGATTTACCCCTGTCACTTGAGGTAAAACACACTAGTTCAGTCGCAATGATGCTTCGATCAGCTTTTCAGGCTGGGATAAATGATCACTCAGAAATAAAATCGGAAAACAATCGCCATTTTCTGCGACTGATATTTTACCTACTTTCTAATAGCTCGGGCAAGATTCTAGCTAAAGCGGCAATTTTAAACGGTATGAAAGAAAATAGGTAACATTTCTTATTCGTTTTGACCGACGCAATCGCGAGTGAACCTCCTTAAAGATATTTAAAATAACAACCGTATTCATTTCTCTCCCAAGAGCCAACTCATATCTTCCAAACTCCCAAACCTTCTCAGAAACTCCCCGCCTCCCTACCTCGTTACCCGAGCCGCGGCTACTAGGAAACTAAAAGGGGTGTGCGGACGTTTTTATCCCCGGGCCCGCTAGTTTTCCCCTAAGGCCGGGCGTGAAATATGCCAATCTGGTTAGAGTTTCACATAAAAGTCCCCCCTTTTGTCTGGGGAGGCGTAATGGAGGGATGAGTAGCACAGACTTCTCTTGGTTTCTCTTTTTTGTTCTCTACTCTTTAGCGCGAGAGAGTGATTCTTCCTCTAACCCCCCTCCCATTGTACTCACTCTCTTTAGCGTTTACGCCGGCGAAAACAAATGGCTATAAACGTCCCCTCGCCGGTCGTGGCGGCCAGCTGAATATCGGCGCGACTACAGGGAGCGGAATATGCGCGACTACAGGGAGCGGAGCGGAGCTGTGGTGAAACAAGCCCATTATAATCGAAAAACAAAGAAAACTTTAACGCTCGCTTCCGACCAATAGCGGACCGGTCTCGTCTCTTTGGCCACGCCCCACCCAGTCTACGAGTCGCCCTTTTGCATCCGAAGTCACATATGCCCACAAAGGACGAGAGGAAAAAAAATCTGACCGAAAATTTTCCGATCGAAATCGATTTCTTTGTTTCCTTCTCCGATCCGATTAAAAAGCTCTGTTTATTGTACGCGTATGAATCAATCGCGCACGGTCGTCGTCCACAAAAAGAGCTCTAATTCTCCAGCTCGCTGTGGAGTCCGTGCAGTTTTTTGGTGGCCGCGCAACATACAGGATTGCTAATAAAACATTTTACTGATAGAATTTAATCCCATGGAGAGTTGCGGCCTTCCAAAAGAGGGAAGTCGCGTATGGTCATGAATTAAGAGGGTACCCGTTCGGGGTTTTGATGCATTAAAGGGCTTCCGATCTGTTTTGAAAGAATACGCGAAATCCGATGCCGGTGGAGCAAATAAATGTGACTACTGAGGGAAAAGCTGACGGTGAATTAATTACCAACTTTGGAATCAGTAACTTTATTGGATTTGGCCATAAATGGTATCCTTGTAGATAGGTATTTTAAAACTGAAGGATTTATATCATCATAGAGATATTCAAATTTGATTAAAATAATGAGTATTTAAGGGTAATGTAGGCTTCCTAATCATTACCACTTTTGAAGTATTCAATTTGGCGAACGTTTACGATATTATAATGCATTCTATAGTATCGCACTGAGTTCTATTTACAAGCAAACAGGGATAGAAAACAATCTGATAAGGACCGGCAGCGATAAGCAATAAGGCTGCTCTTGCAATTGTAAATTGATTCTCCGTCATCCAGCCGGAGGTAGACATCAATTCATTAAAATGTAAACATTAAACTTAAATTAAAATACGATGCAGTATATTAATTCAAGATTATGCTTTTTGCAACTAATTGTAAGGACCAAGGGAACCAACTCACGTCGGAAAAGTTATGGTAATGCAGCAGTAACCGTAAATATGAAAATATTTTGATTAGCTGAATTTATATTCTATAGAACGTCAATTTCACTGGCGTGGAAAATATTCTTTGAGAGAGTTTCCCTCGAATCAGAATAACCTTTTTTGTATGAAATGAATTATTCTTTTTGCAAAAAACCCACAATACTCATAAATGAGTCTCGTATAAGAAACGACACTATCCCTGAAATCATTTCTCACAGATCTTCTTTGAACCCGATTAGCAACAAAAAATGGCGTACGTAGTTATATTTGAGTGGGAAACTTGGATAATTTGCATGTTTTAGAGTAAGTATAATAAGAGCAAATAGGAGCAACGAATATGGAAAATAACACATGGACTCCCAAGTTACGCCACCGAAAGGGATAAATATGAATTAAGTAGCAATTCCCTCACGCCTAGGTACCAAATGACATATCAAATACAACATACCATGCTTTTAATTGTCCCTCGAAGTACTTTAATTCAATAATTCTGATTCAGCCTCCTTCGAGAATCTAACATTGTCCACCCATGGAGTAAGTGAAGTCATAGGTTGTGCCCATCATTTCTCCGAGACTGCGGGTTTTATAAATCACGTATTTTGTATATGTCCTTGCTTACAAACTAATAGTAGAAATGCAGTGTTTCTTAATTTCGTCCATTAGCAGGCTTTTATTCATAGTTGTGTTCAAAATTATCAATTTCCTGCGTCCATACGGATAGGCGTAATTTCGGTTTCACTCCAAGATTTTTGTGGCGTATGAGGTTTTTCCGCCGCTCTCTCACTTCATGATTAAGTTCGAAACTATGGAAAATGGCAGTTTTCGTCGGCAATTCTACTTTTAAGAGTCGGCACGTAAACATCAATCGACAGGCACCGATTTTCATAATGTATAACTTTTCTCATTACATGCTTGAACTGATTAATGCTAAATCAAGCTTCTTCCAAACAAAAACTGGTAAATTAAATTGTAACTTGAGGCTGTACCTTTAAGGAAAATTTCAAAGAAATCCTTGGGAAGGAATTTTTTTTCTTTAGACAAGGTTTTTCGGAATCTTAAGAAGCCTAACTAATTAATGCACGGCTGAAGTCATCTGCTATGAACACAAAAATAAATCCGCTCATAAATTATTCAAAACACTCACTCAAGGAACACAACACCATGACTAAACTTGGATGATATTTATAAAATGCGGAAAAATAAATTCGAAACTGCTTTTGTTCCAAGACACACATTGCCTTGCATTTCATCTACAGGAGGAGAGGAATGCGAACCAAGGCTAGTGAAATGGTAATAATGAAGATGATATTGAGAATTCAGTACATTCCGCGACAAGCGGGGATGCTATTTTATTTTACAAAAAGAGGAAAACAGTCAAGTCGCGCGAGCATCAACAGAAGCGGGCGCGTTATTTATTCTCCGGCAGAGTTACTTACTTGATCCGATCTCTCGTAATTTTAGGCACGATCAAGTAAGAAGCAATAAGGAGAACCTACAGTGAACGTACCCGAGAAATTACCAGATGGTTCACCGATAAATCAATCGGTTATGAATTTCCATTTTTATTAGTTTAGAGAGTAATATTTCCATCATTTAATTATCACCTCGCTGAATGCACTAGAATTGCCATTAATTGGTGGAGTAAAAAACCTTTTCATTTAATTATAATTACTTCAGGTGTAAAATGTCACAGCTTGAATTTAACGCGCATTGGATATTTAATTGAGGTAATGAAGGTAGGTTATGTTCATTGCTCTGGATTCCTCGAAAAAAATAAATTTTGATTGTGGAACGCCTCTCTTCTAAGTCATAAATATTCATCTAAATAAAACTGATGATCTCAGGCCTGACGTCATAGAAAGTTTGTGGAATTAACAAAGGTGATTTTCTCATCATGGAGATTCATCTAAATCCTTAAATAAAACTGCAGTAGTTGTATTGTCCACTTAAATTTTAATGTAGAATATTACACAACGCGTGTTTCGACGCTTAGGGCATCATCATCAGGTCAGGTGAGACCTGATGATGATGCCCTAAGCGTCGAAACACGTGTTGAGTAATATTTTACATTAAAATGTACGTGGATAGTACAACTACTGCAGTTTTATTTAAGTACTAAAATGCTTCTCCACCATGTAACGCCAGATACTGTCGAATTTATTCATCTAAACCCTTATGAAAGTTGGTGCCAGGTTTCATGCATACTATTGAGATTGAAGCAATATAATAATAAACAGTGAATAAGCTACTATTTTACATTATTGCCATAAAATATGGCTCTATGATGAAGTTAGTGATGCAGTCTCTCGTGAAAAGCGACTAACTAAACAACAGCGATTAATGGTTATTTAAAAGTAAGACTTGCTGTATACAATAAGGTCTGTAACGATTGAGAGAACATTTAAAACCAGAGAGGGTGTGAAGAAGCATCAAAATATTTCCTCTTCATTGGTAAAATACAATAAAGACATCGATAATTAGGAATATGGAATTGGATTTTCAAGAAAATAAATAACTATCAAGAACACCTTAGAAAGAGGTGATAGAGAGGAATTTCTCAAATGTGATCATTACAGGTAATCTTCTTTCGGAGACCTCATTTTCAATACTTATGGCCCTTGCCAATGGTTAGTCCCTTGAAGAGGCTATAATTATCCTCCATCTCTTAGGGAAAAATACCCAAACATGCGAAAAGAGCTCATCTACATCTACATATTACCCCGCAAGCCGCCTCAATAGGCGTGTGGCGGGGGGTGTTAGGACACCAGCCGTTTAAAGATAAAAAGGAAACGCTCTAATGAAATTACGCCTAGCATTTATTATAGTCCCTTATTGTTCGGGGGAAAAACGAATTCCCATACCTATCCGTTCGGCAAAATATCTCTCTTATTTTATCGTTTCTGTCGGACCTGGAAATATAGTGGGGTTCTAATATGATGTTCTCCGTGTCGCTCTGAAAGATATCTATTCTCAATTGTTCAAGCAATCTAAGCCTAGCGCGTAGCCTCCGAGTCTCTAGCGGTTCCCAGCCTAATTCGTTTAACATCTGTGTAACGCTGTCAGTACGCCCGTAGCTGTTTTTGACGAATCGCGCAGCTTTCCTTTGTATTTTATTAAGTTCCCGGACTAAGTCTTTCTGCACCGGATCCCATATGCTCGCTGCATATTTAAGGTGTGGCCGGACGAGTGCGAAATAGCACCTCTCTTTTACTTTTTCATCCGAAAATCTTCCCACAATACGCTTGACGAATCCTAGCTTCTTCAGAGCTCTGCCACAAATATTTCTTATATGTGCTCCCCACGATAGGTCCGAAGTTATCGTAACTCCTAGATACTTCACTTCATCTAACGCCTTTATGTTAACACCATCCACAGCATATACATGAGAATAGTTGGACGACCTCCGCAAGAATTGTACCGCCGTGCATTTGCTTAGATTAAGTTCGAGTCCCCACTCTTGGCTCCACTCATGAACGTTGTTTAAATCCGATGATAAGGTTTCAAAGTCAGAGTGATCACTAATTTCACGATAGATGACAGCGTCGTCGGCAAATAAACGTATTTTACTGCTAATTCGAGAGCATAGATCATTTATGTATATAATGAACAAAAGGGGTCCGATCACGCTTCCTTGCGGGACACCTGATGTCACTTTAACGACATCAGAGCTAATTCCGTCAAGAACTACCTTTTGCTTACGATCACTCAGAAAGTCGCGTATCCAGTTTACTACTGTTTCGTTTAGGCCGCATGACTGTAATTTGTATAAAAGTTTGTTATGAGGTACCGTGTCGAAAGCTTTCTTAAAATCTAGAAATAATGCGTCAACTTGTCTTTTCGATTCACCAGATTTGAGAACGTCATGAAGAAAGAGCGCGAGTTGTGTTTCACACAAGCTCAACGCATAGAGTTCCTTCGAGAAGTAACTTAAAAAAAGCGCGAAGTTCTATTTCATTCAGATTTCACGTATGCTACAATTTCACGTATATAAGATGCTACCGAAGGGATTGAAATCATCGTTTAGAATTATAAGGTTGAAAAGATGTTTTGCTGTATGTTTTAGCAGTATGAATACGACAGGTGAAATCTTAGACCCAATCAAAGGTTGCATATCTTCACACACATGTCATGGAGCACTTATATAAAGCACTTATTCACAGTTATCTTACTGCAGTACCGCATAACTCACTGCAACTAACGATGGGTTTGCAGTTTTACACGACATTTTAATTATTTACTAACAAATACGACGTCAAAACATAATCATCAAGGCAAGAAACTACAGCAAACTAATCTGAATTCATGACATTCTAAGGGAGCAGACGTGGGAAGCCACGCATAGTACATAGGGCAGATGCCACCCCCAGTAACATTGGAAAACTACCAACTACAAGCAATTTTATCCTTGAAAAACATGCTTCGGCGAAGCTTGGGTACTTGATGAGCTTCAAAACGGCTAAGGTTTTCGCAAACGTACACATTTTTCTACGATTAGGTTCCAACGAGTTATTACAAGCTATTTAATTACTTCCAATAAATGCATTTACACGAAACAGAACGAAACATGGAAATACGCAATGCTAGCAAGGCTAACGCCAGCAATTACAAAGAAAAACTCAAGGGCCTTGCTGAAATTTCCTTAGCGCAAATCACCGCTTAAATTCAGATAAAAAACTTTAGTCCACTACTGTCTTCAAGTTTCCTTATTTTCTACCTGCGCACAGAATAGGCACCTCCGAAATAAAAGTCCGGATGTTCCCCTAAAACGTTATTTTAATTATGCAAGCCGACGAACATCTGAATTTAGGGCTGTTAAAACAAGAGTCAGTAATATATGATGGGAGAGGCGGGTCTTCCGCCGTCGTTAAAACGACTCCAGGGGCCAGAGAGGCACCTTGGAAATCATTACTTTTACAGCTGAGACAACCGGAGACCGAATACCACTAACCTCTAGAACCTTTGAGTCGTGAGCATCATAAGGGCTCCTAAAAAACCCTTGCGGGTAAACGGTGGGGGAAGAGAGGGAGAGAAGGGAGGTGGGAGGGGCTAGGCTTTAATGATCTTGGTGACGAGGTGATGACTGACGCCGCGCGCAGTCATATATACATATACATATATATATATATTGAAAACGGCGGGACCATCTGTATGCTGAGGATTTTTTCACTGGTGCGTCGCAGAGGGGCGGGGTGTCGAGAGAATGGGTTGGGCTCTCTCTAAGCGGGAGCGGCAATATCCACTTAAAAGTCTCCCCATTTTTATGGATCCCAGATCCCCTTGCGGTAGGCAGCGCAGGGAGGGAAGTTCCCGTAGACGGAAAATAAGGGTGGGAGGGTGACTACGGGGACTCATAAAGGCACGGAGGCACGCAAATGACCTCTTAAAACTCCTCCGTTCCCCCTTACTTTAATCGTTTGGCAAGCATTCCTCCCGTTCGAGAGTTAAAATAAGAATAAGGGTTTTGACTGGCCAATGGATGATGGGGGATGGATGGGATGCAATCCTGGAGTGGAAAATGTGTTGAAACAACTTTTCTTCGGACCGGAGTCATTCCTGCCATTCTGTTCTGCCTCCTTTCCACCCCTTCTCCAGTGTCGGAGGCGTAACGAGGCGATGTACGGACGGAAGGGGTGGGGACATGGCGGTCGGCGTCTAGTGACGATGCTTCCCTACAATCCACTCTCGAGTCAAGTGACAAGGTTCGAGAGAAGATAAGGTAGTTTGAGCGAGATAGTTCCCAGTCATAATGAAGACTATGTTCGAATTTTATTTTTTAATTTAATCGTCTATAATAAGTAGGAAGTAAATATTGTAATATTAATGGCGCAAAAATAAAGTAATATATGACAAAAATTATCAGTAATTAAATAAATATAACTACATAAGTCTCTAACTTGACTAACTTTTTCACGCCATAGGATGAAAACACCTTCACAACAGGTTTTTTTTGCAATTCTGTAAAAATTAGCGCCGTGAGTAATTGATAAATTTTTATAAATAGTTGGGAAAACATACAAACTACACACCGTTTGTTATTTGACGAAATCTAGGTGTCATAAATTCCTAATTTTTTCAATATTCTCACTCTGGAGAGCACAGTCGTAATCTATCCCAAGTAAAACCGCTTATATTTTTAGGAAATTTGCCCGAAAAGTAGTTAGGCAAGGATTATACTTTGATATCATTGGAAATATGGGAGTTTTATCTTTAAAATGAAGTCACATTCATCAAATTCGAGGAGAAGTGATATTTTGCTCAAAACACCTGAAGGGCTCCGACTCCGGCGATCACAGTGTGTTTTCAAGCGACGAGTCATTCTGGGACATTTCAGAATCATTTTTATCCCCCTAAAATCCTTCCTTCAGTGCATATCGGTAAAAAATAAGCAATCTAAACCATTTAGCGGCTGAATAAAATTTTTATAGGTAAGTTCTTGGATAGGTTCCACTGAAACATTCCACTTAACTCATTCCCACACCAGCGATCGTCATAATCAGTAACATGAAAGAAACTCAGACCCTAGCAAACGAAACGTTGTCTACATATAACAATTACATGCAACAAATAACAACTGTCACTGACAGGGGATAATCAAACGAGATGCCCATATTTAACTTTTAACTCGCATTTCGAGCTTGAAACTGATTTTTGCCCGAAAGGTAATATTTATTTTGAAATAGTTCTATGAAAAATATATATTTTCCTCATCCACCTCGGCTTTCATTCATGGTATATATGTACACTTTGTGTCAGGCAATGTTGGGTATTATTGGTCGCATTTCGCGTCTAATGATTTAATCCTCTTAAGGTTTAAAATATGAGGTTTATAATACGCTTTGCTTACTAGAAATAAGCGTTGATTCATTGCAATAACTGGTGATAGAAGAATTTAGAAAATTACCGGAGCTGCATTTTAGCATTGGTTGCATAGGAAATAGCTCAAAAACAAATCAGAGGCTGCCAAAAACTATTTCCTGGAAAAATGACCAAATTACGCCATTTGATACGAGATCACTATTTGAAGAACTCGAGAAATAGTGCGGATTCTCAAAAAAAATGTGCTATATTCCATTCCGGATAAATTACGGCTAAGATATTTGCAAAAGCAAAAAAGGCATTAATAAAAAGTGCAGAAGGATAAGTTGGTATAAATCTCATGTGCCTAAAATTCACTATCTCTTAAAGTTCTAATCACTGGCCAATTGATCATGCCGACACACTAAGATATTAAGTGTGACACTGAATGTAATTCCAACCCAATTGTTTAAATATGAACAATATTAGCCTCAAGAAGCCGTAAATAATTTTGCTGAGTAATTTTTCACACATGTATGTCGAATAATTAACTTCTTCCTCATTTGTAATTAATTGGAATTGAATGTAAACAGCTACAAAAACTGCATTGATGCAGATTATCAGGATAGTTTGCTGTAGTAAAACTGGCCTAGTGAGGTGGTCGAACTTTGACAAACCACAAGGAAACGTGAGATTTTATTCAATCAATACATTTGCGTGAATATTAATGCCTCTGCAAAACAAATCGCTTTCTCAATCCCGTGTTTAAGTCATCAACTACCTCTTAATTGATCCGTATATTCATTAATCTATTTAGATTATAGTGGGGAGAGCTTCTGTGCTCAGATAATTGATAATGTCATACCTCAATGCAGGCACTCTTTCACGCAACACGCAAATCAAGTATGATGACTTTCAAATGGCCATCAAGACCACACGGCATTAAGATACATACGATGCCCCTTATCAGGATATCAATCATGTTAATAATATGCCAAATCCAAATCCGCTGAGTATTTTCCTCAATAAGGGACAATATTAAGATACTCAACAACAGTTTTCCTATATATTTCTTATTCGTTGAGAATATTTTGAGTACTACAGGTATTCCTCAATGAGGCAAGACGTAGATAAAATATTTAACCACACTTGAGGGAAACAGACACGGGTGGGTCACCAAAAAGTTATTTGGCCTCTGTATTGGAACCACCAAGCGATAAGTATTCTTAGAAGTTATTTTTCCTCAAATATGGAGATAAATTCCTTAGCTTCTGCGTGCAAGGAGTGAGCTCCCTTGCATCACGCTTCAAAATGGCATATTTGCAAATTGGGACAAACCAATAATTCGCAGATGAGACAGAAAAGGAGACCAGGATGGTTTGGCGGGTAAAGAAGTGGATTTCTACTTCGAGAGCCCAAGTTCGTATCCCGGTAGTGGTTGAGGTCTTTCAGATAAATCTCCATATCTACCTCGGTGGTATCTAAAGAGCATTTCAAATATCCGTAATACCATCCGTCTGATACGACGTATAACTGAAGACCCTTAGGCACTTTTGGCACAGAGAAGGTTAATATTTACGCCGGGTTGCTCCATTCCCCAAAAACTCCTTCCCCACCAACAACTGACCCATCTATCCTTTAACACGGAAATGACCACAGATGTCGATCACCTCCTCTAATAAAAAGCAACAAGCAAACGCCGAACAGAAAGGCAAAATTGAAGACTGGAAACCGAAGTAGGTGCTTATAAGCATGTCTTCCATACTATGACACATAAAATCGCTTTGCCCTTCAATCCTAAAAAAAAATATTTTAGCTGAAAGACCGTTTTTCACGTTTTTCGCTATACCTACTTATCTGCAGCACTGTTATCCGTGAGGATTGCTCCAAGGTTCGGAATTTTGAAAAACAACATTACATCTTCACATACCTCAAGGCTAATTTAGCACTTGAGATAATTAATTGCTTTTAAGAAATTGGGGGAACGAGACATTCGAGCATATACGAAAAATATTTCCTGCGCAAAATAGCTTCAAATGCGGAATTCTTCGTTAGAAAATTTACGCCATAGACCACTCGCTCGTAAAAATCGTCGTTTCCTATTATTTCGATGAAGATTTGTTGGGGTCTTTATAGGGACGTCAGCATACATATGTGCATTTTGCACTTTAGGGCATAGGACTATTTAGAACTCTGTGAACGTTTAATTTGGATGAACTTATTTTTCTTAGTCTTTAAAAACACAGTATAAATACTTACACCGGTTGGCGTGGTGGTCTGAGTACTTCATACTGGTTTTCCAAATCGAGGGTCAGAGTTCGAATCCCGGCGGAGGGGGTAATTTTTCAGTGGAATCCAGATCCCGCTTTGGGAGCGTTGTAGAGAGCACTTTTATTGCAGTGCTCCGTCCGTCTAATGCCCCGTCCACACTGACCACTTAAGTATGCACTTAAGTGTATTTTTCACTGAAGTACACCGTGTAGACGCCCTCTCACCACTTAAGTAACGGGTCCAATTAAGTAGACCCCGGGACCCCCTTTTAAGTGGACTTGGATGATATCGATAGCGTACAGTCGAGGTGGTCGAAGTCTCGTAATCAATAGGTCGAGTAGTTTCGATAATCATACACATCATACATGTGTTTATCTCATTTATAAGAGGAGTTAAGTAATTGTCAAAGTGTTATCCTTCTTTTACATTTGTGTATAGGGTTATACGAGTCTAGAAAATATCTTATGTTACTTCTCGGGTACATAATTTTTGCGCGATGCAATATTCTTTCCATCATCACTAGGTAGCGCTGACGTAGATATAGGGTGCTTTCGATTTAGTTGAATCGCCGTCTATCGCCGGCTGCCATTGGCTCTCTGCTCCGGGGTGAGTCGGCGATCGACGGCACCTGCGTTCTATTATCGGCTATCGCCGTACTCCAATGGAAAGCACTGATAATATCTGTGTGTAGACGCTCCCCTGCATTTAAATGCTCCACTTAATTTTACACAACTTAAGTACACTTGCGGTTTAGACGAGGCATAATGGGTCGTTAAATCGTGGCTCATTGCGCGCCGTTCGTTTGTCGCAGGCTAACACAGACGCCGGGTTTCAATCCACCCTCCTCGCATTCTCCGATAACAATTCCCTCACCAACTTATCCACCTGTACTTAATTGCGCAAAATACCTCATTGGTCAGTCACCTTTTCTAATATCCAACCAGCCAGCCAGCTTAAACATTTTGAAAAAAAAGTATTCGCAACATTCAATGGAAGAAAACGATTTCATAGTTCGTTTTATTCAAACCGCCCATCTTCCAGGTTAGACGCGTCTGTCCATCAGCGCTCTACCCCACCCTGGGATTCCGTTCCGCGAATCCGTCGATGGGTGTGACCCGCGGACATCCCTCACGCCACCCAGAGGCCCACTCCTACACCCCCGCAGTAGGCACACCCACATCACCCACGCAATCCACCCACATGCTGAGTATTCACCCCCGCGACGTGCCATTATCGCACGGGCGTGTTTGACGTTATCACAGCGCACGAGAGACCTGAAGGTAGCGAGTGGACGGCGGATTCGTCCTGCATCTCCTAAGTCAATCCCTTTATCGCACCAATCAGAATCTCTTTCGCCCTCCCCCTCTCCCTCCAATCTATGTGCTCTTCCTTCCTTTCCACCCGGTTGGCCTCCAATGCTTTCGTTCTCTAGTCTGATTCGTCCCCCACGCAAGAATGCACAAACAGTACCTTGACGCATTATTCACTTTATCTAACTTTGGGGGTTGGAAATCGGCATCATGGTTATGTTCGTCATTTATGATGTTGTGACAACCTAGCCGCGATAGTTGAAGGAAAAATTGATAAGAAATCAATTGTGACAACTAAAACGAAATAGCATATTTTCGCGTTAAATTTTATTTTGTTTACCACCACGACTCTATTATTTGACTCTCTTACGTCATTTACTTGATACCTTAAAGCCTGGTGTTTTGACTCTAATGTTTTTAAAATAATGCCTCCTTTTGGCAAGGAATGAGAATCATTCATTACTAAGTTAATAAAGTGGTCTCGTATGCTAGATGGTTCTTGTAATGAGAAACTTTCAAAGATAAAAAATACATTTAAAATATCCTTCCATTGCTTGAGAAATGAGAAATTCCGAAAGTTAAAATTGATAGATTTTTGAGAGAGAAAAAATTGTTGTTTAATAGATTTCAATGTGAGATTGAATTAAAAATATATTTTTAGCTACGCGCGATGAAAGAGGATTAAAATACGCCCAATGAATCAGGTTATTATTTAAATGTTTCTTATAGTATATTTTTCTTTGCTTGCCATCGAAACCAAGTTCAAACGTTTTCATAGTTTAATTAACATTAAAATTAATTTAGGACTTCCACCAGTATTATTTTATGTAACTCATCGAGTAGAAGTCTCCTTACAGAGTAATAATCTTTTATCTCTATCCTAAATGTGAAACACAATGTGAAAATAATTTAAGTATTTGATTTATTTTATTCTATAATGATCAGTACCCGGAGTTATTTCAAAGTGATATTTTTAGGATTTACAGCCTATTATTATGCTTTTTATTACATTTAATGCTAAAAAATGGTGCTAATGGAATACATACCTTCAGCTCATTGGTAACCAGGGCACTGAAAAAGTGTTTTATATACCTTCCAGGACTTCAATAAATAACGTCGCTATGTAACGATTTCCTTAGTTTTATGAGCACTTGTAATTCATTGCACAGAACATGAAATTGATAATTAGGTACGTAAAAGCAGTATGACTACCAGAAAAATAAGTATTAACGAAGCGGAGTAAGCTACGCTTTTGGGAGTACGGAATTATAGCAGATAAACTAAACAATCACAAGTGATTTTTATGAAATTTTAGTCGCGTCTCTATTGTATTTCAATATCAGACCATAACGTATCTAGTTACGCGATCTACAACCGAAGACGCCGCATATATTCAGCCCATTTATCGAACCTCTGAAGCGGAACCAAAACTATTTAGCAAATAACGATCCATGATCAGCCCGCAAGTTCGCGCCACCACGTTTGGGCTGATGGCTCACGTGAAGTTGAGCAGAGTGAAAAACCCGGAGCGCATTTGCATAAACAAACAAGGGCGCGGGTTATTAATTTCTCACCTCGTGGTTCCTTTGCCGCCTTGGAGGAGGGAAGTGTGTGAAACTCGGGAGGGAAAGAATGAGGAAATTGAGGATGAGGGCGAATGAAGAAGTGAGGAGGAAGGGGGAGGGGGAGTTACAAGGGAAGGAAAGGGCCGTTTACTATATCCATGGGCACAGGGGGGTGTAGGGCTCGGCTGGCGGGGCACATGGGTTGGGGACGGATGTTGAAGATAGGCCTATGATGTGGGGGGTTGGAGGGTGGGATATTCGAGGGTGTTTGGTGTTATGATTAATGGCTGGCTGCTTTAGGTCTCAGAGGGCGTATCGACATGAGAGGGGGTGCGGAGGTGTAGGATGGGGATTGTCATGAAAAGACCCTTTTCCTCATTCTACAGAGCAATCCCCCCTTCCCTCCCCTTCCCTTTAGAACAACCCAAGCACCCCCCACACTCCACCCTCTAACACTCGTGGTCCCGAAAAACCGAAAAAATCCCCGCCCTCATCGTGTAGTTTTACGTGCGTGCGTCTCATCTACTCGCGGTGCCTTTTCTGAGGACACGTGTGGTGTGCCCGGCCTGCTGCCGCCCTCGCTCTTTCCGGGGTTGGTCGTCCCTGCCCCCCCTTCGTAATTGCTTATCGCACCGCTCGCCCGAAATCGCCGCCCCGTGAAACAGAGATGTTTGGCGCCGTTACACTCAACGTGATATCAATTTCACTCCATTCATTCCTCTCCCTCTCTTCCCACACAAACATTTCCCTGATCCGAACCCTAAGGCACGCTCCTTTTCACACTTCGCGCCCGCAATCACCCCACAGGCGACAAGTTGTCAAATGCTGTTTTAGATTTATTTCAACTAAGCTCTCTCTACGCGCACATTACCCCTCACTACTCCAAATTAAAATGGATTAAACTGGAACAATGAAGGATGTATTTAACATGCTATTTCTTAAGGATCCATCGCCAATGAACCGTCCGGAATATAAATTGTAACCTTAACTTCACAACTATAGCACGCCTTATTACCACAAATAAAAATGGATGAAATTTGTTCTAGGATGTATATGGACAAATTTTAATACATGAATCAATTCTTATTCTTCAAGGAACCAGAGTCCCTGCTTAAAATAAAATAATAGTTGTTAACTACTTTAATATGGCTAAAATGGGAAGAGATCGCAGACAATTTAGTATCTAATCCTAAATTAGTCCTACTGCACATGTATTGTCAACTCACCTATGAGGTTATGAGGTTGTATACTGGAATATAAAATCGCCTCCAATAACGCGCAGAAATTTGAAGGCAACATGTTGCCACAGTCGTAAAATAAATATTACAAATACTAACTAAGTCTACGACTGAAAATTACTAAATTGGTTCTTTTGTAGATTATATTTTAATGTATATTTTATGAATAATTAATGATTTGAGGTCAATTGCTACTAGTAGCCATTTTACTACAATAACATTTGAATGGTAACCTATAACTTTTTCCTCTACTATGTTCATTCATTATTATCAACTAATACTGTTTAAACTGCTTTCTCTCTTTTATTAATGTTAATGTATTGTTATATAGGGCCTTGCCATAGGATAATACATACTCCAATCCTAAAAACCAGCACTACGCCGCCGCAGCCGCCCCTCTTACCCCAACCCTTTCGGTGCGAGTTATATTTCTATCACACAGTTTGGCTGTGGCGAGACAACTGAATACTCTCCCGCCGCCCGACACATATTTCTCACGTTTTATCACTTCCATCGAAATGACGCGGATCCCACAATGAGGGAGATACATTTACGTGGCCACGTGGCGCTCCTCGCCCATCTCCACACCCATCTTTGAGATTGAGACGGAATTCAATATCGTGACCAATGACTGACTTTTTTGTATTGTGCGACAAGGTATTGTGTGTGAGTTATGTACCAGAACAACGAAAGGACGTATTGGTGAGGTTCCATTTCGTATTGAAAACCCAGATTGATAATCAGTTAACAATGACAAAAATTTCACTGGCTTGTGGCCTTACCAACTGCATATGAAATAATGTTAAGTACTGTTCCCTACGGACAGATAAGTACTCATGAACATTTTTGTGGTTTATACCAGCTAAATGCAAGACACTGTGACTTGAAAATGCAATCCGTGATTGGTAGACGCTAACTTACTCCTGATTCGGAATCTTTTCCTACAATTACAAATGCACGTTCATTTTAAATTTATTTGCGATACTTCGGCTTCGACAGTCTTCCCAAATAATGGCATTATTTTTCATAGTTTGAGCAGTTGGAACTTTTATTGAACTCGGCACTTAAATATTGCTTAACTTAGGATTGCTATGATCCGAATACAGATAGGAGATATGGGTTCAGAATATGTAGCTGTTGTAAAAATGTGTCATAATTTAGAATTTTCCCCCGATAATAATTGCAACCCAGTTGCACGTATAAGCTTTCTCAAATGTAAAAGAAAGAAGAAACTTCAAATAGTATTTATCCACACAGTTTTATTGACACTACCGACCCAAGTTTCAACGAAAAACCGTCATTTTCAAGGTTTACCATTTACAAGATCTTGAAAATGACGGCTGTTGAAACCTGGGTCGGTAGTGTCAATAAAACTGTGTGGATAAATACCTACTACTTAAAGTTTCTTCCTTCTTTAATTAAGAAAGAATTCCAAAAAGTCAAGCCGGAAACTATTTGTTCTTTCTCAAATGGATTATATTCACATTGAACTTAGCTATTCCCGCTTACCGGCTGTTTCAGTTAGCTAACGAATCATCAGCTTACAGGCAGGCTCAATCATAATTGACTCTTAGTTGTACTAATGTTTAACTCACCAGTGCCTATTAATCTTTCTTCCCCTATCGATTTCCTCGACTCAAAACATTTAAGTAATTGGAAAGCATCAATGAAACTATAGTAGGTTTCTTAACTAGGCATTCAAATTACTCGTTTCTATTTAAAGTAAAAAAAAAAGAAAATTTAGACTTCTCAACATAAGAGGAGGTAGATAATATGAAGAATTTAAGATGGATCTAATGGCGGGACATCCTTAGGAGGGAAAGCGAGACAATTTCTATGTAATTGAGATGCAGGATGGCGACTGTCCAAGAACCTACCAATCAGTTGGTAGAACACTTAAATGATACAGACATATATCTTTGAAATGTTGATAAGAATAAATATTCGCCTTCTTTCAACTGGGTGAAAGATAAAATCAAGTGTCTCAGTCCATTTGATCAATTTGGCGCTGAAGGCATGTGTAAATACCTTCGAATCAGATGCAAATCAGACCTTAAGCACAGGATCCTCTACGAAGCAAGTTTTACAATTAATTGCGGAAAATTAAGACGATATTTTACATGCAGATGATTACAGAACTTAAACATAATCGGCAGTGAGATTTGGATAAAATATGAAAATTCTTCGAAAGTTTGTGCTTGTTCATTGGGGCATATGCAAAAATTAACATTACTGCCAAATTATCACAATATTTTGTAATGAACTCTCTTCATAACTCCGCCTATTCTGAACGCTACTCAGAGAAGACCCAAATATTTGCTGATTAATGCAAACACCATACGATTCAATGAGGAGGGCATACAAGTTTCATTGCTAATAACTACAATCCATTTGTTTGATAGGCATGCATATTAAGACCATGAGTCGGAAGAAGAGAAGAAGAAATACAAATACTGTAATTATTTTACCCCCCCCCCCCCTGGAAAAATTTAGGAATTCAGTTGGACCAAATAACAGCCTAGTGAATGAGAAATAACGCTGCGACAAAACCGATGGTTACCATTGAAGACAACTATGCTTACATAAGCTTATGCTTGTTAGACCTACTACAATGTGTAGGAAATTATTCCCTATGTATGTGCACTTAACTGCATATCATGAAAAGTAAATGGATTTTCTGATAGACAAATGAAAAACTCTTATTATAACTAAGGCAAAATTGAAGCTTTTATGCATTAATTATCTTAATAAAATGATTTTATTCGCCCCATAAATTTAGGAATGGTTTCACAGAAAGATGGCAAGGAGTAAACATTGACTATTCAATAAATTTAGGAGAGACTATTTACAGTAATGAAGAAAGAAAACTTACGTTGATGTTGCAATGAAAGCCTTACTTGAACCATGTACTATTTACAGAAATGAGGAAGTGCACGATTAGGTTGCGTTGCAATGAAAGTCTTACTCAAATTATGAACTAATTATGGTGCCATTTAAATATTTAACATCACACTTCCTTTGAGTGTCCTGCAACATTCATATTTGCATATTAATTCCTCCAATCACCACGTCATAGAGGCTACTTCTAAGTCTTTCTATTTACCACAAAGCACACATTTTAAATGGATACTATCCATAAATAAATCAAGTTATTTTCTGCATGGCGTTTCGCACGAATGAATCCACATTACGTTTCTTGAGTACCTTTATTTATCGATCGGCCACATTGATTCATAAGGAGACAACAGAACTTGTTGACATTTTCACAGGCATTACATGGCTAATGATATTCGAAAGATATTAGGCGACAGTCCATGTTTTTGTTGGTCATATTGAAATAGCAAATAATCTAGCCGTCATTCGAGTCGAACGCCTTCCTTTTCCAAAGGGAGCGATAATATTGGTTTGAACGGTAAGGTTTACAATCAGGAGTGTCCATGATTGCAACAAGTGTATAATTTATTTACTAAATAAGTAGTTATGCAATATTTTATATGTGATAGTTTAAATAAGCATACTTTATAATTAAGACTAGCGTTCTTAGATTATAAAACGGATTTTGTGGAAGAGGTGACTCAAGAAAATCATTTAAATATTGTCCTGTTTGAAGGATCATATCAACATATACGGATCTGAATGAACATGACATGACAACAGAAAGAATTCCCTTTAATATAGAATTATTAAAGTTCAAAATGAAATTCGGCGAAAAATTATAAATGTATCAAGAAGAAATAAAGGTTTAATTATAAAATAAAACGGAGCAGAAATAATAAAAACAAAGTAGCAATTGAAAATTGAGCTCAATTCAGTCCCGCATCATTGAAATAACCCAATGGAAATTTAAATGAAAAAAAGAAGTAGAGGAAATAAATATAATGTTGATGGCCTTTTGTTTTCAATTTCACATCTCGATCATCGGGTTATGATATCAATCTTGTACGAATCTCAATGAGAACCAAAAAATGCCAATGATTTTCCTAAACAACTGACCGTAAACTAAAACGATTTATTTAAGAGAAAAGTGATATTCCTTGTAGCACAATGATATCTGGTCCGTATTTATAAACGACTGCAAGTCTTATCTCATTAAGAATTTCTCTAAAATACTAATTCATGCAATGACAAGCTACACAGTAATTGCAGATATTGGAAACTTAGGAGACATGTTTAACCATTGAGATTGATATAATTTCTAGTGAAGATAGGGATCAGTTGAATTTAACATTAATAAAATGGCTTTTAATCTTAAAATTTAATTTGTTCACCAAAGCTGAGTTCATGACAAGAGGTTCAAATTCATGAGTGAAAAGCACCAGTGTATTGGCATCCTGTGCCACATAGGCATGCAGCGATACATATTGTCATGTAATTCAAAACACAATACTCACTTGATGGCGACGACGGCCTGTGGTACGGCATCCACGCGAACGGCGGCAGGTGGAAGGCCCAACCGGGAGCCGCGGCAACGTGCGGGTGCCCATCCACGGATGGGTGGTGCTGGTGCCTCTGGTGCGGGTGCTGGTGGTGCCTGTCTCCCGCCGGCCGGCCCCCGCTGCCCGTCGGCGACCCCCGGCCTCCTGCGCCCCCCCTTCCCTCCTCATCGTCCTCATCCTCATCCTCCTCGTCGTCCTCATCCTCGGACCTCGCGGTCACCTCGACCTCCTCGTCTTCGTCGGGCATCGCCCGCAAGCGGGACTCGGCCTCCTCCGCTAACGGCGGCGAAGGCCTCCGCGACGGCGAGGAGGAGGCCGCCGTCGCCGTCGGCGGTGGCGGAGGAGGGGGCCTCAGGGGCAGCGGCGGGGGGTGGAGCTGGGGGTAGGTGGGCGCGGGCCTCTTGACGCCGCCTCCACACCCGCCGCTCAACAGCGAGTCCACGCTGAACGAGATCTTCTGCTTGGGGAAGGGCGGGGAAGGCGCTGTCGCGGGTGCGGCGGGAGACGAGTTGCCGGCCGGCGAGGCCGCGTCTCCCCGGCGAGGGACTCCCGACTCGGCCGGCGATTCCCACCGGCCACTGCCCCCGCCTGAGCCTCCGCCTCCGGGTCCACCGTCCGTCGTCATCATGGTCGCGCGACGGAGCGGGCGGGGGTCTGAGGGACGCGGAGCCGTCACCGCTATAGTGAAAAGTCACTCTTGACAATTAATTAACACTCTTCTCCTGGAGAATACGACAGGAAAAACGACACTTTCGCCCACGTCCGTTACACTTCTCAAAGTTGTTTGGGAAAGTCTCTTCCTTATGACTTCAGACGAAGACACTCGACACCTGCATCGCTGATACACACCTCGCGTCACGGGCCACGCCTCCCGGCGTCTTCCGCGTATCCATTCTTCCTTTCCAAACGCACGGAATCTTTGACTTTACGGTGGCAGAAACCTCGGATCTAGCCGATGCGAAGGGCCCAGGACGGGGAACTCGGTAACAGTGTTCTTTCTCCCACCTTCACGATAAATACTTCGTCCACCACGCCACAGTGAAGAGGTGCAGGCGCCGCACTGTCTCGGAGATCACGTCAGTGCTCCAGTTGCATTGCATCCAAGACGCCGAACGGTGAAACAGCGTGCTTCCTCCCTCCCTCACGATACAGAAACTTGCCACGGCACACGCTGATGTCTTCGAGGTAAAGATGAGGTGAGCGGAGAACGAAGAGCAAAAGTGCGGTTGTTCAGAATGGGCGAGACAGTGCAGAGAGCCCGCGCTCTTCGGGAACTCCCTTCTCCCACGGGTTCCAGTAAAGGACTTGAGAGAGGAATGGGGTCTTGTAAAACGGAGGCGGTGGAGGAACTAGGGGACGGATGAGGGGGTGGGGGCGGAGAGGAGAGGGGGTAGGAGAGAGAGGTGAGCGAGAAGGAGGAGAGAGGTAAGTTTTTTTTAAGAGGAGACGGACCGTGACACAACAATCGTCGGCAGGAGAGAGCGAGGCAAGTAAAACGGACGAGGCAAGGAAACACCACTTGCCAACTCATTTCCACCGCTTTTGCCACCCCCCACCATCACCGCACCCTCCCCTCCGCTACGAAAACCCTATCCCTACTACTCTCCCCACCACATGCATTCACCCCATCCCTATAGGCAACCTTCGTACACAGTCCACCCCACTCCCCGGCCACCAGCACTGCCCCCCAAACCATTGCCATCCCCACCCCTTTGATATCCTCCTTTATTTTTTCGTAATTTCAACTTTTTTCGGACCGTTCGATACACACTGCCGCCACCCAAGCAGTCGAGAGTTTTCGATGAAAACCCACACTCCACCCAGAGCAGCCAGCCACCCTCCCCTCCTTCCCTCATTCCATTTTACTAAGCGGGTGGGGGGAGAGAGAGGGGAAAAGGGGAGAGAGAAGCCCCGCCCATCAGCATGACCCCGCGAACGAATGGGAGTGCGCGCCGGGAGATCAAAAGCCCCGCCCCGCGAGATGGTAAGGGGGCGTGGTTTGAGGTAGACCAATGGTGGGGGTTGAGTATGTCGTGTCGTCGCGGGAGGGGCAGGGAAGTTCGACCGTCGCTAGGGAGGGGAGATATTAAAGAGGGGGAGGAGACGGAGGGGCTCAGCCGGAGCATTCTCGCCCCGGTTTCCACGGTGGGGACAGCATATCGAGCGGTGGGGTCACACGACGACATCGTCGCTGACTTCTTCGGATCATTGCCCCGGGTGCCGTCCTCGCAATTTCTGCCGCACTCGCCTTGAGATTTGATTTTGCTTCCTCAGTGACATGATTTACCATTAAAATGACATGCCATTAAAATCGAATCTTGGTAAAAAATAACATTTATAAACGCTTCCTCTGATTGAAATGAAAAAACAAATTCTACCTCTATCCACGCTATTTTTTTTAAATTGAACTTTATATATCATTGTGTTAATTGCGAGAATAAGTGGATGATGGGGAATGTAGTACTTTTCGAAGGAGCAATAATGCTCTTTCGAGAAAAACTGTTTTTAAGAAGCAAATTCTCCGGAAATTGAACTCTTACAAAATGTAGGAACTTGAAAAAAACATGTTTGAAGTTAACAGGGAATAACTGCAATAGCTGAAGTAATAATTCGTTAATTCAATGGCAGTGGCACTGAAGTCGACTTTTAAGGCTGGATTAAAGGCATAAAAAATATATTCATCTACTTATCTGAAATTTTTTTTATCATAAAAAGGTTTTGTTATTCGCAAAGGCATGTCAACAATGAGATCAGTGTTTTTAAAGAAACGGAACCGTCTTAAGCCGTCGTCTTTAAGAAAGCATTTCATTCTCTTTTAGATGGGACACATGTTTTATTGCGATACCATTATCGCGCACTCGAAGATACTGAGGAAGGTTTTCCGTGACTTGGCAGAAAAATGATTAATCATGGAAAGTAATGATATAACTTTTCTTCCGCTGTTATGGAAGTGAGGAAAAATTCAATACCAATCAAAATGTGAAATATTGACTCAACTACTTTCGGCCGTGGGGTCGAACTCTGCATTTGGCGAGAATGTGGTATTCTTCTGTCTTACAGGTAAGTTCGTATGGTAGATAATGCGATATGTTTTGCAGACGAAGCTGCTAACTTGACTATGACTAATTTTTCCATGCATTCCTAGGAAATTTAGCATGTAAGCAATGAAAAATAAAGTATATGCACAATAAAACAATTAAAAATATAGTAAAAATAAAAACAACAATTTGAGTTTCATGGGTACCTCGGAATTGGAATGGACAAAAAGTTTTGATTTTCCACTTAAATCGTAGATTTTTTGTCTAGAAGCATTTTCACAAGCAGCATTGATAGCCATTTAAAGGAATTTTAGGCTTCCTCGCAATGTGCATCATTGAGTGACAAAATTCATTTTGGTCTAACTTGCCAGTTTCCCACTGTCTAATAGCTTAACCTTTGCTCCAGCGTGGGAAAGTCCGGCGGAAGGTGAATGATATAGTAAGAGGTTTCTTCAAAAGTTATTTCGCCAGAAGATTTATGGGCATGATCTTAAGATATTGTTTTCGGCTAAGATATTTTTTTATTAAATTTTAATTTTTATATGACCTCTCGTTCAACTAGTCCTCACCTGTGTCATACGAAAATTAAACATAAAGGACGTTGGACTCACTTGGGTCACTTTCTGTCGACTTACAAAGATCAAATCTTGACCCCTAATCACCGTGGGAAATTGACGTAATTGGGCATGGAAAATTAGAGATCGTCACAGTTTAAGTGATGAAATCTGAAACTACTTATCTAACTTTTGTTGCTAAATTTATAATGAAAGCGAGTAGAAATCATTTAAGTATGGCATAAATGGCTACTAATAATTTCATAGTAAATACATGTGTATTGAAAGACTTGCCTAAATAAATTCATAAAAAATACATGCATGTACCTATTTCATTTTTGTTATTTACCATTATCTTTAAAAATACAAATTTAAATATAATTATTACAAAATTAAAATAAATGTATTCAGATCGACAGTAACTGATACTTCAAAACGGTTTTTCGGCAACGAGAACCTAATACGCAAGGCTAATTCCCTCATGCATTAATAAAATGTGCGTAGCTACTGCGAGGTTCTAGATAAATACGTAAACAGTAAAAATTATATCCATAAGGTCTTTTCACTCAAAGCGGAATCTCATTGCAAATCAACAGTTTTAAAGGCGGACCAAGTAAAAACTTCAAATATATTTCTCTCGCAATAAGTAGCCTATACAACAAGGAAGTGTAAGGGAAATCGGAAAGTTAATGACTCGACGTGGGATGAGTACTGTGCCAACAGAAGCTGTTACCATTGAGTACGTCCGCTATTTTATGCCAGTAGTTGCGATTAGAATGAAACTTACATGCCAAATAATGCTTATTTAAGGCGGATTATCTGTTGTCGTTAAAACCAAAAGCTTTTAACGAGATTTTAAAACTAATAGACGTATAGATGATATAAATACACTATGAATGTTAATCTTTCAGGCTAATATTACTGGAAATTTGCTCCTTTTATTGCAATGAATCTCTTACTGGATTTTAAAATTTCAGGATTCGGCATAAATTTACCGCAGTGAAGGGAAGACTGTGACTCAGGACTCAATTGTAACAGATTTTGTATTAAATTGTTTTATTTAATTTTAAATAATTCTTGGATTACGATGCTAAAATATTTTAGGAGGTTCGTAAATATTTGTGCCCAATATGTGAATTTATGTGGTGACTTTATTGTTTTATATATTTCCAAATTCGAGTAGGTATTTGTAAGTATGCTAGGATCCAATGTTACACTTGACCACACGAGTGGGCTCCATTGTAACACCCGTTGAGGTATATTGTAACAACTTTCAGGCTTCGGTATAAAACGATATCATTAATAAGTAATGCCATATTACCCTTGAAATAATTATGTATTTACTCGGAAACATACCAACGTCAATGAATAAATATTTATAATAAATGCGGTATAGAGTTAAGTTCACTCTTAAACACTGTAATGCAACAGTCAGTCAGTATTTAGTTTTTCAAAAGCAAAATACAAAACATAATTTAGACCATATTTACAGAAATCATTAAACGCGCTACATACATTTAGCAAGAAACCTGAAAAAGAGATTGGCACGAATGCTTAACATGATTCATTACTAAGCCATTATTTATATTGGACATCCGTGAAATTTATACTCTCAAAGCAATTCATCTTTGGCGTGCAAACTTATGATCTATTTTCGTGTTTTCGTTACTTCCTAGAACTCCTGGACAACCTGCCTTAAACCTTGCTTTTAGAGGCGCTTCTGGCTGATTGAAAGCCATCAATCACTACTCTGGCTGCGGACTGCATTCTACCTTGAGGCACTCCCTGGAGTTCTCTCTGGAGAACTCATCTCATGGAGTTCTCAACTTTCTAAGGATCAAAAGTGTAGTTTTAATGAGCTAAGAATAAGGACAATATGTAAGTATGTATATATCAAGTTTCACATTACCATGAAAAATTGCGTATTAGTGGCGAAAAACTTGAGAACATATAGAAATACAACAACAGGGGTCAATTGATTCCCTTCTGGAAAGCAAGAAACTTTTATTTATTTCACTACAACATTCTAAGGAGAAGGTAAAGGAGCAGGCACTAATGGTAAATGAAGTGCAAAAAGTAATAGTCGGTGCTTGTCATTTCAATGACATTTTCAGAGATAGAGGGGGCAATCTCAAGAGGTAAAATGTGAGGTGAAGGAGCGTATACAAGCATTTCAAACCACTGAATCGATGCTTGAAGAACCTAAGTAATATGTTAGCGAGATTATTTTTCTGAATTTGTATCAGTTTCACCATTAAATTACTACATTTCCCGGCTGTAGGTGTCCACGTACGATACCATTCCCTCCTCCTCACAGCTTAATATTTCTTTATGATCCCCTTCTTCCTTTATTCTCCAAACATTCTATGCTTTTCTCTAAAGTGCGTACTAGGACCTATTTTCAACATCCTTTTAAAATGTTACAATTGACTCCGTAAAGTACATTTTGTTTCATAAGAAGTGATTAAAAATTCTTGATTAGCTCATCTAATTTCTTCGTATATAAAAACAACTAATAGTATTTGAGGTTTCAGCCAAAGACAAACAAATAATCTGGATAAGAAATGGTAAAAATGTCAGATAGCAAATATTTCATTTAGTGCCAAAAAATTTAAACTGCCACGACGCAAGCGAGATCCACCAAATTTCCTACTCTCATCATTTTCCTGTAATGTATCATTCTGCTATATTGTATCGTTGTAGGAGCGCCATTAATATATATTTGAAGTGATATAATCGCCCAATGTTAATATTGACCCCTGACCCCTAGTCTACCTGTTTTCAAGTTGGATTCAAGCATAAACAATATTAAACAGTATAAGCCTACCGCTATTTTCACGAATACTATCAACATTTATGTTCTCTTGTTCGAAATAAAAAATGTATCTTTCACAATAAAAATGAGCATGTCTAGCACGA
Source organism: Pyrrhosoma nymphula (assembly GCA_963573305.1). Taxonomy (NCBI): domain Eukaryota; kingdom Metazoa; phylum Arthropoda; class Insecta; order Odonata; family Coenagrionidae; genus Pyrrhosoma; species Pyrrhosoma nymphula. Next base: position 127,630,614 of record OY754328.1, read on the forward strand.
CGTGTAAAATGTTTAACGTAGTGCTTAACTGTTATTTATGAGAGAGTATTCCCTATATTAGTGATTTTAGTCAGCTATAATATCGAATCAGGGAAAGTGATTGGTAGGTATAGAAGTGAAGTAAAAAAGCAGTTAGATAATAAATAATATAACTTAAAAACATTTAGAAGTAACCTTCAAAAACGAAAAGATAATATTCAAATAATAACGTGGACTCGGTTCTGCAAAGCGTGTTGGAGACATACGGGCAAGTGCAATTTCCAAATATTGAAAATTGAACAAACAAATAAAAAGCACGTATTAATCACTGCTTTGAAAAGTCACAATGAGCCAGAAAGATATGATTTTTCCCCTGAATTGGTACAGCGAGATAGCATGATGAATTAGGGTTGATTTCTCTGCTGGGATTTGGTTTCAGATCAAGAGCAACCCTAAGATACCTCATACTCAATTGCAATTTCTCCATGAATACTCAATGATCTCTCGTCACAGTTGGCAGAAAATGCATCTTGAAAGTAGCATTTTCCTGCCTTTTGTATTATTCCAATATTAGTTATATACTTGAAAGGTATTTGAGTTTATGTCAGTAGTTTCCTGGCTGATAACGTATTATTCGGATTTCATAGAATTATGCAACACGATTTTAAAAAGATACCATCGTACAAAATCGAGCGGTCGAGCTGTAAAAAGTAATATAAGAGAAATTAGATGTCAGATCAACAATATCAAAACTTTTTGTCAGAAGAAAGTCTTGAATGGTGCTATGGTTTCGACGACCAATTCCTTTAACATGATATAAGCGTTGAGAAAAAAATGAAATACTCTGGAAAATGCCGTGACTTACCTTTACCGACATAGAATACCAATGCCGGTACAGTGAATGTTATTTAAAGTTAAAGAAATAAAACGGACCATCTTAAAAGCAGTATTTCCTGCGTGAATTAGTGAGGATGAATAGTGTTAAAGAACAGTTGACAATAAAAAATATTTCTTCTTACGTACAGTCAATGTTATGTCAGCCAAACGACGGATAACACAAGAGAAAAGATATGAATGAAAAATTTCAGTAGAATACCTAAAAAGATTTTGAGTGAAATGTAAAAGGGGGATCATAAAAATATATAGCTGTGAAGACGAGAGAACTTGTATCGCATGTAAAGAGCAACCGCAAAGAAACCTATCATTGGAAGGTTAAATTAACCTGATACAAGTTCAAAAAACCATCTGACTATCCTAGGAACCTCAAGCATTGAAACAGTGGTTGGCGATACTTTTATACCTTCATCTCACATTTTAACTAGGTATCAAAATGTTCTTCTCTTGTAATGAAAATTTTCCCCTAATAATGATAAGCATCGACTGAAATATTCATTTTCTATCATAGAAGGGCCATCGGTATTCTATAGTCAATATTTACAAACAATACATGTTTTCGAGAAGGAAACCTCACGTTTTCTATACGGTCGAGTTCATTACCTAACGGGATATAAATGTATACACATACTACATTGCAAACCACCGCGGGATCATGTGACAGGAGGCATTACGAATGCAGAATTGCTTGTTGTCATTTTTTATATATATCATTATTTTGTTCAATTAGCTGACCCAATCGAATATCCTAGTCATTTCATAAGAATGCTTATGCAATGGCTGAATAATAAATGACTGGCTGAATAATAAATGTTTTTATGATAACTTGGTAACAATACACACATTTTAACATAAAACGCTGCCTCTGTATGAAAAAATCCGGGAAATAGTATATCTAATCATCAACTGAGATGCAAGAGTAAGCAAAAATATATCATTTAGAAAAGACAAATAAACTGGTTAAAAGTAAAAGTAGGCCAATGTTATTACTTTATGAAGAACTCAAACATAAAAACTTGTTTTTAATTCAGTGTTAAAAAAACAATAGTATGCTTGTAGGAAAGTTTTTATGACTAACCTTCGAGCATATGGACAGTTGAGTAGGAAGGAGATGGGTGTAAAACTTCCTTGGTTAAATAATATCCCTTCTCATCAGCAAAACTTCCTTCATCGACTTCCTAAAATAAAAAACAATTCTATTTACCAAGTGATAACAATTTACCTCACATCCGAATGCTCATTAAAATATCCCCTGGAATCAAATCATAATAAAAAAAACTCCATTTATAAAAATTAAAAGATCAACTAAAAGAGAATAGTCATTTCAAAAGATTATATTAGTAATATTATGGATTTTCTCATATTTCAAAATTCTAAACTTAAATAGTTTCTTAACTTAAGAGTTCACATTTATTCGTATATTTGTTGTTTCTGATGTATATCTAACTTTTCTCCTTGATCAGACTTTGATGCAGACACCGATTGGTTGCAGTGATTAACTCTGGCCTATCCTATCTATCGCTTACTTTGAAATTATGCCGTCAAAATATGCTCATACATAATATACTTAAAATTAATGCAAAAAGGAGGCTAATTATGAGCTAGTAAATATGAAAGATAGATATGAACCCAGATATCGTGAAATCAAATATACGGAATATGAATACGCTATTAGAGTCATCCTGATGAAAATCTCATTACAGAGTATAATATACTATGAACTTGTAACTAATACTCTGATGTCCATGAGACTTCAAATAAAAATATTTGCCTTAGCCAGCAGTTATCCCGTAAGAAAAAGTAGAATTTTTGCAGCAGGGAAAAATTGGAAGACGAAACACCACGGGAATACTGGGGATTGTTATCGAAAATGTTTCCAAACTACCTTTCAGTCATCTAAAAACCTATACGTGGGCAATTATGACTATTAAGTACTCCAATATTCTATGCCATTAGAAGCGTCTAGTACAGGCCAAGTAATGCAGGGAATGGTGTTCTCAGCAGTCACACTAGAATGACTTCGTTAATGGGTTCAATAGGAATAGATTCTACATTATAATCCGTTTTTGAATCCATAACTGCCCACTAGCGCGTACCAAGGTCAACTGCGCGTTATTGAAATTGAAGATATTAACACTCTATAAGTGGATTTTCATTCATGGAATAGGAAATAGTCAGAACAGGTAAATGAGGAATCATGGAAAAAATACTACATGATTTTCCATCATCGTAGCCCATCATTGGTGAATGATCAGCAGCGCAAAAATTACAATTACAATTGTGTACCGTTTTAATAACCCTTTTTTATTTTTTCTTTACAGTAAAATATTTGCTCAATTGAGTATGCATATGGTGAAAGACTAATTGATGATTGACGGTATGGTATAATAATAAATTTAATAGATTTTTGATAGGCACAGCTGGTAAGAACATAATGACAAAGAACAGCTAGTCTATTTGAAAATTGAGATATAGAGTGAATTGGCTACATTATAATACCAAATTTCGAAGTTTTCACTGGGAAGCAAGACAAATTAATTAGAATACAAAATCGATGCAAGACTCCTTTCGGAAGGATAATACGACTACAAAGCTGATTTCAAATAATTATAATTTTAATATAAAACTCATGGCCTTACGGAAAAATGAAACGCAGGAATTTTAATAGTTCAAGAATAAGTGGGGAAATTCATATCCCAGAAAAAGGCGCAGATTTCTAGCTGCTACTTACACTAAGTCAGTATGCTATCGATATAAAACAGCATTCAAAGTCCTAACACTTTTTGTATTTTTACTTACAGAATTTATTCACCGTTCAATTTCGCTTCATGGCCTTTTTTCACTTTGAAAACGTAAATCAATGACTCGTTTCAAAGAAATTGTGTAGCCGTCGTCCTGACGCAGGCTTATCCAACGCCCTTTGGAGTTTTTGCGATTACAAATTCCAGCTTTTTTTTAAAGGGCTTATTCTGATCCCAAACCTTTATCAAAAATACGTGCTCTCACTACCTCCAGTTTCCCAGAATCATGTGGATTCCCCCCTGTCTGCAATCTGATTTTCCTCGCCTCTTCGCCCTCCCAGTGCGCCGGCCCCGCCTACTCTACGCCCCTCCCTACGGCCCTCGTTAGCGCCGGGGCCAACATTGGGTCCTGATAATTAATGTAGGCCTACAAGTTTCACTTTTGAAACCATCCGTCCATGGGAAAAACCTCTTCTAGTCTCCCAGTCTTCCACTCAAATTTACGGCAAGGGTGCGGGCAATGTGTGGCCCGCGGGTAAAAAGACGATAAATTTCGGCCACTGCCTGATACTCCACAAACTACTGGATGGGAGCTCCTCTTAAAACATTTGAGATGAAGCTAATTTTGAGTGATTAATTCATGCGCCTTCTGAGTCAAGAACATTTGGAATACTAGAACTTATAAATTGAGGTAATGAGCTGAAATTAGGGTGCACACGATAAAAATAAAAATATTTGCCTATGCATAAGAGAAGTTAGGAAACATACGACCTTAATACTGACAAAGCGACACATCTGGCATGCTGTAGCTAGAACAGTACGTATGAAATGAGAACTTACAGAAGCTTTAGATATTTAAGTAAGCAATCAGTTCCTCGTAAATAGATCCGTTCTTAATAAGTATGCTCTCAATGTAGTAACACATTTCCAAATAAAACTGCTCGCAATTATTTGTAAGATGTCACCAAACGAATGGCTACGAAAAAGTAAAGTTATTAGAAACATTTATTCGGAGAAATTCCTAATGTAAAATTTCACAAAACCATTATCTAAGAATGTAAATCTAAAAAAAGAAGTTGTTTATAGTAGTAAAACGTGGTGTCTATTATATTTTCTTTTTCTTTTATTTTTATTTAAACCTAAACGGGTGTGTTACTATGCCTCAAGACTTAATGTCTGCTTGAAATGTATATGTTATTAAATAAACAAATTAACATTGATAAAAAGAACCACTTCACATATTAGAGTTTGATATCTTAACGATTTGAAACGCTTACCTTTTCCTAACGAATTTTTTCAGAACATAGATCGTTTTGGTCTTTTATTCTTCCGTGTCACAATTTTCTTGTGCTTCGTGTTCCATTTCCTAAATCAAATTTGTTGTTGTTATCCAAACAATTTTCAACGTAGATTGATTAATGTATTATTAAACGAATCTTACTTCAGTTGTTTACAGCACAGTTGAAGTGGTTTAACACATGTTTTGTAGACGCAATTACTTTTTTCACATTGGCGAACTTTTTTTTTTTTTAACTGTGTAGAGAGGAATTCTTCATTGGATGTCATAATCAAAAGTTACCAATCGAAAACAAAATAATAAAATTTAGTCACGGGAACATATTTCACAATTTAAAGAAAATGAAACAGGCATCAAACATAAAGAGAAAACTCAGCAGGGGTTGAAAATATTTGACCGTCACCGCTTATACTCAGAATTGAATTTAGCAAACTACATATCATACGTCGAGCTAGTTCTGAGTCACTAAGTCCCTAATATCAAATTTGAAGATTCATTTTAAACGTATCCCAACTTCCAGTACCCGTACTCAGCAATAGGAACTCAAAATTCATCTTTGAATATCCACCACTGCATTTGCAGGATAGAAAAATGACTCAACGTAAAAACCAGCTATCAGGTAAATGCCATGGCATGATCAGATCTATGTGAGTATCGTATTTTTGATGCAAATGAGTGATTTAGTGATTTTAAAATGTATCTTAAAAGTGTCTTAAAAATGCATCAATAGTGAAGATTGTAACTCATTGAAATTCATTTTCGTTAATGCAACTGAGTTTGTCCCCTTTCATGTAAGGAAAGCTAACTCAAGAATAAGGACAAGGAGAGAAACGCAGGCAGAGGTCGACAGAAACTTCCCTTTTCCCCCGGCTGACATTTTTGGAAACTCATATAAAAGGTAAAAACATGTACTCTTCCTACATCCGCATTTAGAGCGCCGCGGCTTCCTCTTTCAGAGCCAGTCAGATAATTTTTATATGGCTTGAGCGAAGGCTGAGTGGCATTTTCACTCTCATTTCTCAGTGCATCCACGCACTTTGGCCGACGAAGGGGGCGCGGTGTTAAGAAACTTGAAGAGTGATAATTCGGAAGACTGAAAAACTGAAATTCATATGTATCTCATTTCGTCTCCTGAACTGCTCCATCTGCTAACGGCCGTCATATTTTACCAGCCATGTTCACTAAGATTAATTATTTCACTTGAAGTTTTAAAAATTGCTAAATGAAATTTTAAATAAAGATTATTTATAAAATTACCTTAAGAATTCCTTTTTGAACTCTACATCTTGGCGACGAAGGACAAAAATAAAAAAAACCCAAGAGTCACGGAAGTATCGGCTGCATTCCGCATAGTACTTTTGGTTTACATGTAGTAATTTTGGTTCCCGCGAAGTAATTAAAAGGTAGTAATTTTTACAAAACTATACTTAAGGATACACTAATTTCACTAGTGCCTAGAAGGTCATCATTTTGGAGATTATATTTATGCATAAATGAGTAGGAATACCGTGATTGACAAATACTTAGTCTTGAGAGTCTTAAATTAATATTTCGTCGAACAGCAATTGACAATCCAAAATTATATTGTACTATACATTAGTCTCTAAACAGCATAAATTTCTATCCAAACAAATAACGAATTCAATTTGTTTAACGGTAGATATAATTGAGATAAATGACATGCACTTGTGATGCACAAGTGATTCATATCATTTGACCAGCACTTTATGCATATGATGCTCAGATAGGCGTACAAACAAATAAGTACCTACCTGCTTTACGTCGTTATTCTCATCTACGCAGTAAAGTAAAATCGGTCTCATAAAAATTATTGCTAATGAAACTATTATCTTTTTCTCTCAGTGACCACTGCGTATTTTATCGATATTGAACGATACACGACATTTTTGAATTTTGGCTTTATAAGAAGCGTAAATAGGCGTAAAAGTGTAAGAATTTAAAAGCTTATGATTTAGGGGTTTATGTAACCGAAGCACGCACCAACAGTGTCCTAACTGGGTGAACTCATTCCGTCAAATTGAAATTTATGTACTCTACGTTGACAGAAAACATGTGGACGTCGTTTTGCTTTGGAAATGGCCGTTCCTTCATCCTCGACCACCACCATTTTTTCGAGTTAATGAATTCAAGTTGGAGAATTTCCACCAAAAGGGTACATACCAACGCCACCCTCGTTCTGAGCATCCATCCATTCCTCTCAAATGAAATCGAGCGTGTGAAATCCTTCACGGAAACATCCGAAATGTGATTCCCCTTGTATGGGCATTTGGACTTGGCACGGCAGCGGAGGAGGGACTCAGTATTCCAGTCCCACCTAATATTTTTCCGCCCCCACGGAACCTCCCATGCTTCCTTCACCCCTCCCCCCTCCAAAAGTCCCCCATTTCTAAGCCCTTCCCTCCCCATCCACCGCAGTTTTTGCAATGACTCTTGTCGCATATTACTTTCCCGCCCATTCCCGGGACCACCCACGCTCCAGCCCGGCCCTTCCAAAACCGACCTCAACACACTTCTCCCGGGAATCCCTCACCTATTCCGGCCCGCCCCTAAACATGAGCCAACACGGACCGACTCCCGACTCCCTGGAAGGAGATAGCACACACAACGACAGAAAGCTTACGAGGAACCTAACCGTGGTACTCCTTCACACGAAAATGAAAGGAGCTAAAGGGAGGGGAGAAAGTAGAGGGGAGGAAAAGAAAAAGGAATAATGCATCCTTTTCCCAGCTGGGAAAGACGTGTGACGTTTCCCTCATTCAGTCCCCGGTGGTAACGATTGACAACGACCCCCCTCAACCCGACCAAACGACATCCAACGCGGGTAGGTAACCTTTTCCGCTTGCTCGTGCGGACCCTCCGAGACTTTTCCATCAAAAGTTGAGCTTCAGTCCCGCGGAACGTGTCACCTCTGTCTATATGGTCTCAGAGTGCACCTTAATCGCTCAATCCGGACAAAGAAGGACGGGAAAAGAGACTGTCCCCGGAGTGAGCGGTTTATCCACTCTCCCAAACATTCTCGGATGGTCTAAAAATGGGAGGACAAGTTGGAAAATGGGGTTTAAAGAGCTCTGTCAACTGTGGACGATGCCAACGCGGAGTCTCCGCATTGTTGCGGTTGCTATGGCTGCGACAGTCAGTCAACGAGCTCACTTCTTGGTTTCCCCTTCGTGTCGCGCTCCCCGCGTTAGTTTAAAAGATCGGTTACGGATGGGTCAAGACGAAAAAGGGGACGATGGTAAGCGTGACTAAATTCTCATGCACCCCTCAGAAACTCTCAGTTAAGTCCTTACCTGCAAGTGGTAAACGTCAACGTGCTCCACGGTTTGTATTCATTTTTGATTCTCGTTATTTTCTCGCGAAAGGATGAGAATTTTGAGAAACGGTTAAGCATTAAAAATGTTGGAAATGAAGAAGCTTGAGTTGTCAGAAGATCCTCAGCCAGGGGTTTTCCCGTTTAAAAATATATGTAGACTATGCATTACCCCGGAAAACACGTGAAGTCTGTGTAACGAAGGGTAATTCTACACCAATCGTTATAAAACGACAAATAGCATCTAATGATAAACGAAATTAACTGGTTATAATGTTTGCTCTAAGATCATTAGGTTGAGAAGAGATACAACTTTGCCACCTCTATATATGATCTCAGAGCGCACCTTTTTCACTAAATCCGAAGCCTTCTGTATCTTTCAACTCGGTTTCCTTTTGCCATTTTTGGTAGATACCATTAGCCAAAACTTTCTCCCCAGAAATAGAAAATTCAGGCAAAAGAAATCCCGAGAGTAGGAAAGAAAAGAGAAATCATTCAGCCACATAATATGGGTAATAGCTGGCTGAGGATAAAGTTACGTAAGGACAGTGGATGGGAGAAGAAAACTAATTGGGAGCAGTTTCCGTAGTAGTTTCTTTAAGTATAAGACGATCGGAGTTCGAGACCATAATGATGTGACCCATTTTGAAGAATATATCTACGATACAAACAAAATCATAATGAGCAGAAGGGCATATAGCAATGGAATAGGAGACTTAAATGCTAATTTTGGAAGAGGACGGCTAAAGAAAAAACATTGGATAAGCGCTGCAATAGTGGAGAGAAACCGCTAAGTTTAGATATCAAAGATAACATATAAATTTTTCTGAAATCACCTCTATGAAGATATAAGCGATGATTTTTCAAAGCTTAGTGCAAAAGTACTTTGCCATAGGTTTCCCTCTTTGCAATAAATTGTAAGAGCTACCTAGGAGAGGAAACCATTAGTTAATAAAATTGTTGACGATTAAACGCCAGAATTTTGTGGAGGAAATTGCTTAAGAAGTCAAATGATAGGTGGTTAAATACCTCATAGGATAATTTTGGATTTTCGAGAGAAAATTACCAACATATTTCCATTTCCTAGGATGAATATAATTAAGAGGTATTAGGAGATGAAGAACTTATAGAGAAACTTGTGATAGCCAAAAATGAAGAAAAATTTTATGATCTCAGGCAAAGTACCAAATCTTTTCCTGAAAAGAATAAGGGCCTGCAAAAATAATTTTAAACACACCCGGCCCCAAAGAAACATAAAATAGGAAGTACTACTTCTAGGAAGTTGCTAAATCTGAGTTCAGCATAGGCTTTGGCATATTAATATTATACATAGCTCATTAAGTTAATATATCGTTAATTAAAAACAGATAATTAGATCAATACCAAATAATTTATCATAATGCAGATTTAAAAGACTGAAGGAAAGGCATGGAGACCCAAAAGATAATTTAGACGCAATAGAAATGGACCGAGATAATACGGAAAGAGAAGTAGCCTAACTTCAACAAAAGTTTTAATGTCAAGCTCATGTAAAGAATAAACATTTCTTTGGACATCTTGCTCTTGGAGCCCAACCAATCATCCGTATTCACACTTAATTACGCAAACCAAACCAAAGAAAGAGTTTAAGAAATAGAAGCCATAAGAAATACATGCCTACAAGAACGGATTTGCACGAGCAGTACGTGGTAGAAACTCCTCAAAGTAACTTCACTAATGAAATTCCTGTCAATTCTGTTACATTTCCTAGCCCTTCCAATGGATGTTTGCACTTCATGCACTATATTTCAATTCATTTGAATGATTATCAGAGAACGTGAAGCATCAGGAAGGCGTGAAGCGAAGGTTGTGCGGGTGTCGGTTGTAGTGGCTGAAATAAAATCATCCCGAGAAAAGGGCCCAAATTCGAATCGTCACAGTGGCATATCGTAAAAAAAGTGTTCCAATAAAAAATAATACGGATTGTTGCATATTCTGCAGTATTTAACTGAAAGAAATCCCGTTCCTCATATTTGGAGACTATCCAAAAGGATAGTTTTAGCAAAATGTTATCGGGTAAACCTTGAGGATTAATTTAGCACAGTGTGGGAAAAATCATTCAATTATTTATCAATAAAAATCACACGTATGAAACATATTTTCTCCTTCTCTTAACGACTTCTGAAATACTTAGGCACGAGTCACTACATATTTCCTGCCATGTCCGAAGTTATAATATGTACATAGTGCTCACTCTCGCTCTCACTATCACACTTTAGCTAGTGTTCACTATCAAGGATCCAGCGTTCCACATATACGAGTAATTGATGGATTAATCAACTTTCCTTCACCCCCTTAGCCTTAGGTAATGCAACTAAGATCATATAGGCCAACCTTGAGCAACGCCATATTGCAATCCATTCCAAAGGCTGTCGGTGATTCAAGTATGGGATATTCGCTTTGGAAACTTAGATTCAACTGATGGAGAAGTGAAATTATTTTATTCCATGGGTAATGAAATTACCTTAAAAAATGTTCGAAAAGTCAAATGCCAATTCTTAATTTTATACTCAAAATAATACCTTGCGTATCTCTTACGCCGTACGATCCGCCTACGCTCCAGTCCTATCCGAGGACAGTATAAAACTTCTGATATCAATAAAGTTCTATTTTATTCATGGCTGAGAAAATAAATTAACTAACTTCATTTACAACAATCATAATTACATTGCCAAATTTCAATTATCAAAATTCATCATTTGTGTCAGCACGGCTTTTCTAGAGTAAATATGTTTAATAAATTGATCGCTAATACGATACAAATAAAGCTCGTTTTTTTATCTTCGGCCAAAATAAAGTTTTCTGAATCACATTATGGAGAAAAAAAATTTCAGTTAATGGAGTTGGATAGCAAAACAAAATAAAAAACATTTAGATTATGAATGACGGTGAGAATGCAGTAGATTTCATAAATGTCTTAGCTTAAATACGAATCATTACATAAAATGGTGACTGTTGTTGCAGAATTCATAAACGCCAAAGCTTTAGAGATGAATCAAATCATTAACAGTATACCATGCACTCATCAGTCTATTTAGTACTTGATCTCAACTAACAGGATCATAATAGATCGCTAATACGGTTTTATAGTATTAAAATAGGATTTAATTTATCTTTGCTTCGTATTGATATCACCTATTGCAATTTCATGGGCATCACTCCATATTATTTTTTTAATGTATACAAAATATTTATTTTTCATTTTCATCTTCTTATAATTCTATCAATAACTAATGATATTACCATTAGTTAAAAGAAAAAACTAAAGCTACTACTCACGAAATCAAATCCATTCATAGTTATTCCCTATGAAGTGCTGAAAAATAGATATGCGTACATGGGAGAACCTAAAAAGAGAACGATTGCGGAATTTAATATAAAAGTTATAAGACTTTGCAATAGTGTGAATCAATATTATGGGCTGTCAAAAAATATGTGCTTTGAAATTTATTAAAACTTCAAATCTATTGGTAAGTATAATAACAAATGTAACTTCATTGGGAACAACTGCCCTTCCAATAGATAAGCACTACGATTCCAAGGTTGAAAATGACTAAATTTTCCTGAAAATCTAGATTGGCGGGACCAATATTTTTGCATATTACGAGAATATTTCTTTTAATTTTAATATGACCTTTAAAATGTGACACCAGAGATTCTTAAACGAAAAAAAATCTTAAGTGGAAATTTGACAATTGATTGCGGGTTAGCCAATAATGATAATCCCTGCCTTCATTTTCCATGGATTACCAACATTAGCTCCTGGTATGAGAAGGAATAAACACGCGATAAAACTATGTGTAGCGCAGGATGTAAAAGGAGAGAAAAAGTGATGTGCGTGAAGACAATGAAGCTGGCAGGAGACTACTCGGGGGCAAGGGTTGGAGAGAGCATAGACGCTGGGTGAAAGATACGACGAAGGGAACAAGACTACGGCTAAAGCATGGAGTCGTCGGGTGAGAGAAAGGATATGAGTAACTGCTTACGTGATCGTCAGCCATTGAAATATAGATATGAGCCCCGAGTTACAACAGTCTTAAAAAGATCCTTTAGAGGATTCAAAACGGAGGGATAGGGAGGGGGGGGTTGCGAAATAAAAAGAGGAAGGAAGGAAAGAATGTACGTTCCAACCGACCGTGGCGCAAAAAGACAAGACAGAAGAGGGTTGTTATTGAAGGCTTAATTCAATGTGAGCTGGTGGATAAAAAGAGGGAGGGGGATGGGTGGCCTATCCAGGAGGGCAGGGGAGGGGCGGGACGGTGCACGGGAGGGAGAGAGGCGGGTTAAAAGGCTTGGGGAAGAGGGTTGTGAAGAGAAGAGCGGGATTTATGCCTGCACGGGTGCCATCAATAGCGGCGTCACGGCTGAGAGTCACGCATTCGGAGGGTATTGTTTCTCACAGGTAGAGTGGGGGGTGGGTGAGAGGGGTAGCCGGCTGGGTGGGGAAGGCTGATAGGGGAGGGGGTATGAGGGAGTGGCGGGGGAAGAGGCGTTGCGTTTGAGGGCGGTCTGAAGAGCACGAGAAGCACCACCCCACCTTATCTTATTCCGAACCCCCCATACTCCTCGTCTCGAGATCCCGGCACAGCTCTGCCCTCGAGTACACTGGGTGGGTGGCGCGGGAGGGGCAAGGGGGCTGAAGTGTGCAGGAGGCACTGTCGCGACGAGTTAGGAAGACACGGGGGTAGGACAGCTCCATCGAGAGGTAGCGACTTCTTTTATTTTTAAATTCAACTTTCCCTCAGTGGCTGGGTTCCTTCAAAATTTTTTTCATCACCCTAGATGAGCGACAAAGAATGCGCAGGAGATGTTTCTACGAAAAGGCTTCCTGGGCCTGGATTCAAGCTGCGGACCTCAAGTTTTATGGACCAGTGCGCAGAGCACTGGGCAACCCAGGTATTTAATTTCACTGTCGGAGGATCTACTAGAAATAGCAATCAGGCACCATTGTGATCCATCAATGATGGCACTCGTCAAGCAGTGTCTTGCTTGAATGAAGCCAGTGTCCATGGCGTCAGAGCGTAAGTGAGAAATCAAAGCTAGAAACTGTATAGAACCTTGGCAATTAAAGCATTGCCTTGGGGAAAGATAATGGTCGATACATCGGCTTTGAAAACGGGAGGTCTGCGGTCGATAAAAATTTTCTGTCTATCTTTTTCCCACACCTAAATTATTTTTCAATTTAACTTTCCGAAAAGTATTTTCCTATTGCCATGCCCCCTTTCAACCATCCATTCGATCCTCATCGTATGGGGTTCAATCTATAAAGATGGGGGGAATTATAAGGTTTTAGGCATTACATGGGCGAGGAACGTAGCTGCCTCAGCGTCATATTTGGACCCTAGCAAACAGGTCGTGGGGATTCAGCTCCCTGAGTACCCACGGCATTTAGTGGACAGAGGGTCGAATCTCGAACTTCTGTGATAATTATCGCATGCAAAACAGAAAACTCTCGTATGATTTCGCAGAAGTATCGCATGCTACACAGACAGTCGATACTTTCCAATCAACAATTATAACCTGCGGACAAGATGTGACAGATCAAGAGCGTTGATTCGACAAAATCAAGCGAAATAATGAGCATTTTCGCATGCGATAATTATCATGGCGTTTCGAGAGGAGAACCTCAGGATTAGAAGGTTTGAAGGAAGCTATGCGGTGCTATGAAGTCATGTACCAAAAAACGGAAATTCAATTACATGTATCTAAACCAACGTAATACTCTGCAGGCCACCTCAAGAGTGTGAGGCTGGTGATGTAAGGAAGAAAGATATGATAAGGAAGGGAATAGAGGACGAACTGGAAAAGAGACGATAAGTGAGATGTGCTTTGGTGGATTGAAACCTCGATCTCTTTGTGCTGTAACTTGAATTTTATGTGGAAAGAATGAAATCATATATTTAGATTCATATCCATTCGACAGTTTATCTCTCTCTTTTTTCGATAATTTTTATTCTATTTTCGTCGTGTTGCACTCCGAGTCGTTCTGAAAGTCATATGATATGATTTTCCTTTGTAGTTTGAGTAAAGATTTTCTCTTTTCCTAATAGAGGTAGCATTCAAATTTTATTTTAAATTAAAGCAGGTTAAAAGCATGAAGAAGACGGGGGGCATGGGCGGGCAGGACATGCCCCCGTCCCTAAAAGCACGTCCGTGTCTAAAAGCATGGGCGGGCAGGACAATTCCATCTAAAGAGATCGTTTTATTTTGCTCAAAAATGTTATCAACTGCCATGTTGAATCAAGGAATGTGCTGTAAAATGCCAGAGAAGACAAGGTTTCTAGGGCCGGGAATAAAACTGCGGACCTTCGCTTCCAAGGAAACTGCAACATCCGAAAGAAATGATGGAAGGAACTAGTTGTCTTAAGCCAATAAGGTGTGCCAGATGAGTTATTATTCAAATTAAGTACAATTCACGAGAATAGATCCTAGATGATAATTTCAAAATTATATCCTCGGTGGAAATTTGACCATACAAGCATTGCAGTGATCGGGTTGCTATTTTTTTTGCTGGAAAACTGGATTCCAATCCCGTGGGCCCGGGTTCGAATCTTGGCTGAGATTTTTCAGTAGAATCCCGATCCCTACTTGGGTGTCATGTGAATAGCACTTCAACTGTAAAACCATCCGTCGGAATCGAAAGGACGTTAAACTATCAACCCCTTGACGCCTTTCGTTAAGAGTGCTTAAGATGCAGACGCCGGGTTTCCCTCCACTCTCCTACTATTCCCCTCCCGTCCTCCTCAACGATTGTAACGGCACAAATGGCTACATGACTGACTGGTCGCCTCCCAAAAGAACCGACCAACTACAAGCACACCCTATGGATAGCGTGGCTCTAGTAATTTCCAACGCACTGCTTTGTTTATTAAATTTAACTTTGCCTCGTTTCTTTCATTCCTCCTTCGCTCTTTTAGCACTTTAGTCCCTCGATCGCCAAATTGAGAGCAAGCTATAAAGGCACTTGGAGTTATCAGGGTAAGGCATTTGGAAGCGGCGAGTATGGCCAACTCAAAATTTGTAATAGACCTTAGATTATAGTTTGTTGAGTTCGAACTCTGCACCTCCCGGGTGAAATTGCCAATCGTTACCAGAGAACAGCACATGTTGAATTTCTGCGACTCTCAGCAACTCGATTTAACCCGTACCTGTCTACGCCTAGTAGGCCGGCAGGACAAAAAGAGTCCAGGAATCACAGTGACCTTGAAGGCATTTCAATTATATTAAATTGGACAGCTTATTCTGTAACACCACCAACGGTTCCCAAGAAAGTTACAATCAATCATAATTTTTTTTTCCCTTTTGATTCTAGGAGTTGTCCAGTAGCTTCACCCCGGTATGAAGCCTGCAACCTCAGGCCAATAGCAAAACATTATACTCTACATTTTCTTTGTTATTTCGTTACTAGGCGCGACATCATTCATCATCATCACGTGTGAGATTAGGTTAGGTCATGGTTTCTTATACACGACAATGGCCGACAAATAAAAGATAGGAGTTGAATTCAATCATTTACTTAGATACAGAAAGTTGTACTATACAGTAAATATAGATGATAATGAATACTCTATGGCTTTGCTTATATTACTTTTTAACATAACTTGAACACATAATACAGTTTTACGATTTAGGAATACATTTTCTATCTCGGATAAGTCATCATCTATGGTGAAGGATATATTTTCTTCCGATATAGAGAATGAAACAGCAAGTGCCAATGATGGTATTCCTAAATTTTACTGCGGCTCATTATATCACACTCAAGTTCATCCCTCTCTACACCTGAATCCACGACTATCATTGGCTTCTTTACGTCTAATATATTTAAGACTAACGCATTTCATTACCTGTTCTTCTTTTTGGTGATTATGACTTCAGCAATCTTATGACATATCACCTGGGATCTCATATTCCTATTTTTTATTCTACTTAAACATTATGAAAGGCTTATATATTAATTATTTCCACCAAGGATTCAAGGCATTTTACTATTCCTTTTTCAGGAGTATATTAACATTATATTTCTCATCAATATAATGGGTGTTCAGTAAATGTACGAGCAAGAGGAATTTCTTAACTATCGCCAGGTATGTATTTTAAAACTCCAAAGATACTATGCTTGCTCAGGTTAAATAAACTGACTGCGTGACCTTTAAAATGCTCAGCTCTAAAATTAATGGGATGAATATTGAACGTTAAGTTATCAGTCGGTTCAATTCCGCGAAGAAAGCATAATTGACAGTAGATGAATTCCCGGGCGGGAAGAACACGCAATGATTAAGTGAATGCGTGGCATACCTACATGATTTCCTCAATGTGTCGCATTCTCATGATTCTCGCTTTCTATTTAAATGGCAAACCTTCCCGCAGTGAATTGCACAACTTTGCAGCTGCGAGGGGATTCGCGCTCCCTCATGGAACGTTATTCGCGAGCGTACAATATAATCATCATTTCAGGTTTTACAGCGGAAAAAATGAGCATGGGGTCCCACCACTTTTACTGGCGTTGTACGTACCTCGGGACTACTTAGGGGAAAAAACGTTGGAGTCGGTTGGAATAAATTTGTAGTTTAGATATGAATAAAATCTTTGAATACGTTCATACGACCGTAAAAGTAAAATACGACTTGGTGTCACAAGGTCGTGCGCGTAAAATAGATTGTTTATCATTCTCGGGTGTAATGCCCCTAAGATAAATACGGCATGAGTTTTAATGCCTGTCAGCCTTAAAGTCAAGTTTGAATCAACATCAATTAGCAGGAGGTGGTATAAATTATACATGTACATTTATTTCAAGGAAATGTAGTACGGAGACAGACTGCTTAGCAATAAGTTAAAATTCTTATTTAAAATACTCGCCGATGTGCATTAATTAATTGAGTGTTACTTATTACAGTTATTATAAATCCACCGACGCCTGTCATGAGAGCAACAGTAAAAAGTTTTACATCATTCTTTTCCAGTATCTTGCAATATTAAATTTAATTGAAGGTTTATAGGGTAATTATAATGTAATGGCTGAGCTTAACGGAAGTTATTACGCTGGTGGTATATAATTCTCAACAACTGAGCAGTCAAAAAGGAAATGTTGTCTTTTGCGCCACAGATATCAAATCCATAATGGGCGCTCAAGGATCTTGTTCTACAATTCAATTGATGAACACATAAGAACTGGTTTTCATACAGATTAATTTTAAGACAAAGGGGGCTCAATCACCTTTTCGCCGAAACCCTGCCGTACACGTGTAGCTCTCTGCGGTGTTTCGGAGCCCTCGTGTTGGCGCGAATCTAAACTCGGATCTAAACGTGGCAGTCGACTCTTTGAAATTCAACGGGAATCTTGCCTTTAATCTCCTTAAAAAGCATGGCGTAACCATCAATCATCATTGAGTTGTTTGCCGGCCTTAATACCTGTCAACCTGGGAGCACGAAGCATCCTCTCCACATGGG
The DNA here is from genome assembly GCA_963573305.1 of Pyrrhosoma nymphula. Lineage (NCBI taxonomy): Eukaryota > Metazoa > Arthropoda > Insecta > Odonata > Coenagrionidae > Pyrrhosoma > Pyrrhosoma nymphula. The sequence goes on from OY754328.1 coordinate 127,648,345, forward strand.
AAGCCTACTCAAAGGAAACAGCGAGGCTTATCTGAAGCGGAAGGAGCATGAAGGGAAGGACACGGCCTGAGACCGAGGGAATGAAGGAGCTTCGTGTAAGTGATGGAAGGGGAACACGAAAAGCCTTAGGGATGGAAGGATTTCGAATAGGGATGGAGAGAAGCGAATACTTATAAGAGAGAGAGAAGGTGGAGGTTGGAAATGCGGCGGAAGGAGAGCTTAAGGAAATGGTGGGGAAGGGTGCGTGGTGAATATGGATGGGAGGTTAAGTGCAGGATGAGACTCATAAAAAGAAAATGGCAGTGGGTGAGTGAGTTCAAGTCGGCCGTATTCTAGCAGCCGGTTGGAGCTGAACGAAAGCATTTCTTCAAACCTATCCGCCACCGTCGATGTGAACCATTTTAGCACTTTGATAATTAGTAGAGCCGTGGGTGCGTTAATTAGAGGATGCACCTATTTACCCAAAAAATCAGTAAAATAAATTCATTATTCTTTATAAGTACCTACTTACGTGGAGCACGGACACCAATTTGAAACACAATTGGAGCTATAGATGTGTTGTTAGCTAAGTTGTAAGCTTAACCATTACTTTTCAATTAATCAACCACTATGTGTGGCCATGGTATAGGTTTCCAATAGTAAAATATGGATCGAAGTTATTTAAAACAGGACACTACCATTGGGACAAATATCACTTCAATATGCCATTGAAATAAGAAATTTGCATGATAATGTAACCTCACCCAAATATATGTAGGCATGCATTCGCTTCGATTTATCATCATACCTATCTACCTGCGATGTTTCCTGTGTGAACGTTATTTAAAGATTACAATCCTTGAACTAGCTAAATCTTTGTGAAAATTAAGGACTTTAGAGGGAGGACTTAAGGAGAAGCAATAAAGAAAGCTGAATTTGGTGAAAAAAGGCTATTTACTTCCCGAAATGGCTGAAGCTTAAAATACCATTAGTGAATCGTCGAAATAATCCATAATGTACGCCATATTATGATAGCATATTCCAAAATATCTCCTTCAGGAGGCGTATAGCTTCCTTACACTATTAGCTGCAATATGTTTGCAATGAGCACGTTAGAATATTAAGCACTATATGGACGTTACTGCGATATTTTGTTTTATGCCTTGCCACGCAATAATTTCTTGCTCTTCATTTTTTCCCGAACCTAACAGTTCCACGCTTTATTCATAATTCGTTTATAAATGCAGAATAATTTTTTTGATAAATAAAAAATAGCTAACTAAATAAAAAAGCGTAGGTCAGGAAAAACATACGGTCGTAATTGCACATATAACTTAAGTGAAACCTCAGTGAGAAGTGAATTATACCCTATGTTGAGTGCCTTTAATTTATTGATCTTTTATTGTACGTGTGTACTCTAAACCACAGGTAATAAAATTACGGATGAAGTACCGTACGCTAACACGGTGCGAATACAAAATATTTTCGATTTGAATACCCCGTGTACTTGTTTAACAAATCGCCTAAAGGCTCACCATGTGAAACTTAGCCACATCGGTGAAGCTTTCTAAGTGTATTAAGATGTTTTATCCATCAACAGTAAATGTCTGCGCATATTTTGACGTTAATATGAAAGGCATATGAATTTAAGTCAAAGATATATGCATGTGTTTATTTAGTCCGTTGAGGAGATGAGAGACCTATGGGTCACTTTCCGTGTTGAAAGGTGACTGTTCTAAATATACGACGACGGAACAGGCAGTGCAGGTACTTACGATGCAAAGTAAGTAGTTATCGCTTGAATTATCATATTCATCAAGGCATCAATGACGGTGTCTCTTACTTATACTCTCTGCCTAGCTTTAAATCAAGCTCGTTATTACTTCCCATCATCAATTACCCTCTTGCTTTTCTATAAATGGGAACTGTGGTAGAATATGCATCAACGTGCAAATATAAAACATTTTCAGCCATTTTTAGTTTAATCAGGCAAGAGTGCTCCTGCTGATAATAAGTTATTGATTTCATATAGAATATTATGTTCCGTATCTATCTCAATAGAATTTCCTGATGAATCACGGAGCAATCCGCAATTCGATGAAAGTAATTTCACTCTCATATTTCATGAGTACTTACAAGCAAAATATTCACTTGTTTTTAGTTCCCTCCAAGCTTTAAACATTTACAATGTCTAGCCATTAGGACAGTGAACAGTATAGAATTATATATAGTCATTATTCGTAGAATTAGTATAAGTTTGGAAAAAAGAACAAACTTTGCAAATTTTACTATATATTTTTTTGACAGAATCAATAAAAACTTTATGAATTTTACAATGGATTTTATTCAATAAGATCCGAAGATGTCGCTTATGCGATGAAACTGGTCGTATTGAATAAAATCCATTGTAAAATTTCGAAGTTTATATTGATTCTGTCAATATGAAATTTTACAAAGTAATGCCTGAGAATATCGAGTTCATCATTTAGTTTTTTATTCACGATCCGGGATATTCACGACTGAAGATGACATAAACTGTCGAAACCCGGGTCGTGAATAAAAAACTAAATAGAGAAATTTGAAAAGTTTGTTCTTTTTTCCATTATGGAAACATTTCACACAGTTACCCCTTACATCGTTCGTTTTGTTAATATTTTAAGTTTATTTTACCTCATCTGATATGTACCTACTTATATGAGGTAGTAATACAAACCGGCTGGCTAATAGCCCGTGGGCTTCAGCAAATAGATATTTAAATATCCGGTTGACCTCGCTATGCATATTCACGACGATGAATTACCTACATATATCTTATGTGGCAACTTGCGATATCGTATGAATAATCTGTATAACAAATGAGTCATAAGAAACAATCGTGACAGAACACTGCTCATAATAGTTTTAATTCGAACCTAATCCCACTGAAGACACTTGTCGCAAATATTTGGTAAATTGAAAATCTAAATTAGCTCCTGGTTAGGCCCCTTTATTAGAAAACTATTAGCTCTTCCACTAGTAAAAATGGGAAGGGAAATTTCCAATGCAATACTTCATCGAATTCTTCTTCGGTTGATGAAAAAAGAATTTTTCATCTTAAATGGCTTACTTGTCGGATGCGCGTCTCTGACAAACGCATAAACAAATGACTTTTTTCTCACGACCTTTTCTGGGTATCCACTTGCTGAAGTGGGAAATTGTTACGGCAGGGAATGCTCTACAAAATTTATAATTGGTATTAAACTTCAAACTGGGCTTAAGCTATTAGTATGACATCCATAACAAGTTTTTTCACTCATAAAATATATTAAATTCCGACGTAATTCAACGAAACTTCAATTCCGCAAAATTAGCCCCATCCTAAGTTCCAAATGAACATTATCCACAAGTTTTGGTGGGTCATTAGATTTCCGAGGGTTGAGCTTACAAGGCCTTACCTTAAACCATTAAACAATATCATTAATTCAGGTAGATATTCGAGCAACATATCGTACATATGGGACATACGATAAGGCCTGACGATTGAAAATAAATTAATAAACAACACACACGTCGTACAGAGTGAGGGAGGAAAATGGAAGAGAAAGAAATTAGGAGAAGAAGAATCCATTCCCATGTCCAGGGAGTGAGAAAAGAAGGCAGAACGACGAAGCGTGAATGAGGGAGGGAGGATCGAGGTGGACTGGGGCGAATTCGGGGCTGGGCCTCACTGCCACGAGGCATCCTCCAAAAGAAAAGAAAACCCAGTCTCAAAGACACAGTCGGCATAAAGGGCGGAAGTGGGAGGAGGATGGGAAGGTCTTGGGGGGAACACGAACTGAATCACTAATCTTCACTGGGAGGAAAAAAAGGATATTTGGGGTTGGTGGGGAGCGAGAAAGGGGGTGGGACAAAGGTGGACTCATCAGCGATTCCTCCACGCCCACAACTCAACTCATCAGCCTCCTCCCCACCCGAAACCCTTCCTTCCCAATCCACGCCGTCTCAATTTCCATCTCTCGATGCCACATAGTTTGCATGTCACCACCACCATGAGGCCCTTCCTCGGCCATGCACAGGAAAGAACAAAAGAATGCACTATAATGATCGAATTTATCACACGGTATCAGCCACCTCAGGAAAGTTAATAGCTACGTAATTGGCAGTTGGATCGAACCCGACCGAATTCACATGTATTTTGATTTGGAAGGTCTAATGACACTATTAAAAATATGAGCAAATCATAAACCGACTGTAGTTGAGGATTAGAGGTTAATCTATGGATATCACTATTCCTTTCACGAAGAAATTTCTCCCATTCCGCTAAATTCTCGCATACCTCTAACGTTCTAATGTTAAAACTTATTTATCAACGTTATCATTTCAAGATTCATTTTGTTACTGGATTTGATGTCGTTATGCTAGGGATACCTCTCATAGGATTACAAAAGGAAAGTATTTTGGACATTTTTGGAAAGAGGAAACTCAACAAACATGTAATGCAAAAATGTGCTCCAAATGGTCTCTAAAAGGAGAAGATAAAATGAAATTATTTGGACGAGAAAAATAGCGCCATTAAAATATTTTTAAATGTACGTCAATTTTTTTTGCGAAAAACGCGAAATTTGGAAAAAAATTATGTTACGTTCTAAGATATCGGATGGCACATGTGAAAAGGGTCGTGATAGCATTTTGCAATCTAGTCGTCTCAAATTACTCCATATACTGATAAAGTAGAAATAAAAATTAAGGCAGTTCTGGAATTTTCACCTGAAGATTCAAAGTGGTGTATGCTGACGTTTCTAGCATATGTTTTTCTCTCAAAACGGGAAATCTATCATGTATTTGGAAAGGAGTTACCTATACTCCTCCCTTTCAGAAAATGTTATATAATATCTTCAGGACATAAATAAAACAAGAAGAATGGAGAGGCAACAGACTATAATTATAATATTTGGTTCATTTAGTAAGCACTGAGGTGTAGTAAAATGAGAAACGATAAAATTAGTGACTTCCTTTATAAGGTAACGAAATAGGACGTCTGTCCTTTTTGAGAGGAATGTAATATGAATCTCACGTTCCAGTCCCAGCCTATTTTGGAAGTCAATTACGTCTCCACCGATCGGAAACCAAAACATCTTCATCAATGCCGCCGCTTCTGAAAATTCCCCTCGGATGAACCCCTCAATTTGGTTTCGGGAGTATAAATCTGCAGATAAGAACGTCGGGCCGACCCGCCGCAAGTAACGACGCTAAAAGCGGGACATTGATTATGCCCATAATGGCCGAGTCCCTTCATGCGGAGTAATATCCTCTTACCGACCACGGGAACCCCCATGCCAAGCCCTTGCAGCATTATCCCTCCTCTCTCTCGCGCACTTTACCGCCAGATGGAGACGTATTCGAACTCCGATCGGGGAAGGAAATGGGAGGAGGATCGCTTGGATAGTCCTCCGACTACTTCGACCCTTCCTGAAAGAGGAGGAGCTCTTCCTTCTGGATGCAGGTAAAGTGTATTCGAACCCTACCGCAACCACCTCCCTATCTTCCAAGCACACACATACTGGCACAAGAAGCGGACCACCACCCTTTCTTCATCAGCATATTTAGGAAATCCTCCGTCCCCGTCCCAGATATCCGCCACCTCTTCCCGTCCGAAAAACCTCTCAAACCGCCTTATACATACATACACGCACACAACCACTCCTCTCGCTCGCTCACACACACATGCACACCACCACCTTGCGCCTGACCTCCCTCATCGGAAGGACCCGGAGGAAGCCGGCATGCAAAATGCCTCCTCTCCGGAAACTCCTTCAGACGGCCATTATAATGGGTGCCGAGATAAAGGCAGGAAGAATGGGGGGAGGGGATGGGATTCAAAGCGGAAGGAAAAGTGGGTTTAAGGTAGGAGAGGAGAGAGAGAGAGGGAGGGAGAAAGGAAGATGGGAGACCGCTCTTCTCTCCCTCCTCTCCATATCCAACCACCTCCCCAGTCCCTCCCCAGATCCTCCCCACCCACCCATTCGCTTCCCGCCGGGAATCTCAAACCATCCGCGCGGAGTGAGATATTTCCCTCCATCCGTCGCGTCCCCTCCACCCACCGCTATCGGGAGAATAAGTAGTGCGGGTGGTGGGGCAAGAGAACGCAGGAATGAAGGAACGAGAGGAGACCGGATCGCTGGAAAGAGTATACCTTAGTTACCTTCATGGGCAGTGGCACTCGTAAGTAGACATGGATACCCAGAGAAAAGCGACATGTTTTGCATGTTTAAAACTTATGAGAAAGAAAGGGATTTTCTTCACTCTATTGAAATTAAATATCGTAATGTTTTATTCAAAGCTGACTTTCAACCACTGATCTGAAATGCGACAATTACTGCATAACTTCAACTATGTCTGAAAATGCAAGCTTTATGACTGAATTGAAGCCGTGTGTATGACGCAAGGATTCATGAGAATATTATTTTTTCCACTCAAACGATGTTAAAAATTTATTTTCATTTTATAATTTTTTTTATTTTTTATTTTTTTATTTTTTCTCAAAACTGGTAAAACTTTAACCCTTTGCACAATTTATTTTACAATTGTGAACTATTAGTAAAAATTTCTATTTTAAATTGTCCACTACCTAAGTATTTTAAAACCGTTTCACACTCTTTAATAAGATATTTCAATGCCTCACCGTGAGGTATTATAGCGAAAGTCTTTAATAAATTTACGGCAAAGACAAGGAATCAGTTCAAATAAACCTTAGTACCAGCAAGCTGAATCATTAATAGCAGGAATATCTGCATTTAAAGGCGAAAGTAAACAAAGAATTTAAATAAATACAATTTTTTATCCAAAACGTTTCCATTTAACTTTTAAAACGTCCGTGTAAAAAATGTTAGTAAACTAGTCCCAACGTTACTGCTCTCTACCCATGCTGTCTATCACTCCTCCACCCCTCCCCGCTGCTTGGATTAAGGGTTGGGTGGGAGACGCCCTCCCACCCAACTGGTGGAGGAGGCGAAGCTGAGTCGGAGAAGGAGTGGGAGAAGCTTGTTGGAAATGTATACTGCCTTTCGAGAGGAGTTAAATGGGCTGTGATGTGGTGCTTCGCAAATGGAATTCCGACCGTTTGGCAAGGTGGGTGGCGGGAATGAGTCGGCCGATGGCGTCTCTATCCCCTTCTTTTATTTCCACTCGATTTTCGACGTTTTAATCGGGTCGGTGACGATCGACAATACTGTCTCAGCAGAGCGAAGGAGTCGAACTAGAAATAGCTCCAAGCTATTTCACGGGACAGTGATTATGCAGCCGTGCGAAAAGTCTGCGTTTTAGCAACAGCACAAGGACGAAAATGTGACGGCTTAACATTTAGAAAAATACTGAAATTTAAGAATCAAGATGGCCAACAAAAAAGAGATAGAAAATTTGCTACGAATAATATTCCATAATATAATAAGTTCTTAAACATAGCATAAAATCCATGCCTTGAAGAGATGCGTTTTTCACCTAAGTATAAGGGAAAATATGAATTGAGGTTACTCAACTCTTTGTTCTACGATTGAAGCTCACTAACGAGTTTCAACTTTTGATTGGTAAGAGAAACTACGTTTGCGGAACAAATGACGATTGAAAACCGATAGTAAAATTCGCTAAGCTAGGGAGGCTTGCGAGATTTTACTTGTCTTGTCTATGAGGCTTGTTTATTTACCTGTGGCGCCCATGGATTTCTGGCAGTATATGATACGCTAAAATCACATATATTGACTTTTAATTGGGTTACCTTTTATGAAAGCCCTCATTTTTTACCTTGGTATTGCACGGTTAACATGACATCGCTCTATCGAGTGACTGGTTTGAAATAACGCTTACTACTCGCTCATGGCGCAGTATTGTGGGCAGCGGTTGGGCTTGAGGGAACTTCTGGATGACTACTGCTGAATTGAAGAGAAAACAAGAAGCAAAAAGCTCACAATAGATGGCAACATAGCGAAAAATGCAGAAATTGAGCGTAATGAAGACGGTGGAAAAAACGAAAGCATAGTTAAAGAATTACATGAAATGATTATAAAAGTCAAAATATTTTATGCCTCCATTGAATGCTTTTGGGGATGGAAGGATAGACTTTGCTATTAATATGAGCAATGCTTGAGGCCGAATCTTTCCCTCATTAATTAATTATTTATGAGGTAGTTTGCAATTACGTGAAGAGTCATAGTCTAAGATAGAAAATGTTTAATGACTTAATTGAGTAAAAGTGAAGCTTTTGTTTGCCAGGTTAAGCGCAAATGTCTAATTTAAGTGTTGGTAAGTAAGTACTTGAATTTATATACTTGGTAAGTAGGTACTTGAATGGGAAGCAGTAGAGATAGATTTAGGAAAGCATTAGCTATGAAACATTTTAATTTATATGTATGGACGAGCATTTAAGAAGTATTTTTCGTAGCTTGTGTCAAGTGAGAAAGAATCTCTGAGAACGTTCATAAAAGAAGAGTACGGAATCAAGAGGAAGGGGTAGATCTAGAAAGCCAATTGTTAGCAAGGCTAAAGAAGCCCAAAAAAATGAAAACTGACTCTTTTGTGCGACTTCTTCTTAGTTTCGATAAAATAATTTTTCCTGCCACGAAAAGCAATCACCAATCCGAAGATTAGTCAGGTTGAGTTCTCTACTCCACTCTCATATTAGCTTACAAATACATTTTTACTTTAATGACCATCACAATTTGTCTGCAGTATCCCATATTTGGCCTACATATTCTTCACATTCATTTTTCCTTCCAGTATTTTTTCAAAAGTCAGTTGCATCGCAAATTGTGTCCTATAAATTTATTTCCTCTTCTTCTAGTTTTCCATTATATCTACGCACTTTGTCTCCAACTCATCGCAAGACTTCTTCATTAATGGTTACCTCTAGCCATTTGGTCATCGATTCGATGGTATATCATTTTTATTTCTTTAATTTATCCTTGCTGTGCAGCTGTTATTTTCCAGGCTTCGCTGCAATATAAGAGCATGTACAAAATATTTATCTTGATGAAATGTTTTCTTACAAGCGAATGTTTCCCGCTGTAGTGGAGTCTTATTTCGATAGAATACAATTTCGATTTGCAAGAACTATTATGTTCATAATATCTTTCTTTCTTTATCTCTCATTAGTCATCCTACTTCCCATGTTGCAACATTATTCCTCTTGCCATTCTTCCTCACTTTTATATCCTCAGTACCACCAGTAAATCGAAGCACTGGAAGCTCTTCTTCATGTAGCCGGCATGCCACTCTTCCGTCATTAAATGACACCTTAATATTCTTCAATCTAGTGGGTGTTCTGTTCCAATCCATATTGCTGAACGCTTTCTCTGGGTCTATGAAGCAAATACGAATACCTAATTCCAGGATTTTCTAATGACAGTTGGTGACATATGCACATGAATTAAATTATAGGTAGTCCGGAAAACTCGAGCAAAGATGCTTTGTCATTTATTACTACGACAAAATGTTGATACCGATTCATAAATCATTCTAGAAATTCTCTCCATAACTATGTAGAGATAATCTCTCTACCACTTTCGATAAGTTAATTTTCTGAGTTTATTTGAAACAGCAATGCCTGACAATTAAGTATTTTTGATATTGCCATTAATGCTCGTGTGCCCGTATTTATTTCCTGCCTGGACGATATGCTCTCTAGAGTAACTCTTTAATCGTTGGTTAACAATAAGGCAAGGGTGTGTATGATATCGTCAAGATCTAACGCACTCTGCCTTCCTGGATTTAGGTGAGACGATTCGTATGTTCTACTGTTTACCGGATAATCTGAAAATTGAGGGTTAGATTGGGGATGCCTTTACAATTGTTAAAAAATTATAATTTAATTAATACTGAGATTATCGGTGTTCTCTTAAGAGATTTCAGCCGTGTAAAACACAGAAAATACGCTTAAACGCATGATACCGCAGTGGGTGCGCGACCATTGCATTCATATCATTTTCACGCCCAAGTTACAGAATTTAGAAACAAATATTGCGGCCAAGCTGCATCGAACGTGTTACCATATGAAACACGCAATCAAGTTCCTTTATTCCTTCATATTTCCCGGGATAATACAAGTGACTAATGAAACAGTCTCAACGGTTAATTTTCAATTCCTAGTCCTAAGAGTCTAAGCTACACATTTTCCTAAGAAATTGTAAGCGACACAACGCCATTAAAAGAACACCTGAAGTGTGATTGGACTCTCTAGAGCTGCAACATATACGACGCTCAGGACCTGTCAAAATGTTGAATGAAATAATCTTTAAAATTTCCAAATGGCAGTTTATTCAGTAAAATCAGGGATTAAAGATGATCCTTTCTTTTATGATAACACTGCGCAGTTTCTATGTCGCTTATAGGAAACACTCGGAACTAACTAAACTGCAAGTAAAGACTCAGAGATGATCGTTTATGTTTTTTATTTGTAGTTCCCATGTATATTTTAATTGTAGTTCCAAAATGTGAGTCTGGAAAAAAAGCATATAAATCGGTAGAAACAATAATAATACTATTGGAAAAATGTCGCTAAGATTAATGAAAATACAGTCCTTCATTTCTGTTACCCATGATTGAACTTCTCATTTCACTAATATTTTCATGACGAAAAGAACCAGATTGTCGTTTCTCCTGAATTCGAATAGCTAATACGTTTTCGCGCATTCCACATTTGCACATCTCATCTGCAAGAAGCTGGAAAACACTAATGTGCTGTCCCCCACATAAAGCCTTTTTTTTCTCCGCAAAAGCCGTAGCTGACTTTGACGTCACGACTGTGCCTGCATAATGATGTGGAGCGGAGAATTGGGAACCTTAGAAAGAGAGGAAAGGAGCCGCCGGATAGGCATAGGAAGGAGAGGAAGATCTGCCTTCGAATCCTTCCTTATACGTATGCATATAAAGAAGAGGTGGGCCGCATGGTGAGTGGGAGACGTAGGATGAGAAAAGGAAGGGACGTCCCTTAATGACTTCTCGAAGAAAGGCAAGGAGGATGATAGAGGAAGGAGGGCATCGGTGATTCCCCGGTTTTTACGGGGAGGGAGATGGGTAAGGGGATTCAGAATTTTGCGTCCGCATTTAGCACTCGCTTAAAAGCTGTTAAATTCCTTCCCATAAGAACAAAGAGGGTGAGGTGGGAAGGGAGACCGATATACGGGAAAGATGAACCGGGATAGGAAGATAGGAGTTATATTAAAGAGAAAAATGGGAAGGAAATGATGGAGTATTGGAGCTAGATCCGTGGCTCAGGGGCCCTTAAATTCTTCAAACTGCCCATTAATTGTGTCCTGGGAGAGAGGGTTGGGTAAAAGGTCGGAAGAGAAACGGAAGCCATGGAGCATGGGAAGTGATTCAAAGAGAGGAATGGAAAGAGAGGCTGTTAAGATGCGGAATATAAAAAGCGAAAACGGAGATAAGTAGCGGTGGATACGGTAGCTAAGAAAAATTACCCAGGCACAGGCGGGGAACGCCTCATTGATTCAAGCTCTCCCATAACACTGATTACCTTCGCTAATGTTTACAGAATAAGTGATCACTCCAAAAGGAACATTCTCCTTCACGTAACATTAAAGATGCGATCCGATAACTTAAGTGAAAATGACAAAATATTTGAAGTAGGCAATAAATTGATAAGAAGCTCAATCTTTTGAGTTATGAGAATATTCACCACAAAAAAAACTCATTGCTTTTCTGGAATAAAATCCACTTCCATCACGTGTTTGCATTATCATGCTTTCTAATCGGAAGCTATGGCCGTTATGGGGAGAAAAATGGTTGTTTGTATTAAATAACTTATAATTATAGTACTTCGGAAACCTATCATTCCAATGTCAATTAGAAACCTGGCCTAGCTTTAAATTATAGTTCACAGAAAAGGCAAAAATAGTATCTGAATACTAATGAAAACCCTTATACCTACACGTTTCCTCTAGGACTCATTCCAAATCCAGGCTGACAACTTGATTTATGAATTGATCCACTACGGAAAACGTAATTTCTGAAAATTATTCTCAGGTCATCCATTAGGTGAAGCTATTCTATTAGCTGAATGGCACCAAAACTTAAAGAGAAATGGCACCTGCAGAGATATCAGGATTATCAAGCTCCAGGAAACAAGTGGATTATTCTTTTCATGAATTTCGTCTGATTCTTTTAAAACAAAATGTCTTCCTCAGACAATTTCAATGAAGTTGAAATGCAGCTGAAGCTAATTCTCAGAGAAAGAGAACATTTGTGTACTTTCGTTGGGTGAAGCACTCGGAGAGGCACATCAGGGTTCGCATCTTAGTTCTGGCTGATGATTTTTCTGCCTAAATTTCTAACATTCGCGTCATCCTCACGTGGTGACTCTACTAAAAAATAGTGTCGCAACAAGCCCCAAACTCTCTTAATTCATTCAAGGCTCCATTAATCCACCATTACTGGCCACATTGCTTGTAATGAAAAATGCCTGTTTTAGGTAGATTTCGAAGAAAGACCTTATAGTTTTTCAAAATATCAAATACCGGGGAAGGTTTTTGAAAAAATTAAAATTTACTTTAACTCCCTAAGTATTAAATATATTGCATTCGTTTTAATTTATTATTCTTCTTAAGACTACTATCAAAAAGTTTGTTTGAAATATTTGATAGCACCAACTATTAGCTCAAGGAGTGGAAAAAATAAGGTTTTTCGGACAAAAAATCAAACTTCATTAGTAGGCTCGAAATCAGATTCGTTCAAAGTTTAAATTTGATCTTCTAAATATTATTTAAAACTTTTGTTTGAAACAATTTTTGATACGACTAACCCGTACTGCAAGGGGTCAGCAAAATGAGCTGAGTCTAATGGAAAAAAACTTAGAAATCTACCTTTGCCTCTAGGCCGGGCCCTTAAGGAATTTTTACCCTTCTACTTGAGTTTTTTAATTTATTTTCGTTAAACTAAATACAGGAATGCAAAGAGAAAGCCTCTTTTTCTTGCCGACCTGTAAATTATATATATGAAGAATTTTAAATGTTTGAGAATAGGTATTTCCGAAATTCTGATGTTATCAACGGAAACGGTTCCCACATGATGAGATGCGCTATTTATATACTAAAACTATTTGATATACTATACTAAAATTTATGATATTTTGAAATAAGTTAGGGAGAAACGAATTGTTGTAATTCCAGCACATTCCAAAGGAATAAATCCAATTTAGAATGATTAGTTTTAAGGAACTAGAGTAGGTGCTTAAGAAAGTACCAAAAGTAACCAGGAGTAAGTATTTAAAAAATACTGGCCCGGTAATATTGACGAAAGAAATATCGGTATGCCAGTATATTCTGGATGGTTAATTAGTATTTTAATTTCAAATATAGCCTCTAATTTTTCCTCGAAAAGGAGGAAAGTATTGTCAGTTCATTCAACATACATATATGTAAATACATTTCGTGACGTCTATTTGGTCGATGAACACGGTCGTGCTAAAAAAAATCTATGAGGATTGTTGCTTGTATTCACTTATTTCATTAATTCAACAATCATAAATGTCGATGATGTATCTGGCTTCACTCGGTGGAATTCCTTCATGGCGCAGTAAAAAAAGCAATTTATCGATTAAAAATATCCTGAAGATGACGTAGAGCATCAAAATCATGGTCGAAAAAGAAAAATAAATTTTGTTGTGGAATTGCAGTGTTTACTATTATCATAATCATAAATTCCGGTAAAAATAAAATATGTACAGTATGTGGGTATAAATTAGTGAAAGCCTATTATAATAGGTGCTCAGAAGTTTTCCCGAATCAATACTCAGCCTCAGCGTAATATCGTTTAGCCGGAAGTACCGGTACTTTCAGCACCGGTACTTTCGCTTCTGGAATAACTGTAACCGATACCTATTAGTACCCGAACTAAGTTTAAGTTCTGGCCATTGGTCACGAGTAAGAAAAAATAGTTCCCTGTAGTACCGGATACCTGTATTTTTACTTCCTTATCCCATCCTCCATCCCTCGCAGAGACAATTCATCTCAAGTCATTGGTAATTTGGGATTATTCCGACGTCACCGCCCGCAGGTTACTTACTACAATGTGGAAAACCGAAGAATGCCGAAGCTAATATCATTCGACCATAGACAGAGAAATGACAGGGGAGCGGATGAATCAGAAGATCGTTTGATAAGAAGATCAGTTGATTTATGGATAAAATGGACATTAAAGTGAAAAGCAGTGAGGGAAATGATAAAGATAATGGAAAATCCGGGCGTCAGATCATAACATTAAGAGATATGAAAAAGAGAGTAATCTTGCTGTGGTGATTCTATGAAATGGGAAAATAATTTCTGAGGAAATAAGTTATAAAGAATTATCTCCCTCTCATAATACTTCCCCGGATCTCCTTAGAGGGATCATAAAAGTGTCCATCGACATTCCTTTGGAGTTTACTGGGTGATTTCTGATTTTTTTCCCACACGGGCTGACTAATGAAGATTTTATCGCGCGGAATATTTTTCAAACGGACCATTCGATTCAGAATGTAATTGGTCGGCGGTTTTCCAAAGCATAACATGGCAAAAAAATCACCTATTCGTTTAGAGGAATCATGATATGGTAAGGTATTTATCGGATGTAAGGCCTTTTAAACTGTGGCCTATGATAAAAAATAATGGGATGGTAAAGTTAAGAAGATTCAAGGCCAAGAAGAGAAGTCAAGAAATAAGATAAGGCCAGTTTAAGAATAACAAGTGTAACACACAAGTGTATTACTACATTTCTAGCAACTCTCAATTTTAAGTATATAGTGCTCATTCTCAGAAATCTTTAACTAATCGTTTTAACGCTATCCAGAGGTACCTACTACATGACGCATGGAAATCGGATATGGTTTCAAACCTGGAAAAATACCAGAATAGCAGTAACAAAGTTGAAAATTCAATTACATACATGCTAAAGAAACAGTATGCGTGCCTTTTTTAAAATAAAGTTTAACTACTTTAAATAAAACAACTTAAGATCTGCCATAACTTTATCAATACATCTATCTCTGTGACTAACTTCAAAATCCATCATGACCCACTACAAATGAATCCAAAGAAACCAGTTGGATAGATAAGATTGATATTCTATCTACCGAGGCCTAAATTCACCTTTGCTTGACACGGGGTTTCCCAGAACGCCAAGCACCAAAGTGTTTGTGACTCCAAAGAACAAGACCAAAAACCAAGGACTGAATACTGGGTTTGTTGTAGTACCATGGTAATAATTTCCATTTTCTGGGCCATTATGTAATGAAATCTAAATTAAATTTGTAGATCCTACCACACATCAAAAATACTAAGCTATTTGGAGTGCGTAAATAAATCATTGCTAGCATGTGGACAAAAATCGAGAGAATACTTTACGGACACTTTAAACAAGGGCTATTTTAATCCTGGCAAAAATAAAATATTATTAAAATAGGTCATTATATAAGGAGGCCCGTGGCATACTCATAAAGTGAAATTCTTAAAAGTTGTAGTTGAGAGTCTCACTTTTAAGTTGAGATATTTGAACACTTTAAAAACTTATACTACCTATGATACGGAATAGATTTAACTTTAACTGTGTTTTAATTGTAATACGTAGAAAATTTTTGAATATGGAGAGAAAGGTGATACATGAATTAGTCTTCAAAAAAATAATTTTTGCACCACTAAAAAATCGTTCCTCACGTTTACTGGCAACATGCGAGAACATCAGATGCATTTCATGCAACTGATTAAGCATTATTAAGAGGTGTTTGACATTAACAATCTTAAAGCATCGTACATGAGCTGCATGACAACCATTTGTACAGCGAAGAGTTTATGGATAATTTTCTGACATCTATCAAAAAAAATTAGCCGGCTGAGAATATCTGAATGGATGTGCTCCAGCCAATTCAAAAACTCTTAAACGGGATTGGAAAGGTAGGGAAGAAATGAGCTCTTCTCAACATATTCCCCACTCAATTCCAAACGAAATCGATTGTACAACAGCACCATGAAGCGCTTGAGCATCTCATTTTCCTCTTTTTAACAAAATAGACGGTGAATATCTCAGGATCTTTCAAATAAATTACAGAGAATGTTTCGGATCACTATTCACCACTCTCCTGGCCCCAAAAATGATCATTAATGTCAACATTCAAGAGATACTCCAATGAAAATAAAAGAAGGCGCTATAAAAAACGTGGGTGGAATGAAAATATACTGTAAGTCAGATGGTTTCCCCTGACGCAAAATCTAGAGCTAAAGCATTTTCCAGTAAGCATACTGAGATTCTTATTTATAAACTTTAACTTGAAACCGTATTGCTCATCATCATAGTTTGTGATATACCATAACCACTTTAATGCTAAAAAGTAGCCATGGAAAACATCTAAACTCGGGAAATAGAATATTTCGAGTTTCCCCATTCAGCTGCGGTAAATACTCTGTATCAAATATCATTTAAATCATCTTTTAGTATTTTTAGCTGCAGTCAAGATGCCATTAAAAGCACTATGGCAGACTAAATGACGAGAAACAAAAAGGGCTTAACAGATAGTGTTCAAGGTGCTTCAGAAACCAAAGCTACATGGTGTCGTCATTTCCAACAAAAAATCGTTTAGGATACAACGACGTATAATTTTAACAAGGAAATCGAAATCATAAAATTAGGATAAAATAATTGTCAGCTGAAGAGACTGGAAGGTAAATATTCCGAAATGTGATTCAAGGCTTACCCGTAGTCAAATCTGATACATGACGATTAGAGGGAGAACGCATACGATAGAGATTTACGTACCTATACATGGCTCTGATACCTCTACAAGTTCACAAAAACATCATACTCATGGCATTAGCACAAAAAAAATACGTTGGAAATTTCCACAGTAAATTTATTTAAACCGACTTAGATTTCGGCAAGTGTTGTTAGAAAGAATTTTGTATTTTTTCTTATGATAATGTTATCAGTCACTCATTTCCACATGTTGTCGTCTGATACTTAAATCGTATTATTAAATATAGAAAAAATGGAATTTCTGAAAGACTTGAAATTTTATATTACCTACTGATTGGACATTATTATTTAAGAATTGATCCGGAGTTTAACTCCGGCCATGCAAGTCGCAGATATCCAACCTTCGATTCGAGTTATGATACCTGCGAGAATATTTTTGTATATATGTATATATGTTTCTCAATCATTTTCGGATTCCATTCCAACTGGGTATTTTTTAGAATCTCCTCAGCTTTAACGAGTACTTCTCATAAAATGGCTACACAAGAATAAATAGATCTTCTTGATCTTCACTTATGGCATGAAGATTGTATACATTTGATGGTAAAAGAATAATTCCACTTTTGTGCTTTTGAAACGCATTAGCTCAAGCAGTAAGACTGAGGAAAGATATTTGTTTTATCTTTTACGTCTATTTCCGGTATCAGCCACTGCCTATCCCCTCTTATTAAAATTAATTGTGAGCCCGTATATCTTTGCTCATACTTTGTATAGATTTATTTAAAAAAAATAAAAACGAAGCAAGAACGCAGGATTGGAATTATGGAATTCGTTCGGTGATATAGCCCTGGAGAGATCAAAAAGGGGGTCAAAACCTGCAAAAGCGAGTCCCATTGAAAACTATTAAAAGGCAGGCAGGCAGACGATCGGGCGGGTGTGCTGGGAAGATGAAATGGGCGCCGTGGGGATTGCCGCTAAGCACGGGACGCAAAAGGGGAGGGGCAGGTTGAGAGTGTTTGTATGAAAGCGGCCCGGGATGGGTGTAATCCTACTTTTATTTTTATCGCGATCGAACATTGAAATTCGAATTGCTTTAATTAAAAATAAAATACTGCCAAGTGTCCTTTAGGAGCGCCGGAAGCTGGGGCAAGAGGGAGGGGAGACGACTGGGAGATAAATGCCGGCGATTGATGTCGAGGACGAAATGAAAAAATGAACGAAAAACTTTCAAATTTATCGTGCGTCATTATGAGATACCTATTTAAAGAGAAGAGTGACGGAAGCGGGTCCTAGGTCGGCGCTGGTCTTTGTTCAGCTGTGGGGAGTGGAGGCCGAAAGTGCGGGGAAGTGTCAAACAGCGAAGAAGGTGATTTTTTATGAGAGATATTTCGTACTTCAGATTGCTGGGGTGTGTTACACCACACGCGTGCCACTAGGCGTATGGAGAGGGCGTCAGAGGAGTGAATTTGAGCGACGGGCAAGCAGAGGGCGAGAGAGTACGAAGGAAAATGATGACATGGGTGTGCTATGAAAGAGGGGTAGGTTAATAGTTAGTCCGCTGGATGCGGATGGGAGGGTGAGGGTTAAACGTTTGAGGGACGCATGGAGGGAAGGATGAAATAGAGAGAGAGGAATGTTAAAAATCTCCCGATTGATGTGGGAGCAGCCTTTAATCGGGCGTGCGCCGGAGATAAACTTGGCCAAAGCCCTTTCCCCAAGCGCATATCTCCCCCCTTTCTCCTTCTCTTACCCCTCCTCATCCCTCTATCGCTGGCATCGGGGATGCTGTGTAAACAAGGCAGCACGCGTCGCTTAAAAAGAAACCCACCCTAATCCAATCGCACTGCACGTCCGATATACACATCCCTCCTTCGCCTATCCCATCCTCTCCTCCTTGCTTTTGTCCCTCCGTCACTGTGTTCGAGTCGGGTGTGTCATGGGACCCTGGACGGCGTAGTATTCAAAATGCACGCGGCCCTCTGACGTCTGCTTTGGGGTGGTGCGGTGGCCGATGCTCTTTTGTTCATATGACCCCCTCTACTCCCACTGGCACGCGGCCGGTTTTCGTACTAAAGTCCTGGTGAGGGAGGCAGAGAAATGGGGAGGGGACATTGGAGCAGAGATTGCTTTGTTAATATCTAAGCGGAGTACGGTCTCACACACACATACACTCACGAACGCACGCTGGGGGGAGAGGGTGCGGCTTTCGGTTAATCCCTCGATTACAAAGCGAGTCGAAATGGAAACGGAAATGGAGGAACAGATAGATAAAAGGTGGGGGGAGGGCGGTGGGTTTTCGATGGCATAGGGGATGGAGGCAATGGCTGTTTTAAGGCTTCACTCCGCGTCCAATCGAGTGACACGACTTCCTTAAGCGGTGTGGGAATAAATATTAACCGCTCTCTTACGAGGGGTGAAACGACCGTCTCGAATGCGACACGATCACAAAAATATTCCGCAGAATGCTTAGTTGGCTAAAGCTTCGCACAAGCGCATATCCTTTTGGTACTTAGCACAATGCCTAGAAGTAGCCTAGTAATAGTAGTCTATTTTGGGGCGAAGAACCAAATGAAAAAATATATAATACATCATCTATTGTATTCGATATGCTCATTACGATCATGATCATCGTTCGTCTGAAAATTGTATCCAGATCAGATAAATGGAGTTGAGTGTGTAAATGTCAATTTTCTTTAAATATTCTATTGAAATATGATTTAAGATGCCGATAGCAGTCAAATATTCGGAAAAATTACTTTGAATATTATATTTGAAGATATTCTATGAAGTATTTATTGTTGAATTCATTCAATTCAAAATTTATATTTTCTGAGATGCACTACCAAACGGAAAATACTTTAAACATAGCATACGTATCTTACAATAAATATCAATAAAAAAGAACATTACTATCGTTGTTATCGGCGGGTAAAATTGGTTTTACCTGAGAAAGCAATGGAATTTACACATGAACGATTCTCAGATTCGAATCCGTCAAGATGTTGGCTATTTTCTCATTCGGTTCTTCGATACAAAAGAGTGTCCATTGTTGGTGGTGATAATTATAGTACAACATGCTATAATACGGGCTTCATTCTGTTAAATTTTCTTTAAAAAGTCACCTTTGACACAAAATTTTTAAAATTGTAGAAGCAAGTGATACTACTATCGTAATGGATGTAAAAAACGAGGAAGATATGACCAATTGAATAAATGTTTTGGCATCACAAAAGAAAAAGGTGAATTGCTGTGCAGTGAGGACAAAGGGTTTATCATCTTCAGATAGAAAGCGAGAGACATGTTGGTTGGCTGTGAGTTCCAAAACCATCGATCCATCCAAAAGAAATTCCCTTACAGCCTTGTTCAACAGCAGTAAAACAGCTACTAATTTGTCAACTTCCGAATCATCAGAGACGGAGAGTGAATATGAAGAGTCCGAAAATTCAGATGATCAGTCCTTAAGGAC
This sequence comes from Pyrrhosoma nymphula, assembly GCA_963573305.1. NCBI lineage: Eukaryota > Metazoa > Arthropoda > Insecta > Odonata > Coenagrionidae > Pyrrhosoma > Pyrrhosoma nymphula. Next base: position 127,668,494 of record OY754328.1, read on the forward strand.
AAGGGAGAAGTATAACAAATACAAATGTGCAATCAAATTAGAAACATTTTCGAAGTAACCAAACAGCGATGCAGCAACCATTTGCCAACAGTTATCTCTGGAGGGAATGAGTATTGAGACACCTTCAAAATCTGGTATTTATAGAGCCACCATTAAATAAGCTGTTAAACTTAGAAAAGATGAATTAAATAATTTTTTGTTGCGTTTAAATGGTAAATGTATTGATGACCAAGAATATCAAGTAATATTGTTGAAGAATGAACGAAGAGAAGTTAGAAGTAAGAAGCTAGAAATTTATCAAACGGAAAAGCGGATACAGTTTTTAATGGAATATAGCTTTTCTCCATTAAAACAATTTATGAAAGACTATGAAGATGATAGTAACGGACACAACAAATGTGAATCCTGTAAGAAAGAATGGGAATGTAATTAAGTTATAAAGACTGTTTGCATAGAAGAAACTGGAAGAACCGCAATTCATTGGTTGTCAACATCATGCTCTTGACCTAGTGCTTAGCGTGGCAATGGATGACAAATTAGGAGGAAACAATACATCACCCAATATCGAATATCCAGTTATCCCAGAACGTGTAAAGAACTACAAGTATCTCATTTTTAACTCACATTTTGCGCACTCGTCATTTTACTCCAGTTTTCCATTTTTTTTAAAGAAAATGGAAGATTTCCTGAAGTGAAGTTTCAGCAAGTACATAAGTTAAGTAATGCAAGATGGAACTCCTGAGCCTTCCCAGCTCCTATAGCATTTATTCTTTTCCATTTTGAAAAAAAAACTTTGTACTTTTCCACACTTTATTTAAAAACTGCAACCAGTTTCACCTTAATGTCTTATTAAGGTGAAATTAGTCGAATATTTTTAATAAAGTGTGGAAAAGTACAAAGTTTTTTATTCAAAATAGATACCTATGACTTCCACGAAGTCAAGCCTGAAATAATCAAATTTATTTTATCTTCTACCTGAGAGAACAGACTCACTAATCCAAATCTGTAGAATCATCTCTTACAGATACGTAGACATTTCTATTGGTTTACTGACCAAATCTACAATGCCAATGATTAATAAAGTTATGTAGCAGCTTACGGGCTCATGAAAAAGAAGTAAATTGTATGAAAAAGTTTTGGAATCAAGGACTATCGACACTGGGAATTCCCAGAACAAATCAGTGTGCAGAACAAGAAATGAAGTGTCCTCCTGATCTTAATAACGTACCTATGTAAAATGAGGGAGAAACCTCAGCATAGATTTATTTTGTCCAATGAGACATAATAATACCGATTTATTATATAAAGAGTCATTTATTAAGCTATAATTATGGTTTTTGCTTGGGTAAGTTTGTAATTTTGTATGTTAAATCATAACTATAAACGAAATATGGGCGTAAATGGTAAAATAAATTTTTCGGTTAGGAGGTGACCTTTTCCCAAAACTAATTCAAATTAATTTCTTTGCCATCACGTTTAAAGTTCATCTATTGATGACAGAAGAACATACGGTTACAAAAAATCATAGCCCGACGGTACAAATACTGGAATAATGATCATGTGCACTGGGAGAAGCACTTCAGTACCTATCTTTAGTTTCCGAGGTATTGAGTGGACCACCTTCATGTATAACACATAACACTTCAGATTATTGAGTATATAAAAATGAAATTGTCGAACCTGCAATGTCCATGATACATTCCTCATCAGTAATTCTCCTGTGATCTTAGGAGGTAGTTGGTCATGGTGTATGAATCCCGTCCAAATAAACACGTGATCAGCGATTAACGGTTGCATTTATGTATCCCGCAGATTATTCCAGGAAGCCAAATAGATTAAGAGAATAAAATGATAGGATTACGATTACAGGGTGAATTTTCGGTGGCACTTTTCAACGTATATTTAAAGTGTTTTATCTGCTTAATTCACTGACTGAAAACGAATATGTGGAAATTTCCGTTAAAGAATACACTTGACTATATATAAAATACTAGAATACACTTCTGTGCTCGTGCATCACATTCCTTAAAGCATTTGTAAGTATTTAAAGTTAATAGGCGAAACTTACGTGGTTGGAAATTGATATAAATACTATCCAATTATCTCCGGTGGGGAAACCTTGCTTCGCAACGGATGATATGTTTGTCATTTCGGGGCGTAATTGAGAGCGACAACTTGCACAGTGGGTAGTGACCTCGCCTGCCGATGCACCAAGAGCACGAACACCTACCGCACCGCCGAACCATAACTTAGAATGATCTAGAGGCACACTAGTGATGGCACTACGTTTTAGTAACGCTTTAACTTACCTTTGCTCGCAGGTAAGTGAATCTCGCACCACACCATTCTCCTTTTCAGCGAAATCACTCATACATGTACTCATGACCGCTTTGAGGCCGTAGTCGACGTGAAATCCCCGCCGTGAAGGGGACATAAATTGCTCCTTGTTATTTCCTCTTGGAGGTGTGAATTATATCACCCTCTCCGTTTTCACCCTATCCTGCCTCCCGCGCAACAACCGGAGGCGCAATTAACCGCCGCGTCTCCTCTTAAGAGCGCGGGGTCGAGGGTGCGATGCTCGACTGGGTTACACTATTACTGCATGCGTCAAGGGAAGAAGGGGAAGTAGGGAATAAAGGTCTCTACAATGAGATATATCAAAAGATGTCATACAATAGATGTATTCTGTATGGTATCGGTAAAGGAAGAGGGTAGGACCCTCCACACGATACATGAAAACTGGGTACCTAAATGGATGGACGCACCAAGATGGTAAGCTATGGGTACTTAGAAACAAAAACTTGAAGAAACAGCGCGAAGGAACAAATCGAGCCATAGGAAAGCACTTCTGTAAACGTTTGCATGGATTATCTTCTCTTAAGGTAATGAAACTTGAAGCAAATAATGAGGAGTGACATTCATAAATTATGGCGAAGGGTAAAGGCTGGTCCAGAGGAAGGAAGAGTGGCGATCAATTGCGACAAACTCATCAAAACGATGACTACTGACCACCTTCGATTTGGGAAAATGCAAATGTTAGCTAAAGAATTATTTCAGAGAGCATTACATGAATCGAATGGAGAAAATAAAGACCCGGCAAATTAGGGACAGATTGTTTTATGTGTGTCATCACATCCACCTTCCTACCACCTGTTTGGTGTGCCACCAAAGCCACCTGACAGTCCCTGTTAATGTGTGCGAGAGGGATAATAATAATTGGCCATCATATCAAGCGTTGCAAAAAGAGGCAGACTTTCCTCTGATGCTTTATCCATAGTTGAAACAGGTTCAGTGATTTTTTTACAAAGTAAATGTCAACATAGGCAACAACATGTGATGGATAGGTCTCATTGGCGTAGTGCTTGCGAAAGAGTAATCGGGGAATCAAACATTCGATAGCGGCATCAAAACAGGCACTGGGGGACCTATATCTTGGCTCAATGTACCTACAGACGAGCTGGGGGAACTGTTTTCGGATATTACAGCATACGAAAAAGAAGACTATTAATTATGAAAATAGCAAATAAAAATCAACGGCGCGAAATTAAGGTAAAAAATGTTCTCCGACATCGATTGGCTCTACCAACGCGGTCAACCGACGATCGATTTTATAACTTTCATCATTATCGAGTGAATGAGTGCTATGTCAAATTATAATAATTCGAAGGCAGTAGTGATTATCCCTCACCCGTCCATTCTCGTACCAGAGAGGACATCTCGTTCGTGTGAGGGAGCGTTTGCCCGCGAGTTGATGATATGAAAGGGCGCAAAAGGCGTGCAGTCGGCTGGCTCGGTGGTAAGCATTCGACTCGGTTGGGGGAGAGGGGGAGGGGAAAGAGGGTCATTCGCCGAACCACGCTAGCACAATCGTTAGCGGCGAGGGCGACAAAAGCGAGCCGGTTGCAAAAATGCAAAAAAAAATATTTCGAAGAGAGGGAGAGAATTATGGAAAGGTCTTCCGCGGTGCATTTTATCCTTTTACCGACTCTCATCATCCGCTCCCTGTTCAAAGCAAGAGGGCGAAGGGAAGGTTAAAAGCACAATGAAGTTGACCAAAACCATCGCTCCCAACTGTTGGAAATAAAAAGCGCCGGACGAGGCGGAAGCGTAAAGAGAAGGAGAAGGAGTTTTAGCGGGCGTTGTAATGCGACCGCTTGGACAGCACCACAATGAATCCCCACCCAGGCTCTCGCGTTATTCATTCCTTCTCAGCTCTCGCTGGAAGAAGAGACCGCGACGGCGGCGGTAGCCAAGGGAGCCGGTACGCGATCCGTGTGGGGAGAGAAGAGAAAGGGAGAGAGAGAGGAGGAGGAAGTTAATAAGATATATTTATTTATTGAGAAAAGAGGATATCTCCGGAGTTGAGAGTCTCAAAAGGGGAGGCCGCACCCCTCGAGTTCAACGCGATGGCGGTGGGGTCCTCATTGTTGTGCGCCGAAAGAACTTGGCGCATGCGCGCGAGCGGATCGGATTAAAAGATGAAACTGGACAGGAGAAAAGAATAGAGCAGGACACGGGCGCGGGAGTGTAGAGGGTGGGGAAAGAGGCTGAAGGAGAAACAGAGAGAGAAAGAGAGAGAGGGATGGAGGTGGACCGGTAATCGAGAGACGGGATGGTGGGAGTTTTATGTGAGGCGGCTAATTGGACCCACGCGTTCATCTTTCCCTCCTTCCAAGTCTCACCAGTCCGCCTTTACATCGCGTCTTGCGGGCCCTCGAGGGAGAGGGAAAGGTCGGGTGAGACGGCATGCTTGGCCGCGGGCACCGCTTCCTTTCTTCTCCCCGCAATGATCAAGTGCCCGCTCCATGCAGCTGACGGAGACCGTGGTGTTTAGTGCTGAAGGAATGCGGTGGCCCTGCTTTTCTCTCATTATAGCTCTGAAAAAGTGCTTCCAAAACATGGGTATTCTTGCGCACTTACCGGATACAGAACGAGGTCTCCGTGCGAGGGTGAATTTAGACGCGAGACAGAGAGAGGAGTGAAGGCAGAACTGCATGATACAATGCAACGGGGATCTTTATTGGCTCATTATTTCAATGCTCTCGCAACGCAAGCCACTGAAACTTGACGTCGCGAGTGAATTGACTGTGATTGGTGGGCGGAAACGAGAGAAAAATGACAACAACCTTAGCCAGTTTGATTAACTTCCAGTAACAGCATTTATATAACCACTATAATTACAATAGAAAACAAACCCGTAGCCTAAATACCGTTAACTTGGTATATACAAGACGAACACAAGTCACAATTGGAACCAAGCAGATACGTCCTTCTCCGACCACGGTCAGATTCAGAGGGCTAGTCTGTTCACGGTACACTTTGTCAGCGCAGGAGGGGAATCAGCTGACCAGTGGAGGAGTGGGGAGAGTAGGGGAGGTGCTATCACACTTTGGATTGGTGGGAATGTTCACAGTTCGACTTGAAAGTGGAAAAAGATGTCAGCACCAGCGCGGACCGAATAAAAGCAGGGTGCTTGCAGGAATCACGATGACCTGAGCGTTCGCAGTGACAAGATCCAGGTCGCGGCATTTGTCTCATCGCTCTCAGGCACTTGGCGAGACGCGACAGTTTGCTGCGGTTTCTAAGTCTCCGAGGAGTTTCGAGTCTCGAGGTTTCGAGGAGGAAAAATTGGCATACTCTGTGAAAAGAATCAGTGAAAAAAACCTAAATCACGTTAATAACAATCGAATCGCCATATCTAACTTTTTCCTTAATGTAAGTCAAGCCTGCGATCCTGATTATAGGATGGGGGTGAGTGGTATGGAAGAACTAAGGAGGAAATAAACTCTGCTGCTTCAGGTGTCCCGTCCTACTCTTTTTCCTGACAAATTATTAGGGGTGAGCCGATAATTAATTCCGATATAAATACTGGCCGATATTCGGATATCGGCATATCGGTATCGGAGCATCAAAATCCGATAATTTTTCCACTAGCATAACGTTTTCAATAAATTGCTGTATATCTCCAAATTGAATATTTTGCTTCGTCCGCTTGTTTGTTGTTTGCAACCTTCTGAAATAATCTACTAGTTGGCGCTGTATTTTGAAAACAGTACAAAAGCGTAGCCTAATTTTTCATGAGCGCAATCACGAATATACATATGTCACATATGTATTGCAAAATTAAGCCTCACAATCACGTGTGTGTAACTGATACAAGTGTTGGTCAGAATGTCAGATGTGTGGAAGTATTTTGTTGTGAAACATGATGACCCCAATAAGGCATCTTGTAAACTTTGTAATATACGTGTGTCTCGTGGTGGAAAAAATTCTCGATCGTATACTACGACTAATTTGAGAGTTCATTTGAAAATCAACCATTTGATCCAATTCCGAGAACTGGAAAAGAAGAGACTAAAAACTGCAAAGAAAAACATCGTGACTTCGAAAATAAGTCTTGAAGATATACCTGAAGGAATGTCTGAACTCCTGAGTGATGATGAAAAAATGGATAATTCTCGTCCATCTTCGAGTGCTTCAGATTGCTCGTCCTTTGTGTCAGCCGAATCAAATTCGTCAACGCCAAAAAAAATGAAATTTCAACCTTCACTCAGTGAAATTTGGAGGAAACCATACACGGAAGATGATCCTCGCAGGAAGAAAATTACTAACCTAATAGGTCGGATGTTGGCCGAGAACTTTCTTTCGTTCAAATTAGTTCAAAGTAACTGTAAGTATTTCGTAAATTGTGATGACATTTTGTTCATTGATTAGTTCTCTATTGCTTTCATATGTAATATTATTTCAGCTTTCATTAATTTGATGAAATATTTGGAGCCTCGATATGCTGTACCCTGCCGCCAGACCTTCTCCCGAAGGATAATCCCATTTTTATACAGCCAAGCATGCGACTTTGTCAAGCACGAGTTGGAGGAGGCTGAAACAGTCGCCTGTACCACGGACTTATGGTCATCGAATTCTGGTGATGATTATTTATCATTGACGGTGCATTTCATCACGAAAGACTTTGTGAAGAAAAATATTTTTTTGGAAGTTGTTCCATTTAGTCCTGTTTATCATACGAGTGAAAATATTTCAGATTTTTTAGTTGAAACACTAGAATCATGGAAAATTAAGAGGGAAAACATACATTTATTTCTTAGAGATAATGCATTTAACATGGTTTCGGCATTCAGAATGTGTGGAATCCCGAGTGAAGGTTGTGCTGCGCACACACTGCAATTAGTTGTACGGGAGGCTCTGCTCAATCAAACTTCTATTTCCAATGTTTGTTCCAAAGTGAGGAAGATTGTAGGGCATTTCAGGCATTCCTTGAGTGCAAACAAATTGCGTATTGCCTACCAACAAAACAATAATTTGCCGGTGCATAAACTTGTACAGGACCAAAACACAAGGTGGAATAGTACCTTTCTGATGCTTGAGAGGTTCGTTGAACAAAAGAAAATGATCAATGGGCTTGCCCCTACATTAAATATCAGTGATATACCATCAAGTCAAGAATGGCAACTCATATAAAATGTTGTTCCTTGCTTGAAATTCTTTAGATGTGCTACTCTTGAAATGAGTGAGGAAGGGCCTAGATCATCCATTGCCAATGTCATTCCGCTGATAGGAGGTCTGATTGCAAAATTAAATGCTATGTTTGACAAAGATACAAATCATTCCAAGTCATTTGGTCAATCATTAATAGTAAACTTGAGAAAGAGATTCAAAAACATAGAGAATAGCCATTTTTATTCAGTGGCTACCCTGATGGACCCAAGGTTTAAAGGTTTTGTCTTTTCTTCCCCAGAGTTACTAATAAAAGCTAAAAGAGACGTTATAAGTTTTATGAAAGACTCGTTAAAAAAAGATGCCAGTTTGGAAATTTCAAAAACAAAAGAAAGTACAGTGGGTTGCCCTTCACAGAGTTTGTACAGTATGATTCTTCCTCAGACAAAAATATCCCTAGACAATCTAGAGGATGAATTAGAGGATTATCTGAAGGAATCATTATTGCCCATTGAATCTGATCCTCTTCATTATTGGAAAAATTGTAAAAAATATGTGCATCTGTCAGAAGTAGCCAAAATAGTTTTAGCTGCACCATCAGGATCTGTTGCATCTGAAAGGTTTTTCAGCACAGCAAATTTAGTATCATCTAAGACAAGGGGAGCATTGAACCCAAACAAGGTTAAACAACTTGTTTTTTTGGCTAAAAATATTTACTAACATGTAGTATCTCTGAAGTCTTGTTAATGTTTATATTTTGTAAACTTTTAAATAAATGTTTTAAACTTTAACACAATTTTTTATAGCCCTAAATAGCACTTATCTACCTTTGAGGTATTAAATAAATATACAGGTACCTACATATATATATGATAAAAATATCGGTCCAAATCAGGTTATCGGGACAAAATATCGGGTATCGGTTATCGGGAAAAAAAGGCTATCGGCTCACCCCTACAAATTATTCACCTAGGAATCAACGCTGCTTCTACATCAGGAAAAAATATTGCAGCTACAACATGGTAACTGAAATGTAAATCAAGGATGCTTACCTTTTTCATTTTGATCAAAATCACCGCAATCATTATCTAGTAATATGGAAGTTAGTCTTGCGACTGCATAATGTTATTCAAGTTGCTCTTGGTTACGTATCTGCAATCATAATGCACAAAATGTACACATATTTAAAAATATATGATAAATTCGAGCATTAATATAAATCATATAAACTGTGGGATATGCCGCTACAATAGTATAGCGAGGTCTTGCATTGATGCGCACAAAAATGCGAGACTGTTTATGGAAAAAAACATTAGCGCAGAACGATATCTCGATTTGAATCCCAGATTAGGGCAATGATTTTTTTCTCACGAAATTTTCCATCCATAATCGAACTTTGTCTTGAAGGGACATATTCAGATGGCACATTGTGTTTATAGATGCACTTTTATCTCACAACCATCGCGCAATGCGCAATCTCTTCACAAAAAAGGAACTCATTCGCCCCCACGATAAAAGACCTTTTACATGAGTCACAGAATAGAAATACCCACTTAACTGACGCGTCACAATTTACCCAATCGAGAATCGGTGAATGTTTTCACAAAAAGGTATATATCTTTCCTTTCTCCACCTCAAACTAAATAAGCAACAAGCATAAATCTGGTAAGACTACCAGACCTATCTTTGAACGGGCCCAGGCCATAGTCGCTGCCCCGAATAAACATTATAACCAAAGACACGACCGTCTCCTCTCATCTTCTCCTCCTGACCACCGTCAAGACCTGGCACCCGGCGTTGAATACTAAGAAAGCTCTACTACACGAAGCGCTTCTCCAAGATACAAATGAAAATAAAGAAATTTGACTAAACTGTAATAAGGGATGATTGCAAAAGGATGAAATTGCAATTAATGCTCTGCCTTTGGATGTAAGACACATGCATACGTTGTTTATTTTTTGTAGCTTTGCCACTCATGAATCTTCTCCAAAATTATGAATTAATCTCTTTCTTCGAAGTGAATTACGTTTCGACAATATGTACTAAGTACCATTTTTTAAAGACTTAGAATCATGTATAATCTGAATCCTTAATTATGACCTCCATAAGTGAGAAGATAGCATCGGGGCACATGGAAGTATTTCATGTTTGACTCTTAGGTTTCCGCGGCGTTAATCGGTTTATCTCTCGATTGTTTCTGGGTTTTTCACCGCGTTAGAACAACTCGACCTGAGGACGCTGGTTGAAATACAATTTAAACTTTCGTCATAAATAGAGTTCGAACGCTGTAAAAAATCCAGAAACAATGATGAGTATCTCATGTTTATTCAATATCATCAGAAAACTTACATGTTAGTCAAATAATGTCTCTTAATAATAACTTTGTGTATGTAACTATCACAATTGGCGTCGGTATCCTAATAATATTTTAATCAAATCATAAGCTACGTAAACGATTGAAGAAATTGATTGTATTTCATCTATAGCGAAACATCTATGGAAGCAATGGAGAAAAATATATTTAAATTCGTATGCCGCATGTTATAAAAATTCCTATATCATATGATATGTCATTATTAATACCTTGACCTCATTCGCTTGGATTTTTTCACAAAAAATGCCATCGATTAACAGATAACGACGCGAAATATCTAAATCTATCATTGGAGGTGAAGCATTATCTTACTAAGTTCATTGACGAATGGTATATCAATTGAAGACCAGATTTACGAAGTTGAATTCAATAGAAACTAATGTTTGCTCAAAGAAGTGTTTGCCGGTGTTAACATGACGGCTATATCTTGTATTAAGATTCAAAAGCGCTAGGAGTCGTAGCCTACCGCTCCATGCTTCCCATGGTATGGCTAGTAGTTGGTGGCGCTCGCGTAGCAATCCTCAGCAAACCTGGTCGTATGAAGCGAGCAAAGGGGAACTCAAATCGAATAGCTTTACCACGGCAAAAGCCTCCGACAGAGTGAACAGAGCGACGCAATGCCATCTATTGAATGCCACGTAAGAGGTCAGATAATATGCTCTGGGCGAAAAATAATCTAAGTGAAGATTATATGTATATTTTTATAACGCGCCTTGGGCAAGCGCAGCTTACCTAGTTTACCCCAATGCACGCCACTGGATGGCGGGATCTTATCATTCGAAAGTCTCTTCAAAAGTATTATAGAATTCTCAATAATAGGCATATATCGGTAATCGAAACATGGTAGGTCACCTACTGAATAACCTGAAGATTAACTGTGCCAGCAAATACAATTTTCGTTGCCACATTTCAGCATGGAGTTCTTATCGTAATTAGATGCGGGCTTAAATAAGACCAGACTTACATTTAATTTCGACGCGACTTCAACGTCCTGAGGAATTTCATTGGCCAAACTCGATAACGTAAGCACTCATTAATTCGAAGGGGGGTAAACCTCGAAATAGAACATTTCCATCCCATACTCAGTGAAAATAGAAAAATATTTTCTCCAAACGGAAGACCACCAATAAAAAAAGAAACGTTAAAGAACCCTCAGTAGCAGCAGAAGCAGTAGCATCTGCAGGGCACAACAGGAGTCAATGGGACGATGTAAAGAACCCAGCGGCTGCGAGAGACGGACTGTGAGGGAGGGATGATTGGGGGGAGGGTGGAGAATACGCCGAGAACCACCAATTGGCACGCAACGCACATCCGTCCCTTCATTCATTAGGGACTGAGGGAACGGACGAAATAGGTGCGCGTGGGCGTGTGTGTGTGTCAGTGTGTGGATGTGGATGGGAGAGAGGGAGGGAGATTAATTGCCCGAACTGGAGCAAAATCGAAAATGCTTTTGACGGCTTGATTGGGTATTTTTCATGTGAAGGAAAAATAAACGATACTAATAAAGCAGGCTAGGAGGCAGCTCGCATCTGTCGTTCGACTTATCCCTACCACCTTTTGTACCAGAGATGGCTCACGGAATCGATTCCACGATTTTTTTCAACTGGATTTCTTTCGTAAGGGCCTCTTGTTCATGGTAGGAGAAAGTTAGGAGAAATGCCCGGGAGCGGGCAGGGTGAGCACAACTGTCGTACGGTTCCTAATTATCGACCCGCCGCGATGCCAGGGGACGATGATAGTGATAATGATGGCGGGTGACAGTCGGGATGAGTCGGGCTTTGGTAAGGTGGTCGCAAGTTTGCATTTGTGCACTACAAAGAGGGATGGTGTAGGAGCAGTGGCTAGGAGGAGTGATGATAAAAATACGATTATTCGTTAATTTATGTTTGATTTAGTTCCAAAATATGTAGTTTTTTTGGCTCAAACGTTCTCTTTCACAACTTTCCGCTGGAATTTATCCCAGCGGAATATCACTGTATTCGATATCAAACCCAAAGGGTTGCATGCTACCATGAAAAACCTTATTCATTACTTTAAAAATATATAAACGCACCTCACGACTTATTCGCCCCATTAAGGTTAACAATTGCTTTCAAGTGATTACAGGATGATATTTTAAAAATTGAAAAAATCCTTCTGACGGTGTAGTTTGTGTCCCGGAGTACCCTTTTCCAATATCCACTAGCTCGAAAATATGTTGTTTCTCATATTTTGCTACTCCTTGTTTGAGTGTTTAATGAGGCGCTACTTTTACTGATGTGCAGTTCGCATTTTACAAAGGATCCCTAACAAAGGGTAACTAACACGTAGGATCACGCTACCTTACGGATGTGCAGTTAACATATTACAAAGGGTGTTAAACCATTTCAAAGCTTCAGAGTACTTTGTTTTGAAGTCATGGTTACTTTTCTTTTAACATAAAATGAAAAACATTCCTTTAGAGCAAAAAAAACATTTTTCTTCCAAACATTCAATTGATAAAAAAGCTTATACATGTTCGTCTTTTTTTCTGGTCTCACATCACTAATAGTTGGGACGTCGTTCTGGATGGATAGGGGTTGATGATTGGACGATTGCGGGGCGGGTCACGTGAGGATTGATGGGGATGATGGAAGTGGGGGGGGCGGTTGAAGAAAGAAGGACGGGTGGGAGGACAGGAGGATAGGAATCTAACCCTAATGAATTGACCGCTTTCGAAAGAACCCTCCTCTCCGTCCCAACCACCACCTTCCCCCAACCCCCATAAACTCCCCAACTCCCTCTTGTCCCCCGCCAGACATTGGGGGAAAAAGTCGACCCCGCGGATAATCAACCGGAATAATTCCAACGCCTATCCTCTCCTCTAGTCGATGTCAGAGGGTCCTTTTTGCGTCCACCGGATTCGTCGTAGGTGGTAAGACAGCAATTCCGAGAAGGCTTCCGACATTGGATGTCCTCATTAATTATGTGCTATTGGAAAAGTCACGTCCAATTAAAACGAAACTCGATGGGAAAGAGATCATTAATGCCTTTCCTCGGGTTTTCTGCTCAAGTTTTTGTTCTATATGACGCGAAAAATTCAGTAGATTGGAGGAATTCGCCTCTCAGTAATGCTGTGGATGTTTTTTTCCGCATAAAAATGTGAGAAATATAAAACATATATCGTATTTGGATTTGACAGACAGCTGAATGCGAGGTAGGTATATTCAGTAGAACTTCAAGTTAATTTTTGATCTCTCCAGGAAAACCCACCAGTATTATTATAAGCTTTCCACTGACCTGAAAATGCATTATTTAGGAGATAAACTAAACGTCCAAATATGAATCGATATTTTTATGACCTACACACAACCATGGCTATCTATAAGTACCGATGATATTTCATGGCTAAAACATTTCATGGCTATCTATAAGTACCGATGATATCACTAACATGATGAGGCTAAAATTTTCATCGTACCTCTTTATTCTGCCCACAATGAATATCTACTTACAGGTGTCAAGAACAAGAAAGCCAGTGCTAACCTTGTAACGCTCGTACAATTGTTAAAAAGTCTCCGTTGACTGAATTGCGTATCATCTAAAAGCGGATGTCTTTTAAATGTTACCTATGTCAAGTCACAGTTTGGAATTGGCTGCCAACTCGAAGGCCGGTTTGATTTTCTGCCTGCAAGGAGTTCGTTCGTCACGTATGTAAGTATTAACCACAACGGCACGGGCGTGTGAAAAAACATTTCATGGCAGTACCTAATTCTGGGGCAACGAACGTTACTCAGAAGAATCATGCTGCTTGAAAACAGTCCAATGCGAAAGAGAGTTGTGTCACTCTTAATATGAGCATCAAGATTTTTCTGATTTGACTACAATTTCTTTCATACACCAAGGAACCATATGCCATTGATCATTACATAAATCAGTAAATCTACTTTAAATACTAACAGACGATTTGACAACTCTTAAAACAGATAGGCTTTATTCTTAAAATGCACGGATTCCAAAATATAAAACATGTTCACTACTTGTCGATGCCTACTCGAATAATAACCATCTAACTGACACGCTAGAGGCCTGATGATAGGATGAAGTATCTCCAAAAACCTACCGACCAGGTAGTAGATTGTCCAATGTTGAAAAGACCCGCAAAGCAGCGATATTAAAACGGTAGCCATGAAGATATCAACGAGTGAAGCAAATGTACAAGTGAAATGAGAAGTATTTTTTCCATATGCATTTTACGCACTTAATAAGCATGAAAATTCTCTGGACCAAAAAGCTCGATACATCATTCCTGGTGTAAATAACACAGTGTTAATATGTTGTTATATTGATTGCAGGTAAATAGCTATTCTCTTTATAATTCCAAAATTAAGATTCTAGAAGTCCTTCCGCAAGCAACTGATTGAATCTTCCTGAAATTCCGTGGGTTGGCTCACAACAAAAAAACATGAAAATATCATCAGAATTGTATGCCAATGTGGTAATAATATAACAGATTTGAAAGTAATATCAAGTATAAAACACCCTAGGAAAATGATTTTAATGAATACTTATTATCGACATGAAATGATGTTTCAAAGTTACCAACTCTCAGTGTTCAAATGCCAAATTTCGAATCAAGGAGTTCAAGTCTGTTCTTTACTAGTCAGCGCTTCAGACCCGAAGGGAACGTACTGGGATGGATGTAGAAGTTAGGAGAAATGGGAAGAGTGAAGCCCGTCGAAATTACCCTATCCCTTCAAAATGACCTCAAGAGAACCACGGTTCAAAGTCTCTTACGATAGACGTGATTAAAGTGCTTTCATTGATACATCCAAATAGAGATAGGATTGCCAGAATTTCATTCACGTCACCGCAGACACGTCACCGCGTCCTCCACAATGTAAACCTATTCTACACGCTCTTATCTGTTCCCCACTTGTGTTACTCTTCTTCGTTCATCATTCTCCGCGTTCATAACATAATTAACTTCTACATATAAAAGTCATTAGCCTTGACTTATTTTCCATTCCAAGTACGTATAACGTTTTGAAACATGGATAATGCGAGGAATGTCATCACTAAACTTTGCAATCGGAGCCCACCGTCATTTTCCCTGTTTTAGTTGACCTTCAGAAAGCAGTTCACAATCATTTAGAGTAGATGATAATGCCATTCCCAGTAAACAACAAGGCAACATATTGATAGAAATTGATTGAGCGCTGGACGGATCAGGACGTTATGGTGTAATATAGTTTGTTCCTTGGAGCTTGGCTGTGGATATAATGTTAAATAAGGCCCGCTAAAGATGGAGTATTCTTAGATACTACGGTTATTATCGAAAAAAAATTATCGTTTCTGGATATTATTTTGAAGAGCAGTAGGAAACAGTAGCAATAGGAAACGAAAGACAGGAAGACGCATACCGGAAAAAGGGGGGCTCGAAAGGAACAAGCGATACTGATTTGAAATGCTAAAACAAATTATCCATGATTAAATTAACTAGGAATTGGATGTTGTAATTTAATTTATGAAAGATTGGTCATTCTGATGAGGAGAAAATATAGAAGACAGTGTGATAGACTACCATTTTGAAAACAAAAACAAACGGATGGAGCTGGCAATAAAACACAAAGTGCTGACTAGTGGAAGGAAAGCAAATTCTTAGAGACTATGTATATGCAAATTACACCCGGGAATAATGAAAGTGTTTTGATATAATTGCCGTCTTTACTCTAATGGCGATTTACAAAAAATATACGATATATTATATTTATATTTGTGTTTTTATTCACCTAGTGCGTTTTCTTTTTAAAATTACTTCCGCTCAAGATAGAGGGTTGGGATTTTTTTGATTAAATGGCTGAAAAAATGAAGTTTATAATTATTTCAATCAATTGTCTTTTCTTATTCGTATTTGTCTGAAAATGGCGTTTTTAGCTGCAAAAGTGCACATTTTTCTTTGAAATCAGCAATAGCATATATCCTTGACAACCAGATTTTGGTCATTAACGCATTTAAAATTCATTTTGTTTAGTTTAGCTGATTAAGAATGTTAAGCATTGGGTTTTGTGCAGTGGTTTTTTTTAGCTTTTTAAAACTACTTTCACTCAAGATAGTTAAAATTTATTTTATCAGATATCTACCCGAAAGTATGAGGTTTCTCATTTTTCCAATCGATTTCCTTTTACGCATCGTATTTGCCTAAAAACAGCGTTTTCAGCAAATTATTAAAACACATGCAAAAACTAATAACACTGTAGCCTGTCTTGCCAACTACTAACTAACCCCTCTCCTCTTATATGATAAGTTATGATGGAAGTGTGATCCCGAGCAATGCCGGGCAATTCAGCAAGTATTTCATAAAAATGGAGATAGTTGTTGATTTAGAGAGAACACGGACTGTACCTACGTATGAAAGTGAAAGAGATTGCAAGCATTAGGTTGGCCAGGACATTAACTGTAACGTTGACAAATGAATATACCTTGAAACACTTTCCTACAGAATAACGTTTTTTTCCACTTTCCTCACGCAAAAGGAACGTCTTGAACGGTTGCCTTGCATTGAGATATGACAAATTGAATATCCGTATCCTATCCATTGAAGTGCGAAAATCGAAGTGCGAAAAAGTGGAGACCTAATCAGCAAATGAATTAAAAACTAGCAATAGGTAAGCAAATTGCCTAAGTTCTTGTAGAACGGTGATTGTACTTTCAAGTTCCTCTCCAATAGAGTATTTGCACACTTTTAGGAAGTGACATCTAAAAAATCTATCGATACTTCAGACACTGCATTTTCGTTCTGACGCTCGAGAGGCTTTTCGTTAATTTTTTATTAGCTAATAAAATCTAATAAATTATTATTGCGCCGAAACACTGGTCCGCCATGTTTTGTAGGCTCTGACGTCATCTCCCATAGTCGACCATTTGTTGATTTGGAGATTGTGTGACTGTGTAGTCTTAGCGTGCGGACGAAACTTTAGCCAATAATTAGCAAATATCGAAATAACTTCGAAAAGGCAAATACTATTTCACTCTCAACGCACAGCTAGGCTATTTCGCTTCTGCTAATATGGGAGATGACGTCACACTACGAAGAACCAATGGTTGGGCGTTTAGACCTAGGCAATTTCGATGCTAAAACAATGCATATTAAAAGCTATTTATTAAATTAATTAGTTGTAATTATACCTTGGTATTTCGTACGTGGCATTTCGAAACCAAATACAACTCGCTACAATAAATTTCAACAAAATACCTCACGCAAATACTCTATTAGCATACCCTTGCGTTTCAATTAACTAGGTGGATATTAAATTTAAAAAAAAATATCCTTTTTATCGTAGCCATATTCGTGACATTATCACTTTAATAGTTAAAAAAAAAGGGCTTAATGAATCATTAGCGATTCCAAAAATAATGTCAACCCGGTAGAACTTAATTTACTGACCAAAGGATTTGAGTTTACTTTAATTCCGGTTGCTGGAAATGTAGACAGGTAGATAAATACATGAAATTCGCGCAGGAACGATATCGGGCAAAACATATGAACTTTAATTGCCCGAACGATTTAAGCAGTAAACGATGCACTGATGAGTATCACCCAATTGACATATTCGCTCTAACCAGGTGGAGGTCATCTATAGTTCAAAAGTAGCCTGACTCTGTGACTCATTTCGTTGTGCTCAAACATTCGAGTCATATATTTGTGCGGCAACAGCAGAGTCAAAAACAGTCCAACCTCAAAAATGACGGAGAAGAAACGCACGTTAGGCGAATTTTGCATGCAAAAAAAACTACTTCCCGTAGAGGGAGAGAGAGAGAAAGAGGAGATAAAGTATGCAGGGGACCCTCTTATCGCGGTGATCATCTTCCCGATCCCTCGAGATCCGAAAAATTACGAGCCCGGCTCCCACCCGATTCCCTCCGGAGATGGCGTTTTATTCGATGCCCGCCGTCGGTGCACGGCTCGCTCCCTTCTGTGGTGCTTGAGAGTGGAGGGCAAAGGCGCCACCGAGGAGACGGACGGACGGAGCCCGCCAAATACCGCCATGGCAACCTCACAGTGCAGCCGAGGCCACACATCATAAATGCGTGCGCACGCTCAGAGGAGCAGCGAAAGAGCGTACTTCACGTAGTCGGCCATCTTGGTCAACAAGGGTTATCCTCATATGGTGTGGTGGGCGGGCGGGAGGCAAGACGCTGGACGGGAGAGGGCAAGGTTGGTGGTTGGGGTGTGTCACGTGAACACCGCGATGTCCCCTCTACCACCCTTATGAACTGTTAAGTCCGGCTTTATGGCGTTTGTACGGGAAAAGGTTACTTCTCGGATAATTAGTATAAGCTACATATGATAATGCTGCTGTTTTTAATTGATTAAGTTCTTATCGCTAATTACGTACTTTTCATTATAATCTGCAAGTGTGCAATATTTTCTTTTGATATAGGAATCCCAAGCATTGGCAAATCCCAAAGAGAATAGTTACGTATCCATTCGCACGACTGTGTACAGCCCTTTCTTCTTATATTCTCCAACGAAAGAAATAATCTTTATTTTCTTACTGATAACATGTCCTTGGCAAAATAATTGATCTGAATACGCATACTCATCGACAGCGCTAAAGTCAAATACCCGACAGTCTGTGGACTTTATAATAGCCGAAATTTCACCTAACACTGCATCAATGCAGAGCCCAAGTCATCCACTAGCGGGTAAGGATAAGACATTGTTTAGCGGGTCAAATTACCATATTGGGTAGAGAAAAGCTAAGTGAAGGGATTCAAAAGTTTAAAAAATTAAAGATGGCAAGGTACAAGAACACAAGTAGTAAAATGAAAGAAGAGATGTAGAACGACCTTGTGAAGGTGGCTGAATTACTCAAAATAGAGGTTTGAGAAATTGAGTATGTAAAACCGTGAAGACTGTATGGCTCTATTATTACCTTTATGATCGACATCAGAGACATGACAACTAGGTGAATTTACGCTTATTTCATCGCGAACAGTTCTTTGCTCACTAATCTTTATGCTAAGAATATTTTCAATTGCATACAATTATATCGTTCTTTTTTCTACTGGATTATTGCGTAAGGGAAATACAACTGATGCACATTTTTATCGAGCAATTCCAATTTATGTATTTCAAATCTGACGAGAGAAATTCAGCATTTATTGAGAAGTCAGACGGAGACTGCGACAACTTGAGGACCGCATTGATGCAAATACCCTCTTGCAAGAAAGATTTACTCTCAGCCGGAAATGTTTTGGCCATAGAAAATGTGGATGCAGGAACTTATTATATTCGATCTCCGCTGGTTATGTGATGTTATTAGAGCTCCCGAAAATATTCGGTTCGATAGTTAGTCTCAAAGTGAAGTTTTATAGCCCCATCAGTTACATGATTTCAAGTCAAATCTAACAAGTTACTCATACCACTAATTCCATCTCTATTACGCAAGCAAATTCAAGAGAAATTTATATTATCACTTTGCCATAATTCCTGCACGGGAATACAAGCGTAAGTATTTGAGAACTAACGCCAGGCGTATAAAAGTAGCGTGAACAACTAAAAGTAGATCGTTGCATATTCAGCTAATCCATATTTCTGCGGTGTGTGAAACGAGGTCGGAATAAGTATGGCAACGGTTTTACAACCGGAAGATTTTCTTACACATGGACTCTATGTATGCACATAACAACCTTGTTTTTCCACATTTATTGAAAACTTAAACAATGAATAGGTAACTACACCAAATTGAGTTGAAATGCCAGCATTTTTCCAAATAAATGACTCTATAACGGGTGTCATATTGGACATTTCACATTGAAATATTAATTGATAGGCCATTGGTATTTCCAACATGATAGAGAACCAGTTTTGACTCTTTAATCCGATTTAAACTTTATCAAAACATTTTTTGTGACAATTGTTTTTTCATCCATTAAACATCAAACTAAACCAAAAATTGGTGTCCAAAGAAGCTCCTTTTCTTCTAAGCGGAAAAATACAGAAATATGGGTCTATCTATTTTCGGTGCAGGAAACTTTCTCATGAGGTAGATTTGATACGTTTTGAAATGACATTTACTCAACCCTTATAATAAGAAATAAGAAACAACAAGACTTTCCACTACAGGTTTCCAATCGGGAATATTAATTATCAGCCGTTGCAGAATTTGTATGGAATATAGAGAGGAACGAAAAATGGAATTTAAAGGAAAAAAACAGCAATACACAATTATTTTAATGAGTTTAAAACCTTCTCTTGGTATTTGAGCCTGATCCCCTGGAAATTTGAAATATGTGTAGGAAAAGTGCAGAAGGTAGAAAAAGCTCTTATCAAAATGTACACGAACCTCAAGCTCAACAGATTCGATACCAATTACAAAAAGCAGCCCACACATTTCATTACCGATATGGCTTCACTAGCTAAGTCAAGTGCCGGTCTGACGACCCAAAGGTCACGGGTCCATATATCTCTTCAGGAATGGATGTTGTGTTGTCGTATGATTCAGGTCTTAGGTTAAACGGTGCGAAACAACATTAGGAGTTGGAGTATCAGAAACTCATTTCCATTGATATGTCTACTACATAAAGAGCCAATGAATATCTGGCGTAATTTTTTCAAATATCCCAAAAATATGCATATTTTCTCACCCTACAGTTAGAGAGCCTAAAACTCTCCCGCAAAGCCTACCGCCACCGATGTGATAAGATGGTACGGCGAAAGAATGGAATTGCGGGAAGCCAGGGTGTCGGAAGAGAGGACGGGTTGGCGGAGGGTGCGGTGAGGCAAAGGAATGCAAGTGAAACGTAGAGAAAAAGAGGGAAGGAGTGGGGGTGAGACCTAGGGGTCGAAGAGGGGGAAGGAGGGTAAGAAGGAGTCATGGCTAGAGGGAGATGGCGGTGAGTGGGGGACGTGGTGGAAGTGGTAACATCGTTTGAAAGACCGCTCCATCCTTCACCCTTGGCATGGACCGTACGTCATTCCTCGGGGAGGAAGGTGGAGAGGAGAGGATCGGGATAGGCAAGGTGGGAGGGAGTAATTTTTTTATGAGATGAGAGCGGTATTGGAGGTTGGGGGTTGGATAAAAAGGATGAGTTAGCAACGGCAGCCGGCAGCGGGGGTGGCGGGCGAAAGAGGAGCTTATGTGGGCATTGTGTCCACAAGAGGGGTGGAGGGGGAGTGGAGCTCGTGGTCTAGAGGTGTGTGGGGTTCTTTGGAGGGAGGGGTTGAATGAGGGGTGAGAGGAGGTTTTGTTGGGTAGATGGATATAGGAGGAGCTGGGGGGTTCACAAAGAGTTGGAGGTCCAAGGAGGTGTAGGGAGGAGGCGAAAGCGAGGGAGGGAATTGGAGAATAAAGGGCACACTGGATGGGTGTTGGAGAATTGACCGATGGTTTGCCCTCCGAGAGAGTTCTAACAGGTCGAAGTCATCCGCCGGAGAGATACAGAATACCATTGGTATGCATGAAGTGGAGTGGTTTTCAGGGTGGCATTAATGTTTAAGCGATGCAAGAAGCCCTTATTCAAAGGAGTTCAAAGGGTATTTTTGTGAGGGCATCGGGAAAGCATTTTATGCATTGACACTGGGTGAGTTGGGCATTTGAATGTGGTATTTCAGCTTTCATTATTCTGAGCAAGCTAAGACTATCAAGGACTAGGTGTTGGTAAATAAAACAAACTCAGGTATAAATCAAAAGAACTTTCTCAAAAAATCACATAGAAAGACACAAAATATCACAGCAGAGTGCCTGCAGAGTCACTTCACTGACAGAAAGAAAAAAAAACAGACTTTCGTGTTTCCATTTTCTACCTAAAATTTCATAATTGCAAGAAACAGCTGCATTTAGCTATTTAAAATATATACATTTGAATTATATGCGGAATCATTCTAATTAATTTGACTTTCATTACTCTAGGCAATTGATGATGGTATCTGGATGAAGAAAGAAGAAATATTCCGGGGACATAAATGATTGTTCCTATCAAGCTGCACCTTCACCACATTCCATTTCCATTGGTCGACACAAATAACTCTCAGTTATTACTTAGAAAAGTGATGTTGAAGCAGAAAATATGTTATTACATGACTGGCCCTGACAATAACTGGTGTTACTATCCTCATTTTATTCCTCCAATTTAAAGCTGCAGAGCTACTTTGAAAGCCATAATATCATATTCTCTTCCTTGTTCAGCACTTAAGAATATCCTGGTTTTAGCATTTTTAAAAGCGAATACTGAATTCAGATTATACGGTTATCTCCTAAGGTACTAGAAAACTCTAGGGGCCATATGTAAGCGTTGAATACTGGTACAGGTATTACTGATACATTCGCATTCATGATTCAATTCATTTTTCAAAATTTCTAAAAATTCATTCCGCGAACAAGTTTCACTCCCAACATTAACAGACCCATAATAATGAATTCATTAAAGTAAAACTCTGTTGGTGTGCTTGCCTCTTGAAAACAAACGACCACCCGCCACCGTGCTGTAGCCAATTTACATAACGCAATCTCAACCTGAGCATGCATGAGCAGGGAATCCATGGCTGGAAATTCCAGCTATGTATAGCCAGCCAGAAGGAATTGGCGAGCGAACAGAAAAAAATCAAGCAGACGCACAAAACTCGTGTTCATTGGTATTCCATTAGGATCCTAGATACAGAACCGCGGAGGAAGTTCCTAGAAAACGTTTGTACGAATTTAGCTGCCTGCGTTATGAACGGCAAAACACACGGACTGGAACGGAGAGAGAGAGGGGTGGAGGCTAAGAGAGAAGGGCAAGCTAAGAGAGAGGCGCAAACGATAAAGACTCGACCAAAGGGACGACGCTACGTGAAATAGTCGCGAGAGGCCCCTTGGAATGGCAGTCATATAAATGCAAATGTCATCTCCAGGGAGGCGATCGCATAAAAACGCGCTTGTTCCCTGCGCACGCGGTTTGTTCCATCTAGCGAAGAGATTGGAAGATAAGTCCCCGAAGGACGAAGGTGGCTGGGAAGAGAGCTGAAAAGGAAAGGGAGGGATTGGGCTGAATGGTCGAAGGACGGGAAGATAAGGAGATGGAAGAGCGACAATTTAGAGGGAGAGCGGGAAGAGGAGGTAGGGGGCGGAAACGGAATGAGATGGGGTGACAATTAATTGTTAATGAAAAAGGAGAGAATCGCAGAGAGAAAAGTTGAGGTAGACGGGGAGCTTCATTAGAGGACGGTAATACGGGGAAAATAATTATTCACCTGAAGGAGCATTACTGAGCGAGAACTGTGATTCCAATAACATTACAAATTGATTGACCAGAACACAATTTACATCCCAGTGTTTCAAAGATTTTATTTCACGCCTTCAAATGCATTCTTCATTGCACTTTATTTTCATTTTTAGAGCTTTTTAATTACGCTATTTGAAAACTTCAACCGTAAAATTCGCTTTTTCACAGATAATTTACATATCCATCATGGAAAACTTTCAACTTTGCATGGAAAGAAATGACGTGGTTTTAAAAGAGTAAGCCACTCTTACTTATTAAAGCAGAGAAGTTTAAACCAACAAAAACCCGCCAATACCATTGGCTATTCTACCATGGTCGAGAAGATATACTTTCAGGTAGTCCTTCTACTTCGAATCTTTGATTTTCCCCTATATTTATTAATTCTTTTTTCAAACTTAGAGAGAGGTTTAATTCATACAGATAATGAAGTAGGTAGAGAGGACTGGAATGGGCTGGAAGATCGGGTCACGTGAATAAAGGGGTAGTAGGGAAACAACGGCCGGCTACATTTCGTGGGTTTTGGAATAAAAATAGGACGAACTCATTTGAGCATTGAAAGTTGGTATAAGTATAAAATTATTATTGTATAATAAAACTAAAAAAAAATTCATAAAGCAATAATCAGGTTAATATTTTTTTAAGGTTTCGTCCACTAAAATATCTGCCACTGTGTTCATTTCAAAACTGTTTGTTTACGGAATTTAAATCACAGTTGAATGGAGTCAAAATGCGGACACTTGTCGAACTACGTACGCGCATCAATACAGTCTACTCGTCCATTTAATTTATCATGAAAAGGATCTTGGAAGAAGGAAAAGAAAGAAAAGTCGAAATTACAAAATGCTATTTGGACGATTCTTAACAAAAGCTATACGAAAAGGAAAGGTAAGGGGCAGGAGATTTAAGAAGCATAAATGAAATAACAGTAAGTTATGTGACCAACACGCGATGCGAACACTGACTTAGTAAGGTTTCAGGGGAATAGGCGTAAGTACATGTTAGAGCGAGGGATGAAATGACCGCTGGACGGTTGGACATGGCGAAACAGTCTTGAGGGGACGATGCCACGGCGACAACAGGCAAGCGAGTGAACGCTATCACGGGGCCCGCTAGGGGGTGTGAGCGCTCTCAACGTCTCCAGACGCCGCCGCGCCGTTTCCTCCGAAACCCTTCCCGGCGACCCCCACACACAACAACACACGCACGCGCAGCGGCTCAAACAAATGAAGATGTTCCGGCGTCGGCTTATCTCCCTTCCCCTTTTCATTCCCTCCCATCGGCCACCCCACCATTTACTTTTATCGCCCCAACTCTTTTGTTTCTCTCCCTCTCTCATTCCTTTTTTTCACCTCTTCCCCCAAAGATATCCTCCCCCTTACCATTTCCACCCCCTAAAACTCCTTCCTCCTCCATCTAACCCTCTCTTTTCCCAAGGGCCTCCTCCTCTTCCCCTCCTATCTCCCCCGTCGTCTCAGCAGATCGGCCTTTCACAACTCCATTCTCTTTGCTTCCCTCTCCCCCCGGGGAGGTTTTGACCTCTCCTCATCCGCCGCTATCTCTCGTCTAGATGCGCTCCTTTGCGGCATCCGCCCTCCCGGGTCGAACCCATTGTCCTTTATACAAACCTCGCCATTCCCGCCTCATCTCTTTCCCCAATCCCCTCCCTCTGTTTCTACGCCCTCTCCTAACTCCTCATCCCCTTCTCACTTTCTGAGACCCCTCTCCCCCCTCCCCTGCCAAGACCCGTGTTCCTTTTCCCTCACTGCGGCGTGCCCGCCCACCCACGACCAATCCAATGACCCACTCACATCCACCCCCCATTTTCTACCTCCCCGTTTCCACATCTCTTGTGGGAATGAAATCGTCGCTCGAAAGGCGGAATGATCGGCTCCCCCCGCCCCACCCCCTCCCGGACGAATCCGAGATAAAAACAAGACCTGTGTTCCGACGATCGTCTAATCCCACTTGCACCAATCGGCGCGAGAATTGGCGCGGAGGTACCGGATTGAATAACCTGGGGGAACATCCTCAACTTGCACCGCAAAAGGTTCAACTCACGGTCACGGAGAACTTAACGTTTCGTCGCATCGTAATCGTTCACAGGAGATGCCCTGTGTCACAGAATTATAAATTAAACCAAGAGAGCGTACTCGTTGGAGTTAAACAGAAATATGGAAAGGTTTTAACAAATTTATCTACATGAAATAAACAACCCTTCCAATGAGCGGTTCAAAATGTATATATCGTTTTAGGAACAAATGATAAAAATCATCGTGATAAATTGGCTTCCCAAAATCAAAGCCCAAGATGATTTTAGCTGTCATGAGATTACAACTCGATTATGGAGAACCCTTGGCCACATACCTGACAAGCTACGGCTCTTCCCTACCATAAGCGAGGCCTGAACTTATCATCCGAAGGACTGAGGCCCTTCGAGTCAGAAAAAAGGCACGTTTCGCGAATCAATGCGAATTATTCAATCCCCATTGCACCGTTTTGTGGAAATTGACAAGGAGGTACTTAAATAAGCTATTGAAAATATATATGTGGTGATTATTTCAAGGTTATATAGTACGTAATATATTGTTGCATCTCTATCTCAGACAGATGGCGCCCAACGTAGTGGAACTCGATAAGCTTTCAACTATGTTTGATTCAGTGAATGGGTACCGTCTGTGAGAAATGAGAAGAGGAGACGGAATTCGAACCCGTGACAATTGCCAGTATGGCGCGTTATCAACCTCACGAGAAGGGCTATATGAAATAAAGTCGCGAGCCACACGCGAGGGGCACGACTATGAAGGAATGACAACACACAAACTGAACTGAGGAGGGTTGAACCAAAACCACTTGACATCACTCAGAGTATCAATTATATTCCATGGAACCAGAATTCAGGAGAACTAATGAATGCTGTTAACTGGGCCAGTGCATGTACAACAATGTGCCGTCTCCTGTAGGTATCATGGACCTCGAACTTGCGCATGCTCGTGGCTACTACTCGCCAACTACTTCCGTGCAATAGTATGATCACAAAGTTATCTCTCCGCTGACACTCTGGGGGTTATCACTTAACTTTCGCAGCGCATTTATAAGTTATAATTCGTTATCTACGTCACAACTAAAGGGATTTCCCGAACCGTGCTGTTATGTAACTGTCCTCCGATAATTTACCATTCTTTCCGCTGGAATATCCATTATTGAATCGGTAAGCGTGTGACTCAATTTTTCTATCCAAGTTAGAAGTTACACGATAACCCCCACTCGATAGGTGTATGAATAAGAATTAGTGTTAATTTATAAATACCTTTTCGTTTTGTTTAATGATGAATTCTTTCGATTAAATCAATCGATTCTTTCTAATAACTGTGAATTCATAATTAACACAATAAAAGACGTGCTCAAAGGCATCGCTTCTCTGGTTGATAGCACACTCACTCAGGAGGTATTTATACTCCCGCTCTCAGAAATGGCAGGTGATAGCTGCTTTCTTCCGCTAGTGATACCTGAACTTAATAGCGGAATGAATGACTTCATCCAGCTGAGAAAACGGACTGTTTTTCGAAGATCATAAAATTTATCTTGCATTGGTTGGCGTAAGAATTGGCGAAGAGGTACTTTAAGAACCTGTAGAGAAATCCAAGAGGTATTTCACGTTTATCACGAACCAAACTTTTCGTTGTATCTGCACTGCATATAGGTTGCATCCTATTTACCAAAGCTAATCACACAAAAACTTACGTCTCTTTCCCAAATAGGTTTATTCCCTGACTGGAATGTTTACAATGTCATCTTTGTACAGATATAAATCTATTTCCAAGCGAGGTATAAGTAGACTGGAGTGGTAAGAAAGCAGGAAAATGGAAAAGAGTGGAAAGTTAGACCTGAAGTCGGATTGATGAGTTCATTTCGCAAAGCAATAAAATTAACCACTAAAGTGCTTCCAAGATTGACGGGTATACTTCCTGTGGTAAGGCTCAGTACTTGGACGTTAAAAATAAATTCAAAAATGGAAATAATTTTATTAATATGAAGAGTTACGTTAGTCCGAACCTTTCTCATTCTAAAACAGCCATTCCTTTCTTCACGTCAATTATGCCGGAGGAGTGGTATCCCCGAGAAAACTGGAAGTTGACGCCAGGGCTACCTTCATTTGGATACAGGATATTACTAATGGGCAGAGGTGTTTGTTTTTCACAAATTTGCGATAAAAACAAATGTTGTATATGGGTGCTTATTGCAATTATTTTCGTATATTCTTCCACTATGGGCCTTTTAGCCGCATATTTAAACCGCGAAATACAACGAATTTTCGGAATACTGCGAATGTTAATAGTTTTCACGAAATAACGCCTATTTCATCAGTTTAATGAAGCAACACGGAATGTGGTGGTTTTCGTCACTTACTATTTACTGTGCTTACTATTTACTTTATAGAAAAAAATTTGTTTTCTGCATCATTTAAATAAATTTATAATATATAGTTTTATTTTCGTATTTATTGCCATGCTGTCTTTCGCTCATGATGTCTCTACCTGCGCGTATCCGGCTTGAATGTTTTTTATAAACTCATAAAATTAAATCTCCGTCAAAGAATACATGCTCGGCAAGGCGCTGCCCACGGACCGTGTGTCAACTCCAAGTTTCATCACGAAGTTACAATGCATGTACTTCCTATCCAATGTGAAAAGACGCGATATCGGTTTTCCAGAGAACAGAAGAAAACAAACTATTCTTTCGAATAGAGTAGAATGGCACAAGTGTGTCTTTACTCTGACTTATGCAGAAGTGGTAGTTAGAGGCAGTTCAAGTTCAAGTGAAATATACGAGGGACAATGCTGAAAAACAGGTTAGCTTATCGGACCGAGCAAATGAATTTAAACCTGAAGGACTACTCGTACCGAGCAATCTGCAATTGTGAAAATACTGCAATTGCCGGTTGGATTGCAAAAGGAAATATTCGCGGGGTAAACAATGTACATCGAATAAACATTTACAAGGCAAAAGAGAATCAGGGCGTAAAGTGAATGCCTCTAGGGTGGCTACGTTAGAAGAACCTTCAGTGATGGCTGTGCATGCCAAATATTTAAGGAGGAATTTATCCTGGATACTTCAGAATTTTTTGTAAAAGCCAATTACCTAGTTGAAAAGCTGAATAATGCTGCTATTCGAGTTGGATTCATAAATATATCCATGGAAGTGGTGATCCTACCGTCTGCAAATAGAATCCAACAAAAGTATATTCCCGTGCTCGGATAGAGAAAAAGGCAAGAAATAAAGGAGAAAGTCCAAGGTAAATGCATCAGTATTTTCAGTGACGAGATCATGGACAAAAACGGCAGCTGCGTTTTCAAAATTTTGCTTCGTACTTCTGTTTCTTCTACGGCACAGAAGACGCACTTGGCGTCATCCGTAGTGCTTGACAAGGCAAATAGAATTAATTGTGCTAATGCTATCATAGACACAATGAGCGTCTGTGAAACTCAACGAGAGAATGCCGTTGCAGTCGTTATAGATTCGGAACCTTACATGACGAAATGCGTCAAGACTGCAAGAATAATGGAAGAAGTGAACCATATTCAATTTTGTGCACATAAAGTTAATTTAATCGGCAGCATTTTTGCACAGTATGCGGAAGAGTTGAATTTGGCTATCGTGGAAGTTATAAATGCATTTCTAAATATCCGCAACCACAAAAGGAGATGCGTTGAATTTATGAAAGAAATGTGCCATGAAACTGAAAATATAGGATCGTTTGCAGCATTTTCCGTGTCTGTTAACAAGAAGTGGAACTCTTGGTTTGAGTCTTCAATTTATTTAGCCACTCACGTTGAAGAATTGGTGGAATATTTCAAAACTTTGAACGATTGCAATGCAGGGGTAGCCTTCCTGAAAGACGCTTCATCAACAGACATCCAGATGATAAAACTATAAGCAGTATACATTTCAGTGAATTGTACACCTCTGATGAAACCTATCCCATTTTGGAGGGCCCCACTTACCCAAAAATCCACCTTATTGAAGGGAAATTAAGTGATATTGAAGTTAAATTCAAAATTCTTAGTGATTGGACCTTTATTCAAGCCACTGTATGTCACTCGTGAACTGGACCAGCTATCGATGACAGCAAAAGTGGCAGCACAAGCAAATATCGTCTATTTAACTCAATCCACACTGGTGAAATTAAAACGTTTTAAGACCACAGATCCCGCAAGAAAGATCATTCAGTCTGTTGGATCACTGTTCGATTCTCGATCTGCAGTGAAGAATAAAACAGCAACAGAAGTAAAGAACAGCCAAAAAATGCACAATTTCTTCGGAGAGAGAGATAGGTCACAGCATTTCATAGAAGTCCCTACAACTTTTTTTTCCTACAGTGAAAGAACAACAAGAAGACTCATGAAGGGTAAATGTTTCAGAGATTCTCACAGGACTAAAACTTTCTCACAAATAATATGCATCGGCTGCACTTCAGTATATTTGGTTACCGTGTTCCAATGTGGATTCAGAGAAATCATTCTCAAAGTACAGCCTGGTGGTTATTGACACTAGGAGGAGACAAACACCATATAATGCTTAGACACTCACAACGCATTTGAATAAGATACACTTTCAAAATATTTTACCTAGTACGTAAGAAATATTCCTATTAAAACACTAATGATACTTTGCCATGTTACTTCCCTAGGGAATTGAACATTCGCAATAAAAGTTCAGCTGACTTACCTACTTAACCTTGGAAAGAAGTGGTGGTTTATTATTCTCTCAGAAGACTGAAGAATGAAATGTTTAGTTTTACATAACATCTTTCTCGTTAATATGTATTTGTACTTCATATGAATATCATATGTCTTGTTGATATGCGTGAGTACTAGTTTTTTCCTTACTTACAGTACATTCCAATATTTAAAACAATAAAACGCAAAGAAATATGTACAATTCTTTCTATATTCATTCCACAATGAATTTATATTGTAACTCTTTGGCTTTCTTGGGACTGTAAAAATTCGAATCACCAATTTTAGAAAAAAATAATAAAAATACAAAGCACCATAATTTGGTTTTAAAATCAACAAATTTAAGAAAAAACAAAAACATTTTCAAACACCTATACTACTGGGCCATCAGCAATAAGGAGAAATAAACTCCACAGAAAATTATACATCATGCCAAGGAGTAAGTGTGGCTCTTCATGCCCATTGCTCGGAGAAAAATGTTTTTCTCAAATAGAGAGTTAAAAACTTTTATCCAATGCGAAGGCTGACTGCATTTCAGATTTTGCTGTCTTACAGAGATACACATGATAACAAGAGCTTGTTAACCACAGCATTGAATTAAGGATAGTGGGAACTTCCTTAAGGAAGCCACAGGTAAGATTTATCTGTAAACAGGCATGTGTTCTCTCTCAAACGGGCGTTAATGAAACAAGGTTCTTCAATGCGGTGAGAAAGTGATTATCTAATAAACTCGATTCAGGAATTCTCAAAACTGATGATATTAAGGGCATGGCAAGGCAAGGGCAAGTTCATTTTGGCTTAGTGATGGGTGACATTAAAAAATCATTAAAATGTCCAATACTTGGTATCAAATCCAATTAATATAAATGAACAAACTACGCATTTATAGGTACATAACGAAGAGCAGTGTTACGCGAAATATGTATAGGTCATGGAAAGAACTGCGACTGGAAAGGAACCAGATTCTATGCTCGACTGTTGAGTTCCTCAAAAGCATTGTTCCGTTTGATAATTTGTCATCGAGGAAAAGGAATGCCGATGACAGCAGAAAAGAAATACGTTAATTAGCAAAAGATACTCCTTCATATCCTGTCTCGTTCATATCCTGTCTCGCTCCTATTTTCTTCGTCTTTCTGACGCCGCACCAAGCTGCATTCTTCACATTCCTTGTCTTTCCCATCTCCGCCCTTCCCTCCTCTGAACTCCACACAATATTCCAATTCAGTCTCCTGCTGATCTCCACAAATTGTTCTTACCTCAATCAAAGCGCTTCACAGGGGGCTAGGGTCATCAGGTAGACCGAGGCGATGGGGATGTCCCGGAAAAGTCACTTCAAAGATCTAGTTCCTACAAGAAGCGATACTAACAGTCTGTTAGATTAGATAGCAGTGACTGACCCGAAGTTCCCCGAATAATGCTCAGTGTGATCAGCTCAGATCTTGTGAGGAAGTTTAAAACTACTTGGTGACTTGTGCTTGAAGCTTTGAAAAACTCCGGTTCAAAGTCTCAAAAATTCATTTACTAATAGGATGCTATCATGAAAGACAGAGACCAGGAAGACTAGTGTTAGCCATTGCACTGTAGAGTTTCAGGTTCAAATC
Source organism: Pyrrhosoma nymphula (assembly GCA_963573305.1). NCBI lineage: Eukaryota > Metazoa > Arthropoda > Insecta > Odonata > Coenagrionidae > Pyrrhosoma > Pyrrhosoma nymphula. The sequence continues at coordinate 127,699,885 of OY754328.1, forward strand.
CACGGATGCCCTTCCGTGACCCCTTTCAACATACGGAAGGTTAAATTTTGTATTCACCATAACGTCGAAGAGGATGGCAAGTGACTCAGAGAAGGGAATGGTCAACGGAAAATGGATCAAATATCATGCAATTGAATACACTAGATACGGTAAAGATCAACTTTTGTGTTGAACGTTATATGAGTGACGTGTGACAACGTATTCTTTATTTCTACATAGACATAGAGAATACCACAGGGCGGCAATGATCCTCAAGCTCACAGATAGGACTTCGAGAGATAGTAGAGGAAGAAGAGGAGGTAGAACAATAAATAGAAAATCGCATACGAACGATTTTCTTTTATAACACTCTTTAGGCTATAATGATTTGACTCTGCGATATATAAGCACAGTAATTACTTTAGTTATTTCAATAAAATTCAGTAATCAATCAGTGTTATATCTGCCCACTGCTATGGGAAATTCTTATTTAGCGTGGGTCACACGAAATTCTAAAGACTTAATTGCACTATGGTATTGTAAAATATTTTTTTTCAAAAGTAATGTGGAGATAATTTATCAAAATATTTTTCAACTATTTCATTGAATAACCGGTAACTTTAAATCCGTTTTTTATTTTTTAAATTTAAAAATAAATTATACTGGAAACTCTCGCTGTCAATATAAGAAACAAAATAAGCAGAGCCGGATCATACAGAAGAGGAGCGTTAAAGAAAATACTAAAAAAAGAAAATAGACTACATTGAGTAATGAATTACTGGAAAACATTGCCGCAATTCCATACAAATTTGTCTTATGTTAGTTTTTCTAATCTTAATACTTTTTCTAATCTCATTAGTTTGCGAATACACGGAACGTTTTGTGACACGTATATGAAGCCCTCAGCGGCAGCATCCATGCTTGGGTGATCATATTGTTAGAAATTATCTTATCTCTTACTTTTTCCGTCACTCAATAGATCTTAAATTTATTGAAATAGCAGCCATTTTTATTTTATTACCTTTACCGACTTCTTAGAACAGCCGGTGATCGTATCCACAGGTTTAGTCCTAGAATGACTTCAGTGCAAATTTGCTGAATTTCCAGGATCGAATGGCTTGAGGTAAATGGAGTGGCAACATTTGGCTTGGAGCGACTCGGAAATAGACTAGGGAGTGCAAGAGGGAGATAACAAGGCAGAAAGGGATAGAATGGTTTCTTTGGAGTCCTCTGGTGCACACCCATCCTAGCAGGTAGACGGAGCATGAGAAGTGAAAAGTGGGGACATCTTAGGGGCTTACCGGGAAAACTAGACGGATCGGAGGCTCACTGCAGAAAAAAATCATGCCCCGAATGAAACCCATTCCTTTCAATTACGAAATGATCGAGTGGTTGCGGTTTTCGTAGAAAATCGACTTTTTAAGCCGCTGCGGTTGTCAACGCAGGGGACTACTTGGCACGAGTGAAATGCACTGGAAATCTCTCGCGTGAATGAAGTTTGACGGGGTGGAAGAAGGATCCCAGCTTATGAGGGGGTAGGTTCCCTCCTCTCCGCTTGCCACCCGCATTCGGGGCCCTTGGAAACCGCAGTTCACCAAACGTTAAGAGTGTCCAACTTTGTGAAACATGCAGTCCGTGGATGAACAGTTATTTGTGTTAAACTGTCATTTGTGATTTTATCATAAAAAATGTTAATTTTAATCATGCTATGAGCACAATATTTATGGATTTTTGTTTGAAATGGATTTTTGACCTTTAATTTTTTGGGATTAATGGATTAATGGCTTATAGAACATATTTTAACGCGCTATTTTTTATAAAAATCAATAATGATTGAAATTAAAAATTCTGAAACGCTGTTTTATTATTTTTATACAATTGAAGGGGTACGTCAAATATTGAGGATACGGGGATCCCAGTCAAGGCGAATGGTTTTTCCTCTGTGGAATATCGCACTTAAAGTGGTACGTGCTGCAACCTCATAGTATAGTAAACAGTGCCGTACTCAAGCATTTAGATTACAGGAAAATCGCTCTGCAATGAGACATAAACTAAATATAAAACTGCTGAATGAAGTATAAGAAACATTATCTCTGATTCGGGAGGTGCGAAATTTTATTTTCGAAAAAAAAAAAAACGTCCACGAGTTCTGTCTCGTTCCATCAAGATGCTTAAAAGTGGAAAATAAACAGGAACCCTCTGAATGAAGTTCTCGGAAACCTGAAACTATGGCGAGTCTTTTCGAGGAACTTTGAAAGTAGCTTGGTTTCCAAATATCGCTTACAAAAGCGCGTCAAACCTTTCACTGATGATCAGGACAGTGGACGGGACTTGAAGTGTTCAAGTGGAAATTCATGAGCGCTCGTCAGCAAAGAAAGCAGAAAGGTAATGAAAGTAAAGAGGGTGAAACGGTGAAGAATATGTCAAGTCGAACGGCACGAAAACTGTTGATTTCTCAAAGAAAAGGGAGACACAATGACTCTAGCAACAGAAGGAAAAACAAACGCCCTACTGACCTGCAGCTTAAGGATGACGGAATTGCTTTTCTTTCTGCGAATTACCCACGACAGCGGTTGAGGGTTCTTCTCAAGATCCACGCGCGAAAAAGTAGCTCTTACGTCGAAAAGGCGTTCGTAGAGCATGTCATATGTTTCACTCTTTGAGCAGTGAATAAGCGGGTCTTCCGCGCAGGGGTCCACCCTTCGCCCCCGGTCTGCGAGCCTTCGCTCATCACCGAGGGCTAGGAAGGGCTGCGGGAATGGGAAGGTAAAAGGATAGGTGAAAGGGTTTTGGGAGAGGGCAGCTTCCGGCCCCATAGTCATAATTAGACTAAGGGGTAGAAAACGGAACGAGAAACAACATATAATCTCCAGCGTTTGCTGAGGTGAATTCTATAAATAAGAAAACACAGGATCGGCAGCCGTCCTAGCCCGGCCCGCCGCTTCACTCTTTGAGCAGTACGAACGTTCATTTACGTCCTCGTTCTTCCCAGCCACATAGCGTACGATCGTGCATAGCGGGAATAGCATAGCGTACATGTACGCCTCCCTTTTAAAAGCATTGTATCATGTGCTGCCACCTTCTCGGGAGGTGTATGAGCACTATTAGAGTTTCACTGAAGACAGATAATCAGTACTCTAAGACATTGCTATCGTTTTTAGCTAGCGTAATAAGTGTCGTTGACGGAAAGAAAAAACATCCTACACGATGGCGATTACGTTTAATTAATGAGTTTTAATTATTTCGTTAGTAATTTTTACGGTTTATGACCTGAATAAACCACATTTAAAGTGAATATTTTAAGATTATTCCATCGAGACCGCATGTTGTGCAAACGAGGGACAGTCAATTTCAACATACTGGATATACTGGATATGTGAACAGCAAAGCCACAAGCCAAAGTGGGCAGTTCAGTGAAATTGAATCCAATAAAAAATTCTATTCTTAAACGATGACTCCTCAACTCTTTAGTGAGAACAGATTCGCAATTTCCAAGCACTTTAAAGTCAAGATTAAGTGATTCTGAATTCCAAAACTGTAAAAATAGTAACTTTTTTCAAAGTTTACATCAACATATCCGAGAACATTAAATGGATCTGAGTGAAAATTCTTGAATGCCAGTTGATTGCTAATGTAGTCGTGTCGATAGCTACAATCATAGAGAAAGCATACTCTATGCTACAATTCAAGCCACAATGACTGAAAAATCAAATAACTTTCCAAAGATAAATAGAAAGAAGACTGGGTCAGCTGAGCAGCACATTATTCGCTAGACTAATTTTTCCATGCACAAAAAAAAACTAATTACAAATGAAATATTTGATGGAAGGTATAATTTTCAGCTTAGAGAAACTAGATGTGTTAATGTTTGAAGGTAGCAGTACACCCACCAAAAATAAAATGTGCAGTTAATTATACGGTGCAATACAAAATCACGCTGACACGAATCATGGAAACACGGAATTATGGCAAAGCAAAATATCTCACTCTTAAAACCTTAAAGAGTTTTATTTCAAATGGTAGGTAATGAGCCTCCGGGTATTCTTGTAGGAATCTTCTCCTATTGAGGAATAAAGCTGAAAAAGGTTCATGCCATTGACTAATGTGAGGGTATCAATAGATTTGAGGAAATTTGAACAATACTTAGTGTAATATTTTTGGTGGAAATAGCATATGGCTTTTCATCGATGCGCATTTTATTTTGTTGAAATGTCATATGGCCAACTGTATTGGAATGGTCGAGCTAGTGAGTTCACTCCTTGTAAAAATAGCAGGTTTTAAATAAGATTAATAGTAAATGCACTGCCATCGACACTGTAAAGTGGTATATAAAGTGGTATGCAATTAATTAGGGGTGCTTTTGCCGTCATTATTTAACGTTTTATCAATGAGATCAAAATGAAAGGACATACTCACTAATTTGAATACATAAGAATTTAATTCACAAGAATGTAAAAAGCTCAATTTTTACCAGTTATTATCCGCATTGCAATAGCGTGATAGGAGGCTTTACTTCGGTTCAAACATACAAGTATTTGGTCTTGTAATTACGTGATTTTCTTTATCAAGCGGAACTAACTAATTTAGTGCTTGTTTATAAAAGTAGATTTTCATATATATGTAATATATATATATTTATTTATTTAAAAATTAAAATTTTGGTTTCAACAAACCTTAAAAAGTATTCGTCTGTCTTGTCATAGACCTTCCTCTGGCTGGGGGAAATGAGGAGCACATGCCCATTGTAAGCACACCAAGCATGCTAACGACCAGCTTAAAAAGTGAAAAAAAAGACAAACTTAAGCATGAGAATATAAAAGCCTTCGCTGTATAAGCATAATTAAAAACGAATGACATATTCTGCTAGTCCGTTTTTAATGGCGTGGGCATGGGTGCTTACGGACGGTTCCATACACTTATGATTAGCGAATAGCATACCCTCCTACATGCATACAAACTTTACAAGCTTTGCTGCCTTCCCATCCAGAAAAAAGGGACGGTAACCATAACAGGTTTTGCCACTGCAGAAAGGGAAGAAGGCAGAAGGTCCCTCAGGGATCCTTCCCTGGTCCAGCTCCGTATACCCTGACCAGAGTTCTTTCTCCCTGCTGGGCTCCGTAATGGGATAACCAAGGGATTACACGGATCGCGAGGATTCAACGTGATGGATACCCTTGCGGTGGAGCGAGAGGGGGGGGGGAGGGAAGGCAAGGCAAGGGGGCAAGTGAGGAAGGGGTTCTTTCTTGAAAACAAGCATGCCACTCCAGGCGGTTGACTTCCGAGAACAAAGCATCGGCACTCGCGCAGGCGAGAGCCGTGCGCACGCTGAGGCACTTTCGTGGCGTGAGGAGCGGCCAGGCCGGAGGAATCTGCGGGGACCACCTTGGAATGTTCCGAGGCGAGGTCTTGAAAAGGGTCGAGCTTCACACACCCGGAGTCTTGTTTAGCCCTTTCCCGCGAATGGCTAATCCACTTAACCACCCACGAGACAAAACACAAGAATGATTTGGCGAGACCTCTTTCCAGCTGTCTACCTGCCAAAGGGAGGTGAAAATGTGGAACTGTCGAAAAATGAACGAAGAGGTAATTGCTCGCAAGGGAAAATCTTTGCCGTGCCGGGGAATCCTGCGGTGGGTTAAAATTGTCAATGCTTTACCGTGGGGATCGAATGTCGACCGGTGCCACTCACACTTCGGATTATCTTTGTTGGTGTCCAACCGTGTTTTAATCTCACCTGTCGAATCTCCCAATTGGAAACATTCCCCAGGTGTCTTTGCAATTGCTATTAGCTCATTCAAATGACTGAAGAGCGAGTGGCTTCAAGCGCATTGCTGCTCTGCAAGGCATTCATACAATTGTTACTATTTGTTCTGCTTGGTGCAATATACCTCGGGGAAATTTACTTATTTATCGTTTTGAATATCCATTTCATTATAACATTGCCTGAATCAAGGGAAATTTAAAATAATTATAAATCTGATTATGTATTATTTGGAAATATCTAGTAAATTTTCAACAATTTTAATACAGAAAATAATTAAGAAGGAGCATTTTGGTTATGTTCCATATATATCACTCAACCTATTTCATTTGCCGATGAGATTTGACTTACTTCTAAGAAATTCGTTGTTTATTAGACTAAACGATAACAAAACCTTCTGATCATTTCTTTTCCACACCTCAGGTTGCGTAAATAAAAATAGTCATAAAATGTACTGTAAAACATTTTCCTGCGTTTTTCTTTTTTGCGTATTTATATGGTTGAGTGTAATCTTATACGTGTATTTTTATCTAAAGAGGCTTTCTACTTGTAAACTACTTTATTAATTACGGCAGAATAAATGTTGCTAGACTTGAAAATAAAAGCCTAAAAAGAGGAAGGGGAGATGGGAGGAAAATGTAAACTCGGGCAGCGCAGGTTAAAAATCTCGCAAAAAAGGAGTCTCGAAAACACGCGATCGAGATGTTATCTCAGGCATTAAGTTAGAAACGCAAGGAAAACGAAGGAGGGTAACTGAAATGCGTTTCGTCGGGGCAAGATAAGGGACGTTAACAGCCTCATTTGTAAAAGGAATTATGCTGATGTATTCGCGGACGACGCATGCGCAAAACTAGATTGCTACGTAGTTTAATTTTAAATTCCAAGCACCCCCTTCTTCCTCCCGTAGCTACTAATGTAAAAAATGGAACAAATATTTTGGAAATAAAGCGATAACATTTCGAACTTGGGACACGTAAATTTAAAAAATAAGCTCACATTACCAACAGCGTCAAAAAGAATGATGTTATCTAGCAATTTTCGGATAAAAGGATTCCTAAAATTTGCTTTAGTTTCACCATGAGTTTCACCATTACCAACTGGCAAAATGGTAGTGTGCATTGCCGCGGGGCGATTTTTTCTTTGTGGTTAATTTTAAGTAAGAGGAAGAATATCAAAATTTCCTTACAAGAAAAGTTTTGCGATATTTTTTCCATAAAGCATTTTAATTTATAATTTTAACTTCGATATTGATATACTTCTCTGCATCACGGAAATTGAAATCTAGCTTTTGGCCATTTAAAAAATCAAAGAATGGGTAAACTTAAATTGAAAAAGAATATTTGTAATGCAGAGATGTCGTTCTCTTCGTAAAAAAATAATGAAGTGCGCCAATCAAGTATTTTGGCCGTGACGAGATGAAGAAGACGACCGTTTAACTTTTCTCCTAGTTTTTCCCGTGTTTTTCTTCACTCGTTCGACCGTAGAAGCTAAACGTTTACATTTAAACACGTTTAAATGAATGCATTTTGTAATCAAATAAACAAGGAGTAAAACGATATATTACACGACTCTATGGAGCTCCGGCGGAATTTCATACAAATTCTTAAAGTTCAGCGTTTTACCTTTTTTGCGCCGATAGTAGTACCTACCAACCAAGGCCAACTAAGCAATGCCATTTTTACATTTAAATTTTTTAATGAAAATGCTAGACACATTTTTTGTGATGATTACGTCCTTTAGTCCTAGGTGAGATCAATGTGGTGTGGCCAAAAGGGATAAGTAAAATAATGATGCCAAAGTGTTCGAAATAAGGACATTGTTTTCAAATCCTTTGTGAATATTGAAAGCCTGAGAAGTGCAACTGTAGATGCAGAAAGTAAGTATGCAACATTTTTTTCTCAGGAAAATATTCGTTCCTCAGGCAGTCTTACGCTGTATTTCAATAATATATTGGTATATTTGTACATAATCATCTCCTCATGAATTTCTTGATGTTACCTTGAAAATTGATCTTCTATCAAAACAGTAGGGAGAATTTGGAGAGAATTCCTGCGTCGCGACTGAATTAAGAGACGATTTTGGACTTTCGCTCCACGAGGTAGCAATGGAAAAAAGTTTCCCTGTAGTTGTTCCACAGGCAGCCCAAGTAAAAAATTCTATGCCAATTTAAATACGGGTGAAAACATGCTTCATTATGCTCCAAACAAATGGAGGGGAAATGAAATTTACTTATTTTGTGTTTCAACTCAGAAGCTATAATGCCTATACATATGCGTTTACTCGTGGTACCCAAGCGAGAATCGTTGAGGAATCAAAATATTTAGTTATATTTGGCAGCAGTAATTAATCAAGCTCGAGTACGCATGCCTTAACAGATACGTGCTAATATCATGCTTTCAGGTACAATATTAACGTTGGAATAGACTTGGAAATATGGTAAAAATACTCGGATACTTCGCTGTGTCTTACTGTTTGGATCACATTCTCAGGAAATGCGTTGAAGGGGACGTGATCTAAAAATGGGTACTAATGATATCAAGTAATGTAGCCACAATTATTACGACTAGAGGATGTGGAATAATAATAACCAATGTGGTCCTCTAAATACAATTTTATAAGATAACGTCCAACAAAAATGGAGATAGCGTCACCCCGTAAAATAACTTAGAGTACGAATTTAATGAGTATATTTTCGCTCTTGACTGCATTTGCAATGCCAAAAATATGACCTGCTATCAATAGAATTTCTATACCTATAGCAAAAGTGGCGATTAAAGCCGCGAAAAGTAAGTTCACATATTTAATTACATGTCTACCTAGAATGTCCAAAATGTTGCAATTAATTTCTTGTGGTCACTATGAAATATGTCCCATTCCTTACATCCGGCGCAAATAATAACTAACGTTGGGAAAGTTTTACCACCTATTTTAACCAAGAAGTCGTTTCTCATTTATATACTTCCAATTAGAAGAATTAACTTCATCTTGCTTTACAGATGAAGGTGAGGCATAGTTATTAAGTAGTTTCAGATTCTTAAGAACCTACTTGTCAATTACTGCTTAAACTTGGTCGTTACGAAAAAATGAACTAATTCATTGCTCAAGGTCATTTTTTTCCACAAATTCTTTATCTCAAATTCTAATAAAGAACTTGCAAATATGTTATTATAACCAAAAAATAGATTTCATTTTAGGCAGCACCAGAGGGAGATAGAAACGTAGTAATCAAAGGTAAATGAAACCCATCGAAATGTAGTTTTGCCATGGTAGTACTAGTGAATGATGTGGATTAAAAAGAAGATATGTTGTTAAGCAGCAAATAATATATGTTAGAGTGACCCGAAAAATTCTATTCCAATTCAATAATGAAGGCTACATGGACAGAGGAAAAAAAATGACAGCCTACCGAAACCAGAAATTTTGAAGAACCAAGAAAAACACGGAGCCAATTCCAAGATTCAATGGTGGAGGCAAGATATAAGATCAGCGATCAGAAAGCTGTACAACTGATATCAATATTAAAGTTAGGGTCCATTATTAAACATGAGTCAACATCTTGAAAATGGCAGCAAGAAACTTGGATTTCATGATCTTGTACACACAATTCTTAAATGTAGAATTCCTACAATTCCTACAGAATGCAAACAATCCCTAAAAAATGATTTTATCATCACCGCTCAAATTCCGAATCAAAGAGCTAGAAAATTGATACTTGTGGAAGCAAATAATAATATTATTTTTTTTAGCTTCTCAAATCCATGATGATATGTGCCCATGCTAAATGTCACACTAGGGTGGGATAGTCAAATAGCAAACTGAAACTGACTGAATTATCATGAATTATGATAAAAAATTTAATAAGAAATTTTATTTGGCTTTTAATGAGAAAGCATTGCTGCCTCTGGGAAACTCTTGACTCATTGTATTGTAGTCATTTCAAGGCACTCCGATGACGAAAAAGTCCTCCATTTGTCGATTTAATCCCGTGCTTGGTTTATCTGTACATGTCAATGCATTGTGTAATTCAGGATTTTCGATATTATCTTTCACAGGCTATCAAGTACTTAATTGGGGATAATGAAAATAAGAATTCCTTTTTTAAACCCGGCCTCGAAGTAGCATCGAGTACCAATCATTTAGTGTTTCTCGACTTGCCATATAACAATAAGTCTGAAATTCCTAGCAGAAGGTTCCTCTCAGCCTTCACGTGCGACCAACCAAGAAAAGTAAAAAAACGCTTACGTCGCGTATTCTCTTGGAATGACTCGGAGTCAAACGTGACCACATGATAGCAGTCAGTTTTTTCTCTCAAGATATATTTGAAAAATGATTTATGATAACTTGTCAGATGGATTGACATCGTAAGTTTGGCAAATTTATTACATTCTTATGCAACATTCCTGTCATGACCACTGGGTAAGAATAGTATAACCAGTAATCTTGGACTGGTCTCCTTCTCTGTATATTTTTTACCTGTTTCTGGCTTTAAAATTACCATATTGTGGAAGGAATTAGTATTTCCCAGCCATATCTTAATTTTCCATTACTTATGTGGATTATTATCCTCATGCTTCGCAATAGGCGCAATAAAAAACCTTGTACTGAAGAACTACCTGGCAGATACTATGAATCTGTGTCCTAAGCATAGAGAAAAGCATCGATAAAATGAACATGCTAAATTATGATCTCTGGATAAGGTTGTCAAAATTTTTCAACCATGAAATATTTAATTGAGGTCTTTATTTTCCTGACCAGTCCCGACTTGACCATTAACCGTAAACAAGGAAATATGAAAGCCTCTAATTTCCCAATTCAAAGTAACCGTCATAACCTGAATTTATACCTGGCTCTTTTAAAGTTCTCCTACTTTTACTCCCCGTTTCTGGAGCGTTTAAAATGCTGTTCCTCTGGCCACTCCTTATTCTCATGCGTTTTTTTATATTTTCTGGAAACGACGAAAACCTCTTTGGGCAAAAGAGGAAGGAAAGACAAGGGCGGTGGAGTGGGAGCGATAAAAAAGGAGACGGAGCAATTTCAGAGACAGTGGGCATCCGGGAATAGCCGCTGACAGACGATATGGAAAGAAATGAACAGTTGACAAATGTTATGGGCTGAAAGAAGATTGGGGGGAGGGATGGGGTTCGGAGTGAACCAAGCCGATGTTCTACAGGCGGTGGGACTAATAAAACTAAACTACAACGAGAGGCTCACCTTTCGCCTCACCTCAGATATTTAAAATTCGACTGGAAGGATGATTATGAAGAGGACCACAACCGTTCGTGCCACCTATCCTGATCGAAATGATTGTCAGTGGGATTCTCTAACTCGTTAAAAATGGCAGGAAGAGGAGTGAATTCACTTTTCGCTTCTCATGGGAAATGAGTTGACGAGAGATGCTGGGAACGGCCCATGGGAAATTCGTTCCGTGTAAGATAAATATCACATGAGAGAGAAGGTAATCATTGAGAATTGGGATTGTCAAGAGGCTTTCACCACTCTATTAGCTCCAAAAACCGTACAAAAGCGTACTTCCTAGTCTAGTAGTACAAAATCAAACTTCCAATTAAAACCAAATGAGATTTTTTAAAGGAGGATGCGAGATTAGTAAATGACGCACTTTAATATTATTTTTCATTTACACAGTCACATAAAGATGTCGTGTCACTATAGTTTATGCAAAGCTGAGACCTGTCAACTTTTTTTTTCTAACATTTGGTTTTAAAGGCATGTCTTAAACACGAAATTTCCAATACCTGAACAGCATAAAACTCACAATGCTTCTGTATCTCACCGCAAGCTAATACTTTTTCGAGGCGGTTTCATGCTTATATATCGGTAGATATTTATCCGAATCCAAATTCTCAGTTAGTATCTAGAAAAGAAAAGGCTACTTCATTTTGCAGTTAACGACGACCAGACATTATAAAACAGCGCCGTAATCTCATACTCCATGAGTGCGAAAGAGGACGAATACTGGAATGTATAAGACTCCAAATGGAAGAGGATGCATTCCAAAAATCCATGCAAGCGTCCTCGCCATAAATAACTAAATCAATAATGCTGATATTATAATGACCTTATAATCAGAGTTCTCGATAAGAGGGAACAAACTGGGAATACTTGTTTAGCATGAGTAATAAGGACCATAATATACCAGCCGAAGTATCAAATGATCTTTGGCGACATCAGTTAAACGCATTATTTCTGCGGAAATGAATAGCAAAACGATTTTCACAAAAAAGAGACATTTTTATTTTATTTGTTATCATTCAGTACACTTATAAGAGTTACTTATGTTTTTTAAATTTTAGGTCTAGCAGACTGCGTATATTTTTTTCGTCAAATCGAGACTTAAAAATAACGCCCATGATCAAAACATCGGCACCTGTACTCCTGACCTTTTCGGAAACCCGTGAAAAATTTACCAATAGAAAAAACTCTTAGATTAATTGAAAGAGATGCAGGAAAGGTGGTGGGATCACGTGGAATCGGATCGAAGTTGAATTAAGGTCAGCTTAATTTTTAAGTCCTCACGAATTATCCACAAAGAGGAGTCGTTTTTTAAATATTTCCGTAGGTTTATGAAAATACGGAGATAATTGATAAAGTACGCGAAATGTCAGACTCGGTGGCAACGGAGGGAAGCTCTCGCTTATTTAGTTGGGTTGGGCTCAAATCTCGCATGGGTTGGAGTTGTCATCCCCTTGGGCATAGTCAAGTTTTTCCTATGCATTCATTCGCATATACATATTAATCGGCCGCAATCGGTATCAGCAAACATCAAATTAAAAAAAGAAAACAAAAAATTGAATCATTGAAAAAAATAATTTGTTTAAAATATTGGATTACTCGTTCATTTGAACATTCTAGTTCAACTAGCATTCATCAGCAGCCCAAGGATGAAATTCCTGCAGTTTGGACGGCATACGTGATACGGATGGTGACGTGGAAATAAGAGGCAATTGCACCGTAAAGCGGACGATACAGCAAGACGGATACGAAGCGAGGTAGAACACGAGAACTCAAGTGCGGGAATGTAAGAGAGACGGAGAAAATGAAAAAGGTGAGAAAGAAAGAGCCCTACGTAGCTCTACATGACTAGGTATGCCAATCTGAGATGATTTTTTTAATTCATATACATTACGATAGAGAAATTTACAAATGAAGAATTTTTTGTATTCCCTCTGCATCTTGAGCCAAAGTAAAACCTGTTGAGAATTTCAAATACCGTTTGCAAATCATGCTCAGCGTATACCTGGAACTCACTTAAAAATGGATTAAGTGCGTCTCAACCGTGACTTGTTTGTCAGTACCTATCGGATGGGAGTCTAAAAACAATCAATTTCATCTCCAAATATTCACGCATTCAACTGGAAGTAATTCACACAAACGGGATAAAAAACGTTCTTCGAGAACTAAGCAATCATTGGAAAAATTGAAAGTTCTATTTCTTGTTAGGTTTCACTTTCAAATTCTGGTAACGTCCAAGGGTATCTTCATGAATGTAACGATATGAATACCGTTTAAACATTTTTATGGCGTTAAAAAATATAATAAATTATTAATAAATTAAAGACACGATTGCAAAAAAATAGCACTAAAATATAAATAAAAGATTGGTTTTCGCTTCATTGAATAAAAATATTCATTAATATATGTTAATAATATTGTATTACGAATAGGTGTTGGCGGTAATCTGAAACCACATCTGTCACCTGGGGGTTTATCCGGGAGTGTCGACAACCTGAAATTTCGTTGTCATATTTCAGATTTTCTGAAATACGTCATCAAATTTCCGACAATATGGCGCCCACGGCTCATTTGGCAGTTCTTCGTTCACGGACCGACTCAAAACCGAAGCTTCCATGTCGACTGTAATTTTTCAGCCAAGAACTTTTGCTTTAATTGCTGAAAATCATTATTCACTGAACCCTGGTGCGCAATTAAGCTTATAATACCAACACCTGATCGTAGGAGTAGAGGGCAAAGCATCATTAAACTTAGATCGCACAAATTCATAGGCCTTTGGTGAAAAGTAATGGAGCGTAGTTGCAAATGAACGCAAGTTAGGCTCATACGTACCAGTAAATTTCCCTTTTGCCTTTAAATTTGCTCGATGCAATATACAGCTAACATCAGCAATGTGTTATTCAATATTTCTGCATTTAAATCAGAAATTAATCTTTCCTGAACGAGCAATTCAATAATTTCCCTATCACTTTTGATTTTATTATGCTGCCTTCTGACTTTTTGCTTCAAAACTTTAATGCGTTTCCTAGCACTGCTCAATTTCTCATTCTTTTTACTCAGTTCTATCAATTTCCTCTTTCGTGGTGACACCACTTCAATGTCCGGTACGTCCGGGACTCCTATTTCTTGGGTAGGCACATTTTCAGGCGACGACACATGTGAATCCTCTGAAGTCTGGTGCTCTGCATCCAAATCAGCCTCCAGTGGTGTATTCCGAGCTTTCGGGGGCTTTCTAGGAGTAACCGCTGCATACAAATTGCTGGGGTAGGAGGGAAAAATTGACGGTATTGCCCCAGATCTGAGACGTCTTGTTTGCCCAGTTAAGTGCAGATCCTTGGGGCGAAAGTGCTTCGAGCAAATCCCTGAGCAAGTCGTCGGTGACCAATCTACACGCCTAACTGCTCGAATCCAGGAGTTTCTTTGTTCACCATTCTTGGGGAAACTGCATGAGTAATTATATCTTAAGTAACCAGAATATTTATTCAATACTCATGATCATATGAATGTAAACATACCTATGAATCGAGAGATTTAGTTCTCCTTTCTTCTTCTTCTTAGCGTACGTTGAACTACAACCATACACCACACAATACGTTGCCATCGTTAATAGGCTCAATACCAGCAAATGATGTCATAACATATACTATTTAAACGAAAAATCATACGAACGTTACTTATTAAAGAATAACGATCACTATTAAATGTCGATTCAGGCCCGATTCCTCCAAGAGAAAGGTCTACAACCAGTTTCACAAATCAGTACTACGCTTTGTTTACGACTCGTCTAATTATGTAAGATGGCCGCGTGCGCAAGGGAAGGAGTGGGGGTAGGCTTCAACGCATCCCTGTGGCCAGAGTGGACACTGCCAATCTAGTATATCTGTGTTTTCGGCGGACGGCGCTAGCGTTGCATCTGAAATCAAAGAACATCATGGGAAATCCCCCCGCCCCGCCTCCGCAGCCAAGCTTTTCAAGCGCTTTCCGTTAGTGTTTTGTTGTTCGTGTTGTGGTGGTATATGCGAGTCAAGTGAGAAATGCTTATTTAATTCTAACTCATTTTCATAAATCGAGGTTGATTAATAACATTCCCGGCATGTATACTAATATAAATCCTCGTATTTAATTCATATAATTCCTTCATAATTGTACACCTAGTGGAAAATCAGTCTTCTTCGTAGTAATGGTTATTATCGCCATTCTAATGGGTATGATCTATGCAATCAGAATATCACTCATCCAGTAGCTATTTCGTTTGTAAATACTATTTGGATGCCTTGGGTTTGAGTTACTTAAAAAGGAATTCCTTTCCCTGTTGAGTTTCAAAGGTATCTCAGCATGCCGTTGACGCTCATGAGATTCGAAGCTACTTTCGACTTGCACGCATGTTGGACGCATATATTAAAAGAGTTTTGTACGAATCATTTTTCATGGATAACCTTCCATCCGTTCACATTTTAGAGACATGGATGACTGAGCTGTAGAAGCGGGAATAGCGAGGCGGCGTAGGAATGAGGAGGAAGGCCGACGGCAAGGGACCTATGGATTTCCATGTAGGCCAACAGGACTTCCCATTGATATGGCGTCACGTAAAGGTTGCCTAGAATCAATTAGAACTAATCTTTTCTGCCTCAAACTAGTAAAACGGACGTACAAAAATAAATATGACCACGGAACTTGATAATAATGATAACGTTATTAACAGCCTCAACCGCCATCAATTAATTAAATCCATATATTCATGACATAAAATATTGTTTAACTCTTCTATGCAACGCACGAAATATATGCTAAAATACACATAATTCATAATCCTAGGTTAAAAACTCACCGCCTTCTGTGGGTTCCATTTTCCTTAGATTTACTTTTCCGCCAAATTGCAATAAAAACAAATGCGAAACTCGTAGCGGTGCGCTAAACGCAGAAGAAACGGAACACAAAACTGAGCCAACGGCTCTGACATCAGCTCATAGATTCGTTCAAAATGTCGTTCGATTGGGTCTTTTTGACGTTCATTGAATGCCTCAATGAATGAATGTCGACATGATGAACGTCGACATTCCCGGATAACCACCCTGGTATGCCTTTTATCAATTAAGAAATTTCGACCTTCGATTAAAATTTTTAATGCAGTCGGGAGCTGTTTAGGCAGTGTAACATAACAAATATACCGACAGCTAATAGCTGCATTGAACATTTTAATCGTAGGTCAAAAGTTCCCAATTGTTAAAATCATACCAGGTAACAGATGTGGTTGCAGATTACCACCAACACCTATTCGTAATAAAACATTATTAACAGATATTAATGAATATTTATTCAACGAAGCGAAAACCAACCTTGTATTTATATTTAAGTGCTATATTTTGCAATCGTGTTTTTAGTTTTTTTATCATTTCATTATTTTAACTATTTTTTTATTTGTTCTTTTTAGTGAATTATTATTATTATAAAAGGTAATACAATATGATAATAGACCTATTTAGATGAATCGGAGAAATGAGAAAACAAAATATGTATTACAATTTTTATTCTTATAATGTAAGCCCACCGAAGGGTCGTGCTGGTGCAAAGGTAACAACACTTCCGGTCTAAACCGGAAGTAAATTTCCGATAACACATAGTCTAAGACGCTCACAATCACATTATAAAATCCACTGAATGGTCACACTTCGAAATCTATGAATACGTTAAACCGGAAGTAAAATTCCTGTATTATGTAGCTTGTGACATTCCCAGTAACGTAGCGGTTCAAATAACTATTGTGCATCAAAATCGGTACAGTCGATAAGTTACTACGGTACATACCTCATACATAGCCAGCAGCTGAAAACATAACACTCCGTTTTTTTTGGCAGTCGTGTAAAAAGAACTAATTTACATTGAGTTTGGCCAGACTTTTTGAGAATACATGCGAAAAAGTAGTTACCTACAAATAAAAAACGTGGTCTGCGTCGGACCAGACGGTGGAAGTTATACTTCTTTGGCCGGTCGCACACACCCGCTCACACACACAGGCAGACAGGATATATAAATGAAATAAAAGACATTTTTTTCTCTTCGAAATGTTGGGGCCTGTTTCTCTATTATAATTTCAAAATCCAAGAGATAATGCATCATAGAACATTATCATTTTACATGGGTTTGACTTGTAGAATGGAGTTTCGAGGTACATTTCAGAAAGTAGGTGCAAGGATTAATGTTTCCTGGAAAAACAGAGAGAGGGAAACCCGGAATAAGGTGTAAAGAGTGTTTCAGAAGCAAAATGGAGGAATCTGGAGCGATCCCAACGGATTTCGTAGGCATGAGCAAATGGAGGAGTGTCAAAGCTACGAAACAGTTTATGTATATAATTATAAAACATTGTAAAAAGTATATTTCTAAGGCATAATATCGTTAAAAGCGATTGAAATACGCACGGAGAATGTTATATTCCTTTAAGTTTAATCTTTATAGCACGCGTATAAGGTACTGGAAGTCTCGGGAACAATGAAAAAATTGCTTAGCAACGAAAATGAAAAAAGATCGAAATTTGCATTAATTTTGCGTTTAAACTTCAAATTTTTCAATTTATCGATCGATAGAGAAACATCGGTTGCAAGAAGTAAATGAATTGATCTTTTGGCCTCATTTCAGTCAAAGAATGAAACTTGTATCTAAATTATTTCATATTTTAATGAATGAATGAAAATTACTCTACACGTAAATTATTCGTTTTTCCCATTTAAACCCGTTAAAAAACAAAATCCTATCTGGACTCGAAACCAATGAAAAATATTGGGATTTTCGATTTTTTCCTGACTCGACACCAAATTTGAACCCTTCCCTGAAAATTTCATCCTTTTAGCTCGATTAGAAATACCCAGGAATTCGTATCAATGAGTACAATTGTGGATTTTTCTCACCCAAAAAAGAGCGTGACGCGGAAAAGAGCGTGACGAGGTTTCTCGACCAACATCCCATCCCAAAAGTCTCCAACGGGCGCAAAGAAGTATAACTTCAAAAATATCAAATACGGGCTAGGTGAGTACTTGGAGAAACATTCAGCGGCGGCCCAAAGATGCTTCGAGACCAAGATGAGGTTTAGCGGCGTGGAGAGTGCACCGTGAAGTGGACGAGAGAGCAAGATGGATACGAAAAGAGCGATGGAGAGAGGTAGAGCAGAACAAGAGGGGAAGAGAGAGGCAGGAGATGAAAAAGGTGGAAAAGAAGGGTCTGTAGGTAGCCCTTGTCTGAATGCTTGTGTGTGCGTGTGTGTGTATGCAAGGGTTTGATGTATGACGTTTCACTTGGTGGGCGAACCGTGACGAGCAGCTTGCGGAAAAAAGGTGGCTCTACTGGGTGGAAGGGGACGGCGGGAGTTCGCAGAGGGATGGTGGAGAGAGAGCAGGAAAAAAGAGAAGGGAGGAGCGGAGTAGAAATGGTGGCCGCGCAAGTAGAGGAGAGAGTAAGAGAGAGAACGAACAATCCTCCATCCCTGAAAGGAGAGGAGGACCTGAAATGTGGGCACGCACCGGCAAAAAGGGTGGACATGACGTTTTGAAGGATTTTTTTTTGCCTGCAAAGGGGTTGTTAGCTCCTCCGATGGTGGAGGACTCGTAAAAAGGTGGATGGGCTGGAAGGGTTGGCCACGCATGAATCCAAGCATCGCACGATTCATCCTTCATAATTTTTTCCGACGTTCAAGTCACACGGCTAGTGTTATTTAAGAGTGGCCTAGGATGTAAGCGTTCAATTGGGCCATTAGCACGCGATTAATCTATGTATATCTTTAAAGAGGCCAACTATGTAGCACTAACCATCCATCGTTTAGAGGGAGAGCAAATGATGGAGTCGAGCGAGTCGGGGAATCCGTCGTCATTAATGCTGACATTTCATGCAAATGGCTTCCGAATACATTTCATTGGCTTCATGTTTCCTCCATATCAAAATCTCGTAACGGCCCAGCGCTCGAAATTGTAAGCATAATTATTTTGACTCGTAGCCTAAAGTAGCTCTGGAAACTTCAACGGCTGGCATTCGGAAAAAGGAATGTTTTTCCAAATATTTCTGTATGCACAAACTTTCTGCATATGCGCACAATTTTTGCCAATAACATTGTAAACTCTTTCAGCTTAGGTTTCGATGCACCTTTCATACTGCGAGCAGTAGTAAAATCCACCAAAATATTACATGATAATTACACACGCTATATTCTCACGACGGGGCCAGCTGTGAAATGTCTATTGCGTAGCAGTCAAAATTAAAATAATCTCCAGCACAAAATAATCGCTGAGCAAGAATTCTCCCTATTCAATACTGCACAAAGCACTAAGAAAATACTACGAAAGGATTTTTAAATGACAGACTTTTCCAGGAGAGTGATTACATAAGCACTTTTCCAGCATATTTTCAAAATGCATGATTTAATGCAAAAAAACGATAACAACCTAGCAAAAAGCACGAGCCCTATTTTACTATTCAGCGTATGAATTATCATTTTTTCATCTCAGACTACTGGATTATCTATCATTAAAACCATAACTCAAACACATGATCAAATCCCTTGCCAAGCTAATTGTGAGGAATTATTTTTGGTTAAGATCAACAAACATATCCACAGATGGGTGGATATCAAGTTGGCCGAATTTGCATACTGTACCGCTCCGCGACCGAAGGGGAACGAATGAGAATTATAGAAGTAAGGAGGGTGGGAGCAACGAGCATTTCTGTCTCTTCTCACACTAGGGCGCGCCCAGGATGAAATCTGTTTCCACTCGAGACATTTAGGGGTTCAAGTTTCCCCCTTCGCCCGGATTATTTGTTGCATTTTTCGTCGTCGCCCAAGCAGTTAGTCTTCATTATACGAGGCGTGGAGGAGAATGCAGGAGAAAAAGAGTGAGGGTCAATTTTGTGTGTGAGAGAAGGAAGAGAGAGGGGTTTGGAAAAAGGATGGAGCGAAAGAGTGGCAAGACAGGGATGGAGAAGCATATGTGGAGAAGAGAGCGACAGACTAGGGAACCGACGCCTAAATGGAGTCTCCGTGTGCACGGATGAGAAATGGCCGAAGATCACATACACACAACACTCTTGTGCTCAAGCAAACTGCGGGAGTCCGTAGGCCATATACCTCCTCCCATTATATCCCCGCACCCCCCCGACCCCTTCTCCCCAAACCTCTCCAGACGACCATCCCCGAGTCCCCTAAACCATCCCCCATCCCAAAAGGCACGCAACTCGCACAGGGATCCATTCGCTACGCCACCAACTTCAATCCCCATCCCCCTACGTTCCTCCCCTTTGAATTCAGTGCCACTCTGGAGTGGCTGTCGCCGCCGCCATTGCCGTATGATGACTCCGTGCAGCCTCATTGCTTTCCATTTCACGCCCTGCGGTAAAGGATCTCGCCCAGGGGACGAGAGAGGGTCGCAGAGAGGAGATGGAGGAGGAGGGGCCAATGAAACCAGGGGGAACGATGAGAGAGGTGAAAAGGGTGGGACATTTGAATCGGGATGATGGTGGCAGCGGAGGGGAGTTGGAGACGACATCACAGGGAGCGACAGAAGCTTTCAAAAAGCGACGGATGCGTGAATGTCATATTCCTTCTCATCCAGTGAGGAAACCCAGATGAACTCTGCAAAGGAACGTTTTGAGTTGATGAATGTATTATTTTTTAGAAAGAGAATTGTTGGAAATTCACTGCTGCCAGCTGGGTTGGTCACGCTGACCATTTGTGCTACCTTATTTGTTCAGTGCATATAATTCTCTATTTAATAGAGGAATATCCGACACATACA
Organism: Pyrrhosoma nymphula; assembly: GCA_963573305.1. Taxonomy (NCBI): domain Eukaryota; kingdom Metazoa; phylum Arthropoda; class Insecta; order Odonata; family Coenagrionidae; genus Pyrrhosoma; species Pyrrhosoma nymphula. Next base: position 127,720,648 of record OY754328.1, read on the forward strand.
AATACATAAAGTGCATTCATAGTCCTTACTTGCCAGGATAGGCGGGTAACACACAGGCATGAAAACCCCGAAGTTATCATTTCACCTCGATCATGAATGTTGTATTTGTCTTTGCATTTAGGTCTTACAATTAGAGGCAATTAGGTATTTGCATTTTGGTCTTAGAAAAGGTCAATATAATTTTGACAATTGGGGTGGCTGAAACATAAATATAAACTTCTAAAACACGGCGGGAATTACAAAATAATTGATTGGCAATTGGAATTTGGCATCTTTTTAAGTGTACTTTAAGCAATAACATAGGCATTTTCCATTGGCTTGCTATACAACAGGAAATAACTAGAAAATCAGGAGAGGAAAGAACGAAATTATCCATGCTCAAACAATTTCAGAATTAAAATTATTTTTGGGGAAAATAGTATCTAAATTCAATTTGGATCTCAAGGCAATGTTTTGGTCTCGGGCCTACTAAAATTTTGCTCACGTATGCTATTGATTTTCTGTGCAAAATTTGGCTAAGAAATTGTGGGACAATGCTCATAAAAATATCGAAGCATGTTGCAGAGGATGTAACGACAGCAAAAAATACAATTCGGACTTCCTAAAGTCGAAGAACAGTGATGATAAGTTGGAGGGACAAAGGAAAGATGAGAATAAAATGGTGTTATTATCGAGGTTCAATTCTCATCGTATTCAGAATGAATCTATACACTGTCCATTGATGGTTAGCGTATGGGAAATGCGACAAAGAGCTGATATCCTTTTGTTTTCATTCTGTCGGATTCATGACTCAAAAAGTTGGTCCCCACCTCAGACTCGATTCGTTGACATCCTACTGCCGTTAAGTCAAATGGCAAATGAGACTAACTCTTCAGCTATAGGCCTAATGTGACTTCATTCGCGATTTGAGCTAGGTATAGAAATTGATCGTTGGAATTAAAAATAGATAAGGATTATTTAATATGCAATCCTAAGAGCTACGATGAATAGGCTACGATGTCATCATGATTTAATGATTAATAGCCGGTTTATCGCTCCGTAAAGTTCGGTGAGGGTTTTGCCAGAAATGTCGTGCCTCCTGCTGGTTACTTTGTGAAGAGGAAAACCTATTGTCTCGACAGAAGCTGCGAAAGTTTTGATGAAATAACATGTGCAAAAATAAGTTTGGGACGTATGGTCAACGACCCTTGCAATCCATAATACTAATGAATTAATGAAAGTGCAATTTTTGGAAACTGCGACAACATGTCATAAATTGAATAACGATAGGAATGCACCTAATGGCGCATAGGAATAAAATATTTCTTCCGAAATTAAAGAAAATGAATATAGCATTATATTATGCATGATGTTTACTGAACTTTAGGAACAATATACGTTAGTAAAAGCATAGGGAATTTCACTAGACTATTATGGCTATTTACGTTAGGGCTGAGGGACTAATCATTTGATTCGAATGGCCATTAAAGCTTTATTATCAGTGATATTGGGAGCGTTTATACCAGAGTGTCACTCATTTAGGAAAATGTCATGCATACTTGGTTCCGGAAATCAATGTTGAACATAACTTTTTTATGAGATGCAGAACACATCTGGATGAAATGATACAGAAAACACGTGGAAACAAAATTGGTTTAAACGAGTTTTTTACTATGATATAGCATTCCCCATGCACCACCGATTAGAGGTGACCTACAATGTTTGTGATGTAGTCATAAACTTCCAGATATACGTGCACGCGTGTATTCGTGAATTCCTCCTACTTACAATTAGCCTAATACCCTTAAATTACTATGGAATACAATTTACATAACTCTCACTCTGGAAGAAATGGTTGCATATGTCTAAACATTCTCCTGAAAAGCTTTTGTCAAACTTGGTACATCCTAAGTTTGTCGATTTTTCATTTTAGGGAATTACTTAAGGGAAAATATCATCATGATGACCTTATAAGGTTAATGGCACCCTTATGTAATAAATAAGTAACGATGATTTCTTCTTGACGCTGAAACCCATGTAAAATATATTACCTACCATGTGAATCCACTTTTTTTCCGACTGATATTACAGAAGCAAGTTTGAAAATTAGTAATTTTATGAGTTAGCACAAAACCTGGAACAGCTCATCAACTTTGAAAATGCTATAACCCAGGGATCATATTAGGTATGAATAATGAAAATGTATCTTCTTATTAAACTTTATAGGATTGAAACAGTATTTAAAGAAGGGAAATACGAGTCTATGATCAATCCGCTCCTAGTAAAATGTGTATGGATAATATAATACACAAAAACGTTTAAAAATATTTCTTCTGCTTTAGAGTAGCTGGCAACACACACCATTTGCCTTATTTCCTTGGATAAAGGCAGAATTCACAACTTCTGGAAAGCACCATTTGAAGGGCACCTAGAGTTTTAGACTTTAATGACATTTCAACTATTTCTAAGTCAGAATTTAGGTACATCTACTACTTACTTCCAGCTACACAGTAGTTGATCATGCTCCCTCGATAGACGTTAATTGCCAATCTCAAATAAATTTCCATTACTTTGGGAGAGGCTGAAAAGGAGATGCAGGAAGCGGAGACAAAATATAAAATTTATTGATGACAACTTCTATTCAATCACCACTCGATCTATCGATCACGCGTCCGAACAATCAATTTTGTATCAAGACCCTCCCTCTCACAGGGGTGTCATACACGGACGATTTTCCATTAATCACCCCGCAACATAAAGGGTATTTGTGCGTCGCCTAGGGAAAAAGTGACGTTTAACGGAGTATTAGCATCATTATATGGCCATATCCCACACTCCATTGGTGCGTTTCCCCCTCCTACTTCCATCCTTTCAGAGCTCCACGCAGCCGCGTGCGCCCCGGAACCAAAAGACCTTCTCTATCCACCACCCGTTCATTCATCCGGCTGCACTTAAAATCCACTCGAGTGGCTCCGCGGGGCATCTTCCTCCCTCTTAAACGATTCCTCTCCGAGGGATGGGGGAGGTCCTTCCATTTCTTTGGCCGCTGCTGCTGCGTGCGCACCCGCGTCGAAATCGTGCGACAATCCCGACGAAAATCGCGTCGGCGAGCGTGGGCAGTCGTCAGATTCGACCCTCGGCTCTTTCTTTTATGCGTTGCCTTCCGTGCGAGACGGCAAATCGGACGAAAATAACGCGAGTCGTCCGCCCCGAGTTGTTATCCCGACGCTTCGGCGGTCGGTAGCGGCGGCGTCGGTGCCGACAGAGCTCGGTGTCAGATACGGCTCTTGCCCCCTTAGCTCTACTACCTTTCTACGATGCCTACTCAAAAGCAGGGAGCAGAATTTTGCATATTGTTCATTCAGCATTCTACCAATTGATTGGTTGGTCTTTGTATGGGGAATTATTGTAAATTACTTCGTATCAGGATCGTATCTTAACTTTTTTGACGGCATTATTTTCCCAGCGCTATCTCTATTTGGCTCATCATACCATCTGTCCCTCAGTATGTCATGCAAATATTCTCATTCTTTTCTTCCCTTGTCCCTGTTACCCTTTATCAACACATCATCGCCTCTTAGTATCCCCACCATCCAAATTTGCTCTCACCTCCTAATCTTCCCTACCAAATTTACTTTCTCTGCCATCATGGAAATTTTGTCTAGAGCTTGATGGAAGTCAATAGTAATTTCTTTATAGGTAACAGATTTTTCCAATGACTACCTATTTAATATGTCTATATAAACGGAAACACAACCATTCCCAAGATGGCCTAAAACCACCAAGGCGGGATTCGAACCCACAACCTTTGGGTTGGTTATCCCATCACCACCGACTGCGAAGCAACATTAATGCTGTCGGTTTTTATGTTTTTTAAATACTGCAGTTAACAATGTTGAAAATCAAAGGTAATGTCATATTGCAGTGAATGCATGAAACATATTAAGACACCAGAGACCAACTATTTGGCAAAATCTATCGAGTAATTGCAGTAATGTTTTATGCCAATGTCTCTTCCAGTGACATTCAAAACTTATTTAATTTTGAATGTTTATTTGGAGGCCTTCTAAACCTTTTGGTGCTTATTTTCAAATTTAAAGCCAATTAAAGCCATAGTAAATCTATCCCCTGCTTGTGTGGCAGTAGAGGGTTTACCATGCGAACGAAGGTTGGCACTTACCCTAGTAACCTTTTTAACTACGGCTGAATTACGGTCATATACGCTAGTTACTGGATTCTGTAATACATGCTAAAGTAAGATGGTAGGAAATAAAGGGAGAACGTTTCAAGGTATTTAAAATATTAATTAAATATTCAAGAAGCATAAAACAGAAGAAAACTGGACACTCTACCGAACATGGACGTATGCACAATCCAGTAATAAAAACAACACAAAGCTAAAACAAACAAAATCATTTAAACTTGTTACTAATCATCTGCTAACCCCTAGAGAGGTTAGTTAGGTTACTTGCGATGGTAAGTAAGGACCTCGTGTGAATGCAAGTCAGCTCAAGCCCATATTAGCCTATATCCCCTAGCAGTGTGAATGGGGCATTACGAAAATTATCTTCAGAGGTATAGGGTGATGGCATGGGGTGCAAATGTGACAACGCAACGGTGGTTAAGAGCAAATAAATAAGGAGATATCCAGGGAGGAAGAGCTGAACGTAGAGCATGATTCGCCTCTGATGCATCGGTAATGGGTCTTTGCATGAATCGTGCCGACTTAACCGAACCCGGAATCTACGAAGGCTGGCAGGAAACGTCGAATGTCGGAATCAGTTTCCTTCTACCGTCACTCACCGATAACCCATATTATAGATCGGATATCGCTTTCAGTAAGTGTACTGGTGATACGACAAGTGTCCAAACAACCACTATAGAAATAAAATATTGCACAAATAATTCCAATGTAATTAATTCTGCATGGAATGTTACCCATTAAGTAATCCTAGCAAGCAGAAAATTGAAAATAAGATAAAAAAATAACTTTGCGACAGGGATTCGACAAAAAGTATTTCTCCACACTATATTTACTTCATATATTTTCAGTCTAATTGGGTTTTCGTAATAATAATTGCAATTGTTTGCTTAGTCATATCTTAAAAAAGAAAGGAATTGCTGCATAAATATCTACTTAAGAATACTAAAAGCTGTTTTTATAAAACTCCTGACTTGGCATGCACCCATGCTCGAGAGCACATTGGGCAAACTCAGTATGGAAAATTCTATGAAGGAATTTTAGCTAACAAGTTAAGATACTTAAATGCAAGAATTAGAAAAGATCATTTCCAGGCTCAGAAACAATAAATAAATAGGTTAATATCACTAATTTTCAAATTCAAAATGAAATGTCAGCCATAGTTCCGATTTCATGGTACTGAAATAGAATGATACTCTAGGAAACTTCACATCGGACTTAATTCATGCAATTTCAAAATTACCCCAGCATTACCCCGTACCAAAATTAAGTCGGGGGCAATCAAAAAGACATTCCAAAATTACGTAAAGTTAAAGATAATTACTGGATTTTTTATGGAGGTAGCAATTTAAATAAGTTATCTTAGTTTCAAGGAATTCATGAACGGCAGCCACCATACTTTAGCACTGTGTTTGCGCACACTAAATGATCTGCATAAACAAATAGCCGAGTCTCCATTCTGATTATTTGAGTTGTTTACCCAATTGGAAATTTTGACCGGTCTTTTTCGTTCACATACAATGCTTAAAAGTTAGACTTAAAGATGCTGGTCTCCTCTGCTGCGGAAGGAAAAATGGATTCACCAACTAAGCTCAACATTGTGGTTTGCTTTGATGCAGTCTCCACACTTAAATGACCAAGCTAGGCAACATGAAACGATACACCACAAGGTAGAAAACGAAATGAGTGATACCGAGCAGGAGACGAAGGAACGCAGAAGTCAGAATAACAATCAGAACAGAGAGCGCGGAAAAGGGGGATTAGGAGAAGATGGCGCGTTTAGCTCCCCTTCGAAGGGACCTGGAAAACCAAGGTTTGAGACCGTGGCGGCGCGGGCGGTGGGCGCGGCACTGTCGGCGTGGCATAAAAGCCTTATCATTATTAATCACGGCTCTCCTTCAATGAGGTTGAAAGCAGTCCTTTCGCAAATGGACTCAACTTCGCTTTCCACTCCGGTGGATACTATGACTTGAAAGTATGTGAAAGGGGAAGGGACTTGGTGGGTGGAAATTTCAGGAGGAGTTTGAGGGAGTCTTTCAGCGAAACGAAGCCCAAGGTATCCGCGACAATAGCGGAGACTAGTGGAAAGGAGGGAGGTGAAGAAGACAGGGGGGAGGGGAGGGAGAAAATATGAAGGAGTAAGCATTTCTTTGCCTTCTGGAACCCGGGCGGCCTCCCTTCAGGTCTGGCACAGGAGTCCATCATCTCATTCCCGTGCCTTTCTAGAGATTCGCGCTCAAAAACTCCCCAAGGACCTCGATCCTCTTCCACACAGGAGAGACACATTGGTTCCCCGCGTTTTCTACCACCTTCGAGTCCATACACGCGCTCACACTACCCGCACGAAAGCATAAAGGTATATTTTTCGTGAATGGACTTCTCTCATAGACTCCTTTCCGCGTTTTACCGAATGAACGTGTGAATGCCATCCCCCCTACCCTCAGGTCTCCTTCTTCGCCGCATTCAAATATTTTTTTCACTCTGTCCCTTCTCTCTTTTCCTACGTGGAAGATCTCCTGGGCACAAGAATGGAAGCAGGGTCCTGAGCAAGAAGCGATGGGGAAGCGATGGGAAAAGATGAGAGGCTGAAAAGAACGCCCAGACACACCCGAGTAACATATATATTACCGACCCTGACACTCTACGGTGAGTGAAGAGGGAGCGCTTTAGTCCTGATGCGTGAATATACCCGTGAGGGACGATTTTCCGAAAAAAATTCGGTCCTGTAATTCAACAACGTTTAATATAAAAAAATTTCAAAGCTCCACACCAGTGAAGAAGAGATATATTTATTCCTAGGGAGTATTTTCCAGTATAAAAAGCGTGAAATGTCAAATCAAATTCCAGGGGTATATGTTATTCTAGCCGTTAATACGTATTTTGTAACTGCTTTGTTGAGAGGGATGCATTAGCAAGGGACACCTAGGTGAATAATTCAGGCAGGGCATGTTTATACAAATTTTTATTGGTCCCTTCCTGAGGCCATACATTTATGCTCAAGGAATGAGTTATGTCACCTTCGTTATGCATGAAGAGAGGATGGAAACTCCTGCTCAAGCTCCTACTCAATGAATGAAAAAAAAATGAAAAGTTTGTTTTCCATACAACATGCCCAGATTATCTGTTAGCAAAGGTGCTAGGTCCTCGGATATCAGTATTAGCTTAGACTGACTCGCACGGCCAACAGCGTATCACATGCCCCCAAATTTCAAGTCTAACCCTGGCATGGTATACCTATAGTATGTACCTTCCACTGACTTTACACTATTTTGAAAATTACATGGGAAGCTGAAATATTTCAAATGCATCATGCCTCGAGATTTGCTTACAATATTGTCGTCACCATTTCAAAAAAAATATTAGTGGTATTATACATATTTAATTTGTCCTTGCAAATATACTTTTCGTTTACGCTGAGGCATTTTTGGCGTGGAAACAAGCGGATTCAGTTTTCAAGGCATTATTTATTGAGGAATCGACGCCAGATGTTTTTGCCAATGGCATTTTTTAGGGCGGCTGTGGCTGACCTTTTGATATGGCGAGGGCGTGATCGACGACGACCTACTGAGAGGCTTCTCATACGAGTTCAGGGCTTTAAATAATAATTGCTATATAGAGATAGTTGGAGGCTCGGATTAATAATTAGTGATCCTAATAATCCTAACTTGCTGTTTGTACGTGAGAAATCTATTAAAAAATTATAAAGAATGAAGATGTGTGACTAATTGTAAGCATTAGCGCTTAAAATGCTTTGAAACAGTAGTGAGTGGCTAGAGTACGGCGACACATAAATAGCCCAGGGTGAGGGAAACACGTGCACAAGCATGCTGCTAGCGATACCATGTTGCCATGTCGCGCTCTCCCATACGGCGGGCGAGCAAAGCATGATTTGAGAAAGAATCGACTATGCAAGTCGCGTTGACGGACGCAAGGCGGCGGCGGCGTGCGAAAAATGGCCAGCCAACGAACTCTCCTCTAATGGAGTAGTTCGAGATGTGGTCACCATGAAAACGATTACAAAACCTATATTTTTATTATTGCCGTTTCGGACACATGGGACCACGTCTAACACTTTGCGCCCCTTCTGGATATCCAATATTCCTTCATTTTGGCTTCGAAGACGGCTTTCCGCTCTTTAGTCCATTTAGATTTATTTATGTTTCTTTTTTCTCTAGGACATCCTCATGTACCCAGGTCCTGAACTTGTTTCCAACCTGAAACATCGCCTGAGAGGCTCCGAACATATCCTCTTTCACAGAATATGCCCACGAAATAGTGTATTTCCGAGACATAATAAGATTATCTTGCAATTGCTACTCACCAAAAGATCTCAGAATTTTTGTAATGCAGGGGAGCTTATTCTTAAAGGAAACTTCTATCACCACAGAAACACTGCTTCCCGCTCAGTCACCAAAGTCAGGCGTCGTTGGGCTCCACTCGAATTCGGAATCTTCTTATCCGTCCGAGTGCTGTTGTCCCTGTCTGTAAGTAACACACATTAGGTGTGAAATGACCTTAGGGGTAGAAGCACAAACTAACGAGCTACTTTAATTTAAAAAAATAATAGGATTATATCAATGTAATTCATTCATGTAGCACCGAAATCCCATTCACACACCAGTGCATTTAAGTGCATTGGTTACTTAATTTTAATCCCAGACGACAATTAGGACAAGCGCGCACGGCTTCAAGTATGGAGTCTGAATCGATTGAAACGGTGAGCAAATTACGAAGGAGGAGCATCGCCTCCATTTCATTTTAAACGAACGTTAACTGGCAGCAATCCTGCCGCATTGAATACACTTAGTAAAAGGAGCAAACCCGATAACGACAGTAATTCCAGTCGAGTCGATTAACCTGGATCTCCGCGCGGGATTAATTTTGCACCCCCTCTCGTGACGGAAAAACCCATGAATCAACGGCTGATTGCGAGGGAGATCCCATGCAAATAAAAAATAATTTCACAAAGCGATGCGTCCCGATTATTTTGATTCCACCGTCGCAATGCACGGTTTGCTATAAATTAGGCGCAAAGCGATTGAAGAGGAGGTTAAATGGTAAAAGGAGAGAGAGGAACTCAGTGCTCGTTTCATTCCTATCCTGCTCGTCCATTTATCCCCCGCTATTACAAACGATGATTTAACACCCGCAATAAAGAAGTGTCCCCATCAATAAAAATTCAATCCGACGTAATCTTATCGCGGGAGAATGTGGCGAAAATAATATAAGAGAGATCGTTTTCTGCCATCCTCTCTTTCTCGGCCCTTGTGGTTCATGGACCCGATTCTCCTCCATCACATCCCCAGCCTTCCCTTCACCGACTCTCCTGGGAGCCACCCCCCGCTCTCCACAACGCCCCCCTTACCCTCTCTCCGTGCTTTCCGCCTCCACCCCCTTTCGCGTCTTTTGACGTCCAATCCGACGTCGGCATTGAATTAACGCTCACGCTTCCTTGGATTAAACGATTTCCCCCGCCATAAAGGCTCAAGGGTGTCGTTCACGGCCATTAAGCAACTCGCAAATGCACCACCAGTGGCAAGAGCGGGAGCAGGGTTGGGAGAGGGGCGTCACAGACATCATGGGGCGGGGAGGACCACGAGACATACTGCTAGGGAGGATGTTCGTAGGGATGGGCGATACTTCAATGCGCCCGGCTGCCGCATATCGAAGATATGGAATTGTGAAATTGATTTTCTGAACTACGCGATGCATATATATCATATCACATGTATTGCACTGCAATATATTGCGATATGAATTATATGTATGATACGACGTCATTATTTAATATAGTCCTAAAATATTTATTGCATCGTCCAAATTAATAAACGAGGGTAAATAGTGTGAAGGATTTTGTTAAATGGTTAAAGAATGGTATTTTCTTCTGAAAAAGGCTTGAAATATTGAATAGTTTTCCCATATACGTCTTATTACAATGAAAATTTGTATTATTGTTACTGGTAAATAACGTATTATATAGTTTATATTTATTGATAAAATGCTTGGTCGACACTGGCCAGTAGGTAATTTGTGACCACATAAAGCTTCAAATGTTTACATTTGCGTATTATTACTGTAATAAATTGGATGGAGAAATAAATACGTGTGTTGTTACCTTTTATCGTGATATGCAATGCACTGGAACTGCGATGCAAAATGTATAGTTCAACGCGATAATGTAATTTGGATATCCATTGCCCTAGTGGTATATGTGTGTGTGGCACTATAAACCTTCTCTCGCCACCCCCTTTAACTCCTCACCGTCCTCTTCAGCCACCGCCGCAGTATCCTCCCGGTGACACACCTCTCCTCCTTCATCTGCTCCACCATCCTCCCCCCAACTCCACTAGCGTCCTCATAACCAACCTCACCTCCACAGAAATCCGCCCGATTATAACGACAGATTTATGGTAATTGGGTTTTCATGGGTCCTAGCCGCGAAGGAGGGGGGAGGGATGTGAGGAGCGGCGAAGAGGCTAAGTAAAGGGGGTAGGGAGTACTTGAACCTGATGGGGATGCGGAGTGGGGAGCAGAATAGGTTCCAAGGGACGGCCGCAGCCAGCCGCACGAGCTTCCTTAATCCTCCAGGAGGGAAGTCCGGGTCATAAGGGGGAGGGCTATACTTACTTGTCTATGGGGATGAACTAGGAGGAACGATTTGTTTCCTTGGAAATAGGAGCGGTACCCGGCGGACGGAGCGTCCGGATTGGATATATTTTACCCTCCTTTTTTTCGGGCTTCACTGTACGACCCTCCCCTCTCCTCCCATACTGCACCCTTTATTCCGCTCCAACTCCTTGCTCGTCCCACCTGCCCCTTTCTGCGACCCCCTTCCAACGATTCTCACTCCAGGGGTAGGCTTTTCTCCACGCATCCGTCCGCCGCACCCTCTGCCAGCCACCCTTTCCAGCTCGGAACGAGCGCACACAATCATTCCCTCCTCGGATGGGTGGAAGCCAATCAAATAAAGGCGCCCGCATTAGTGCCGCGCCGTCAAAGATGAGGGCCCACCCCGTTGGTGTCATCATTAGCTAGGGCATTAGCGTCGCCATTCCCATCCCACACTCCCGCATCATCCACGCGGGGATTTTCCAAGAGGGACCAAGCAGCCCTCCATCATGAATCCCCTTCCACCCGGCCGACCGTCCATCACGAGCAGAGCGAAAAGAGGTCCAAATGGAGGATTCGCGAGGCGCAACGCAAACGATTACGAAGGGAATGGTTTTCATATTTTTTCATCCAAACGTGACGGCAAGTCAGAAAACTATGTACATACAAAGCACGCGACGGGTGTGGCTTTCTCGTCGTCAGCCGACCGTGTTTGGAGCACCACTGAAACCCGAATGCCTCGGAAGGCATACGGACTCAAATGATGGAATAAGCTAACACGTATGATTTCAAGGTGACAGTATTGGAATAAATTAGGACTTCGTCCAAACATTAAGGGTATAAATGGCGGTAAAAGAGCAAGACACTCGTCGTACCTGGCATCCAACTGGAAGTCCCACTAAAACAACAGTAGATGTATAACTATTTGACGAGATTGCGAATAGGAGCTATTTATTCCTAAAATTGGTGCTGTTTATCCGCAAGCTGAGAAAATTATAAATATAGCATTAAATTTGACAAATTTCAGGTATAGGTTAGTAAAATTCAAAGTTTTGGGCAACACTATAATTTATAGGCCTTAAGCAGGACTATTCGCTTCTGGAGACCAATGTGATTTCAATGAAAAGAACCAGGAGACGCGCTTGCCGCAACATGTCCTTTGATGCCACGGATACACTACTCTTATAGCAATGTATATGCAAAAATAATCAGCGATAACAGAGACCCGGAAGAATTAAAGATACATGAAACTTACACGTACTCCTCTCAAGTGTGATGTTTGGTCACGAATGTAGATACACCTAATTGAGCACTAATCTCATACGTTTATGTGGTTGGTGTGATTCACCACGTATATTTTGAATCTTGGTACTAATTATTTAAATCATGTGCTCATAAAATTCCTTTCATGAATTGTTGAATCAAAATAACCAAATCTGTCATCGTACATGTCTATGCGATACATTTACCGCAGGAACTACTAACCTTTCAGTGATTCCTGAGAATCTGCATTTATACTACGGTCGTAGATAAAAATGCGTAAGCATATGCAGAGAGGTCTTAAGATCTTTATTTGTTCTCCAATCCAAACCTACAAAGAATTTACCTAACTCTAAGAAACTACAGTCTAATTGGTTTATGACTATATTTTCAATATTTAGGTGTTGAACATCATCAAAATGTTTCGGAGATATCACATGCAATGGCTATCAGTGAATTAGCAAGATGATGCATGCCAAGGCGGGCATGAAATTTAGGATAGTCACAAAAATAATGACGCGTAAATACCTAGCAATATTTGATCTTATAAACAGTGAGATATACGTAAAAGAGAATTTGAAGCTTGATAAAAATCATGTCAATGAGCCCAGGCATCCAAAGCGTATAATTTAAAAATTTTTCAAGAGTATATCATTCTCCTTTCAAAAATTCTTTTAACAAAGCCGCTTGTAACTGTATGGGACAGGCTATCACTAAACTCAAAAAGCATTGATTTTTGTTTTATAATGACTGCCATAGGTATACATAGCAATGAATGCAATGACAGTAAAACTTAAAAATATTTAATCCACCAAGATAGATCAAGCCAAAATTCATGTGAACAGTAGCCATAGAGTTTCTTTTCTGCGGTAACTAGCTACCAGACATGGTAATTTTAGACAGGTGGCTCACCTGTAAGCTGGAGAGGGGCTATACTTCCCCATCTGAATAAAACATTTATTGAAATAATTCTTTTATAATGACTATCCACCACAAACAGCTTTTTTTAAAATAATCCGACGATGATCTACATGTTAATGCTAAATATGCTGGATGATATACATAGCCCAATGCAATGCCCAAAGCAATGAGTACCTAGAGTATCTACTATGGCTTTCCCTTGAGTTGTACTTATAAATCTATCTATTCTTACATGATTTCCGTTGTTTCACTTTTCGCATTCGACTTCATTTTGGGATTTAACTCTCATAACATACCCCTTTTCTGGCCACTATACATGGTCAAATAGGATGAATAGTCTCCATGATAGGGGATTTAACACACAAAAATAACGGGGACGACCAATTTATATTATTTCCAGTGACGATGGCTATCAACCCAAAAATGCTGCGGAGAAATCGATTTATGATAATTCATTCTGTACAAAAATTCACAAATTCCACTAACCAGCTGTTCCTAATGGTTTTCCCATGAGGTTTACTCCCGAAAACTAAGAATTCTTACATGATTTCTCGTCTTTCCCCTCCCGCATTTGAGTTACTCTTCGAGTCGCACCCTCACAATATCCTCCCATTTCCAACACCTTATCGTCCATCCTCCTCCATTCAATGCAACCCATTTCTCTTCTCCGCTTCGCCAACCTCGGCCAAGTGAAGAGGAAGGGAGTTGGGTAAGTCTTTGGGAGAGGTGGGGGAGAGGAGGAGGAGGTATGCGACGAAGAGGGAAGTGGAGGAGATGGGGGAGGAAGAGGGGAATCCACCGGTGGGAGGGTCACGTGGTCGCCTCTCGCGAGGGAATGCCTCCGATTGGCCCGCGAGTTCAACCCACCTCCTACCACCCACATTTCACGCGGCCATTTCCAACCTCGTCGCGGGCACCGGTCCCTCCCACTCTCTGCAAGACTATCTTCGTATGTACGCCCGCAAGTACACCCCCCTCCCCCCCAACATCAACCGTTCGAAATGTCCCACGAATCGAAAAAGTGTGGACTTAAAACTGTCCTCTTGATGTGACTGTCCACATCCCCCTTTTACCCTCTGCTCCCCTAATCCTGCCCCTCCCTGCCTTCCTCTTGGTTTGGACCGTCACCTATTCTCCACCCCATATCTCGCCCTCTCTCTCAAACACATCCTCCAGTGGACCTAATCCTCTCCCCCCACCCCCTGGCTAAGACTCGTGGGGGTCCTTCACATTGACCAGCAGATTACGGGGTCAATGAGGTGTGAGCTAATTTGATTTTAAATGGGGCGCTGCTCTGAGGGGGGGGTCCGCTGCTACCGGACCCAATCGTGACGACCCACTGGTCACTCCGCATGGGGCCTGGCTCCTGACTGGGTGGACGACGGTCATTGTGGGAGTCCTTCACCCTAATCGAGTGCTCCATCTATCCGCAATGGCGCAATATATTTTGCCACCCGGGCGATATGTTTCCGTCGCATGAACGGGAAAGGGGTTTTCAACTTGAGATTCACGTGTAATTCATTGCTTTCGGTCGTTTAATGCAACCCTCCTCCCCAACTGAAATCTTTCTTCTCCCATGTAGGTCTCTCTCACGGCATTAAGAGGGCGATTTATTGCCAACTGAGTGGCTCAAAAGAGCAGGAAACACGTGAGAGGTCCCCTATTTGCCCGCTAGCGAATTTCAGATCATCGGTATCGTAATACCCATCGCCAAAAGGATGATATCAAAAGTACTCAAAGAATTAGAAACATTTTCAGTAACTTAAAATGAATTAAGATGTATTTTCGTTAGTGGCGATGTTTGTAACGTTCAACTGGCAACTGGTCAATCCTAGGATAAGCACTATTCCTCTGAGAAACTAGTCCCAGCCAGACCCAAACGGTGGTTTTCTGAGCAATAGATGTCTCTGAGAATCCTGCTGAACAGGGAAGTAAGGAACATCCCACTGCCTTATTGCGTGAATTCCACACACGGCGCCATGCTACTTAGTATTTGGTCTGCTCTGCCGCCAATGATTAAGCCTTCCAAACCAAGTTTTTGTGTAGGTGAAGGTCTGCCACCACAAGCTGGGAAGTTGTCTTCGGTGGTATTCATATGACGTGGTGACTTCCATTGGCAGCGTCGCGGTGTAGCCATTGCGAAGCAGATGGAGGATTAGGGTAGGGTGTTAGGGGGTTGGGATGTGAGTAGGGATAAGGGCGTTTTTTGGGATTTTATGGGGAAGGGAAGCGTATTCATTATAGTCACAAATGCTACTAAAAAGGGTATGAACTACTAAGTTATACACAGGGGGTTCAGCGATGCTATTGTGAGTACGTGAATTTAGAACTTGGTTAAGTTCCAGATGGAATATTTATTCATTTCTCAGCTGTTAGGCAAAAGTAAAGACTTTGCATTGTCTACCAGCGGATAAAAGAGCTTATTCCGGATTAAGACGTGAGAAAAACAAAAAGGTGAGAGTAAATTGGGAAATTGCTTAAATAGTATACCATATGAAAAAATGAGTCGAAGTACCATTTCGCCATACTTTAAAGAGTAGTCATAAGTAAGTAGTTGTGCTATAGCAAACGGTTCTCTTCTTGATCGTAATGAATAATGAAGCGAATAAATTATAAAAAATTGTATCGTGACTCTCGAATGGCATCCATTACTCGAGAACAATCTTAAGAAGTGGGGAAATGTCACATTTTTCAAGCAAGAATGAACGGAATTATATAATTCCTCCGTTTTATAGCTATTATTATCCGAAGCACAAGACTTAGTGCAGTTAGATAAATGAATACTTAGAGGGGAATACAAATTTTATAATTGATAACCTTCTTGAATTGAACCTCCTTGATGAAGTTTTCTCATATTTTTCACCGGGTCAGAAGTTCCGTTTGTACAGTTGTAAGCAGCGCAGGATAGAGGAATAGCAAAATTGCAGGTTAATTACTGAAAATTCGAAAAAGCACAGCCGATGAAACAATGTGGCTATGCCAAACCACGAACGAAACTCCAAAAAGTAATATAGGGGCTACGTGCCAATTTGTGTCGTGATTAAAGAACCGGTGAAGCCTCTACCACATGCCTAACTTAGTAACTCTATTGGCAAAAGAAAACGGTTTTCGGAATGCTCAATTGAATTAAATCCTTCATTTCCTGCGTTGGACACCAATATAGGTAAAATAATTTACGGCTTTGGTATTGCCTTCGACTATATTAAATAGTCTTTGGGTTAAAAATTCCCTTAGAATATTTAACCCTCTTGATTTGTTTTTGAGCTCCAAGTTCCCATGTGTGCATGGCAGTGAGAGTCGGTAATTGCAGCAAACTTGGAATTGCTAAAAACCTATGGATCAAAAAGGCAATAAGGGAAGATTTTGAAGTATTGAGACAAAGAAGAGTAACCACGAGAAGGACAAAGGTTTGGGAATAAAATAACTTAGTGAGCAGAGGAAAAAGGTTTCCTATTAAATTATTCATCTTACATTTTTCAGTTTAATCATCTTACATTAGTTTACTCCGCACAAAACCCATAGGTGTGGCAAAGTAATTTGAAAAAATATAGCTATATGTAATCTAAATATTATTTTCTTCTTACGACACTCCACTTTCTAACATCTAGTCACCTAATTCTCATTTATTTATGACACGCGGGCAAAACTGTAAGAGCTTGAGTTTTATTTCCTTGTCATCCAAAAAATTAAGCATACTCTTGGCTACTGCATAAAGCAAGAAGATGAGGCACAACAAATGAAACCAAACTACATCAATTTGGTATTCCCTAATTCAATTTATATAGAGATGTTCTGTTCCTCATTTTACTCTGATGTGCCTGCTGGAACATGTAGCTCTTTAAGGCAGGTGTCTGTTGTTGCGTAAATCTAGGCATGGCAGCGGTATTATCTGATTCCCGGTGTTTTCATTGGAGAAGAGCAAAAAACGTTGACCAGCTGATAAAAGCGTGCAACATTAACTCAAAGCATGGTACCATTCAACGATCTGGGACAGGAGAAGGATATAGGTACCTACCCTTTTGCGGAGTAGGATTAAGGTTCACTTGAATTGCAGTTTTTTCAGTCCGGGAATCGACAAAGATGAAAATAAGCCCGTCCAAGATAATAGCGCTGTTGAAATATACCGATTTGGCTTAGAAAGAAATGAAAAGTAGACAATTTTTCACGATCGTATGATTTAAGCAAAGGACATAATCATGGATCTTCGACCACGTGACTCCCTTCCCCAAACGCCATTGGACGTGTTCACAAATTGCCTGCATTTCTGTCAAACGCGTAATTATCTTAAACAGGGTATAAATAATCATTCGGACGGTAATGATTCATGCGTGTGAAATGACCATACTGATGATGTTTCGAAAGAAAAAGAAAATGAAACTTGGGAAAAGCAGGGACCTACTGACGTAGATCGGATTGATATAAACGGATGATAAGACCGAACATTCAAAGAAGGAATTGGATATGGTTGAATTTTCTCAAATGTGGAGGCTTGTATCAGGACAAGAATGAATGCGATAAAGCATTCGGGTCTTGCTTTTCTGATCCGTCACCTTTTAAAATTAAAAATGGTAATATTTCTCCGGAATAGGATTGCTGCTGGTTATCTCTCAAAGATTTTCAACATAATATAATTTTGAAATAAAAGTATCGAGAATTTTATTTACTGTTCTACCTGTTCTGCCGGAAAACCTGCCAATTGATATGTACTTGGTAAATTGCTGGTATGTGACTTCCAAATGAGCCGAGATGGCCATTTGACACCCACTATCAACTTTATAGAATAAGGCATTTACTCCTTGAAGAAGGATGAATTTAACGGAGGCAGAGAGGAAATTTCAAGTTTCTTGGTGCTTCTTCCTGGTTTTTCAAAGTAAACCGTTCACGAAATCTATATATTTTCAACATTTACATATTCCAGGACAAAAATGCAATTAGTAATCAAAATTCTTAGGTTACTTGAA
Organism: Pyrrhosoma nymphula; assembly: GCA_963573305.1. Lineage (NCBI taxonomy): Eukaryota > Metazoa > Arthropoda > Insecta > Odonata > Coenagrionidae > Pyrrhosoma > Pyrrhosoma nymphula. The sequence goes on from OY754328.1 coordinate 127,738,579, forward strand.
AAGATAAGAACCCATACAATGGACGAGTATTCCATTTAATATCAATTTTAAAGTAAACCATGATTAATAAGCCTATAAAAATACTTATGATGAAGCAGGTATATCTGGCTAAAATCCTATTTTTCACGTACATAAGGTGGAAAATGTCTCTGAGTCAAATAAATGAGGATTTTTAGCACTTTAAGTAAGTCCATCGTCATAGAATAACCAATTCTGTCATTTTGGTGTTCTTAAGTGTGGAAAACGTCGTTCTTTGTAGACTTGGGAGATTGGCTCGTGAATTCACGAGTAACCTTGTACTTCTCCACAGTTTATATATTTATGCCACCAATTTCTCCTTGATTGGTATCCTTAGGGCATTTATAAATATTGAACCAGTCTGTGTGGTCAATTGCACCGAAATTTCTGCACACGTGGGAGTGTTTTAGGGTCAAGCATATAACGGCGGTAGAAGAGTGTTAGTCACAATTAGGATGGTAAACCGGCAGAGAAAGTGTATCAAATAGAGCAGGGGCGTGGTGAGGAAACTTTTACAGCACGGGTCAGTGCACTTCTAATCCTGGACTGAGCTCCAAAACGCCCCTTGAAGCGGGCTCTTTAGGCGATTTTCGTTAGCTTACTACGCTGAGTTTCTTTGCACCCGTCCTTCCCACCTTGCATTGCACCCCATGGCTTCCTTCCCTTACCAAAATTTCCCTATTATCCTTGATGGTACAATGGACCTTAGCTATTAGTAGCCTCCCCTAATAACCAACAAAGCAAAGCAAGAGTGGACTTCTCTAAATTGCGACCATTGATGTTAAAAATGGCATCACGTTGATGCCACGGGTTAGTAACAGCAGTTGCAATAATTAAAACTTTATACATTTTAGTTCCACAAAGTCAACCCTTCAACCATCTTGTATATTAGTAACAGCAGCTCATTCCAAGTAAATCGTGAGCTTATTTATTTCTGGTGGGTTTTGCTGCAAAACAATGATGAAACCACTTGGCAAAAGAGTACATGCATGAAAATTCATTTCGAGTCGTAACTTATGGAACCAGCGATCCAAAATTTCTCAAGCCAACCAGGAGGGTGACCACAATGAGAAAGCCACAAGGAGGGACCATATAGGAATAAGCAGAACAAAAAGCATCCGCGATCGTTTGAAATGTTATGAAGTATTTAAATTTTTTTAAAGCGATCCCCTCTTCCCGCTGATGAATTATGAGTAGTAAAGGCTGTGGATATATAAATTTGTGAAGCAAGTACAAGTTTGAAACATCTTGAAAACCCTCATAATTTTATATAATTTGAAAATTTTCTTAAGCACGGGACATACGCTTTGTTGCACAGAATAAATAATTTCTTATCAATCATAAATATCCGCAAAATAATAAGACAAAAGAAGTAGTTTGACGAATGAATCACCTATATGTTCGGATGATAGCTCATTAATTTGCAGTAGCAGCATATTTGATCTCACGCAGGAAACTCTTTATAGCTCTAATGAGGCCACCCTCACGTTTTCACGTTAGAAAATAAGTACGGCCTTTTTCGTCCACGTATTTAGACTTAGTCGTTACAAGCTGATAGCCCGTCAAAAACGACGGGAAAAATACCCAGTCATGTAGATCTTATTATGGATTTTATTTATAAATGTTTTGTATAGGTAGTTTCATTGTTAATGGTAAAATATATGGAAACCGTTACTCATTTTTTCAAAATGTATACCTCTGTGCTGAAGTGCAACGTTATTGACGGTAACTACATAGTTGCTACAGTCAACAACGGTTAACACGTGGCTTTGAGTTTGAGTGGTTTGAGATATCCATGGGTTAATTGTGAGTAATGGTGTGTTTATTTTTCAATTTACATCTAGCTCTAAAAAAGGAGTTCTGGGGTTTTTCCAGATACATGTGATGCGATGCGAAAAAATGACACCAAAACCATATAAATCGGTTCAGTCGTTTTCTCCATAATTAGAATCCCCCCCCCTGGAATTTGGTTTTTATTATTATTGATGAGAATGGAAAATCATGAAAAATTCTTGCACACAGGTACTACAAATAAGATAGTGAAACTTGAGCCTTTCAGTGGCGTAAAGGTAAGACGTACCTAACATTAAACCAAGTAAAGACTTTTTCATTTCAAAATAGACTTTCGGTGATTAAAGGAAAACGAAACAAGGAATTATAGGAAGTACCTTATATTACTGAAAATAAATTTAGATAATTCCTCTACAAGACCTCATTTTTATTATGTAATTATTTATTTTATTCTTTCAGGAGATATAAGTCTATTAATTTGTAAATTATTTATTCTTTTTGCCGAAGTTTCGCATTTTTATACATGCTTCTTCAGGACTCAGAGAGAGTTCTTTCTGAATTAAGAGTATGCAAGATGATACCTACGTTATAAATACGAAGGTATCATCAGACAATTAATTCATTATGAAATCTCTCTAAGCCCTGAAGAAGCATGCATAAAAAATGCGAAACGTCGGCAAAGAACATTAATAATTCACAAATTAATAGACCTTTATCTCCTGAAATAAGGCATAATAATTAAAAGAAAATATATTTCGTGTATCTCTATTAAAATGAATAACTGGGGTAGTCCCATTTCATTATCTCTCTAACGTGACTTCCCACTACTTTAATTAGCAGTCTACAACATATATTGTTATGACCCCGAGAAAGGCCTTCAATGGAATAAAGATCATCACATCTATAAAGTTTAACTAATACGTATATGCATAGGGAAATATTGAAAGTCATCATGAAATGTTGCCCAAGAATCGTGGCACATTTAAAATATTAGTTTTCCTACGATAATGTCATCTCCAGTGGTAATTTTTAGTAGTGTAATACCATCACTTTTCAAAACGCATCTCTCTCAATACTATTACTAATGCTTTGTCTGCATAAGCTTTTCTTGGAGTAGCATTAATACTTGGAGTACTTATAAAATCCTAAATTTTCAGCGCCATCTTTTGTAACATGATCTCTAACGATTCTAAAATAAACAGCAATTGATCAAACCATGTATTGAAAATTTAAATAGTTATATTAGCCTTTATATAATTAACTAAATATATAATGAAAGCTATAGGGTGCCATTATGTAAAATTGAAGTTGTTTATAACTGCACATTACCTTATAATGATCAGTCTAGGGACTCGAGTATTGGAGAGAAAGTGGTTCAATTTTGGAAAAATAATGTTATACATTTCAAACATAACGAAAAACTAAAGCTCTTAGATTAGCATAGTGAGAAAGATTAAGCAAAAAAATTTTAATAAACCGTATAGTATCTACAGAGTTGACAAAGCAACAAGAAAAATGTCATTTAATCACACTGCATCCTCCTTATTAAAAGACCAATTTTTACAGATCTGCGGTCCCTTGATTCTTTGGCTTAATACGGAATACCTTAGAGAGTATAACTGAAACGGGTAAATGATGTTTGCGCGATCTAGATATAAATAGTTAAAAATGCTTGGAGTTGGCCCAAATCCCAATGCCTCCGATAATTTATAAATCACCGAGATATGCCTTTGATCGGCAGAACAACCACAGTAGTGAACACATTTGTGTCTTAGTACTCAAATAATAGCTTATTGCCACGATGAAGCTTGCAATGCAGTTGAAATACTGCACATAAAAGAAAACTATCGTACTAGATTTTACTCTGCAAACCCTCGAAAAGGTTTATGGCTAAAAGTGGTACTACATCAGCCATGAATAGGGGAAAACTAGGAAAAAGGTATTTGAGGAGGGGGATTATGATTATTAAGGCGTGTTTTGGAGGATTAGCCTCAATCAGATTTTTCTATGGTCTTGAAAGGTGCTCGGGAAGAAAGAACTCTAGTACTTATTTCTTAAATTGTGTATCTCCCTTGTTTTGTCTATCATTTTGTCCGGAATAGGTAGCGCGGGAGTAACAAAATTACCTCCAATTCAAACAGTAAATCAGGTGATCTGAATTTTTCAGGTAATTTTAGTTTCTCTGGTACTGGTTAAGTATCTAGGGTCCCCTTCTCCTTTCCTTAGTGATACAATCCTTACAATAGTTTTGTCAAGCTTACCTTTTGTTCGTGGGAATCTTTTTAAACAAAACTGTGGCTACTTGCGATAATTTTACACATCTAATAGCAGTTACGGGTAATTTTCTAAATTGCAGAGTTGGATGCCAGCATTCAGGTCCGGCTGCCTAAATTCTGAACCATAGAGAAAACTGAAAGAGATTTATTGTCAAATGAATCGAGGACATTCCCGAATCGTTGATAGCACATTTTAGATTTGAAACTAAAAATGGAATATACCAGATATAACTGGAAAATGAGTCAAATGGTATATGTTCACTTATACGTGCCATGAGGCAAATAACAGCGAATGATAACCGGAAGGAGCTGAAATTAATAACAGGCTGTGACGTAGTCACGAAAAGCAAATTAGCGGCGAGAGTACGCAATCGCACGTACATTAAAAGAAGGCGCGTTAATAGCTAGAGTCAACGAGACTTTTTGCAGCGATTTGATTCAGCATTTAAGAGATGAACTGATAATTAGTACTAACATGAAAAATTAGGTTAACTAACAATAAATGTGAGACCATTATTATATTTGAGACGTCTTGTAAAATGCAGCGAATGCAGTTGTACTTTTGGTGCGAAGGCTTCCTAAAAAGTCTGAGACTTACAGCAGCTGCATTGTTTAAATTACAATTGAAGTAGTGCTACGCGTAAATAGCGTTTTACTTTGTTGAATAAATAACTGACATTGGGGGATAGCAGTCACAATGTAATAGTTATCTATTTCATGCTTTAGTTCACTGGCCAAGGGGGGAGGAAGAGGTTACTGAGCTGTTAACATCAATTCGAAGAAATGTTGGTCGTATGTAGCATATATTCCTGAGATATAGGGCTTAAAAACCGCAGAAGCCAACACAGGGAAATGGCTGGTTTGATGATTCTGACATCTTGAAAATATCTTAATGGTATTTAGATTTAGCAAAATCCTGTGTAAAAAGTAGTGTATTAGGTTTAAATCTGGGACATAAATACATCCAGGCACTAAATTCTGCGATGGAGGATGTTATTATCTTGAAAAACTTTTGGAAAGGTGATGACAGATTAATGGTTTAATAAAGTATGTGCTACTCAATGTAATAATTACGAACGCGTCAAAGAAAATTGACAGAAATATGATATTAAAGCTATCAAATAAATATGATTGATTAGATAATAAGAGCTGGTACTGGTCCATAAATTGTAATGAATTAAAGAAACATATCAATTTCTCAATACATCTCCGGGCACCAATAACGCTGCCAATCTAATGGCCCAATCATTGTATTTGAGCCATGAAAATTCATCTACGAGAGGATGAGGCTGGCGAACCTCTTGGTCCATAGTTTAGCAAAGCAAAGGTTTAGTTGATTTTTAACAAATAATAAAGATATAACACAGAAACATCAGTTGAAATCAACATGTCACGCTACCCAATGTCAGGCAATGCCCAAAAATGAGCTTAAAAGAAAAGTTTCCCGCGGAGAATTTTCCTCTAACACTTAATCCATTTAGTTCATATCGGAATTTAGAGTTACCTTTATGATATTTACGTGTGAATGAGAATCACCTTCAATGAATAATGTCTCAGGTTGATATTATTTAGGTATCACAGTCATAATATACCAATCACTTACAAAGCAGATACTGCTACTTACGAAATGGAGTACGAAATAATTACATAGAAAAAGCAGTCCAGGAAACCTAAAGAAGAACATTTCAGTGGGAAATGCTGACGTTTGAATGAGTGAATGAATGCGCACATGCAGTAAAAGAAGAGGGAATAATGAAACGGAATTCAACCATATGATCTGTTACCTTCTTCAATTTCATTCTGCCGCAAGAGTCGTCAAAACAGCTAGAAACGTCTAGGGATAATGCCTTTGGCAAACACTGTCATTAATCATTCCTCATTAGCCACCGCTCAGCAAGGTCTGTTTCTAATGGTTTCGCTAGAATCTGAAGCGAGACTGCGGTTCTTATGCCTGGCTCTGGGAAGCAAGCGGTCGAACGCGTCTGCAAGCTGTCGTCTTTAAAATAAATAGCAATCTTCAAATAAGACGAGGGAAAATCCATCCTTCGTCTGTTAAGCTCATTTTTAATATGATGCTCGGAGACATATGGCCGCCTGAGCCTATGATCGGAAATAATACGCTTCCAACCTCGCTAATCGTTCAAAGCTGCTATCAAAGCTTCCACGGGTATGGTATTAAAACTAGGAAGGGAAGGATGATAAAATGGGCTATTTAGATGTTTTCTGTTTTATATTATTGACAACTAGCACTAATTGCTACAACATGCTTATTAGTTCAAGCAAAGCCAAAAATACAAAGTCATACGCACATGCTCGGCCTCCAGTCAGTGAGGGACAAAAGGTTGAGGATAATCTTAAAAGTATTCCATCCTACAAGAGAAAAAAAATCACCTTAGGTCTTTGAGTAATACGAATGACCTCTAGAATATTGCACAATTCACCTAATTTCAAAAGAATGTTTGTAATGCACAGTTTGTTTAAGGTACAGTTATTTAATAAGTGTCCTTTATAATTTTAATCATTTAGTAATGTTTTAAATATCATTACTCTGTAAGCGATTACCAGCTCACAAAGGTCGGAGAACATTGTTTATCTGGAAATATATATGGGAAATGTGACGACAGCTAAGAGAGAGAAAGCTCTGTTGGAACTTAAATAACCAAAAATTGCATCCTGAATACCATAAGTGATGAGGAATAAATATGTAGAGAATAAAATAAGTACTAAAACTAGACAATGCAGTAGATCTCGCATTAAAGGTATTAAATAAACAGAAGAAGGCAGGAAAGCAATTGTTGTTTAAGAGGACATATCAGAGAGATAAAAATTGTTGGGCATCCATCGTCAAAGATACATAAAAAATTATGCGTATCTGAGCTTAGAAATATTTTTAAAGATTTATTCGGCTCTTGAATTCATTTTTTCGCTCTGGAAGTACATTGTACATAGCAAAAATACTTTCATTTAAAACCTTGGAAGCAGGATTAGTGCTTTCTTTATATATTCTGAATTAATTAATTGCGAGCCTCATTCCCGAAGCTCACTTTAAACATTTAAGCACGTCTTCATTCTTTCAAGAATGAATATATCATTCCGATACTACATCTTTTTTCCCCATTGCCGATATCCATCGGTTGTTTTGTCGGCTCTTTTCACAGACATACGTAGCCTTTTTATGCGGGAAACAACAGAATAATTTCCTCCCATTTAATGATTTCCCACAAGATCAGCAGCATCTGATTCTTAATGAACGTTTAATGACCATAAGTCGTACCTGAAACGAGAAAGTTGGGCACCGACGCGGTAGGCTCTCGATAGGCTTTTCTTTAATTTTCTTCCTTTGCCCTTCGGTTTGTTTGCATACTCACCCGACACAACCAACGTCTCCTCTGACCGTCGTCGTGTGGGAAACGGACCGGTGTGGGAAAACCAAGAAAAGCTAAGAATAAGGGGTGCGGGGGTGGTTTTGTCCCCAGGGATCGGAGAGGGAGGAAGGGAAGAGAGCAGGATGAGAGGGTTGCGGCGCTTATATTAATGGGCAAAAGGAGAGGCCGAGAAGAAGCGTTTGTCCCCCCTCCTGCTCACCCACCCCGTCATGCCCTTGTTTGCGGAGTCACGGGTCTCATCAAAGGCAACTAGGGCACTCGAGGGGGTAGGAGAAGGCTTCGAAAAGGGATGGCGGCGGCAAGGGGACATACGGGGGAAGAAGGGTCCCCCCTTCCTCCTCGTATCACGGAGAGACGAGCGAGTGCAAATGGAGACTTGGGTGGAAAAAGGCCTTGCTTTTAATTAAGGAAAGGACCGGAGGACCTCTATTTGGGAAGGGTCGAAATCGGCGAGGGAAAGAATGGGTTGGGAGGCACGGGGAAACAGCGCCAGTTCAGCAGAATTAAAGAGCGGTGCAGCGGCGATTGGGAGTCAGGCGGTGAACGGATGGATAAAATTACTTGCCGTTAAAAAAAATACTTGGTTGGTTTTTGGGCAGGCAACCGACAACTGAGGTCATTGTAATTAAGGATAGGCGGGTGGATTTGGTAAAGGAAGGAATCCATGGGGAATTGAGGGCGGGTGGAGAGAAACCCGGCGTTGTTAGTTAAGGTAAATTTTTACCGTTTTCCGTCCCATCCGACGGACAAAGTGCCTTACTTGGAAGAGTTCTCCACATGGCACGATGATAGGGATTGGGATTCCACGACGAGATCTCTGCCACACCAACCCGACCACCATAGCGAAACTCCCAACATCTTTCAGATGAATAACGAGTACTTTAACTCGGGCAGTTAAGTGTTCATTTAATAAATTAACTGTGACTCTAAGCCTGAGTCAATCCTTATCATAATCTGACAAGAACCTTGCGACACCGGGATGGTTAATTGCTGATTGTAAGAAACCTGCGGCGAAGGAGTAGATGGCCATTTTTTTCATTTAGACATTATGGGACAGTGTATGTGCGGTATAAAAACAGTAATGAATAGTGATGAAAGAACATCCACGGATGTTTATTTGTATATTTGTACGTATTACTTTTTATATTTCGGCCTCTCAATTTCCTGATGAACTGATAAAACTCAATTCTTAAATATAAGTTTAAATAGTTAAATTATTAAATAGTTGAAACTTAAAAATATTATTGGAGATTTACTTGGACGATTATTTCAGTATTCTTTGAATCTCCTCAATAAAACCTATATTCAATATATGTTATGCGAGTAGTGGCCTGCTACAATTTGTTTAACACCAGGTAAGGAAATAATTGATTGCCTAGAGTCCGTCAGAGATAATAGCGCAGTTGAGCATTCAAACCAACGACCAATAGGGTACCGGCGTGCAAGTCATGACGTAGTCACGACGCCATCATGGATGAGTAGCAGCTGACACGATTTTCAATGAATGTTTTTTTGATATCATGTTAATCGGTGCTATGACTATTGAGACTCAATCTCTACCTTGTCTCAATTGTTTGGATATCAATTAATTTTCCAGATTCGCAGAATTAAAATAATTTCAGGTAAGCATCTAAGATAAATTAATTAAGAGGTCGTTATTAAAGCGTGGAGACGAATAGGTTTAATCTTCGCTCTAATAGGTTATTGGACTAAATATATTTCTTAATGAGCATTATTGCTTGGATGTGACGTCAAATCAATGAACAGCGACAACAAATTGGTTATATTACCGGAACCCAAGTCCGTAAGTTGATTCGCTATCAGAATGATCGAAGCAATGCCATCATCTTTATATATATAAAAGTCAATGTATGTATGTATGTATGTATGTATGTATGTATGTATGTATGTTCCACATCTCCTCCTAAACCACAGGGCCGATTTTGATGAAATTTGGAACACATGTTTGTTACTGGTAGACAACAAACACTGTAGGGTTCAATTAACCAAAACCCTATTTTTTCAGGGTTAAGGGTGTGATCCTTACTAATATGTATAAAAATGTAATGGTGTCTGTCTGTCTGTTGCTCCATCACGCAAAAACTACTGAACCGATTGAGCTGAAATTTGGCATGCAGATAGAAAACATATGTGGTTGTAACATATGCTATTTTAAAAATCCCTAAGGGCCCCCAAAGGCCCCCTGAAGGTCCCCCCTGGTGGTTCATGCTAAGCATTGGGTTCGGTGCAGTGGTTTCATTTATTTGTTTTTAAAATTACTTTCACTCAAGATATAGGGCTGGGATTTTTTTATCGGATGGCTGAATAAATGACGTTTCTAATTTTATCAATCGATTTCCTTCTACGCTCCGTATTTGTCTGAACTTCATGTTTTCAGCTGAAAAATCTCACCTTTTTCTCTGAAATCAACAATAACATATTTCCTTGACAACCATAGATTTGATTTTCAAAGGATATACAGGCCTCTAGCATTTAAATATCACGCCTTCCTGCAGGCCCATGATAGTACGTAGAAAAAAAATCCGTATAAGAAGAGCCCATAGTCCCAAGGGCCCCATGATAATTTGCTTCGGGGGGTACTCGATAAAGTCAATGCATATTTAACAAGTATACTTTTCAACGTCTATTCTCAAAGTAGCTCTCAAAGGGGCACTGCATGTATATGAGAGAATAATTACGCAGTAAACTTTACACATAAAGGAATTAATAGAATACACACTTAATTAAATGTGCAATAATATTTACGTGGAGCGAATATCAATGGTAATAATGCCTCTGTTGCTACAACAAACACGGCGTTGTTTATTATCATTTAATACTCGGATGTATTACACGTAGTGAAACCTTCGGCCTCTCATTGCGATTGCGAATTGTTTTTTAGACCAATTCCCACATCAAAAATGTCACGAGTTATTTATATGTTTAAAAGTGTTTAAGTGCAGTTAACTTAGGTACATTCACACAATCATCGAGTTGCCTATTCTAGACTCTCACTTGCCGCTGTGTTTCCGTTTCTTGGACTCAAAAATATATCCATCAACATGCCTAATAGGAAAAAGAGTAACCTTTCGAAAAAATCTTCTAAAGCAAAATGAATGTTTTATTTGCGAGAAAATGAGCCCTTGAAAGAAAAACGACAAAGGTTAGACTTGGATGGTCAAAGACATGCCCACCAGCGATCTCATGAGATTCTCCTCATGGTGTTTCTCGGGTTACGCTAAGATCCGCACCAATTTCATCCTTACCCAACCTACAGACGGGTAAGCAACTATAAATCTGGTTCAAATATAGACGCATCTGTTTCGAACATTCAGCCTGCGTTAAGATGGCGGAAATTATAATGACGTCACTACATGCTTCTTACCCGAAAGACGAACGGAAATTCTGCGCAATCAACGACATCCGTGCATGAAAATCGACAAGTGCACTAAGAATCACCATAGATTTTTTTTCATTTAGCAACGGAAACCAATGATTATGGCTATTCCGAAGGCGCAGTCCCATTGATGGAGGATTCATAGGTCAAATAAACCTGGCTTCCGCTGCCATTACTCCTCTTGACGTTGTCAACCGCTGGATTGTACCCTTCTGTCCAATACTGATTAAGATAATCAACGCACATATCAACGTTGAATAGTGCAACAGAATTAAGTCATAGAATGCAAATATATGTATGTACACAAGGGAAGCGATAGAGCTGTTAATCACTCAGAAGACGGCTCAAGAGAACCGGAGGGACGAGGTGACCATCTATCAACCTAGGTGCTATTTAAGTATTAATGAGTCTGCAAGGCCGAATTTTGAGTTTCCCGTGCATGAAAGTGAACCAATAGTCACTCATCTTTCCGTGCACATGGAAAAATGTCAGTGTGTCTACTACATCGAACACAACATACAAGATAGGTTACCACGCCTACTCCTCAAATGACCACACATACTGTTTTTCTTCGGGCTTTGCGGTTTTATTATAAAAAATAAGTTTAATGTTTTTCACACCCGTTGAATTTCAACGGGTATCTTCCGCTCGTTTATCCTAAAAATGGGTTTTAGTTTTTATTACCTGACTTAAGAGTAATCCAGCCTCCTAGTTGTCACTTGAGCCGAGCGTAGGAGTGCAAAATAAGGACACACCTTTCCCTGCATGAATCATTAATTAGAGAAACTTGTTGCTCGGGGAATAAGGAAATATGATGGATTTTCTCTGTAGAGGGAAAAATGTACATTAGCCTTATCTCCGTAGCATACAAACGTAAAAGGAATTTCCATTTTCTTTTCCTGATATTTCACGATTTCTTGATTCGGTATGTATGTAAAAACTTGCATTCCCTTTCAACTCCTCCGCAACATATCGTATTGCAACAGCAACGAAGTAATACCTAAGTCCAATGAGTTATGAGAAGCAATTGTCAAACATGTATGCAAAAATAAGCTCGCGGATTGCGACTGCATTTTACCAACTCAGGAATGACTACAACTGTTGTTGATTATTAATGATATATAGAAAATATTTCTCATCACTTCAAAAGGAAAACCTTCGATGTTATGAAAAACGTGAATTGACTAACTTTGTGACCAACGAGAAAGTTAGTTCAAAAGGTTAGGCGAGACCTCCAGTTGTATTTAGCCGGTAGGCGTTTGGCATTTCAAAAAATACAGGTAAGGGGCCAAAGTTTTTCTCTGAGCCAGTTGGATTTTCTTATTACATCCTACAACCATAATATTGAAGCCGTTGTGAGTTTGCCCTCCAAGATTTGAAGCCAGGACACTTAGAACTGTACCCGAGTGCTTCACTCAATTAACTTTCAAGCCGCCTCAGAACAAAAATGGCATAATGTTTGAAACATAGGAAAGAGATTTCAACATATGCAATCATGCTATGTCTTGAAATTATGCTATCGTTCAACTGGCGAAGATTTTTTCAAAGATTTAAAAGCTGTCGAATTATAAAACATATGTAACAGAAATGTCTTATATTACACATTATTATCGTAAAAAGTTGAAATACCACAGACTATACATATGTATTTTCATTATTTAGTTTTAACAGTTTAGATAAAAAAGATTCAATATTACAATATCAGAATTCTATGATCTATATGGGTAATTGCCTGAACAAGGGTCAGATACGATGTCACTTAGCTTCTATAATGCTGAAAACAATATTGTTCATACTAAAATTCATTTACAACAAACAACTCATTTAAATTATCCATAGAACCAGACTTATCCTTAATTTTTAATAACAAAAATCTGTATAAGGATAAACATTATTCTTCGCCTAACTTGCGTTTGACATATTAGAGTGACATTTAAAGAGAAACGAAAAGTATGCCGTCACGTAGAGGTTTTACTTGCAGTCTTCCCTATACCACATAGAATTAGATGAATAATTAGAGAATTAGAATTCCAGCTTAAGCCATAGTTTCCACATACATTGCAATATCCAGGAACGCGTGGAAATTAATGGGACAAAGCGTGATTATTTACGCCGGATCATTGAAGAACTTCCTCCTGTTTATATGCGGTGTAAAAAGCGGTGGACTTGATGAGCATAATCTGAAACTTCCTAAGGATTTATTTCTGCCGCAACATAATAGCGTTTTAGGAAGAGTTGTTGAGATATCCTGAGGGGGTGCGGTGAATTCTTGAAGAGAGAAGAGAATTTTGAGTTGAGGAAGCAAAGAGTCGTCATGTTACACCCAAAAACCATCGGAAACTTCAGCTTGAAAAAGGAAGGGGGGGGTGAAACAAATATAAGTTTCTCGTTTTTAAGGGGATGTTTGAGTGATGTCGGTAAGGGCAGGTTGTTAAGACCTCGGCGGCTTCCTCTCATTCTCCGCTGAAGAACCTCTCTGCTTGGGAGACCAAGGGCCGGTCGCCGCTGGCGCCAGCTCCGGTCCCCTTCCCGGGGAAAGGGGGAGGTGGGGGACACGGTCTGGTAGCATCGCCGCGGATGGTCATAGGTTGCTGTGGCCAAGCTCCCCTCAGCTTCCCCCGAGAGTTGCTCCCGCCAGAACAGGGTGGGAGGGAGAGGCGGCTGCTAAAAACACCAGTCGCTTAGGAAAGATTTTTGTTTGGGAGAAGGAGGGGAAGTGGGCGTGTCCCGGAGAGCCCGTCGAACACACGTAATGGGTAAAAACAGGGATTCAAATGGTTTTTACGTATGTAGCTTTGTGGGTGTCACGAAGAAATTAGGATGAGATCACAAGAAAAAAGTAAGTTGGAAATTCTTAGCAGTTCACTTGAGGCGCTTTTCCAAGCGCTTCAAGAAAATATTCGCAGATTAAACAATTAATAGTGCTCTGGAGCATGATATATGCATAATTATTTGTTTGTATTTATAGTTTCCATTGCATCAGTATTAATAATCATATAAATATGGAGACCGGAACTAACTTCACCAAAACGTTTGTGTGGTGTGTATTATTACATGGATGTGAGGCATTGACCAACAACAAAGCTTAAAGAATTAAGCTTGCAGCAATGAAAATATGGATCTAAAGGAAACTTAAAAGCAGGCAGGGTAGATAGAAGAAGGATTGACATTTTTAGAAGCAGTGATAGGAAATAGATTGCTTTTATAAAAATAGGACAAAGAAGGGAAACACTGATTGGACATGTGTTCAGGCATAATCAGTTCCTTACATATATATTCGAGTGTAAAGTAGTAGGAAAGAAACTAAGAGCTGAATGATCCAAAGATATGGAGGAAGAGATGGAAATGGCATTGTACGCTAACTTGAAGGAAGCTGCGATGAAAAGAGAGACGTGGCTATAAGGATAAGGCATTGCCTTAAGAAGTCGATGATGATTCCTTAAGTCATATTTCTTTACTTTGGAAATGCAGGCAGTTTTCGATGACTACGCGGACTCAATGTGTTACGGCCACAATGGTTATATTTCTATGCGTATATTTCACTATTTATCTTAGTTTCGACTAGTAAGTGGTATGTGCTAAAATTTGAGCTGTTTCCCTTTTCAATAACACTTGAGAGATTATGACGCCGAAGTGACCAAGTACCTCTCTAGATACTAAAAATGTAATTAAGACGTACTTCTCAATACCACGACTTCACACTATTGGGAGTATTAAGATGCTTGTGCTTAACGCTGCAAGATTCCTCTCTTGGTGATTATGGTGTGGGACCGGTCTCCCAAAGGCCACCATTATTTAAAACTATGCGTTTATTAAAAATGAATTTCCTGAATAATAGTTGCAAGGTTTTCAACTTGGAAGTGTTATAAACATTCGTCAGGGCCCAGTCCGCAAATTTGTTTTCGAGGTTTACAGGCAGCTAAGCTGAAAAATTTACCTTGAGAGACGACTAAGACTTTATAAAAACACTGGAGGCGATCAGATAGTTGAAACACTGAGGGATACCTGTGTTTGCCGACCACAGAGAGCAGAGCCATGAGGAAAAAGTCCATAATCATTATAAATGTTCGCTGACTAATAAGAAGTTTTGGAGAATATCATAAGAAAAAAATGTCAATTTAATCAGCAATGAATACTGAAATCATTTCATTAAAAATGCTCTCTAAAGGAGAGTGATAAAGATCAAATAGACAAAGAGCCCATTAATTTGCTAGGGAGAGACGGCATTCGATGAAAAAACTGCAAAGTAAAATAGATAAACTTATTGGACGCATTCAAAGACCTAACAGCCTTTGTAACACAGCAATGGAAGTGAAAAATAAATGGGAAGAATTACAGAGAAAGGCAAAAGATTACTTGCAGCAAAATGGAATGAATGCTAAAATAAAAAAATTGTGAGATATAAAAGTAGTTGGTTCCAAAGAGATAGGAGAACAATATTGCCGCAAACCAATATTCAGATTGAATACCGATGACAATTCTCAAAAAGTCATTCAAATCTTGCCAAATTAAGGGCCTTTACTTTCTTCTTTGGAGAAACGGCGAGTTTTGATCGCAAATTGTACTTATCCACGAATTTGAGTGCACGAAACAGTGGACGAGAGAAATGGCTTCAATTCCCGTAGGTCTATTTGAGAGGGCTGTCGGTTATTAGGAGCGGAGGGGGTGAAGAGCATGAGTGAGGTGTGAGGGGGGGTGTTTTAGAGACAAATGAAGGGAGGAGGAGGCGTTGGGGGCAGGGTTGCGGGGGCGTCGAGTGGTCCATCATTAGTGAGGCGCTGCCAAGGAGGAGGCCACAGTCTGGCGGGGCAGAGGGCTGGGGAGGGAGGGGGTGGGTTCGGAGGGCTGAAAACAGAGGGGGTAGGGTGGTTGGGGGGGGGGCTGGAAAGGGCGTGGGATGGTTTTTATGGACATCATTTCTCACTGCAACAAGGGGCCCCGGAGAGCCGCAAGAAAGGACCCACGAAAAGCAATCAGTCCATAATATGTCTGATGGTTTGGTCTTCCCAATTTTCACCCCGGACTCCTTGACGGGTCAGAAGGAGGAAAAGTCGTTGGAGCTTCGCACTTGGATCGATTAGAGGCCAAACACCGAGCGGCTATGGCATTTAATTAGTCAGCAGATGGAATACGGCACGGTCGCATATGGTTATGCTATTTCGTATTTTTCGAATAACTTTTTGTTGTAATTTTCTTACATTCTGGCCGCCATAATGCCTTGAGGGATCCACTTGAGAGTCCACACTAATGATCAGAACAGTCGAGGATTATTTAGATAAAAATAAGGAAAAGCATATTTACCCAACCAACAGCAGGCCAGTCTGCTGGGAATTTTTGGCGTAGCATTGTAAATAGAATTCGTTGGTAATGACACCAATTTAAGCAGAATGTGCTCTCCAAGCTGGAATGGAATTATTTTTCCACTTCTAAAATTAACATTTTAAAAATATATTGAACTTGTTGCTTCCTTGCTTATGAAAATAAAGTACTATTATAAATCATTTTTTCAGCTTTTGGAGCAACTACTAATCACAATGAAATGTTTATAATAGGCATTTTAATATGTTATACGAAAATGTCCCGTCGAAGTTGGTAACGCATGTGCTTGTTTTTTATACCCACCGAATAAAATTGAAATGATGCCGCGTTCTACAACAACGCACAGTTGTATTAACGCAAACTTACTAAAATGTCTTTATTAAGAAATATTAAAGATTTCTGGCACGAGCAAGCAATATTTCGAAATTATTTCTCAATACCTAAAGCCGTTGTGTAAACCAAGGTGTCTGAAGCAAATTTAATTATTGAACTAGCAGACCTGCTGCCTGCTTTGCATGCAGTCTCTGTCTGGTGTGGTCTTGCAGTGAACTTGGTGTTTCCCAAAAATTAAAAAAAACATTCAGAATAATTTTTCTTCCCCAAAACAGCAATTGCATAGTTTTAAGCCTTCCCATCCCATGCAAACTTGAGAGAGAAATAAGGTGGCGCGATCGCCGGCGGGGCCCGGCATGCGTTGCAATACCTCTTTTTCTTTTTAAGTAGGCACACATATACAAAGCAGACATTTAAATGTTCATCATTAATGATAGAAAATGATATTTTGTGTAATAAAATAGAGTTGAAAATTTTATTAGAGTTCTTTCGGATATACAATATGTTTGGTCCTACCGCCCTCTGCAAAAACAAATTACTTTTTCCGTCCCACTTATGAGCATGCAACATACAATTGACCGCGTGAAAAGCATGGATTTTCCAGATTTAATCCACACACTTGAAGTGTTTTACCATGTGCATTGTTGATTGCCATTGAGAATGCAAGGCGAACGGGGAACTGTAGTCGTTTGAAATCAAATGGCATGTCGGTGGGAATGATGGGAATACGTGGAATAAGCACATCTTCTCCTTTTGAATTGCCATTCAGAATTGTCGCTTCGATGACGTTTGGTATCAGTGGTTTGACAGTGAGTCTGGATCCATTGCACATTCGTGATGCATTAATCTTGCGCAAAAGAATTATAGGTGCACCGAGTTTGAGTGACAATTTGTGCGGTGGTACACCAGAAAGATCCAGCAAATTTAAAAACTCAATTGGATAGTTGAAAATCTCGCCCGCATTCGTGATGCTATCAATCGATTTGTAGGTAACAGACTCGCACGAAATTCGTTCGTGGATGGCGTAGTTGATTGCATTGACGTCGGTGTTTTTTGCTACCAAAATAGCGAGTTCGCAAAGCCATCGGTGACTTTTGTATTTGGTGATAACTTGTGGAAAAACTTTCTGAAATGATTGTTCGATCGATGGAGCAATAATATAAAAGTTCAATGGAATTGAAATATTTTTTGTGTCGGCATCAACTGGTACTTTTCCATTACCGATGTTCAACAGCTGTTTTGAAAATATTTACAACAGCTGCTTTACGCGCATATTGGTCGTTAACGTGAGTTTCTGCACATGTCTCCAAAGACGCGACGCTTTGAGGTAAGCGTTGTGTTCATCAGCTGGTGTTGAATTTGGCATTACTGATCTGTCCCACTCGTGAGCATGCAACATATAATTGACCACGCGAAAAGCATGGATTTTTCAGATTTAATCCACGCACTTGAAGCGATCGGCCCTTGTTGATGTTATTAAGAAGGCAAGGCGAATGGGGAACTGTAGTCGTTTGACTACAACTATCAAATTAGTCGCTGAACCTGGCCATTAAAGGCTGCAGGAGTGAATAGCCATTCATAAAATCGCTATTAAATGGGCATTCAAGCCCGGTTGCCAAGGAAATATCTATTGTTGAAAAGGAAGGAAAATTGATGAATTTCGAGATAAAAACGCAGTACCTGGACAAAAACGAAGCGTATAAGAAAATTGAATGAAAGAATTAAATACTACATGCCTTTATCTTCCTACCAATCTTCCCGCTATCTAAGGCTAAGGCAGCAACGGTGGACCCGCAGGCCAGCCTTAGAAGGAAGCAACGAAGGGCCAGCGAAGGTGGATGAAGCCCCCAGATCACCTGAGGAACTAGACGCCACATCACCATGCCATAGCAGGAACGAATAGAAGTGCAAGAGCTCTTGATTAGGAAAACACATCGCCATGGATAAGCGCCTTCAGGAGCAGACATCCGAATCCAGCCCTAGGACGGGGACTGAAAAGTACATCTCTTGATGCTAAGCTCTATCAACACCCAAAAAATAATTCCGCAACATGATATTGATGATTTTTAGTCAACTCATTTGATTAAGTAACATGAGATTTCACATTACATTTCAGGTAGCACTTTGCAAAGTGAAGTTATAACATTTCACTCGTCGTATGTTCAGATGCGCATATGTTGCTATTAGTGACCAAACTGCTTCACGGATAGACTTGGGAGAAGGGCAGGAAGAGGGCATACCAGTAAAATTCCACCGTTCCATTAGCGCGTCGAAATGTCTATCGTCTCATACTTAAAAAAAAATATCCCGCTAGAATTTCAAGGGAGCAAAGTACCTAATAGGCGCCAGACCAGGCTATTACTGGACCGTGCAAAACTGCGATCCATCCTTGGTCAAATCTTCATGCTCATCAAAAGGGAGGTTGAGCTTTCAGGTGGTCACACCCGACTTGAAGAACGCAATGTCTTCTGGTTGCGCGGCCGGCCCTGGTCGTGAATGCTCGTAGACGGAGCGGATAGAACAAGGGAGGAGGGGCGTGGCGGTGAGGGAGTTTCGGAAATAGAGGGGGGCGCTTTGCAACTGAAACACTCGTTTCCCGCCCCATTGGTCCTGGGGGCGCCAGCCAGTCGCCGTGGGCGGAGCCGGTCAAATCGAGTATAGTGCCCCCATGCCGCACTGCGCAGCCCAACTCCGTGAGCAAACTGAGCGAGAGGAGAGAGGGAAAGCTTTTTTTTCTGCTGGGACCGGGTTGAATGAGGAAACGTCTCCTTCCCTTCCCCCTCAGAATTGCAAATTATATCTTGAGAGAAAGGGAATGACCGAGACGGAATGACTGACAATATAGGGGGATGGTCGAAGGACTCCACTTTCGTAGAGACTATACGGTTCCCTGACGGGAGTCAGGCCAGCGGGAGACGGATGCATCTCTGACAGGCGAGGATTGATGGCGTGCGGTCAGCGGTGGCGCGGCGCTGGGGCTCCGGCGGATCCGATGGCTGACTCCAGCGGAGAGCTGGACACGCTCTTCTCCACGGCTGTCAGCATGTTTGGAGTATTGGAGTTTAATGTAATGAAGTCACGGTGGGTCAACTGATTGGGAAGTTAAATTTTCCAATACACTCACATTTTGGTGTTTCTGTTAAATCCTAACGCATTTGGTCGCTAAAACGTCCAACCGGTCCATATATGCGGGTCAGCTTGAAAACACTACGGTAGGTACACTGAAGGGGCAATGAGGCAAAGAGCAATGAGAGTAAATCATATAATTAAAGTGTAAACTCTTGTATTAACCTATCTTTAATAGGCGCAAGCAGGTTGGAATGCACGATCAATGATGTCCATAAAGACATGAAGATTAAAAGTCTCATAAACTAAAATCATTTTCGGAAGGGTATATAAAATAATGTTCTTACGATAGAGACAGTGCCGGTTAAATAGTTGTCCTATCAGAGAAGTTAAGAGAGAGGTTCCAGCTATGGAATAAATCAAGGCCTAGACAAAATAACTACTAGTTAACTAAGAGGAGGAATTGCAAATGAAAATGAAAACTAACATGGTTGGAAAAGTACAACGTCCATACATATGAGAAATATGTGAAAGCCATAAAGTTCATAAGAGATATGTGAAATATAAGTGAATCCAAAAGAACCAGAAGGGTTTTCTGAGAAATACAGGTACAATCAGATGATGACAAAAAATAAATGAAACAGTTTAGAGTCATTTTATTATCTTTTAAATAGTTTATCTTCCTACATACACCTGACTACTACTCAGTCGTTAACATAAATAAATAGCTGCTGAAAGCCGTTTAAGTGAGTTTGTTCGTGGCACAAACTACATTAGTAGGCCCCAATTACCCTAAAACTCTCTGATCTTTTTGAGTTAAAATTAAGGAGGAAGCCTCTATTATTTATATTCCTCGATGGCCTCTTTCTTAATGTACTATTTTATAATGATTCTATTCTAGGGGGACTATATTATATCCATATACTTACATAGTGATAAGTGTTAAAGATATTGTGTATTAATAAAGGTAGGTTTTAGGTAAACAAGTTTGTTTTATAACCAAGAAAATTGCACCAACTCACTGTTATCGATTGACCAAAGCAAATTCTAATTGTACAAGTTAATTCTCCTAGGACTAGGGAAATATTTCAAAACCAGACGCATAGAAATAATAGCATACGAGAAAATCTGATCTCCCAATTGCTGCGATCATTTTTTGCGCACAGCAAATTTTGAACCCAACTCTGAATTCGATGCTACGAAGTTCGTGCACTCCTGGATTATCAGCAAAATATCATATAGCCTGTTTTTAAAATTGATGTCGTACTTCAATTTTCAACATCACTTTGCCAGAGGGTTCGTGATAGGTGTCAAATATGGTATTTCTGCTTAGTATAATAGTGCATCACTTTCATCCAATTATGCCATCATCCTTTATGTCAATCCTTCTTATTAGATCCTGCTAAGAATCCTCTAAACGTCTCTGCAAATGCCATATCGATGAAAACATGTGACGTATCGCATGCGAAAACTTTAAGCAAAGATACGTAAGCGAAGACACCTATTTGCAAATGAGACTCTTCTTAATTTTCCGTCCCCATTTATCGTGAAGTGGGACATTGAGTTATCACCTTATTCATGTGCTGATCTCTTAAATTGATACAGCTAATTCTGAAACCGGGTATGTCACCATTTCAAATGTTGAATTCAGAGAAGAAAAATGTTTGCTCAAGTCACATTAATGATAGCCTCTATTTTGATCTTTGTTTACCAAAGGTAGAAACATATGCCAGAAAGGGTAGGGAAAATTTTTATATATAATGCCAGGGCCAACATTTTAATCAAAGCGACCGACGAGTTTGTAGTCTATCAGCGTAATAAATGGACATTTACAGCTCAAAAATCAGAATAATTGAGAAAAAGCTCATTAAAAACATCACTTATCGCTAGAATTTCGTTGAGTTTTAGTAATGAGATTGAACTATACAAATACTGAATTACGTTGTGAAATATTTTAATCTTTAAAATAGCAAAAAAAAAACGTTTTTCATGAACAAACTCGCTAGATAGTAAAATTACAGTCTACGACGGAATAAAAATTAGAGAGTATCGTATATGGAGAATAATGGGTTTAGCAGTGTGGACATAACCGAAGGATTGTATTCGCAAAGGAAACATTTATAAAAATGATAGTGAGTATTATTTCAACGAAGAAATTTGGCATAGGATAGTTAAACCCTAATATGGAGTGTAGCAATGAATAGTACAGAGACTTGGCAGTGGCCAAAGGAGAATGAGTGTAGGGTGGAAATTGTTGAGATATGAGAGTGGGAGGTGACGGAGTGAGTAAACTTGGAGGGGAGGAGGAAAAATGAAGTTTTGGAAAATGTAGGGAAGAAAAGGAAGCTATTACGAGATATTTGAAAGAGGCAGCGGAAGTGGAATTACGACGTAGTAAGAGCCGACAATATTTTGAAGAGATTGATTGACAGGAGAACATTTGGTGAGAGCGGAAGAAGGA
Organism: Pyrrhosoma nymphula; assembly: GCA_963573305.1. Taxonomy (NCBI): domain Eukaryota; kingdom Metazoa; phylum Arthropoda; class Insecta; order Odonata; family Coenagrionidae; genus Pyrrhosoma; species Pyrrhosoma nymphula. The sequence continues at coordinate 127,760,626 of OY754328.1, forward strand.
TGAGAAGAATTGTAGTTTTGGATAGCATGAAGAGGAGCAAAATATGGGGAAATTTTGTGAGAAAACTAGGACTAGAAAAATGTACTGTTTTGCGAAAGAACATTAGAAAAGGCCCAGCGGTCGGGGAAATTCGATGGAGGTTATACAAGCTCTTAAAATTCCTACGAGAAGGACTGAGCGATATCTGGAATTTGTAAGCAGAATGCTTACGTCAATAGGCCACAAATAATTTCCTAAGGCATTTAGTTATGCTAGTAAGTACACAGTAGAATGTTTATGACACTTAAGAGAATTAATTAAGAGATGAAAAAATGTGATAGCAACGTTCCAACAAATGAATACATTGAACTTAAATAAATAAATAATCTTTAGAGACCTATTTAATGAAAAAACGAATTTCGAAGGATTTGAATTGAATTGAAATTGAAAAAAAATTCCAACACTTACCAGAGAAAAGGCAATAATTCAGGAAAGAGAAATATGATCTCGTTTCCGAACGGTTCTGGTATCAAAGAGTGCATCAAGTGGACAAAATAGCGACTCAGCTCCAACCGAGCGAGGTAAGTGATTTGGAAGAGCCACCGACGCGCAATTGGCCGATTCCAAAATTGAGTGTTGATTCGAGTGAACAAATGCCTAATATAGATTCATCACTACGAAATCGCTGGGAATGAGATGGAAGAATCACTGACATTAAGTATGGCGAGGACGAACGAAGCTTTCACTTGCACTCTCACGACCCATTGGCATTTCCAATGCGCCCGGGTAGCTTTGGGACTGGCGTAATTGGCCGATCATTTACCGCCGCAACCGATGGCGAGTTAAAGCGTAATTTAACACCGAGGAAATCGCGAAACGAACGTGCAGCTATTAAGCGAGGAGAGTGATTTCGTGGACTGGAGGGAGAAGATGCGAGTGGGTTTGGATGCAACTGAGATGAAAGAAGAGGTTCGGAGTGATCGCTCGTTCGATGCTGTGACGTATCGCAGACGAGCATCACCCCGAGAGCGCTCCGTGTTTGTGCGCGGATCTCGCGGACTTGATACGGGGTGGTTTCCCTTCCCATGCGTGGGATATCGGTGTCAATTTAAAGTTTTTTAGCGATTCGCTTCAAATCCGGTGGTAACCAGTGGCGGTAGTCTACGTACAATCACGCCGTTTCCCCTACCCCCCCCTCGCCGCGAGCAAACACACACCGAGATCTCGGGAATGCTCCGTCTTATTTATTCCGCGTCGGCACCGCCAGTTTGCGATTATTTTTGGACGTTGGATCTCGTGACGGGTGGTCGTCCTCATCATGTCTGGAGGAGTGAGTGGCTGGCGTGTCATGAGCGACTCTCAACAGCGACGTGGAGATTTATGGCCGAGGGCTGAATTCGAGGGATGGCGACGATGTTCTGGATATCGAGGAAGAAAGGGCGAGGTATATAATTGAGTTCTCCGGATGGAATGGTGCCACTTGCGAAGAAAACTCGCGAGGGAGGATTTGAGTAGAGATTGTCGCCGTTATGTTAGTCCGCTACGGTATATTCAGTTTTTGTTTTCAAACGCGCATAAATTAAAATGAGCCGCCAGATAACAACGTCAGTCAGCAAATGGATATGAAATGCAAACATGTACATTTGAGGGACTGCAAGTGCAAGCAAGAACTGGATTTTAGCGTTTGGAATATAAACGCGCAATAAATATCATGGTTTGACTGTGGTATAAATGATATCAGATAAACGGCTGAGTAACTGCGTACAATTATGGTTTTAAAAAGTAACTTTACCAGCGATTCCCAGCCTCTGTTGAATTTCGTTCCATTGGGCAAGCGATTTCCCCATGTTTAACCCCAATCAACAATTTTGAATACTTATTTTATTTTCTTAATCGAAAGTTCATGCCGAAAAAGAAATACTTACGATATTTAGTGGTTATATCAAAACGTTAAGTTACCTATAATGCAGTTAAGAAGGACATTTTTCACGCCCCGCTGAAAAAGGTATGCCGCCATATTTAATTTGCTTTTGACGCCTTTAAGCAGTAAACACCGTACTTAAATTGCTTAAAATACACGCTAAAATTATCACCAGTATACATATGCATAGAACATATAAACTATTTATTGCTTACCTGTTTATCTTCTCTTCTTTCTCGGAAACTTTCAATCTTACCCTTTATTTCAGGAACTACGTTGCCTGGTATTGAATTTTGGGCTATTATTATAATTAAGCTCATCCCAACCAGTCTATTTTCTTGAAGCCACTACCTCCGAGTCCAGTGAAACTATCTGCCTTGTGTGCGAGTGAAAAGTCCTAGCAGCTACGTTACTGACAATGGTAAAGGTACACGTATACAGTGCTGCCCAGTGGAGTCACCAAACACGGTTACCCGTTTTCTTGAGCGTGTTATTTCTAGAAAAGTGTGCTTTTTATTTATTGACTAGCAATTGTGTCAAAAATTTAAAATTGCGCGTAATTGAGTAATTTGACGTTGAATTTCAGCTTACAGCCTTAATATTCAGCAAATTAATCACTGGTTCACAACCAATTTTGGAAAATGCACAAATAAGCTTATCTGACCCTTTCTGTATCATTCAAATAGTTTCGTATTCACATTAACCACAAAGAGTACCCATATAAGTGCACATAACCCAAATTGGGGACTATAGTTTCAGATGATAGGAAATATTAGTAGATACGAATAATTAATCCTATTTGCGTCAACTTTCCGTAACTTCTGATTCAAAATGTCACGATATTCTTTCATTATTCGCAGTCTTAGCTAAATGTAGGGGTCAGGGCTATCGCTCCAACATGACGGAGTCGAAGTTGAGATGGTTTCCTTCCGAGTGCTTTTCATGAATAACTCTGCTGTAGAAATGATTATTTGTGAGAGTTTATAAGGTAATTCGAAACGGATTTTTGTTTAAAGGAGAGAAAATGTCAAATACTACGCAAATATTATGTTGTAAATTTTAATTAAATAAATGCGACCCCGTCAACTCATTGATGCTTCATTTACATGCATTGAATATTTGTTACTAAAACAATTCAAACTCAGTAAAGCCTAAGAGAAATTCACTGGAAAAGTTGTCGAATCTTGTTATTGCGGTGCACCTAAGGTTTAAAGCAGGTTCAATTTCATGAAACACTTTAGAGGATCTTGGCTTTGTTGAGTTTGAATTCCGAAAAAACGGAGAGAAGGCAAAATAGACGAAAGCACTGTTGGCAATTAGTTATTTTAGTTTTTGAATTTCAATGGATGATGTTAAACTATAAAAGAACCATACAAAGATATTAGTATCTACAAACAATTATTTAGTTCCTCGAGGCAATCCAGCTAACGTATTGTCATGGAAACGATATAATGTGAGCTACTTCCGTCTATGACGGTGTTTTCACACTGACATAATTGACTATGACTTAGTTTTTTTGACTTAGGTATCGGAAAGCTGTCTGCTAGCTTCAGCAATGTAATTGGAGGTATCTAGGACCACAACTGTGGACACCTCCTCCTATGCCGTAGTCCCCAATGATCCCAACCCCACTTTTCAAGAAGAAACAATTTGCTTCCTCCAAGAAAAAGGCCCATCGGAGGGTTTATCCACCGCCGATATCTCCTTGCTTTCCCCTCCTTTCCCCCGCACTCCGCACTTTTATATCCTCTCCAAAATTCACAAATTCAACCATCCTGGCCGACCTATTGTTTCTTCCCGCAATTCCCCAACTGATAGAATATCGGCATTTGTCGATTTCCACCTCCAACCACTGGTACACGCCATACCGTCCTAAGTAAAAGATTCCTACCATTTCTTAAAACTCCTTCATTCAATCTCCCTCCCTCCGGACACCCAAATCACTATGGCTACGATAGATGTCACCTCCCTCTACACTAGCATTCCTCATACTGAAGGTCTGTATTCACTCAGGTTTTTCCTCTCCAAACGTCCCAACCTGTATATCCCTAGCACTGATTTTCTTGTAGAGCTCACGAATATCATCCACACCCACAATTCTTTCTCCTTCAATAAAAAATTCCTTTATGTGTATATTCCTTTATTCCACGTTTAATTCCTTTATGTGTACCGTTTACTACATAAATGTTCTCTCATATTCATGCAGTGCCCCTATGAAAGATACTTTGAGAATAGACAATGAAGAGTATACTTGTTGTAAATAGGTATTGAATATAACGATTACTCCCCGAAGCAATCTGTTATGGGGCCCTTGGGACTCTGGGCCCTTCTTTTACAGATTTTCTTTCTACGTGCTATCATGGGCCTGCAGAAAAACTTAAATGCCAGAGGCGTGAATATCCTTTGAAAATTAAATTTCAGGTTGTCAAGGAAATATGCTATTGTTGATTTCAGAGAAAAATGTGAGAAGTTTCAGCAAAAAAGATGATATTCAGACAATTACGAAGCATAAAAGAAAATAGATTGAAAGAATTAGAAACTTCATTTGTTCAGCCATCCGTTAAAAGAAATTTCAGCCCTCTATCTTGAGTGAAAGCAAATTTTTAAAAGCAAAAAATAAAACCACTGCACCGAACCCAATGCTTAGCATGGACCACAAGGGACCCCCAGGGGGGCCTATGGGGGCCCTGACGGATTTTTAATATAGCCTTTGTTACATCCCGATACATTGTCTAACTACATACAAAATTTCAGCTCAATCGGTTCAGTAGTGTTTGCGTGATTGAGCAACAGACAGACGGACAGACAGACAGACACCATTCAATTTTTATATATTAGTATGATATATATATATATATATATATATATAGTTTGGTTGGGCAAGTACAATTTTGCTCCTTGGAGTTTGCCTTAACCAGTGAGCACCATTTTATGCATAATGAAACGACATAAACCAATTTGTCTCCGCTTATAACCAATTAATAACTATGCGAGTTGAAGCCATAATTTTCATTGCAATTAATTTAAAAAGGATTAATTTAATAACGGATTTTAACATGATTTTCTCTATGTGCGATGACACATACAATGTCATATAGCTGGTGAGACTAACGTTAAAGGAGAACACACTATCCATCACAATTAAAGCACTATCTTAAATCTGAATACAACAATGGCGCATTCAAAGCCAAAGGTTACCTATAATAGCCTAAACGGATAACATGTAATTTTAACACTGATAAAGACAACGAATCACGAAGTTCAGAGGGAGGCCGGCAAGGCTTGAAGAGACATGCACGTGAAAATAACAGACCAGTGAGGTTATGGAAAGCGTCAAGCCTAGCTCAAATTGAAATCTTAGCGTCATTAATTTATCAAGGAAAAGTGTTGCATATCTGGTGACTCATTTCCTGAAATACGTCTCGAAGCTCCTTGCAAATGCACAATCTTTTGCCAATTATCATCGATTTATGACCCTCTCGAATCGACAACGAAATAAGCCATGGCCTCCTTCATCCTACACTTACTTACCTGCCTTCAATCTTTTACCCTTTTTACCTCCCCATCAATTCCCTCAATCTCTCTTCCGTGGCCCATAAGCACTTTCGCCGCCTTCCTCAACAGGCAACGCCAAGGAAAAACCTATGGCTGAGCATTAATCGCCCGTTAAAGTCTCCGGGCAGTTTCGTCGTTAACCCCTTTTTCGACCTCGTTTTTTTATAAAAGCTCCTCAATTTTCTCTCCTCCAAAAACACCAATATAACCACCCGCGAGCCAATTTTACCACCTCTTTAAACTAAGTGTACATTATTTTTTTTTCTAACAAATGCCGCTTATTTAAAAACGTCCACACTTATCGCCCGACGAATTGCATTAATTGCCGATCGATATGATTGGAGGATGAGATCGTGAGCGAAAGGGCAGCCAAACGATAAAAGGTTTCGTGAAGGTTGAGGTGGTGTTTTAAGGAGGTTGCGGTTATAGTAGTCGGGGGCAGTACTTAACATTCGAACGCCACATGGTTCTCCCACCCGCCTCTCATCTCGAACTCACTCTGGGCGTACACAAATGTCTTCGCCGTCATTGGTGGTCAGCTCGACAATCTTAGGCATTACTATCGGGAGCAGCGGGAGAATGTGGGGAAGGCTATTTGATAGATTAAAAGGGGAAATGCATGGGAGTCGATACGGAAGGGGCGAGGGGAGGGTGAGAGAGAAAGGAGTGTACGTGCGAGCACGGACAGGCCATGATGACCGTCATCAAGGGATCCTGGGCGAGAATTGCCCGCGCTAAATAGCCTAGCACCACAGAATGAGGCTCCACATTAGTGGCGGTGTTGGGAAGGGGATGGGGACTTCAAGGGATAAAAAACAACTCCTCCTCATCCCACCTGCGTTACAGCTTGCACGTCGAGCACTCCCATCGAAAACAGGGCTTCATGAAGAGGGGGCAGCGGAGTTCAGAGCAGGGCGCTAGAGACCAGCGAGGTTGAACATATGGTCATAAATTGCCACTTTCACGCGCACCTATGTAACAATATGTTGCAATGATTGGATGTAGTTTATCCTCGTGGCGAGGAGCCGCAGTGGTTTGGGGGATAGAACGCAGCCGTTGGAACGATGGCGGGGAAATAACTTCCTTGCTCTTGTGAACGTTATCCGTTGGAGTATCGCGGAAGGAATGTACCACACATTCCGGAGAAATTCCTCTGGTCAGTGGTGCGAAGATACACGGAAACATCCGCAATTTTATAACCGCACAGCTTAATCTCGACTGCCATTACCTGCAAATTTTGTATCTACCTGAATGAAAGCTCTTTCCTTGGTATTACCTCCGCACCTGCATTCTACCTTCGATGACTTTCAATATTCTGTGGTGTGATTTACCTAACCCTTAATACGTTTATTTCACAGTTTTAGACTCCATTTTCAATTGTCTTAGTATCTAAGTAGGTGATTAGAGAGAACATATAGAGTAAAGCACCTGACGCAGTTGATGAGTTTTTGATGCTTGAAGTGCTTGAGGCCGTAATCAAAGTTTCATTTTCATTTTTTATACACGCCAAAGAATTTTTTTTATATTTATTAGTTTTTAATTTGATCTTAATGTTGCTATTTAGTGATTCTTTGAGCTTCATTTCCCTTTCACGTGAAGACAGCCTAGATTTAAAAAAAATTAAATTTACCAGAGTTATCTCCTCGACTGATACACAAGAGATTATGACATTCTGAGAATTAGAAAGCTAGTTGCTGGCTGGTTACCTTAGGCTCCCGGGATCCAATTCAGGTGGTGTCTATAAGTTCTCCCTGCCATTCCATTCCTACCTCGCTTTCCTATATTAAATTCCAATTCCCTTCTAGCTATCAATTGGAAGCCTATTAGCGTAGAGATAACGCATTGGAGAAAATAATGCAACAGTTTAAGAGTTAAAATTACTTGAGTTGCTTTAGGTAGATATTATTTTTTATAACGAGCAAGTTTTACATATAAGCTACATGCACACTTTATGATTATTAACTCCGGTGGAAATAACCAGTGAGTAAAGACAGCGCAGTTCAACGACCTTGGGGATGTAATAAAATATGAACCCACTGATACTGAGAGAGCTAGCTAATAAGAAATCCTATGAATCTTTAATGCACAGTGTACACAAAGTAAAAGTTAATAAAATTAGACCAAGTCATTTTTAATAAAAATAACTGGCGTAAAAACTAATGTTCACTAATATATACGCTTTACATAACGTGATTTTTTAGATGCTGCAGATAAACTATTTTATGTAGCGGTATATTCCGGGCGTAATTGGCTAATAATTTACCGCAACCGATGGCGAGTTAAAGTGTAATTTAACATTGGAGAAATCGTAAAACGAACATGCAGCTAGTAATCGAGGTGAGTAGAAACTGATTTAGTGGATCGAGGGGTAAAAGGCGAGTGGTTCAAGAAGTGGGCAGTAAAAAGAATGAAGAAGATAAAGAAAAATAACGGCATCCAATTGCTGCCCTTAAAATCTGTGCAAACATATAACGAGAATTGTCCGCTGGATTGCAGTTTTATCCAAATGAAACAAGAGGAAGCGGGTGGCATCAAGAAAAATAACATAAAAGGAGTTCTTCATATGGCAAAGTACTATACCTCCCATTGGAAGACTGGCGATGCGGAGGCAGGATTGATTACCCAATGATTAACGAAAATTATTGCTCAGTGCCAGAAACCTGAACCTAAAGAGAAATTTTCAGTTTCGGGAATCCTACGGAATTCCTACATAGTAAGAGAGTTAGAGGGAAGTATGGCAGTACAAGCTTCACCGTTCTCTTTATTATTCATGATCATGGCTTTATGGCAAAGAATAATCATAATTTTTATGATAATAGAGATTTTCACCAAAACCATGTCCAAGAAAAAATAATCAATTGCAGTTTTATCCTCCCCTATAACTCCCTCAAAATTACTATTCTTCAACAATCATATTTTGATATTAAATGAAATAATTATATTTTGACTGAATCATAAATTAACTATTGCGCAAGATTATTTGTAAGCTATTGGTGATTGGTGGCTTACGTGTATGAACATAGAGACTCTACATAGGGAGTCACCATATAACATTTATATACCGTATAAAGAGTTTACTATCAATATACATGAATGTGGATAAATGCATTGCGGAATATCTTCTCTACGGGCTACTCATTCAACGGTGAAGTCATAGATGACATGCAGATATTCCTCGGTGTTCACGTCTAGCTCCAGTAAGAGGATTCTGCCTGTAGCACTACCCAGGCTGTGCATGTTCCTTTCAGTTCCCTCATCCAATGATCCTCTCGCTTATATCCTCGCGCACTAATTACGCTTCAGCCTCGTAGGCAAATATAAAAAAAAGCTCTCCCCATTCCAGCCCACCTGATCCGGAGACGCCAATTAGTGGAAGCGTTTTCTCTCGACAGTCATGTGTAATCGAGCATGAAATGAAGAAATTAAAAGAAAACCCGCTCCTCTATTCCAGACACCCATCTGCTTTTCCTCACGTGCCCTTTAGCTATCCGTATCCTATTTGGGAATGACCGTACATAATTACATTTTGCTCTTCGAATGCGATCGCTCGCAATTATCGCAGTGGGAGGTGCAGTGAGTTCAGGAGGAGGTCAATTCTCCCTTTGCACCTATACGTAGAGAAGTAGGTGCCTTGATGATTGCAACATGTTTAAACGTTTAAAAACAAAAATATTCATTCTATCGAAAAAAAACTGTGAAACTGTTTTTTCGGGCTCATTGTAGCTCCCATTGTGACTTATTAGAAAACATTTACTCTAATTATTGAAATGGTTGTAAAAGTACACTAAGGCCCCAACCCTAATGCTAGAGGAATGCCGCACTAGCATTGAAACTGATGAGCTTTTCTTTTTACGCATTATAAAGTTTAACTCACAACTAGAAGAGAGTGACGTGGATAATAATTATGAATAGCACTGAACTGTCTTATTTTCCCTTTTAGAATAATTTAAGACCACGTCTGCCCACCACCAGGTTATTGCAAGATATCCATCAGAACTTGACCCAAATTATTTCACTGGGAATCGCTAACGTTCATGCTGATGTAATATATTTTCAAGCGTCAAGAGTATTTTCGCGTGTACCATTCAGGGGCCTGGAGTTCCTGCGAAGAGCTTGGTGAAATATTTGTGAAACATTAACGCAAAAGATAGCTCATATTTTGAAATAGATCTTTTTTACCAAAAGGACCCATTAAAGTTGGGAAACTTTTAACAATAAAACAATAAAATCCTACTTATATTCTAAATTAAAATACTACTGGAGCGATTGAGCTGAAATTTGGCATGTAGATATAAAATATATTTGTGGGTAATATAGGCTGTATTAAAAAGCCCTAAGGGCCCAGAGTTACAGGGGCCCCATGATGGCTTGCTTAGGTGGGCAATCGATAAATTCAATAAATATTTACATGCTTATCTCATGCATGCTTATAATGCTGTATCGGTGAATGCAGTTTCTAAAACGCGGTGTTAAGAGTTTTTTTTAAATAAAGATAAGTATTAGATTTGATTTCGTCGATCAAATACTACAGTAAAAATTATTCACGATTTCTTTCTATCGCTATTTTTTTTCTTAGCTTTGTTAATCGGATTTTGATGTTTGCTTTGCGATTTGGAATTGTTGTTAGATTTCGTTTTTTCTCTTTACCAAACTTTGAAAGTCGGACTTTGTTGTTTGTTTTGTGATTATTTTCTGTACGTTAGCAAATTATAATTTACTTTTCTTTTGTTGTTTTCACTTTAATCAAAAATTTGAAATTTGGATTTTGTTGTTTCTTTTGTGATTTCTTTGAGTTCGTTAGCAACTTTTTATTTTATTTTCTATTGTTGTTTTCCCTTTAGCCATCACCCAAAAACTACTGGACCGATTGAGCTGAAATTTGGCATGTAGATAGAAAATATATCTGTGGGTAATATATAGGCTATATTAAAAAGCCCTCAGAGCCCCCGAAGGCCCCCCTGATGATCCATGCTAATCATTGGATTCGGTGCAGTGGTTTCAGTTTTTGCTAGCAGACTGAAATAAGTCATTGAATGCAAATATATGTATGCACACAAGGGAAGCGATTAAGTTCATTCACTCAGAAGACGACTCAAAGAAGACCGCTCAGTATTCTTCAGGTTTTGTGGCTTTTGTATATAATAAATTCAGTGTTTTTCACACCCGTTGAATTTCAACGGGTACGTTTAGCTAGTATGTAATATATGTAACATATTTATGAACAAATGTAAAAATATCTTAAATTGTAAAAATAATTTTACATGGATTTAAAAACGTCATACTGGAAATATATACCATAACTTTATCGGGGAAATTCAAAAGATGCTGTGTTAGTGAATAAAGCTGGTTGATTATGGTTGCGAGAGAGAGCCAAATGAATATAAGATAGAACGGCAAGGGTTGGGCAAGCGGAGAGGGGGAGGTAGGAAGCGTGCCAAGCTGAAGAAACAGATAATACAAATAAGTCGCTTCCTTCTTTATTGATAGATGTGCAGATGGCCGGACCTGCTTGTAGATTCACCCACATCCAACTCAATCGGTATACAACCACTGTCAATAAGAAATGGTTAAGAAGGCTAGGAAAAGGTCAGTTCTCCATCTTCACTTTTATAGGCACTCGCGAAAAGTTCACGCTGCTAAATGACCTTCCAGTATACACTACAGCCTTCCCCTCGACTATCTACCTCCTGCAATCAATGCCAAATCTCCCATCCATGCGGGCATTCGGTTAAAAGCAACCGGTTGTCGTTTTTCACTGGTTTAATTTTTTTCATCCCTTCCATGCCAGGCGAGAGGCATCGATACTAGTGAAACATTTCCTCCAAGCTTTCTCACACTCGAGTGCTTTCGGGATTGGGTCCATGATACCTTGACTAGCTAGGCTCTAAAGAGTTATTTAAATGCTTCCAGCCAACAGTAACAGCTTCTACCGTTCACGGGCGCAAAAGAGAAAACGATTTACATCTCCGAGTGACGGAAGCCGATTGTGTGCGTAGTGGTGCCATTAAGGCTACACCAGTTAGCCAACGTTGGTGCGAACAAATGAGAGCTGGGCTGAGGGAAGCGTTCTTTATACAACTCACGTCTTAAAAGAGCCTGCCTGGTTGAGAACAACACCATATAAATTCCAGTCGTAATTACGTAGGAGTGAGAACAACTGGGTTGATGAAGAGTAAATGTTAAATTCTGGGCTTTAGTTGAAGGATAATGATTTATCTTGGGTCAAAAGCTTTCAGGGGCCTTTAAAACAGGCTAATGGCCATTCCTCTTTTTATGAACTCATATACTAACTTAAACTGGATGGAAATACTTTATAAGAAGCGTATTACAAGGTGATAGACTCAAGCAAGACTTTCTCAGGAATGAGGTGCATTCATGTCATTCGTTGCAGAGTGTTCACTGTTCATATCATATACCCCATAAGGAGAATGACTCGGGTAAATAACTACAAAAAGAAATGTAGTGTCCGAGGAACAAAGTGACGTAGACACCTATGCTCAGTAGGTACAGTGATATTATTGCAGGATGAAAGGTACCCTAGCCACTGGATAACAAATAAAGCAACCTTTCCTCTGAGTAATCATATGCCGTCGAATAAGGACAAAATTAAATCGAATTGCTAGTTCGCTGTAAATTGAAAATCCAGCATAATTGAAGATGCACTTGAATTTAAAAAAGGAAACCATTTAATAAGAATTAATGCATGTTAATCGTCCGTGATAAATTGTATGTTTATTAGTTCTAAATCTCTATATATTTTCTTTTTACTTGAAGCACACGGAAACACGGAAAAAGTAATAATTATAATTCAAATTTGCTAAGTTGATCAAAAATATTTCACAGCCAATGTCATTTGTTGCTTTGCTCTAAAATAACGCATCTCTCTTATAACACTAAATTTCCTTATTACTTTTGCAATAAAAATAATTGAGCAAAACAGGAACTGTGAGGCATCTATTATTCCTCCCGAGGAATTTCATGTTACACAAATTTACATATGTAAGAAATTTGAGCAGTCTACCTTTAGTAAATGATTTGTGAGAAATCGCTAATCCGGCTTCCAATGAAGAACACGTTAATTTGAATTGTAGGCTTTCGCAGCAATTTAAGTCTATTGAAATAGCCTTCGAATTTTGCTGCGTCTTTGAATGTCAACGAAAGCCTGAGTTGAACAAACAAAGACGTAGTAGAAACCGAAAGCTATTCCAGAAGACAAAGAACGCGCTAAACTGATTGCTCTTTATGGCGATACGAAGACTCGAGACTATCACGCACTAAACGGATGGTTACAGAATAAAAAGTTGCAAATGCCAAGTAATGGCATAATTTATTTAACGATAAAGAGTAGGAATATACTTGAAGAGATTGGGTCTTCAGTGATATTCATTGATACTTTCAAGCACACATCTATCTTATTAAAACTAAAATATGGGATTAAACGGGCAAACATGTTGCCTTGCTGAACTACGTCTTCAGAAATTGACTGGGTAAATATTTATAGGACGTACGGTACATGCACTGGGAAAAGACTTTCTACAACCTACAGCCCTTTTAAGGAAAAAATCAAAAAGTCTCCGTTTTCATGATTTAATACACATTTGGCGAGAAGTGTCAACAAAATGAATTTATGTCTATGAATTAGGTACTTCCTTCGATTTTCGATATCTCCAATAACGGCTGTATATTAAGGCTTAGTGTCCAATTACAAATACTAGAAGACTGGTAGCAACATTCAACTAGCCTTCTTGATTTGAAGACTATGACGCTTGTTTGATTTTAACCCTATTTGTTGAGAGTTGTTAAGAATTTATGGTGTGGGAAATTGTGAAATATGTCGCTTAAAAGGATAGCAAGAAGCAAACGCATATCGTTGCAATGTTTTCACTGAGCCACATGTTATCTGGTGAAGCTGTTAATAGAATATACTTAATGGTGGCAATTACATGGCGTGAAAATGATTTCAAGACGATATAGCCTCTTGCGTCATTAGAATCAGCTAACCAGATAATCAGGTCGCACAGTTTCGAAGTGGCGTCCTCGACGTTTTTTTTAATTGCCTCCTCCTCCTCCTCGCTGAGTACGCGTGATAGAATCCCGACGAGTGAACAGCAAGGGAAGAAATGTTTTGAGTTGCGGTTGAAACCGGAACGGGCCGTCGACGAGGCAAATTTAACGCATTCTCCCTCCCTTGCGAGTGTATTGGGGATGTTTAAAGAGTCACTTAGCGATTGAAGTCTAACGAAGATTTTTCTCTTCTTTCATTTGGGTGTTTCGAGTCGCGTGAATGAGCAGATGCGCTAATGGTCCTACCAAATGACCGCGTGGATTCTTTCACAAAACGTGCTATATTTCTTATCCGTTCCTTCTCTTGTTCAGGGACGTACTTCGAATGGAGTCGAGCTCTTAAATTAAAATTCCTCTTGTAGGTAATCCCCTGAAGTGTAGACGTCTTTTTTTAAAGGAAGCAGCGTTAATTGCTCTGCGTCATTTTCTCTCCTGAATCTATAAGCTATGTTCCAGGAATCTATTTTGTTTACTCAAGGCTCAACAAATGGAAAAACGAAGATATTCATTTGAGTACTCCCAGGAGGGGAACAGAAATGTTGTCTTTCATCTAAAAAGAGACAAAAAATTCTAAGGTTTGAAAATAATAGTTTCCATACACACAATACCACCAGTATGACGTGACTATTGAATTATTGATGAACTATAAATGTCAACGACTACATTATACTCTATAAAACATTGATCATTACTTTTTCGTATTAGTTAAGCAATGTAAACCATTAAATTCGGGAAACATATTCCGATATTCCTATTACGATACATTCCGATTTGTAATCTGAACATATTAAAATCTTATGCACTGGCAATAGCAATCATTCTGTAATCAACCCGAAGATTGGTTAGATTATTGGTGGCAGATTAATAAGACCAAGAAGTGTGAATTTCAAGGATAAGTACGGGTTAATTTCTTCCCCTTAGCCATTAGTGTTTTTCGAAGACGTCCTGGTAATAAAAAATGGAATTATATAGGGCTACGAAAGAAGAAGGCCATAAAAGCTTCACTCTTTAGTCATGCATGCTACTTAATGCACTATCATGTGATTCTTTTTTTTAGAAGAAGCGTAAAATGAAGTCGTGAATTGAAGATCGAGAGAATAAATATTATAATTCAGTTACGTTTCGGCAGAATTTAACAATCTGATCAAATGGAGGAAATATTTTAATATATTTTAAAACATGCTGAAAACAACGAGGACGCAATATTTGGAAAACTAAGGAAATTTTAAATTTCACATCAGTTATATTATTAAATGGGCAAACTTTACAGCTGAAAACAGGAAGGACATATAAATTAGAAACATCTTGAACCTATATGATGGCATTCTAACATTCGCATTGTGCAGAAGCTTAATTTTTCACTTTTCAAGTTCACGAAGTAAATGATATCGTCGCATATATAGATTTATCACTTTTAAAGAAATCTAAAGAAAAATATTTACAAATATGTAAAATTTATACGGAAAGAAAGAAGCCCAGTACAAGACAATATTTGCGGGAAATGAAGTTAGGCAAAACTATTTCTGTGATGAATTTTGTAAACTATCTGAATCTTAGCGCAAGTATACCTAAAAATAAGATAAATAATGATTCAAATCCGACAACGAAAGAGTTTCTCGCGTCAATTTAGCTGACCAACAACAAGCAATTACTTTCAAACGGCTCAGTGACATCAGGATCATATATGTTTAATTCAATTATATCTTAAATATTGACACTATGAAGCGCATCTATCGCTAAAAGAAAAATATCTTCCCTTAATCTACGCCTATGCTTTTTATCGCTGACAAGAAAGAATACCGCGGTCGTAGGGAGCAAAGTCATTTGGAGAAAAATATTAGATAAAAAAACTAAGGCGAAAAAAAAGAGCGAGTCCATAATTCACGCGGTGTGCACGCCACTCAGTAAAGTTATCGTGCCAATAAGGACTTCATAGGCCGCTACATTTAGATTAAGCCTGTAATTAAATGGAATATGAGCTTGAGGCGTTTCCATAACCCATTCCAGCAGCTCCTTTTAACGGCTTCTCCGTCCTCCGTATGTTTGTGAGCGTATGATAACGTCATCGCTTTTATCCGTCACATAACTCATGCGAACGGCGCTCTCGAAAGGGCTTTATAAGGAAATGATATTCAAAGGCTAGCGGCGGACATCAAAAAGAGAACTGTATCCGCGAAAGAGGGAGAGAGAGGCGGCGCTGAGTGAAACAAAAAGAAGGAACGGTCGGGGACAGACAAGTGGTTTCTAAGAAATCCATTCGGCGCCCAGTCACCGAATACCGCTGCCGGAGAGATCCCTTTCATTAGAAATCATCGGGGCACTCTTAAGTCTCTCCCCATGACTCCATATCACTTTTATGTATCGTGTCGTTAACTCTTGGGCTTGAGGTTTATTGCAACATCCATGTCGGCGGCTGCTGGACATATGTTTATCATCAGATGCCAGGAAGATGTAAATCGTCCGAGGTCTTTTTTTTTGGCCAGGTCGTTAAAAGTATGCCCCAGAGTTTATGCTCACTCTTTCAGCAAGGAATGCCGACGGATACGTTAACACAAAGCTCTTAAGTCGACATGACCACTGTTTCATGAAAACGAAATGTCGTTTCACCTTGATTATTGAAAAAAATGTGGGTACAACATAAACTTATACAGCACTTTCGCGGCATAGTAATGTGTTGCAAAGGGTAGTTTGACGTTTTTAAATACGAGATTCGAATTAAATTTGGTAACCATAAATGTAATTGAAATCATTAGCATGCGCTCAATCAATTTGTTGCGAGAAGTATTTGATTAATAAAGAATTTAAAAGCATCCTTAATTTCTTAGAATTAACCCTGTCAAACGACGAAAGCCAAACAAACAATTTTATTTAATTTGCGCAGAGAACGAAAGAGACAAAACTGGCATTTATAGTGTTAGGTAGTTACCTAGAAATATTCCTATAAACAATTGGTAAAGTTCAGCATTATTTTAGCATGTACTGACATGAGGATCAGAAAAAAAGAACACAATTACCTTTTTCATGTGGACATGGCATACATTTTACATATTAAGATGACTGATTTAATCATAAAAAATAACATTCTCTCCATATTATATCCACTAGTTTTTTATTAAGAAATTTAAAAGTAGGTAGACTTGCAGCGTGAGCTATGAATTTGCTATGAACTGTGAGAAATATAGTAAAGTCAGAACGCTTTTGAAACCAAAAGAAAATAAGCCCTCAAGACTTATTCTGCAATTAATTATGTGTTTCATAAAGCATGAAATCCATGAATTCTGTCAACTGGCGCAGTATGAGTTATAGCAAAAGAGCTATGACTAAAAGGCACTAGATGAGATAAATATTAAGAGCTCTAAGCTGACTAGTAGCTTGTAACAACGGAATTCAAATTATAAAATTTAAGGCAATTATTTTGAATTATTATTTATGGGTAAGTAAATCATACTGAGCGCCTAATGGGTCAGAACTAGGCCCCAGAGCTGCTAAATATCGGCATAGTACTGCCTATTGTTTCACCAGAAATTATTTACATCACGCGAAAAGCACTGATAACGATTATCGGAAAGCATGAGTTTATATTAGGCAGATATGTTGAATTCCTTAGAGAGTCTTCCATTCATAACCGGGAAGAATTAATTTATTTTATAAAAGAATTATTTTTATATTAAATGAACTTCAAATCGTCATTGCCGCATAAGTCCAAGTGCAAAATTAGCATTTATTTTAAAAGTGGGTCTAACTAAGTTGCTTTTAGGGTACCGAAGATGAAGATGGACGACTTGAGCGATAGAAATTAAGGGTGTTTGAAGAAGATTAGGTTAAAATTATACAAATGTACTAAAGTTCTTTGTTATCACCAAGCACTGCAGTGCCTAATTTTGAAATTCTCAATTTTACGAATAAGGCTGTGAAAGAAAAGTTGCCAAATGCGATAAAACTGTAAATAGACTTTACGCCCCAAACTAATTCAAGGATTTCGTTACATTTAGAATGTGAATAGGGGACTTAAAACCAGTTAACTTTCATAAATGATATATTACTCTACTTATAAACGATACATTTTAATAATATAAAGGGAATATATATGCTATTTTAGCTGTTGCATAATTGTTTTGCTGACAACAGTGTAAACTTTTAAATCTAGGCTTAATAAACATAAGGATCTGTTTTTTTTCTGAGCATTGAACAAAAACATATTAGTGTTCATTTTTACAATTGACATGTAGCAATTAGAGGAACCTATTACGGCCCTATTCAAAAAGGTTTTATGGAAAAGCTCACTGCTTCCATGCTTTAATTTTTTATTTCTTTTCTCACTTTGACTAGATAAACTACACATTCATGATTAGATGTGTGTTACTTTAAAAATTTACTCACATGTAATTACCCAAAGGCTATCTTAGCAAAAGATATTTCCTGGGTATAATTTATAAATTTTGGAAACTTTCTTAATGTCGATCATTTCTCTCATAGGGTACATTCAGAGAACCAAGATTGGGTAACCTTGGTACAGTATATAGGATACGATATTTTCATCAGATATTTTGTGTTGATTTTTATGAAAAAAAATCGCCGCGGAGGTGGGCAAGAGGTGAAATCGTTTTCTCATGTGAGCGATGAGTTATAAAGGAAAATTTTCCTGAAATTTTATCAGAGCTAGGAAATCAATTCCTTTAGCAAATAACCTCGAATAAGTCCGTCATTTCGTGATTAAATGAAGTCCATTTACTTTGCAATGCAGAGATGAAAAAATGAGTCAGTAAAATTTACAAACAAGCATGACGGGGGTAGACCCTCCCACTTCCTCCGACTTGGGATCTTTCTACCTGAAGCCCCACGAAACTATCATGAACCAAAATTTATATTGTACAATTATTGAGTCTATACGTTAATATTTGAACAAAAGAGTGTGAAAAACACAAAATATTGTAATATATAATGAAGCATTAAATTAGAGACATAATGTTAAATGTAAAATTTGGTAAGAATTCGTGAGCGCCGCGAAACTATTTTTCATTTGGCGCAGGACGGATAACGTCACTCGTCATAACCCAGCAAACCATCACCGCGTACTTCTGCCCGCACATTCAAAATATTGCGTTTTTCTACGATTTACGATTTTGGGAAAAAACTTCATTATCATGGATCAGAAAGGTTTATCTAAGGAAGATTCTGACCAACTAACTACCCACAAATAGATATTTTTATTTACCAAAAGAGATGCTTATTATGTACCACCGATGTACCGCATTTCAAATTAAAGCATTTGAGACCAAATTGCAATTTAAATGCATTTATAAACACAGAATATAAAATAAGAAGCAAATTCATAATATTAAGCTGGTGATAAACGAAAAAGAAGACAATGTTTAGGGACTGAACAGCCTTGAGGCATCCTTGTTTCTTACCTGTTGCACCCAAGGCTGAGGCAAAATATCTCGAAAACCGGCGTATAGTTTTTAGTTACTACCATTTGAACTTAAAGATTGCTATTTCCTCCATTGATTTACAAGAAACTGTTTTTATTTATTGTTTTTTTTGTTAGCATTATTTCGTGAAGAACGGAGAAGCGGCCCATTTCTCGAGATCCTCTACAGAGGCGGCGTATTTGGTGCTTCATTACTACGAAACTAAGAAAGCGGTCCACATTTCCTATCTAAACTTAGTAGCTATGGCATTTTTGAGTAATTACTTATGTGACAATACATACCATAAAATTCACCGGTTTTCGTATTGTTAAATATTTTTTTGGAACTGCATTCTCTCCTGAATCACTCCAAAGCGAAAACCTCGGACTGCACCAGGTCTTTATTTCAAAATAATGAATTAGTGAAAATCAATAAACTGGGATTATCACGATTTTTTAAAATTTATTCGTGGAAAAAGCGCTCGAGAAGGCTAAAATATGCCTAAAAAAGAAACGTTATTTTCACGCGAAACAATGCAAAGGAAAGAAAGATTAAATTTGAGATGCTAATGTTTAAAATAGTTTTTGTCATTTTGAAGATATATCTCAAACTCCACTGACAGATTCTTGAAACGATAAGTAAATGATTCGATTAGTAATAAATACCCGCGCAGTAAAGCAAAGCACAAATATGTGCCATTGAAGAACAAGAAACGTATTTAAACTTACTGTACCAATTGTAGCCCCAACGTGGTCAACGTAACAAACCTGGCATTTTTTAAATTTACATTTTAGTCTAGAATAAATTGTTTAAATTACATTTTAAATCAAATATAATCCTTAAGTTGAGATAACCTTGAAATAGAATTACTAATATACATTTTACTTGAATTTTTAAAAAATGTTACATAATGAACACAATCTTCTCAATAATTGAATGTATTTAGGAAAGAAAAACATCTTCTAATTTCTAAAATAAACAAGCTATATAATCACTATAGTAAGGCATGTTTAATTGATGCATTAACCATTATAGTTACACAAAAGGCTATGTGTAGTCATGGGTAGAATATTTTCTCTACCTAGTTAACCATTGTAGTAGAATGGATGAAGAAGACATTCATTTCCTGAAGTAAACATATAAACCAAGATATTATTTCTATCCTTCGGAACCAACAATTTTTTAATTTTACGATAGTTTTTCGATATTTTCTTGCGCAGCGATAGAAAAGACTATTCTTTTGTTCATTAGAGGCTATTGCTCGTGCGTTGGTAGTATAAGCGTCCGGAGCAATGGCCTAGAGAGCTTCGAGTATCTACACAGAGACTCAGTCGGTCGGCCGGCATGACCAGTGACGTCATTACATATCATTTCCTGTTCTTTCCATTTTCGCTCCCGTTTAAAATCATCAACTTCATTTTTATAATTGCCAAGTCAATCATCAAGTCAACATCTTCATATTTAAATATACAATTTCTTTAAGGAATGAAACAAGTCACCGCGCATAGAGTGTCGTAAAGAATTTTTAACACTGTTTCTGAAAGTTAGTTCATTAGCCCATAATTAGAGTGGCAGAGATAAGTGAAGAGCCGAAAAAAGTGGTGGTGGTAAGAAAATTATAGCAGTATTCTTTAGTTGCAAGCGAATAAATACATTATTTTAGTTAAGTAATATTTCCGTTTGCATGCAGTGATCTTTTTAATGAGGCGAATCGAAGATGCGAAAATCAATTCAAGTGAATCTCTCCATGGGGACATACACAATCCTAAATTAAGCTAAATCTTCATATACAATAATAAAAAAAATACAACAAGTGGCATTTGCAAGTGATAAGATACTATTAAGAACAGAAAAGGGACTCAAGTAAATTTCGGATCATTTAGGATGCCCCACTTATGGAAAAAATTGATTGTATCCTCATGATAAGTGATTTTCCGTTGGCATTTAATTCACTAAAAAGAGAAAATTGAAACTACTAATTAGTATGATCGAGTGCAGTAGGCCGATTTCAGATGTGCAGGAATATAAATGTATACAAACTACAGGAATGATTCCGCTGATTTGATATTTCAAATATTTCCACCCAGTGACGCTTGCGACGAAGCATGAAGAAAGAAGTTGTCCAGAAATATTAAAATATATAAGTCTGCAAGCGAATTGGCCATGGTATTCAATCTTGGTCAATGATATTTTTATGAATCGATCTGACCTGAGCTGAACCTCCTCCATGTCACGGATGAAAAATCTGCAAGACATTAAGAAGGAGGGGGAACTAAGAATTTTTTATGTGAAAGCTATAAAGTCTGGCATGAACGACATGAGAGAAGGGATAGAGTTGAAGAAAAAAATAAAAAAATATGCAGCAAAGGGAAATCAGCGAGGATGCAATAAAAATGATAGATATTGTATCTCAAGAATGACGAGAAAGCTTCCCAGTTAGTAATGAACGGTGTGGAAACGAGAGCTGAGAAAAAGAGAGGGAAGGAGAGGAAGAAAGATAATAGGAGAAAAAATAAGAAAAGAAGAAAAAGAGCGGAAGAAAACGAATAACAGGTAATTAATTGGACGAAATTATCAAGCTTTTCAACGAAGCTACTGATCGAGGAAGACTGCAGTTGCCTATTCAAACAAAATTAAGTTAACTCATAACCACGTAACAGGATTCAATATTACGAAATGCTAACAATGAATGAGTACAATAAGAAGGAAGTCGAAAGATTATATAGAAAAATAAACGATACCCTCGAGGGCATATAGATCCATAAATATTCCAATATCCTTTCATGCCCTTAGAAATCATTAATCCTCGGCCAAGAACTGTGTGTACCTGCAAAAATTACCTCTACATATTATACAGTACCAAGACCATTAAACTGTACCTGAACAGTTATAGTATGATAAATAGGTAAATGAGAGAATAGTCACAATAGCATGTCAATTCTCTCACAAATAACTAAAATGCCAAACACAAGCGATTTTCTTTTGGGACATCTCCGTGTAACGTGGGCTGATCTAAGATTTTACTAGAAAGTGTGAATGTGATGAGAAATGAGAAAAGGACTGAACGTCGTGGCAAGAAGAGCTAAGAAGAGAGAGACTCGGAAAGAGAGAGAAGGGAGAATTGGAAAGGAAAATAAGATATATACGATGGGGGGAAGGACGATACCAGTCTGAGAAGAGGGCACGGAGTGAAGTTGACTTTCCAGCACCCAGAGTTTGACCCAGACTAATTAAACAGCGCCACTTAATTGGCAGTGACTAATTGCGTCGGAATGAAAAGGCAAGACGGGGAAGTTGGTGGAAGGGTGGGGTTGGAGGTGGGGGCCAGAGAGAAGGCAGGAAGGAGTGGGAGGAATCGTTGAGGGGAAGAAGGGGTAGAGGCTAGGGAGGGAGATGATTTTTTTTCAAGTCTTAAAGTCCCATAGAGGGCGCTGAGTGTCATCCTGTGTCATAAATTATTTCGAGCGCGTTGGCGGGGGGAGATATAGAACGAGTAAGTGGGAGAGAAAGTTTGTAAAATATAAAGGGGACTGTGGGAAAAATAATCAAGCGTAGCTGAGAAAAAGGTATGCAAAAAGATAATTGGTTACTCTGTTATCCATTCTTAAAGGGAACCTCAATAATAACAACGGGCGGAAAGAAACTTGCATCATACAGATAATTACTTCAGGGGATTGTCTTTTATAACCAAAGTAAATAAATATGTGTGTTATCGAGGAAAAAACTGTAAGAACTACGTATTTAAGAGCTGATTTTGCTCATATTCATGCGCAAATGCTACACCGAAATATGTGGAAAAACTATCACGAAGTTATCTATCTAAGTATAAGAAAACTATCACGCGAGCATATGCGAACAAAACTCTCAACACTTTCGATTTATTAGCTCGAGACTCCCATATAAAGCATAACTGATAACGACCGAAATCATTCAACTTGACCTCCATAAAAATGGCTGATAACTTTGAGATAATCTATAGCAAGACTTGAGAAAGAGTTTGAAATACTTTATAGAGTATTTTATGAATAACTTACTCAGCTATAGATTTTTTCAGACTGTAAGTAGTTAATGTATATAAATTAGACTTCAATGAGATTATTGTTACAAATAGGTACTTATAGCAGCATAAAACATCAAATAAATATATTTTTACACATTAAAAAGAATCAGATATATGCATTATTTACGCTCGCAATTTATTGCATCCAAATAAGTCTAGTTTGGATAAAATAATAACGTAAACGTATATATAAGGCTATTAATGCTAGTTGAAACCTTATTCTATACTCTATCAAGCATAAGCCACCACACTAGAGGGCCGGAGATCAAATCATTTCTTTTACATCATATGCTATATCTGCGTTTCATGCAACAGAAGCATGCTAAGTGTAGCCTTCTATCTTGTTAGGCTTTAAGCCTAGATAGCTTCAGTCTCCGACCATCAGTCATAATTTTTCTTAGGTATATACTGTTGGTAGAATGAAATGGGTACTAGGTAACAATAAAAGTTACATTGGCATAAAAGTTGAAGAACAATAATTACTTATTTCTAATGGTCAATGATATTAGTTTCAAGGTATCAATTTATACTAATTGAAATATTACTGGGGGAAAAGAGCAATAAACTAGTTTAAAAACTCGTCTCCATCGCATTATTCAGTTTTATGAAATCGCAAGTCAATAAAGGATTAGAAAAAAAAGATATCCATAAGCGGAATAACATGTTCTCCTGGCATGTAGGAAAACTAAAATGGGAAGGTAACCTCAAATATTGTGCAAATAATAGCCACTTCTTGCCATTGAAAAATTTTCGACAGTATTTCGATAGGGCAAAAAGTAGAACCTACAACCTGCAAAATAGGGAAAAGAGAACTGCCAATAAAACTTGCGCGGCATGGGTAGTAGTTTAAGAAATATTTGTAATATCCTAAGGAAGGTTTACGATTATTATGATAAAAATAATATGCTGTATTTTGCAAATGATTTTGAGAGTGAAAATATTATATATATTTTTATGGACACTTCATTGAGCTAAGTTGCCAACATTGTTTGAAAAATTGCGATAAAAAGATCTAAAAACGCTCCATTTTCACTCCATGATGATATTTTTTGGAAATTTGAAGGTATGATTGCAAGGAATAAGCGTTTGAATGGGCGATAAATACAAGAAATATTTCCATTTTGGGACAGTTTAAGAGCGCTTGACAAACATTAATTGATTCCCGTCAGAAACTTGGCTTTAAATAACAGCAGTCAATTTGAACCCCCTAAATTTAAAATTATGATGGAAACATATTCATTAAATTAATAATGAAACAAAAAAATACTACGGTAGTGTTTTTTCACTGCGCTTCCATTTGATCTTATCTTTTAAAAGCTTTGTCGAAGCACACAAAAGGGATCCCCACGCACGTAGACGACATGCATGTCGTCCACGTATGTGGGGTATTGTGGGGGTACATGTATTGTTAAAAATGTTTCACATGCTGATCAACAAACACAGCCAAAGTGGTACAAGATTGAACGATACATTCATATACAGCCTGTATCATGCTCACGATCCAAATGATATTCTCAAATAAATTTTCCGAAATAGAAAAGACAACTTTAAAAAGATTTCAACCGTTTTGTACTCTTTAGATTTTATTTTGGAAAGCTAGAGAGTACGAAATGGTAAAATTGAGAGTAATAACTTAGGGAAAATATAAATAACAAGGAGTCACAGCTGCTTCCTGAACTCTATCTTCAGCGGCGTTTAAGTAACTTTCATTCTCGAGCACATTCTGACGGCGGGCCACCAGTGAACTCGCGCATCGGAGTTGGCAGGTGGCAAGCAAGTTGTGGCCTCCGCTCATCCCGTCTTGGCGACGGCTTTGATCGGTGGCTCTCTTAATGGGGAAGAATTGGGGAGGCGGCTTAAAGAGCATGATGGATGCGAAAGGGTTTCTATGGAACACTGCAGCACGGTCGAAAGCGAAGCGGACAGGCAAGGGTGGGTTCCCCGGCAATATCGAGTTACTAGAGGGATAGAGATCCAGGCAAAGACGAGGGGGAGGTGAATACGGACGAGGATGAACGACCACGGTCTCACGCTTAGACGGGATAAGTAAAAACAAAGAGGAGTGAATGGTGAGCCGAAAAAATTAGGGAACGGATTTTGGACGGGAATGCCTCCAAATTGGCTTCACGTTAGGTTTTTTTGGTTCGGAGAGAATTGCCTGGGGTGAGATAAAAATGAATACGGGAAAAGGATATAACTGATTGAAACACTGACCCTCGGGGTCTATAATTGGTTCCGAGCTACTGACGTGGGAAGAGGGAGCCGTCTGTGTCCAAATGTCGTTCCGGTTTCTGAGGGAGCAAACAATTCTTGACTAACAAGCTGGAAAAAGTTTCTTAATCTTTCGTAAGTGTATCTGACGTATTACGTTTCTCTGAGCTATCAAAGCAAAATTTGAGTGAACAGAAGATATTGTGGATTGATTATTTGAACTATATAATTATAAATAGTGGGAACTTAGTGATATTTGTTTAGTGATATTTGTCAACCTCGATATTTGTCATACGGCAGAACATTTACATCACACGTAAAACATGTCCACATGCTTCCATCTAAAGCAAATTTATCTCTCCAGTGACTGAATGAGCATTCAATTAATTCAAATTTCGTTTAAGTTTAGACATACTTGATTAGTTAGAGGTATTGTAATTACGTAGGTCCTCTATCACAAACTCAGAAGATAAAAGTTCATTTCTTATAGGGATTCACCATTAAACATCAAATTTTGATGCCACAGGAACTTCTGAAAAATCCCATTCCCAAAATGCTATAAACAGTTCAGAAAGATAAAAACACTCTTTACTTCAAATTACTCAGAGTGAAAAACATTATGTGACCGGGCGGGACCGACCGACCGATGTCGCCCGATATGGTCGAACAATTCACATTTAAGCTTTCCCGCAATTATTATGACTAGGGATAGACAAGAAAAAGGCACAAATGAGAAACACTAGCAACCTACCTCACGAGTTGCACACACATTATCGCTAAAAATTATTTTTATTGAAAGCATGCCATACAGCAGCAGAAGGCTACGAACTACCCCACTCCTAGATGCTACTTATCTACTATGCCCTAATGAGAAACAGGAATTTTTTATGTATGATTTCAGGCTTTCCCGAATTATACTGATGTGCTCTTCTCGGGTTTCCCACCGGGTTAGGCTCTCCATGATCGCCGACGTGAGTTCTCCAATGAACGGAAATCACGGTAGGAGAGGGAAAGAGCATAGTACTGTAAATCTAAAAATTCCGCATTCAGAGCCTTGATTATGGCAGGAAAGTCTTCTGCCGAAATGTCGGCGATCATGGAGAGCCTACCCCGGTGGGAAAATCGAGAATAACTCATCAGTAGGAATTTTTCAGTTTGAAGTTCTAAAGCAGTTAGTCAACAAACTTCTTAATAACTCCAATTAATATATTTTTGGGAGTTTTCACATTAGGGATAAGAGAAAGCCTGGAAATGTAAAAAAAGTCCCTATGCACTTCATCATTCAAAAAAATGTTATGTAAATTTTTTCTATATAACAATCATATTACCTTGGAATTTGTTCAGAGAAAATGCATTAAAAGGAAATTCGACGATAACAGAAGAGAATTTGTTAAATAAATTAAGAATTGTACATTTTTAGCACACTCTACAGAGACAGAGAGTCCCCGACCCTCAGTATTGCAATAAATAAGATAGAAAATACATTCATAGAGATAGAATGTACCAAGAATCATATCACAAAAAAAGACAAATACTTGCTGATGGCCACTCAATTTGTAAAACTTGCTCTGAAGAATGGCAGCAGAATACGAGGGCTTTAGAACATTGAGCTAAACTTTGTACATAGGGATATTAGTTAATTAAGAAGTAATTAAATTGATATAAGCTAAGAAGATAAAGCATTATATTACTCGGGAGGATATCAATATTCAGTTTTTAGTGTAACCCTACGGTTATAATCAGATCGATAATAATGAATAATATGGATATCAAGAAGGAATTCAACGGGGATGTCATAGAAAATAAGTATTCCAGGGATTAAGAAATGGCAAAGGCGATAGGTTTAGGCAGTAGATGAAGCGCAGGTATCAAGAGAGGATGGAAACTCAGGGAGGGCAGTAGTAGAAAAAGTAGTGAGACAGGGTTTCACGCTTAATCTGAGGAATAGGTCGAGGAGAGAAGGGAAGGGTTAGAAGTAACACTGAAAGTAGGCTGTAATCTGATGTCATATTTTCAAATTAACTAGCGATAGCCAGTCAATCAGCCAACGGACTACAGCATCTCAAAACTGTAAGTGTTGCCAGTTCAGCGAGAGAGGCTAATGACAATGAGAGTAACTATAATATGACAATTAGACTAAAAATACCAAGGTAATGAGATAATCACCGGGGAAATAGTAAATAGATTTAATAAACTTTAAAAATCATGATCTCAGACGTTTTATATTGTTTTACCCATTCCTCGGGTTTGATATGGCTCTGGAATGAGATTTTCTCCGACCATTCCTGGTGTAAATGCTTCCATTAAAGAATATTTGCATGCTTATTTGGCAGTATAAATTTATAAAAAGATCCAAAGTCATGCAAAACAATTATATCCTAAAAAGGTGTAAATCAAGTTTATTTAAATAGAATTGAATCAATTGTAGAAGAAAATTAATCAATAATGTATGACTCGCCCATCATCTTTAGGTATCCAAGAACCCAAAGCCAATTTTCCACTTTGCACGCCTTAATTCGTACTCTCTCACAATCAGCATTCACTCACATTCGTATTCACTCACAATCAGTATTTACTGCGTCGGGTGGTCAGATATCACGTCAGGTGGACTGGGTGATTGGTGCCGCGCTATTTTTCTTTGGCGCCAATTCTTTCTATCATGTCCGTTTTCATCGGCTTTCTCTGCCTGGTGAAATAATTCCAGGCCTTCCTGAGCCTGTAGCCGGTGTCCCTATTGAAGTCGTCACCGTGAAGCCGGATTTGTACAGCCTCCTTTATGATACGATTCCGGTAACTTTGGGATTTGCACAGGAGTCTACTGGGAAGAGACTAGGCTGTTGTGCAAAAATTGGCATTGGATTCTTGGATCCCATAAGACGATGGGCGAGTCGCTCATCAAAACTTCGGGAGTTATGAAGAACCTGACCCGGTATGAAAAATCGGTAGAGCTCTTCATTCAAATTAAAATATTATACAATGGCAAGCTAGATCTTTTCAGGGTTCATGTTTCTTCCATTTTTCATTGCTCTTGGTATATATGATCCATTAAACCTCAGGGACATCACCAGTGACTCCTTTGTGTGAATGTATCCTCCAGTTTTTCAAGTGTGAATCATTCTTCAATATTAAGAGGTCACTCGGCAGCTATTCTGAACATATGTGCCACCAAATTAAAGTTCTACTAACGCTTGCCTTGTACCCCTGGGCCGATCAATTATGGCAAATTGCCTGATGCCCATTTTCCTCAAATACTTCCTTATTTGGTCTCTCGAGCATTAACCATTGACCTCTCGATCTAACTTCCTTACTTCGGAAAAATTCCCAATCTCTCACCCTTTCTCCCGAACGCATTATGTGAAGTCGCCACCTCAGCCGCCCCTCATAGCCCCTCCGCAAAGTGCATACACTCCTTCGACCTTGCATCCCTCGAGTCCCTCCGAAGATTATTTTAATGGGCCGTCCCTCCCTTGTCGATAAGGATCTCGGTAGGTTTCCCGTCTCACCCCACGCACCCGAGATATTCGACCAGTAAGGCTATATTCCCTCCGTCTTGAGGGACATAATTATGCTTCTATAGCGGGCAAAGATGCGTTGTAAATATAGTAAGTGGAGTCAGAGGGAGGGAGTAAAGATTAACAGCTTCAAAATCGCGAGCGGCGCACAGAGAAGAGTTAGCGCTTCTTTTCATGGAAGCTTCGGTGTGGATCTGAGGAGACAGGTGTTGTTGGTCATATCTTCAATTCCAGACTATTATTATTTTTTTGTCGAAAACCCAGGTCCACTTACGCGATAATGCCTGGCAAATCACTGTTGTTTGGTTTCCCCACTTGGGAGCCGAAAAAAAACACGAATCTTACCCACGCAGGGTTGATGGTCGAGGAGCAGTAAGTCATCGCCAGATGAAGCCCGTTTATAAAAAAAAATCCTTGGAAAGTGAAGGCGCTCGAAAAAACACGTTTCCACCCATTTAATCGTTCACCAGTTTGGAATATAATCAGAAGGACGCGTGGTCTATGATTTACATGACTTTTCGCAAAACCTATACATGTAATGTGATCCTTTTGGTTGAAATACCATTCAGAGAGAGCTATTTAGCATGAATGTTTATCCGGTTTGGCCTTAAAGTATTGCATTAAGAACGTTGAATTGCCCTTGTCAAGAAAGATTATAAAGGACAGTATGCCCGTAAAAAACAAAACAGAGGGAACGAAGTTAACAGGATTTTCAACGAAAATTCGGGACGAGGCAGGCTGTTTTCTATTGAAACAAAATTTAGCCAAATTGATACCCATTCAATAGGTTCAATATCACGGAAAGCTAAGAATGAGTGAGTACAGTGAGAAGGAAATCGAATGATCGTTGACGAGAATACAGGATACCCCGGGGTATTATAGGTCCATGAATATTCCAATATCCTTTCATACCAGTATCAATCATTAGTCCTCTGCAAAAAATAGGATGCATATGAACAAAGTACTACCTCCTAACATCATGCGGTATCTCGAGCATTAACCTGAACCCGGAAAGAAAAGAGCAGACGCAGTCAGATAGAATTAAATAGGTGAGAGAAAAGCTACGATAGTAAGTAAACAGAAAGCCAAACCCAAGCGATTTTATAATGGGTCATTTCCTAGCAACGTGGGCAGGTTTTCAGATCCAACAAACACTTAACAGTGAGTGCAGAATTTGAAAAGGTTTGCAGATTCTATTTTATTCCAACGAATGAATAGTTAAAATTACATTCCCAAAATTCCGTAAGAGTTATGTACAACTAAATGCGCGATTTCTAAGATAGACCACACAATAAATTAGAAACAGAATTTAATAAAATGAACACAGATCAAAGAGATACTACTAATTTCACTTGAAACTTTTGCATACTACTACCAAAATATATCGATATTTTATTTCAGATATAATTTTGAAAATAGGTTATAGTTTATTGGTTTCCGTTACTGTACATATTCAAGGAATATTAGAAGCGCTCTGGCATAACTTTTTCGGCTTATTTTTTATAAACAATTCCCAAAAATAAGTATATCTTCCTATATCCGGGGTAACTATATTCACTGAAATGCCTTTACCGGTAGTTCCTTTTCCTTTTTCACCTCGTGTATTTCGAAAACATTGCAGGGCCTCCTAAAACTCATTTCATCAAATTGCTGACCGCCTCAGCAATCTGCGGTAATTTGTTGTCGTCAAATTAACCTTTCGATTTAATATCAGAGAGAGATTTTTCACCACATTCCTGCTCGTCGTTCAATTACCATGCAAAGCAATCCTGACCCCGCGATCCTTGACGGTTACTGATGAGTGGGGAGGCTGATCGGCGAGAGGTTTGCCAGATGGGGTCGCACCTTATATAGGTGCCAAGATTTCAAGCCGTGAAAAACGGGAGAGAGAGAGAGGCGAGTTTGGTAGGCGGGAACGCCGAGGCAAGAAGGTGGGCTAACAGAACGTGTTGCGCGAGTTATATGGGAGAGTTAATTACAGGTGAAAACTTTAATAGGGGGCGTGTTAAAATCCAAAAGCGAGGCCTTCGTGGAGTACGTGACGTTCGGCATCTTTTCTTTCCACCGTTTATGAATCATAGCGCTTGTGTGTGGGACAACATCCCTCTTCCCGAGGAAACTTCTTTTTCCAGTTCCCCGTGGCCTTCCGTCTCTGTCTCTCCCCTTCCCCTCAAATGCGCCTTCTAGCCCCTCCTCTTCCTCAAACATGCACCTGGGGATTTTGCACGTACTGACCTTAATCGGATAATGGGTGCATATTAACTGTTAAATGGAAACGAAAATCGAGCGTATAACGGGAACTTAAATATTTTCGTTCTCGCCCCGAGTGTTTTCGCTACGCGTACTTCTATCGCATTGAAGACGAATTAGGGGATTAGGCTGAGTTAATAACAAATGAGAAGTTTACCAATCTCATAGTCTTAGAGCTCTATAATCTGCATCTATGGACATCTAAGTATATCTCACGTCTTAAGCGCTTAGTATTGGCAAAGAATAAACAGGCCTACTTTCTGATATATTTCCGAACGATATTCAAACGATAATAAAGGATTATTTAAAATTTCAAGTGGAATAATAATCCTTTGTGGGGAGTTTAAGGAAGGTGAGAGCAATTTGGTGATTCTAATTTGCCTTTGATATGCGTTAAATGATTTCTCGTTAATGATCTGCTTCTATACACTACCCTGCGATCCGCAGCATAGGCGTGTGACAGGGGTGTTGGGATGCAGTTTCATACTCAGAATCAAGCTCTTGATAGCTAGTTGACTGTTTTTGGAAGAGATTGCACACTTAGGTCACATACACCGCCTAGTATAGTTAGGTAGGCAAATAAAAGAAGGAATTGTGGAAGGATGCGGAGGAATCTGGTGTGGGAATTAGCCAACTCATGGAGAAAGACTAAAAGATTTACAGTTTTACTTCCCTTCTGACGGATAGTGTACTGTAGTGGTATTCTCCACATGGCACTCTAATAAGGTTAGATAGCGCACTGAAAAATGTCTACCGCTTCCGGAACTCGAACGCAGTCGCAGATGATGGACAGCCAGAAATCTAGCCACCACATCATCACGTCCTGCCATTTACATACTTCCCTACGACACGCCGCCGAGGGTTGTGGCAGCGGGTGTTACGACCACAGCCATGAAAAGGGAGGGAAAAGGGAAAAGGAAGAGGAGAGGACGGAGGTGAATTTTATGAAAATGATGTTTTAAGCTAGTGTCACGCGGTTTTTGTTATAGTATCTAATGGTGCATGGAAAGAAGGAATTTTTGTACCTATCAGCTCGGAAGTGCATCGATCTCCTTACTTTGTCGCTTCTATCAGTTCTAGAGATATAGCATCGTGCTTAAACTCGCATGGTCTGAATTTCTCCAGTAATCTAAGCCTTTAAGTGTTGCCTCTCAGCTCCCATGTTCACATGAAGTAGTTTTTAACGAAGTGTGCGGATTTCCGGCGTATTTGATTTAGTTCACGAATTAAATCTTTCTGTGCAGGGTCCTAATTGCTCGCGGCGTATTCGAGATGTGGCCTAACCAGAGCAAAGTAGCATATTTCTTTCAACTTTTCATTGGAGAGCCTTCCTGCTGTTCTCTTGATAAACCCTAAATTCCTTTAATGGTGCACCGCAAATTTTTCTCATTTTTCCCCTGCGCTTGGTCTGAAGTCAAGGTGGCTCCCAGGTATTTGACTTTATAATTGCACCTCTCACTCTATAGGAATGGCGTCTGATTTCTTTCGTACTAAGTTTACTGCAGTGCGTTTATTTAGGTAAAGTTCGAATACCCACTCAAGACACCACGAGTTAACGTTATTACGGTCCGATGAGAGATCTCACAAGCCAGCATTTGTGGTAATTTCTAGGTAGATGACAGCATCGTTTGTAAACTATCTAATTTTGCTACTCACTCTAAAGTAAATTTCGTTGGTATAAATGAGGTGGTAATAAAAAAGGAAGAGGATTTATGAAGTGGGACACGATAAAAAGAGCGTATATTGCTGTTTAAGTAATTCTTAGGGAAATTATACCATACTTAGGTTAACTTCCAAACAATAGTAACCGGAAAAATGGAAGATTTTAGTTTGTATTTTAGGGAAGTACAGTGGCTATTTTAGCTGAATTTACACAGATATGAGCATTTTTTTAATTAAATTTCTTCATGAATTATTGTCAGTGAATGCGCTTTCACCAGCGTGGTTCCTGCCCTATATTTTAAAATGAAATTTATGTTTTCGTTAGAGTGCTTTGGATACAAACGAAAGAATCCTTGATATACTGACATTTGTATGTTATTGTAAATTATGCAATTATCGTCTCCCAATGCGCCTCATTCAGTAATCAACTATACAATTATTGGTTTTTAATGAACCGAAGCCTTTATCAGGAGCGTTTTATGTCTCATTTTCAGTCTCTGTTTAGTCTTAGTCATTTATCAAATAATGAAAACACTGATACCTAATCAGTTTCCATTCAAAAGCCTGGCTCATGGTTTTCTTTTCTGGGAAAGAAAACAAAACTTGTAACTTATGTATAGAGTAATTGCCGATGGGAGACGTTCATTGCTTGCGTGTACAAAGAAAATATAAAATGGGTACAGTCATTGACGTTACCCTCCATTCATTCCTATGATGGTGTGGATTATTAATGAAATAAAATTTATCAGGTCTTGGGTATTCAATCATAGAAACACAGCGAAATATTGGCCATTCAAGCGAAAAGAGTTCATTACAGCATGAGGAATATGGATTTTGTGATTTTATTTGTTCTCTTATATTCTCCTTATTTCTTCTATTTAGTAGGCATATTGCCCGTTCCTCCTTCGTCATTCAGCATTTCATACTTACTTGACGATAAGATTATTACTCCATCTTTTTTTGTCTTTCCATTCGCGTATTCTTTTTAAGATCCACTCATGAATGTGTCCTACTTCGCATGTCTTTCTCACGTTTCTGCATCTTTATGTCATGTGATTTTCCGAAGCGCTTTTAATTTCACCCGTCTCCGGTAGTCTTTTAGTTCTTGCTGTGTCGGTCGAAGCCCCTACCATTTAGGTCCTTTAGTTCCCGCAAATTGGCCTTACCGTAGCATTTTATATTATAGATAAATGCGATTATTTATTTAGTTCACGGCTTAAACTTGATTGATGAACGACACTCCTCGTCGGACTCCATTTTCTTATATGAGCTATAAATGCAATCGATAATTACAATTATCTCTTTCTTTCATTGTTTCTAGTGTTCTTGCATTTGTCGGAGTTGAATGTTATGTCCCTCCAGAGATGAAACTCGAGATTTCTGGACTTTGATATTAACTTGGTAGAATAAATATATACTACAAATGTTTTTAAACATGTATAATTACTCATATTACTCATTAGAGTAATGGCGAGACGATAAATGATATTCTTTAGCTTTGCAATGCTTGGACATAAACATTAAAGGGAAAAACATTTCACTATGTAGCTCGGGAAGCCGAGTGAACGAGAATCTATACAAATTCACATTCCCTTGATTTTGATCAATTGAATTAAAATATCCTTTCATACTTGATTGCACACTTCCAATATGATCGTATAGTAATTCAGTTCGTGGCAAGTTTGACATAAATTTATTCAAAGATTTGCTTCTGAAAATATAATTTTTGGGTTCCCGGAGAACCATAATCCATACTCCGAGTTATAAGGTATACATTTGTCACTCCTTGGTAGAAAAGGAATAGTTAACCTTTAATATAAATTAGTTAAAGTCGAACTATAATAATACAGCAATGCAAATTATTATTATCCTCAACAAATTTAATGCTGTCAAACGCGATTTTATGCCATCATCGACCACCATTCGTAGAATTTAAATACAGGAATTCAAAGGAAATGTGTTCCTTTTTATGGCTTGCTAATGATTGTTTCAGATTCTTGGGCTTCAGCAATACTCATTCCTAGTGGATTAATTTTCATCCTAAGGAATGAAGTTCTAAATTAGCAGGCGCTTAATCCCACGTTTATGTAAGACGCAAATTACATGGAGTGAAGACAAAACACAGTCAGCCTAACAACATAAT
The DNA here is from genome assembly GCA_963573305.1 of Pyrrhosoma nymphula. Classification (NCBI taxonomy): domain Eukaryota; kingdom Metazoa; phylum Arthropoda; class Insecta; order Odonata; family Coenagrionidae; genus Pyrrhosoma; species Pyrrhosoma nymphula. Next base: position 127,795,394 of record OY754328.1, read on the forward strand.
GCTTTTTACCTGTTTTAGAATTGCGTCACCACGAAAGTCAGTCAGTGAAGCATGCTAATGAGAAAATGTAACGCCTAAAAATAATACCCGCAGCTTTCACGAAGGTAGCATTTTCGCCGATCTCACAATTATTGGGCCACCTTATTTTTCCATTTAGTTCGCTTCATGTTTTATTTTTTTCCAATGGAAAGTTGACTTGCGCGTGTTTGGGCGCTTTATTACTGCTTTTTTCAGCCCAAGGATCCGGGGTGGAGAACCAATTTGCCACTCCCACCAGTCAATCCAACCCCAGCCCAAACCAAGGGCAATTGAGGTCCACTTAATAAAGATGAGATTACTTTGTAACTGTTCTCCTCCCAGATGTGATTTTCTCTCTCACGTTTCGGGCACGCCCACAAAAACAACCTCCAGTTGGGTATGCTTTCGAAATCACTGCATGGGAAATTAGTTGCCATAGACTTCGAGTTTATTATTTAATATAGCCATTTCCACAGAGCTCAAAACAATATCAATGAGATCAATCCATGACTGCGGTTCAAAAGTAATACATTGGGCGTAACATTTTTTTTCAGAGAAGGAATAAATGAAATTATTGTGTACATGCAAAAGATTTACTTTCACTATGAATCGAAGCTTCTTATCATCTAACTTTGAATGTAAATCTATGTTTTATAAAATATGAATCAATTCCCCATGCAAACCTTCCCATCAGGGTATTTTGAAACGCATCCCTTGGGGTACATATAAAGGATAATAAGGTGTGGAGCTGTATCGTCTCATGCAAATAGCACGGGGATGGAGGAATAATTTTGCTAAAACCAGTCTCAGGCTCAAAACCAGAAATATGAAGGCTCTCCGATTACGAAAATTTACACTTTCTTGTTGAAAAAGCAATAGCTGAACTGAGAGAGAGATTATGGTAAAATAAATGGGTAAGTGATAAAAAAATGCTTCCTTCGTGTACTTATTTTACTGCTTATTCCTCATTCGGCAAAATGTTTTTCCATCGATACCTATTCCAAATTTTTCTCCTTAATGACCTCTATTTTAACGGACAATTATTACAGCAGCCAGTGCTACTTTTTTATTTCTAACGGTGTAATTTTAATTAGTTACGTTAGGAGATGAAATCAAACGGATAGGAGTCAATAGTTTTAATAAGATGATACTTTACTTAATGAAGACTCAGCTTTGATCTTGCCTTCACTAGGAATAAATTACGCATTCTTGGTAAAATACTTCAAATGTACACTGAGCTCCTGTCTGTTAAAACTGATCTTAATCTAAAACCTTGTATTTTTTAAACACTGTGTTATTAGCATGAAAGAAAACATTTCTCTAAGACATTCCTTATATGAATTACCACCGTTTCATTTTAGGATGAGGCAGAAAGCCCATTAAATAAGGATTACCCAAAGATAACATCCACAAATTATGATTACTACTTTAACGGGAGTACAAATCGAATTAGCAATGGCATCTTTCTCAAAGGTATTCTTAGGCTTTGGCAGCATGACTACTTAGATATTCTTTTCATGTATTCTCCACGTAGGGCACAAACAGGTGCGGAAAGTAATCATAATATTTTAGAACGAACACCCTATTTTGTACCACGACACAGCAGCATTAAATTGTTTTTGCTTATTATAATTTATCTCAGATATGGCAAAATTAATTAAGTTTAGCAAAATTTAAAAATATGTTAACAAAACGAACGATGTCAGGGGTAACTGTGTGAAATATTTCCGCATGGACGCAGTGGAATTGCCGGCGATGCAACGATTCTTCCCCCACCTCTACCCTCCTACCCACTTCCCCGACCCACCTCACTTCTCCAACCAACAACACACACCCCCTTCTCCCGCCCCTCCTTTACTTCCTCTCCCTTTACCACCACTCCCACCCTTTGATTATATATTGGAGTGAAACTTTGTATATTGCACCTGAAGATAACATAAATAGTCGAAACCCGGGTCGTGAATAAAAAACTAAATAGTGAAATTTGCAAAGTTTGTTCTTTTTTCTATCATAAAAATAAGTTTTTGAATATTTACGAAGGTAAAACATTGAATGACCAAATCATGAACAAAAATGTTTTTTTTTTACAATAAACCTCCACAATCCAACTTTATTTACGGGCCTTAGATAATAGCACGGAGTTATTATGATTACTCTATGATATTAGTTACTCGTTACTTGAGCAAGAAAAATATTCATCTAGTTCCACATTACGGCCAAATCGATAACAATGTGTGTTGCTCCAAGTACTAAAGGTAACTTGATCATTGCTACTTCAAAATTCTATGAAGTAATGAGAGAGACGATTAAATTTATTTGTGTTAAAAATTACCAGGAACTGATATTGCCACCAAGGTTCAGCGAATGATTTTTCGCTGCTTAGAAAATGCAGTCTTATGAGAGTTTACTTTAGGAAACCAAGCTACTTAAAATGAAATATCGGCGAGGATGAAGTAACCCAAGGAATATTCGAAAGGCTCTGATCCTTAGGGTGGTGTTACGATCAAGGCTCTCTGACTTGATGGGAACGTGATTGACAGTCCCGGGCTTAACGATGTGGAACTATTTTTTAGTAAAAACGAAAGATGAAACAGAAACACTGCAATTTCCACACTGTATTGTATTGTCCACAACCATGGTTTCAACAATAGATTGTGGCATTTTTCACCCCCCCCTTTTTGGCAAAATTCCCCTCTTTGGACAGTTTCCCCTCTGCGGACTGTTTACCCTCCGGACTTAGCCGAAGGACTTGCCCGAAGCGCACCCAGGCGCGCCCCGCCATGCGCGCTAACAACATGTGCGCCAACGACGGCCAAAATGCCTACGACTACAAAATGCAGCGACTACTGCCATCGACTTCTGCCACGACTTCTGCCACGACTTCTGCCACACCGTCCGCCACACCGTTCGCCGCACCGTTCCCTCACCAGGTACTGCATCGTTTATGTAGCCCGTAAAGTGAGGAAGGATACCAAAAATGCGGTCATCCTGACCAAGGCACAAAGGCGGTGATCCTGTATTCTACGGCCGAAGCCAGAAAACAGTTTCTGGCGCTCCAATTAAAAACTGCCACCCTATCTATCACCCATCCCATTATTTCCTCCCCTCCAAGGCTACCAATCGCCAACATCCTAAGCTTACCCATTCCACCTCGTCCTTGTCGACAGACCACCTCATCAGCTGACTCATCTCTGAGCTCGCCCTCTATTGCTGGCGAGACGGCGACCGGGTAACACCGTTGTGTGAGACTGCTGACTTTGTCATTTTTGTACTTAAAAGAGAAGCTCAACCTCTCGTACTTGTATACTTTAATCATTTTCCGACTGGAAACTCTCATTACGGTCGCCTGGCACTCGACCTATGGGTAAATTGTTTGTAACTTGGTTGGTTCTATGTGTGAAATATATTGATAGTTAAGTTATTGATTGATAATACTTGTGCTTCGTTCGTTTTCCTCATTGGTCTCATCCGAGCTTGGAAAGAGTTTGTTTTTTACGTGTGTTATCGGCGAGAAAATCTACTCCCTTCTCCCGATAGCGCTTCAAGCTTCAACATTATCAGAGTTTACCTGATGTTGCTTCGCAACAAAACCATGGTCGTGGACATAAAGATACAGCATGGAAACTTCAGTGTTTCTGTTTCACCTTCCATTCCTACCACGATGAAATCGGGTGATGATGGTCAGTGTTCCTCGTCTTCCCGTTAAGGAGGAGGGTATTTGCAATTGACGGGAGTATCAGTGCTAATTGTTGAACGTTTTCGCAAACGGAGTTTAAACGGTTACGAAGTATCTAATTATTTTCATATTCTGTATTAAAATATAAATATTATCCACAAAAATACTGGCAAATGTTTCAGGAAGATTAATTATGATTCATTGAAAAGTTAAAAAACAAGATGAAAAGTCTGGAAATGAAGTATTGCGAATATTGAATAAAAGCTCTCCTCTGATTGGATGCCGTTGACATGGTGTGACGGATAAGTTAAACTCTGGCAAAGCCCACCCATCGTAGTGGCGTTAACAGCACCATGAACGTCGGCCATCGTAATAGGTTCCACTACATCACGATCACCAAGCTTCGCGGACCGTCCGTTTCTATCACATCAGGAAACGTCGATCGTAATCTTGCCCTTGTGCTGAAAATGCTCAAAAAACCACTTCAATTATTTCCTTTACGGACGAGAGAAAAATGCATCCGATAAAATAAATTAGACCAGTATTATTCGACTCAGCTTAGAGAAACTCACGTTAGTGAAGGAAGGCTACTGAGACACGACTTATCCAAATATACCATATTTTTAAATTTGAATTTGAGTCATATCCCAGATTATATTCTTTTGAAATAAAGGAGAACCCTGAAGGATACCCAACCGGGTACACTTTCCCGGCACTACTCCACTCAAATTCCCGCTATCCCCTCGGAGAGAGGACATCTTCCACACGAGGCATCCGACTCCTTGCACAGAAAGATTGACAACGCCAAGGTAACACGAAAATAGAAGAACAAATCCCACGCACCCCCTCTTGTTCATTCCCTTGTCGGATGTGGGTCCAGCCTTATCGCTCGCAGTAATAACGAGGGCCCGAATTCTCGATCGTTACCTATACTCGGAGAGCGGTTAGAGAGAGATCGTCGGGGGAAGATAGCGGCGGCGATTCTGCACTTCACAGAGGAGCACTTCCTGACGTAACGCGCATGCGTGCAGACATTTCTCCCGTTTAAAGAGAGGCATTGAGAAGAGGATGCGCAGGTGGGCTGGCTGGATGGCCGGCACAATGCGCATCCCACCCCATCTCCTTCGGAAACCATCCCTAACCCTCTCCCCCCCCCCCCCCCCAATCCCGCAGCCAAACAATGGAAGATCAAGAAGCGCGGGGACAATGCATCTCTTGAAGGATAGAAAGGGGTAGGTAAAGATGGGACCCCCTTTTTAGACCACCAGCCGACCGACGGCCACGTCTCGTTACCGCGAGACAGGTAAAAAGCAGTTTCCCAACTTGCTCCTGACGATGATATCGCCTACGCGGAGGAGGTGCTTTATTTACATTTACACCCGTCTTTCTACCTTCTACTCTTCTCCACTCTACACCCAACTATCCATGGTTCGGTCGACGAGGGCTCCAGATAATCCTTCTCTCGATTCCATCATTCATAAATGCATCCTTTGTCTCCAAGGAAGTCCGCACATCTTCTCCGATCAGGAGATGCTGATCGCCAAGATGAGATTTAATTTTGAGCTCTTATCCCACTCCCATCTTCTAGGGCCCACCATGAATATTTCAAAGATCAGATAGGGCACTTGGTTCGAACAGAATAAAGCAATTAAATAACAATTACAGTTAGTTCCGCCATAGATTTATCAGAGCATATAATTCAGATAATTGGTTTAAAAAAATGCTGCAATGCGAGTCTACATTCAATGAATTCTGTGATGACGGTTCGAAATGAATTTCAGGAACAGAATGAGAGTAACTTATATGAATCAATGATTATTTTACCGTGATTATCATTAAAAGATGATTAAAATTAAAATACTTCATAGTGCTTTTCATGGTCGTGCTCGCATAATCGAAGGGCTATTAGCATCTTTAGTGCGTGATATTCCATTCTTAAACCGTAGGAACGGCTGATCACTAAATTTTTGCCGGGATTATTGTCAGTTTAACGGACTAGCCACAATAGACAGACAAAAAAGAATTTTTCTGGCTGTCCAGGAAAACATGAGTTTTCGCTAACAAGGGATACTGATCAAGAAAGATTTTTCAATGGCCACACTAAATCAGTTAATTTCATATAAGGTTTAGCTCATAATTTAAAAATATAAGTCGCTTAGTAATGCCTTTCAGTCAGATGAGTAGAAGTTCGACTGTCAACACAAGCATTCTGTCGTTCCCAGCTCAGTTAAGCGTAAATTTAAGGTAGATTGGAATGGATTAATGTGGAAGTAATGGTATCTGCTTCACAATAAGGAAGTCCACATGAGGAGTCCAAGAGTTTTAGCTTTATTAAGTACCTACACGGAAAAATTAGATAGAGCAGTCATTACAGCAGAATCCCGAGGAGCATCAAAATTCCTTGAAAAGGAAGTCATAAGTCGCTTTCTAATTTTAAGTTTACAGTTAAAAAATAAATACAGGATGATTCTACAAAAATTTCCTCACCGCACACACAAAAACGGAAATACTCCATCCTTTATCCGCATATTGTTATATTTAATTCAATATTTAGGAATCACTTACCATTGATTTTGTGTTCTAGACTGAAAAAGAATGCTATTAAAAAATAATACTCCACGTATCAATATTCCACCTATCAATATCCCACAGCAGTTTGACTTACCAATTAGCGATAGTGAACATTAGAAATCGAGGTGTACGGTACCATGCTCATCCAATCAGACACAATTGCTTTGTGCTGAAATGCATTCGAACAAAGATCACACTTCGCAATGAAGGTTCCATTGGACCCAGCAGCAGATGGAACACCCTGTAGGCCTTCCTATTACCTGGTTCCGATCTCATAGCATCTAAGGTAACGAGGTGGGCCACCGGCAGCCCCTTTCTTGCTTGCAATTTTCGAAGCATTCACATACAAATGGGCGGCACACAGGAACGCTCGGGACTGTAGTGATCGTTCTTATAAGATTCGCAGTTTGGTGGAGAGAGGACAGTGGATCGTAAGGGGCGTATTTCTTTACGTTCTTGCGCAGTAAAGAGTGACGGCCAGTCCCTCGTTTCCTCTTTGCAAAAGGACAGAGGCGTAATCGTGGAGAAAATTTATTACCATTGTGAACCCGGAGGAGAACACGCAGTCAAACGACAGAAAATTAAACAGAGAGAACAGGGGCTCGGGTTAGTTGTAGCTCGTGTTCACTGAAGAATAAGAAACGAATAAACCAAATCTATTTAGCATTTAAAATAGGATATAATCTTCCCCTATACATAAGTAAAACACATTTAATACTTTTAGCTAAGACAATATAAAATAGACGACGAATAATGGACGACTCAAGAATCGTCAAGATAGCAAAGGACCTAATACAGTCCCCTGCCACACACCCCTGAGGTGGCTTGCAGGGTATTTTGTAGATGTAGATGAATACCATTTGGAAAGAGGGGCATAGGTCGCCCACGCAAGAGATGATACGGCAACCTCAATTAATAAAGGCATAATCATAAAGAAGAGGCAAAAATGCCTTCTAAGAAGTAGAAGAATATAACAGATATTTTTCGAGACGTGAAATACAATTGATTATCTGGAGCGAATACAAAAAAGTTCATCCATGCGCGATCGCTGGATCGTGAGAAAAGGAAAAAGAATTTTCTTAACGAGCAATTCAAGGCTAAAAGGTTGTTTTTGGCAGTGAGTGACTAGGAGAAATAGAATCCAACGCAATTTATTGCGAAGTCTTTCCCAAATACGCTCAAACTCTGTGAATGCAAAGTTCTTTAGCGGCTACTTTCACAATTACTTACGAATAAGAAAATAAGCAACTCGCTGAATCGGTTACGAAATACAGAACAGAATCCAATGTTTTACAAGTCCTAAAAACTACATCATTCAAAAGGAATTAATTGGCAAAATAACTGTTCGCGCTCTATCCAGAGAAAATAAACATTAAAATGAATCCAGATTATTTACATCTTAATAATATCCAGCAAGTCACCTCAATGGTGTGTGGCAGGGGGTGAGTTTTCACCAACATGCACAACACTATATCGTACTAATGTAAACGAAACTACGATTATAAATGTATCAACAACAACATTCAAATACCTGTTAGGGATTGAAATTCCACCAACATCCACTACACTATACGTATGATATGCAATGAAAAGGGCAAAAGGAATGACGCTTGCGAATGGAAAGGCATTGAAATCGAAAGTAGGTCGCCGAAGTGAGCCAAACTCAAGCAAATAAAATATCACTTGCATGATGCGCATAAAATTATACGTTGAAATACTTGCATTAAATAAGTTGTGAGTTATCAGCATCTAATACAAATATAATTACGCCCAATTCCTTAGCGAATGATTGATTTTATGCATGATACAATTTCATTCTTGGCCTGCATGTGTGACAAATTTACTGACAATTTCGTTCCAAGAAATATCAATAATATCTGCTACTGAGTAGGAACTAATTCTTCTCGGTCGAGAAATAACCGTTAAGGATTTTTCAAATGATCGCTATTCCACGGCAATTTGAAGGGGAAGTCACTCGAAAGCACATTTCTCATACCTACCCATTGGCATGCCTCGAGGAGGGCATGATAAAATTATGAAGTAAATTGAGGGGAGAGGAGGTTGCAAGTTCACACCGGGAAAGAGGAGCTGGCAAAAAGAGCGCCCAAGTGCATAATTCATTGAGGATGAAATGACTTTTTGAATGACGTTATTTATACTCCGTCAAAAGTCCTAAATTTCGACCTTCATGGTATTCGTGTTTTCCACGCCAGGAAAATGGGAAGGGGTGTTGCAGTTGAGATTATCGAGGCTTTGAACACTCGGGCAGGAAAAAAAGGTGGCTTTTCTTTGTCGAGGACCGCTTCAAGGGTGGAATCGCTGGCTAGTTTCGTGGGCCTATGTTATGAGAAGTGGGGTAGGTTAACAATGCTGCAATCAAACAGGAGCGTACACATCCCAGGCCCCTTGTCCAAACTATTCCATGAATAGCTCCCCTGACCTTCATACTTCCCCAATCCCTGCATCATTCACACAAGCTTTCAAGTGACTTGGACCTGGCCACCTTCCTACTCCTTTACTCGTTGCCGAAAGCTGTTCAGGTACGAGTGGGATCTACCTTCTTGCCCAACCTAGAGAAATAAAGTATAAGACAGAACTGAGAGCTAGCAGGGGTTTCAACGGGGATTAAATTAACACTTATCTTCATGTTTTCAGGTTTTGTTAGGTGACTATAATTAAATTTCATTTTTAATAATTAAAGATATCGCAACACTACCAGTAAAAAGGGAAGGGAAGGAAAAGGTATTTGAAGACCATTGCCTTTGTTACTCAGGGAACATTTGAGAAACTTTTGGAGCTGGTAAGGAAATATTCAATAAGTTTTAAGCTGTTTTACGTCAGGTGGTAACCAGCCACTTCGTAACCTCGTAACTGGAAGTGGGGTCTAAAGCTAGAAGTCGATCGTAGGGCCCTATGAGAATTATTCATACCCGAATTCGCAATAAACCGTACCGCGAGAGTAAATTTTTAAAATGCTTGAGCGATGAAATCTCCGGAATTAAGTTCTCGACATGTCGTTTCACGATTTATTTGGTGTGGGCTGCTCCGGAGCTCCACGCTGGTGGACGTTCCAGGAGCTCCGGAGCTCTAGGTCTGTGTTTGATCTTCTAAATTGTAAGTTCTACACATGCTATTGCCTCTTTAACGTTCTAAAGAGGTCAAATCGGTATGAATACCTTAAAATAATTCGATTTCCGTCCAGAACAAAATTGCTATAGGATTACGGGGAACAAATAAATAATAAAACATTTAACCGAGTAATGTAGAGAATCCACAGGCTTTTTATATAAGGGATATTGAGGTTGGAATGGATTATTGAAGCCAAAGGTGAAATAATAACTTGAAAATAGCCAGCAAAAGGTTTTAAGTAACTCACATCCATATCTCTAAGGTCTACCTGGGAATAAGTAAGTCGAACTGTCTCATTTAATTAACCTTGAGTTTTGAAGCTATATCTTTGAAAACATTACGGTCACACGAGTGTATTCAAAACATTGGCTAGGGTCTACCTTATAACCATGGACAAACTTTCAAATTGAAATAATCGGTACTCCTGGAGTCCCTGGATATATGGGGTAGGAGTAGAATGACACGATTTAAAAAAACACGCTATGACTGTTTGCCATTTTGCCCTAGAACGATTGCTGCATTCGCAATTGCAACTTTTGTTAATGCTAATAGACTTCTTATTACTCTAGAAAAACTTCCTTTCCTGTGTGCTCTGCGTGCTTTACTGTGTTGTTCTCGTAATAGAAGTGACACGAGACGAGCAGCACCTACCTACACAGCAATAAAATTCTGTTTCCATTTGAAGCACACAGTCGCAGAAACTGATGAAAAGTTTATGAAAGTCTATGATGAACATACTATGCCTCGTTCTACTGTCCTCAGATGGTTTAAAGCGTTCAAAGAAGGTTTATTAACAACAGTTATGCATAGCTGCAATTATTCAGCAGGTAGGACAGTGTCCTAACGATTCAGCATGATCATCTATATGTGACTCGGGTTTGTGCGCGATGAATGCAACGTCTTTTGACTGCAGAGCAGAATGCTGTTCGAATGGACCCATGTCGTGAGATGCTGCATCTGTTTGCTGATAGCGGTAATGCTTTCCTTGAGTCAGTTTTCCACTAGGTTGTTCGTAGTGATGCATCCAAGAAGTTATATGTGTATACTACGGAAATAAAACTATAGTATAAATGTGGTACATAAGGAAACTTGAGAGCAAAACCAAACTGTCTTTCTTGTCAGCTGTTGCACTTACAACCACCAATAAGATAGTTGCAATTATGACTCCTGCAGTCTAGGAAGAGATTTATAGGTTTGAATTTTTCGGTACGAATTGAGTTTTTGATAGGCATAAGTCTTGCCAGTATGAATACCATGGATTTCAGATATTTGTAAGAAAAAATGCTTACTCTGAAAAAAAAACGAAAAATTAAATTTTAAGGATTGTTAAGAATAACTGAGATTTGTTTGATTAGGGCTTGGATCTGCGAAAAATATTTTTCTTGCCAAGCAGAAATACCTTCAGTATTATCTCCGAAACTATGGAACAAAGTAAATACCCAGTTTCAATCACGTCATATCTACAGCTTTTTTCTTGAATCCTCTTTATCCAGATTAAATAATTTTTTAGGGAAAAAGAAAATTTAATTCGTAGTTTTATTAATTAAAAATGCAGTCAAAATATGAAAACACTACTATTACTGGGGCGCAAGAAGCAGGAGGAACAGTGGCTAGGTACGGAATTGATTGAAGCCGAGGGCGACGAATATTTGCAACAATCAGGCCTATAAGAAAGCCAAGTAATTTTACTAAAATATTAATTTGAAAAACAATAATAAGCAATGAAATTATGTACTTCGATAGTGGATAGATTAATCAATTCCATTTGAACTTTCGACCCACGGAATTTACTGTTTTCAAATTCCAATAGAATATCCTATATATATCCATCTCAAATTCCAATAGAATATCCTATATATATCTCAGATTCCAATAGAATATCCTATATATCTGCATTATCCAAGGGTTATACACTAATCCTAGTTAATCTAAAGCTATTAAACTGCGGAATAACTGCAGAAGCATATTGAGTGGAATTATGAACGCAAGACTGTTTAGATGTATTTAATCCAAACTAAACTAATATTATTTGACTCAGTCTGTAACTGGCGAAATTCCTTTATGGCAATGAGTAAATGAAAAAAAAACGATTAAATAGGAATATTAACTAAAACCACCAGGAAGAGTGAGGGACAAACACGTAGGCAAGGGGAAACGGGATATGAAGCAGAAGAACTAACACGACAAAAAGAAGTGGGCAGGGTAGGATGGAGGGCTACAGCCAACCAATCTTAGGACTGGATAGCCAATGATGATGATTAACTTAAACATAACCATGAATTCCAAGAATACCATCATGGCATCGAATCCATGGGAATATTTTAATAAATATTCTTTTCGGATTCATGTTTCCTTCCCCCTTACCACAAATTCATTGGAACTCGAATCAAAGCTTGAACTATAGTACTGTAGAGTCTTCATGAATGAAAGGATTCTTGCAGTTTTCCACTTTTTTAAAAATCAATGTCAATGCGACCGGTTTAATGCATCTACATAATTGTCAAGCAACGGTTCGAGTAATATACAACGAATATTTAAATTTTGAGGTTTGGTGGGTAGAATGTAGAATGCTCCTGCGTTCTGCGTTCGCCTCGCCATCGCCTGCGTTCTGCACGCGGCCGTCCTAGCATAAATGGTAGGTTAACCCTCTTCCTCCGCATTCCCTCACGAACGTTTACCTTGACTACAATGGTGCGCGCGCCTCGTTCGAGACAAAGAGAGACCCTCGGTCATTCTCGCACTGTGAGCTATGTAAAGAAGGATGGGAGGCAGCTTTTCATGAGGTGCCCACCCAAGAGACATAAGGGGCCGTTGCGAACTCGAACAAATTTTTAACAGCGATCCCCTCTCCCCAGAACCCCCCGCGGTCTCAGGGACAGGCCCACGAGTCTCACCCGTATTCCCTGGATACTCTCACCCTACCCTCCATTCTATAACCACCTCTTCACCTTCCTTGTGCCTCCTCCACTTAGAAGAATACCTACACCGGGGAGGAGGACTCGGCCGCCCCTTCAAGAAAACCTTCCCCACTTCGCATCACATCTCCGCCGCCTCCCAAAATCACCACTTTCGCTCGCGCCCCCTTTTAAGAAGAGCAGCACACCTGCTCTCGTCTCTCCTCACACATGCTCCCCCCCCCGGAACCAACCCCGAAATGTCCCTCCTCACCCCTCCCACTCCGTGTTCTTCTTTCCAGGAAGTTAGAAAGTCGGCCTCAAGTTTAAGAACGGAGACGTTGGGTGGAGCAGGGTGGGGGTGGTGAAGAAGGCGAGTGCCAAATGCGATAATGATGGTCACCTGCCTTCGGGAACTATTTGTTACCACGCCCGCCTTCTCTTTCTTGCCAGACGGCGGAGCTAACTCGTGTTTCTTTCTCCTTTGAGGTTTACCCCAATCTTCATTATAACCAATGATCAATCTGCTGAAGGAGCACTATATACTTGGCTTTTGCACCGAGAGGGGAATGCTCCTTGATTGATGAACGTCTCGTCCAGGGCTTGAGGGAAATGTGAATTCGACGACCTGGCTTGTAAGACGGCCCAAATATTTGCCATTAGTCCGAGGATTCCTGGTTCTATTAAAAATGAAATTTTCCTGTATGTTAACATGATACTTAAAAGTTCAGCATTGAGTACGTTGGATGAAACTTTGAATTTATTGCACTAATGAAAGATCTACTAAGTGGAAGCGCTCCATAGTGAAGGAATACCTTATAACTTTCCACACTTCTATTAAAAAAAAGATCCTGACATGGTTTCAACATATAGCTGTTATTTTCAGAGCTAGCCAGTCATTTGTGGAAAGTGCTAATATAGGTTTTTCCTTTCTGCGTAAGCGTTGACTCCAAGTCGCCTTTCGTAAATGGTAGACAGATGCAGATGACAGGCTTTTCTCTTAATTACAATGCTGCTTTATAATATTCAAGGTCGCTAAGTGCTTGAGAGACAGCATGTGGTTTGAAAAAACGCAATGGCAACCTAGCATGAGTAACTACTTTCAAATTACCATTCCACATATCTTCCGTAAGTTCTTTCCTCAACAGCGACAAAATAACTTTTTTTATAGCAAATATTTTCTGTTCGCACTTTCCGAAATAAAACAGCAAACAAAAGCAAAATAAGATGGATTTACATGTTCAAAACCTAATTTTGAAGCAGTGGTTCAATTGGTTTAATCACCGAACCTACTTCATAAAAGCATCACCAAACAGTTACCTCTGCGTTGACCCGTAATCGGGAGATCACTTAATCTTTTTAATTAATGTTTTTGTAGAAAAATAAGGAATGAAATTAGATTTCCAAGAACATCTGTGGTCTGTCCTTGAGGTAGCATTGTAGACACGGGCTTTGATGCTGATGACCATAGTTTCTCTCTCGTGAAAATAAATCCCGTGTCCAACCATTTCTTTGCCAACACTCATTCTTTTAACTTTTCCATCTTCAAAGCCTATTGTGCACACTCGGGAAGGTAACACCTTTCGACTAGCATAGCCTTCTCTAACACTTAAACGCGCCCTTTTCATTCCTCCCCGGTCCTGCCAGGCAAGAACGTTTCTGAGGAAACTCAACCATCACTCTTGGCCGCCCCCCTCCTTCCTATTCTTTCGGAAAAACTAACCCATGGCACCTCTTCTTTAATGAAAGGGTCCATTCTACGGGAATTTACCTTTATTTCAACCCCTTTTGATCCTTTTCATCCATACTTCAATGATTCGTCCCTTCCGTCCCCTCACATAGTGTTACCAATTTACTCGTATTTTCAACAAAAAATTAACATTAGCAACTTTTATTAACTTTTAAGCACAGAATTCAGAAATATTTACTCATGTTTCATCAGTCTCTTTTCACTTCAGCCTGAGCGTAAGACTACAAAATCAAAGCTTTGAAGCAATTGGTTTTTGATTCACTATAATAAAGAACTGTGTAATTTACGAAAAACTATGAATGACACGGCATCAATTCTCTATGCCTTTTTAAAATCCTATACCTCACGGTTTGACAACAAGGGCGTAAAAATCTGGTCGGGCGATGGAGAAAATGTATTCTCTCTCCAAGGCCCTGACTAGTTTTCTTTGGAGAATACGTCCCCGTAAACATTTCTATTACAAGGCAGGAGTAAAACTCAAAATCTAGTAATTAACGCTCACTCTAAGTGACAAAAGTGAAAGGCCACATCTACCTTAGGCTATTTTTGGTTCTGGGATATACCGGATTCGTCTAGTCACTCCTATTAGTCTAGGTATATTCTGGAAAAGGGCTCTACTTTTGTTGCTAGAAGAATTTCAAGCAACAAGCAATTAAAACGTTGCTCCCGGATGAATGAAACCAGCTGATTTAAAAAAGGCCTGTTACAAGATCGAAATCTTAACCGTGAGATATTCAAGATGGCGTTAAAGTTGGAGGCGAAGTTAAAAACTTATTGTTTTCTCTTAAATATTGAAGTAAATTGATGAAGTCGACGGCTATTCTCATTTATTTTTTCAGTCAGAAACACAAATATTTGGCCAGAAGTGACGTTTCAATTGTATTTTTCAAGATATTTGGAAATTTAACAAAACATATCAAGTAGCAGCTGTCAAAAATTCATCTTTTCTCGTAAATGACGCCATAAGTCAGAACATAGTACAAAAGTATCCTTTTGCTCAAAACTGAAAAATATCCTTGTGTGTATTAATCCTTGAACCTAATATTAGAAGCGTGATATTTTTCTTTCATAAAATTTAGTTACTGCGGCATCTATTCTATTCCCTACAGATTCGAGGATGATTTCAGCACCTATGTACTAACAGACGAGTTAATGAATGCATAGGAGTTATAAACGTGATGAACTTAGTAATTTATTTAATTAACCTGAGCATTCAGCTTACAGTTATAGCGCAAAGCTCTATGTTTATATTTTTACCGTGGAATGGAAATTATCCAATGCAATGCAAAAGAGAGTGCTTGAAAATGCCCAACATTCTGAAACTTATGAATTGAATGTAACTACTAAAATACGCATCTCGGCTTTTGCCATCAGCTACCGTTCGACCCATGCCGCGAGTTGAATTTCAAGCGGTATGCATTTCAAGACTCCGATTTAAAAACAACTGGCTATCTAACATTCTGAAAGTAACAAAGAACACGATTACAGTAGTGACGTAATGCAACTTTCTACTTAACTCTGGATCAGTTGAATAAACGAGAACAAACGTTCGGTTGCAAAAGGCTTATTTGTATTTTTTTAAACTAAATATGCAGCTTTCGTCAATGGTCGCCTTCAAATGTTGTTTCAATAGCGACAGGATGGCGTTTCTCTATAGGCTGTGATGTTTATATCACAGATCAAAGACTGCTTTCTTCAAGATGTATTCAGAGTAGGTATGTACATCGTCATGCACCGATAATCAGTGAGGAAAAAGAATGTTATTGGGATTTTCCGCAAATGCAATTTTAAATATTCTCATTTTCTTTTTCAGAAATCGCTTGGAGACTGACATGTTTTGACAAAAGTGTCATTAGATTTCTCGCTTCGTACACGTTCTCTCTAATTTCCTCGTGATTTTACCTAGAATCCGCTTTAAATATACCAACGACATCTGCTCCCCAGCCCAAGAAGAGTAAACACGCGCACAAAGAAATTCCACAGGAGATCTAGATTTGCTCACCGCGTTGTTTCCGGGTCGCGCGTGCGAGGACCATAGCACACAAATACATCCACTCTCATTCTGGGGAATGACCCTGTTCGGACCACCTTGGCACTTAAACTTTGGAACCTCCTCAGAATAGGGAGAAACCAATTGGCCATCCAAGATTTCGCTCACGCCCACATACCTATGCCTCCTCTCCTAACCCTCAGGGTAGGAGAGGTGTCGTCGCCCTCCCAAGAAAGGGGTGACTTATCCACCCACACATCCACCCATCCATACATCTCCAAATGGAACAACCAACCATTCTTTTCTCGTGGAGAGCGTCAGAAGTGAATGAACTGGGGCGCACTACATTAAATCCCACTCTCAGCGGTCACGCCTTGGCATTTTTTTGTTGGGTCGCAAAAAGGGGGCGAAGGGGATGAAGGAAAGAAAGGAAGAATGCCCCGAGGGGGCAAAGAATGCACTCTTGAAGAAAGATTCCCCTCCCCTGCCGTGGACACCCCACGGAGTCTCCCTTTTCCCCAGATCCTTCGGGTTTGTAATGGACGCGCGACCTATCGTTCGACTCACGCTGAATGACCACGTGGGCTGGACAGCGGGACGCTGGCGACATCCCCGGCAAGGAATAGAGGGAGAGGTTAAAAAAAAAAAGAATGGTCGCAGCCTTGGCTTTTTGGTGGTTCTAAACGTCTTTCAATGCTCGTCCACAACACAGAGTCCCTCGCAAACACACCAAGACCGAAAACCGCCTTTATCTTCCACAAGGGTATTTTGAATTACAAGCGGCTCAGTTTATGTGCGCAGGGTCTTTTCTTTAATGACCTCCCTCCTATCGTAAAGGTGAAATTTCGGCGAATGGAGAAAATGTGACCCACGTCGGGCCTCAGCTTTCCAAGGCACGGATTGCAGGCCCAGGCCCCATGAAGAAGAAGGTAAGAAGGGGGAAAAGACTTAAATGCAGGAACTTCAAGGAGTAGGGTGCCTGGCTCATTCTTAAGAGTGGAAACATTCTGCCTATTCCCCTCAAGAACGAACACCTTGAGCGCAATACAACTCGGCGCTTACCTGATGCCACGAAAGTCAATCCTCGACCGGCGTGAAAAGAAAATCTTACACCTCCTCCCCACCGAGCAAGGAGTACTCCCACACAATGACAGGAGAGCGTGTGCCACTCCACTAAGGCGTTTTGGAAGTCTTTGTTGGATAAAGAGGTCCATTATACTCCCAAGAATAAGAGGAAGAAAAAGCATGTGCCTGCTTGAAGGCGTGAGGTCTTGGTCCACTAGATAAGATGAAAAGCTTGCGCAAACAAGCGGTTTCCTAGAGCTTTCGGTGATTGCATGAAGTTTTTCGTAAACCTCGAAAACGAAAAGGACTGCCTTTTCCACACCATGAAAGATTAGCAGTCCATCTCCTGATCAATCCAACTAAAAGAATCAAAACATATTTCTTCTTAACATCAATTGCCACTGAACTTTATACTTTCCAAATGTTTCGTCACTCATTCGGAACTAAAGATATCATGATTCTGAATAGCAAGGATAATTTTATGATGGTAACCAATAAATGTGAATGATTGCGAGCATCAAACTATTCTTTCCGGTGCACCAAAATATTAACCTGAAATTTTTCATGAAGTGAATGGTATTGTTAATAATAATCCCTCTTTAGGTGTGAATTAAGACTGTGCCCTGTTAAAATTCAGTCAATACGACATATTGATGAATTTAGACTATTTTAACAGATATCATTATCACATTACATGCACTTCTGAAACGTGGCTAAACTCCAATATCACTGATAATATGGCCAAACTTGATGAATATATAATTCTGAGGCGTGACAGGTCTGGGAAAGTTGAGGGTGGTGTTGGCGTTTATGTGCATCATCATATAAAAGCATTTATTTTAGCCACCTCCTGTGATGTGTTCTGCTATAAACCCATGTATATTGTAGTTGAGCTATCTGCAGAAAATTCTCGACAAATTTTACTATGTGTACTCACATACCGGCCTCCTAAAACCAGTCTTCTCGTTGATTTTGAATCAGTGTTTTCAAAACTTAGTTTCACTTATACAAATATATTTATCACAGAAGATCTCAATAAGGATCTAACTAGGGATTCCGCTAGCAGCAGAAATTTAAAATACTTTATTCACAGCAATAGTTTATGCCTGGTTCCTTTCCACCCAACGCACCATATACTCAACGGTAATACTTGGCTGGATCACTTCATTGTGGATGATGATGATGATAAAATCATCTACTCCAGTCAATGTTCTATTCCTTTTCTATCATCGCATGACTTATTTCATAATAAGTTTAAATTTCCCAAAAATAGGGTCAATCTTCATGAGTTTCAAAAAGACCTTGCTGAAAAATATTGGTTCATTGCTTTTTCAGCATATTTCAGTTTCATCTTATGATATTGATGAGAAAGTTAAATCATTTAATGTGAATATTTTGAATTATTTAATCATTCTACATTACGCACAATCAGACCACGCCGCCCAGCTGCTCCATGTGTACAAAATAACTTAATAAGGAAATGAGAGTAAGGAACAGGATTCACCGGGCCTATGTAAAGTCTAGAAATATTGCTGTCTATTTTAAGTATAGAGTTCTTAGAAATTCTGCTAGCCATCTAGTAAAACCCACAATGCTGGCCTACTACTCCGAAACACTCGTAGGTCTTTCATAGCCACACCTAATCTGGCGTGAACTGAGGCACATTGGTCTACTTCGAAACAAAGATAACTCTATTATTCCTACTATAACATTAAAGCAACTTAATCATTATTTCACGCTATCTTCACCCTCTCCTCCATCATACCCTAATAGATAGCATTCCATTGATCCTGTTGTAGCTTTTGATGATAATAATTTTTATTTTCGTTTTGTAACTCCTGAGGTGGCTTTCAGAGTATTTTGTAGATGTAGATGTGGATGAAGATTTTTAAAAATATTTATTTCAACCCAAATCAAAAGCAACTGGAAGCGACAATATTTTTCCAACCTACATCAAAATGTCAATGTCAGTAATTCTTCCGGTTTTAACTGAGATTCTAAAGGAGGATACTATTTTATCTCCACAATTCATCTATGGATCAGACGAAAGCACCAACATGAGGGGGATAAAATATCGAGCAGGTAGGTGATAAATCCTCATTCCTTCGTAATATTCACAGCTACGAAAAAACACCGAGACATGCCTCACTTTTCGTTCGCCTCTGTCAATTCTTTTTTCACATTTTCTCCCTTTCTAACTTCCACCTTCTTCCAGCTAGCGTCCTGACACCTCACGCCACATGTCGTACAAGGTGGCTCGCAGGGCAAAATACAGTGTCAGTGCAAATTAATGTAAACGGTAAAAAGTATTTTCCAAGGATTTCAGTCCCTTTTTTTTTAATTATTTTTGGTTCTCTGGAAGATTGGAAGAATGGAGATATTGTGAGTCCCGTTTCGAGTTTCTCGAAGAGTAAAAAGGAATCCAAGGCATTGTATACAATTTTAAGACATAAAAAAACATATTTTAATATAATTGAAAGCAAATAAGAATGAATGATATATTCTCTATACACTCCATATGAATTTACATACTAAGTAATTTTCTAAAGTTTTTAGAGCACTGATAAGTACTTGTTGAGCACATTGAATATTAATTATTGAGTTGCCAAAGACATGACCAGGTACATGCATCTCTTGTGTGTGTGACCATTTACATCTCGAAATTATTTGTTCAGGTTTCAAATCTTTGAGTACAAATAAACTAATGGAATAGGTTAAGAAAAATCCAATGCAGCAACAGCAATGGAATACTTTTTGGCCATACAGCTAGACCTTCATATTTACTGAATGCCAGTTTGATGAAGCCGTTGACGTTCGGTGTCGCGGCAGCCCTCAGTAGCTAAGAAGAATGTATTTCCCTCGATATTGGCGTAGATTCCGGTTTCCGCAGGCAGTAACGTTCGATTTTCACGTGAGTCGAAACGAACCCTTTTATGAAAGATCAAAGGCGTTCCGAGCGTTTAGCACGGCCTTTTTAAGAGTATTAAGCCAAAGCCTCCCCGAGTCTGAAAAGATCTTAAAGGTGTAGCGCCTCGGTGATTTAGCAATACAAGCCACTGCTCCACTTGAGCGCGCAGGGGAAGAAGGGCAGAGGAGGAGGAATAGGGAGGAGGAGGAGGAGGTAGCAGCGACGATGGGGGACACATCTTTTCAAGGGATGGAGTCCCTCGATCCGTGAGAGAACCAAGAAGCCGTTTAATCGTCCGAACGGAGATATTTTTAACACTTTTAAGCCGTGACGATGCCGCTTCTTCGTTCATTACTCCCGCCCTTTTGTGGTGGTGTGCCCTCTCTCTCTTTGTGGAAACATCATTGTAACCTCTTCAACTGTTTCCATTCCTCCCTTCGACTGCACAGTCTGTTTTCTCTCTTTTCTGCCCTCTTCCCAACCCCTCCCTCGACCACGCCCCTCTACTCCGACCCCATCCATTAAAGGACCCATCCTCTCTGAGGGCCCTCTAGTATATGCGGACCCCCCCCCCCCTGCTTCATGTGTGGTCTCCTTGCGCGGCCCGTGCCCTTCTTTTTCTCGTCTCTCTTCTTCCCTCCCTCCGCTCCCCACTCCTTCCCCTCTTAAACCTCCATCAAACCTCTTCTTACCTTTCTTTAACTTTTTACTCACTCCCATGGTTACCCTTCATGAGAGAAAAGAAAGAATAACTGCGGTATTGTGTAAACTAAGATGTGGCCTAGATACAGCTGTTTCAGGCGGTATGTGGTTGAACAGAATGTCAAGGAATAAAATATAACAACTTTTTTACACGCGGTTTAACGTTTGAGGCTTCACTTTGTGGAACAACGATATTGGAAATAAAACATCGCTTAGTACATTCCACACACAAACTTTATTGACTGGCCACACACACTTTATATCGACCATGGTTTCGACAAATAATTGTCTTTATCAAGGTCCATTACCTTGATAATGACAATTATTTGTCAAAACCATTGTCGATATAAATTGTGTGTGGCCAGTCAATAAAGTTTGTGTGTGGAATGTACAAAGCGACGTTTTATTTCCACTATTTTACACTTCCTACTGAAACTTGTAAATCATAAAACGGGTTTCGACACTTTTGCTTGATCTTCTGGTATGTATATACATACAGTAAGCTCACTGAATATTCCAGATAATAACGCAAAAGAGTCAAAATATTAAAAGTTTCAGTGGACAGTCAAATATATTTGCTCCAATTTATTTCCAAGATGAGAGTGACGTTTACCTCGAATAACAGACAGCAATGGGTTTTAGAAAAGTACAGGACAGAAGCTGTTCAAATAGTGAAGTGAGACAAGGATTGTAACTGGATGCCACAACCAACTTTAGTGGATAGCATTCAGAAGAAATTATAGAAATCGGAGGTCGGAAGTATTGGAAATGTACGAGCCGAGACCATGTGACGCTCAATTTCGAAACTCTTAGCGATAAAATAGTAAGACAAATTATTTACCACAGGTAAATATTTTGAAGAGAGTAACGTCTATTGTTGTAAATTACTCCGAAAATCTCTTCATTTTCACGAATTTCTTCTTATTACTCTGCTAATGTATTCTTTTTTTGTTGCAAAATTCAACTTTAATAACATTCAAGACTTACTACGCTTTAATTTATAAAGGAAGGCCTTCCTCCTCTCAGGAGGGGTCTTCCGTCGATTACCATCATGTTGAAAACCTCTCCTGCTATCAAACAAGTAGGCTATCTGATCTACTAGATGTTCCTGGACTCTTCGCGAGTGTTGCAAACATCAATACTGTGACGTGGAAGACAACTTTGGGAATAACCATTGAAGGCGCCGTATATGTTTTAGAGCTGATAGCTATAAGAGCTGATACTCCGACCATGTTTTTGTTACCTAACAAAAATTGGATGTCTTATGAACCTTTTCCCCAGCGTAAGCACAATCCGGAAAATTCGATTACTCAGATTAAATAAGAGAGTTAATGGCAGACACCGACATTAATAATTTAGAGTACCTACTCTACTCCGCACATTCCTTCCCCAGGCCGATACAAAGCAACGGAAAAGTAACCAAGCTATTTAGAATGAATTTAATTAATTTCCAATTGGCCTCACGCATATACAAACGCAAAGACACACAAATAGAATCTATTTCTTAAAAAATAATGTACTACGCACCTTTGTCGATGTTCATAAAATATAAGGAAGATAGAGCTATTTACTTACTATCACACTGGCAAAAAAAACGAAACAGAATTGCTGTCGAGCGTCTTATATAGAGGTATTGCTTCGGAAATCTTTTGCCTGAACTTACCGGTAAACGGCCCCCTGCTGCTTCATGTGTGGTCTCCTTGTACGGCCCGAGTCCATTCTTTTCTCGTTTCTTTCCCTCCCTCCCTTTACCCATCCCTTACTTCTCTTCACTTTTCTCGTTCCCATGGTTACACTTCACCGAGAAGTGGGGGTCCTAACCAGCAGTTCCGAACAACTGACCCGGTTCGATGCACCAGAAAGTGATATACCCTCCCTCGAACAGACTTATGTTCCCGAGAGAACAGAAATATCGGGATTGAGTGGCATATGAATGTGTTCCGTACCGGTTAACGAAACACCTAAACGCCGAATTTTGTTCCACTTCAAACTGTCGTAATTACTATATTATAATAAAAAGGTACTAAATAAAAAAGGCATTTTAGAATTGAAGGTATGGCATGTCAAAATATTAAACTCCACAGATATACTTGGGGTTTATAGTTGGAATAATAATAATAATCGAAAAATGAGTAGATGGAATATACTGTCAGTCTCCCCGTAGCATTCAATCATGAAGAAAGAATTTAGACTAGAAATTCTGTAGGCAAATTTCAACAACAGTTTCTATGCATTGAAAAGAGTAGAAGAAGATAATAATGCGCCAAACCTCACGCGGCAATGTTTATGCTGACAATCATTAGCATAATATATATATCAGGACAAGATGAAGGAATACATAGATAGAGATTAGCTCGGGGGAATTGCTACTCAATGGATATGTTGAATAAATAATTTTAATTTGTAATTTTCACAATGGTTTATTCGCAGACGAACGGTTTCAATGCAAAGACATCTTCAGCTGAGCATGTCGCCTTTGAGGAGAAATCGGTCTTTGCAAATTAACCATATTGAAAATTACAAAATTAAATATTCAATCATTCATAACGTATTTTCACCACGTTATGCCTGAGAATATTGAGTTCATTGGATAGGTGGTGGACACGGATGTAGCAGTGGACACATTTGACTTAAGCAGTCATAAATAAGAATAAATGTAAACCATTAATATTGTAACCAATATTGACCCATTATTATGACCAAAGTGGAAAATTTCGCGAGACGATAGCCAAACACAGTAAGAAAGGGCTTACAATTAAAACCTCACACATCCACAATGGACGAAACTTTGACGAATACCTCATTTCGATTTAGGTAGTTCCAACGTAAGATGACTTAAATGTCATTGAGAAGTATTTTTCTGCCTAATATAAACGCTATTCTCGCGACTAACTATCCATAAAAAGTGAATTTTCCAAGTGATTTCAATAGCTAAAAAAATAGGGCACAGATCTATCTCAGTTTTTGAGTAATTCGCATGTAACTAGAGAATCTGATGTGAAAATGTGGCAGTTAAATATAAATGGCGCTGCAGTCGGATACTATGGCTGGGAAAATTGTTGATCAAAAATTCACTCGTCGCCTAATCAGGATAATTGGTACGTTAGTTCTGTTTTTTGACATGTTAGACATGCGATCAGTGAAGGCAGTATTTTTTAAACTGTACCATCGAAAAGGTGGATTTTGTGTTTTTTGTAGCTCATACAATATTGGTGAAACTTCCTTTAAGAATTAGTAGCTCTCACGCTCAAGGAGAATAATTTATTTAATAATCACTTAAAACGCTTTTTGACAGACCTTCGCCGATAAGCAGAAGCCTCCACTAACCCTTCCGTAGATTGGGTGATGCATTCGTTTGGGAAAACTCTTTTATAGGAATCACATGATGCAATATCCTCCGAGCATTCTTGAAAGATGCTCCGTCTAATACTCATAAACTAGCCGTGTCAAAAGGAACGCATACCTTTGCAACATCATCGGCAATAAAAAAAAGAGTAAAGAGAGTACGTTTTATTATGAGAGGAAACAGTGAAAAACTTTATGAAGTAGGGGAACCTAAGCTAGCTCACGAGCTACTACTTATAACTCAATTGCTCGTTGTCGTAAATCCACCACGAAAATGACACCTTAAGCTATTAGATAAGAAATATTTTCCCCATTAGGGAACGCGACACGATTTTCGTACAATGCATGAGAGAGATGAGCAAATAAATTGGTCGCTTATGCAAATACTCACTCTTTACACCAACATAATCTCTGCCGACCAGGTTCATTACCTTTTCACCAGCAGCTCATGATAAATTTTAGGATCTATATTGAATCGAATAAGCCTCGGTGAAACCCGTCACTCAAATAAACCCAAGAGTGAGTTTTAATCGTTTTCTGATTCGCTCGACGGCGTGCGAACAACGCACTTCTCTTCACAAGCATCACAGAGTCATTCCTTTGCAGTTGGACCAAACGGTCTCTTAAGGGACACTCGGAGGGACGTGAGATTTTTAATGGCCATTTTCATGAGCTCAGCCGGGTAAGAGAGGTATTTTTTTTTCAATACCCCGAGCAGCTGAAAGGCAAGTGGTGAGGGAAGCGAGTCTCCCAAAACCTTCAGCACCTGAATGGGAGCCAATCAAACGTCGCATGCACTGGGAGAAGGGCAAAACTTGCCTCCTTGACTGCGTGAAAAGTGCTTTAAGACCGCCAAGGGGACTTTTGATGACGATGGCAATAACAATATCAAATAAATTATTGATTGAGGCCGGGTTCAGAAATTCATGGCCTTGTGGGCACTGGATAATGGGATGATGCTTCGTTCAAAAGTCGAACTCGAAGTGATATTTTTGATGAAAGAGTTACGATTGTGAGCCGAAAGAAATTACTCTTCTGAAGAGGAGAGCGGAGTGGGGCTCTATTCACGATGGGGACATGAATGGTGTGATGGTTGGATTAATGGAACGCGGGGAGTCGTTGGGGAATGTGGGTGAGAGAGCCCTGTGGCACATCCATGAGGACGCAATGTGGCAGTTCACATTTTTGTGGGCCGCTCGAACTAAGAACGAGATGAGTGCACAATTTCTTTAATAGCAATGATTGAGTGTGGTCACCTACCTAAGAAAGAAAAAAATACATGACGCATTCGTGACTGGAATCTTTGGCTTGCGAAAGATCCTTTCAAAACGACAGACGCTCTCCAATCAAGATTTGATTCAGGCGGAAACCTGTTCCACTTTCAAAGGCTTGGCTCATTTTTTGATGCTCAGAATTCGCCTCGGTTGTTTATTTTGACGGTTGATATTGATACAATAAAACGGTCCAATGAAGGGAGAATTTCGGCTAATTGTCGGAACATGTCAAGCGAATGAGTCTGCGAGAGATCTCAATGGGCTGCAAATTAGCAGTCAATGGTTTCGATTTTGCTTAATCACAGTCGTGGTAGTCAAAGGGGGAGAGTGGAGGGGAGGTAAGAGGATAAAACGCTACACACTCTTTTCTTCTGAACTAAAAAAATTCAATAATAGCTTTCACATCCCGGTTGTAAATGGAAACAGTTCTAACCTATGTAGAACCCTATATGCCAACTAAAGGTCAATTTGTAAGGGGCAGTTATTACAGTTAGAAAATTGGGGTACAATTATGACTGTAATATGGGTCCGAAACTGAGAAACATAATACCTACGTAGCATTACACTAAGAACTTCCAAGGCAGAAGAAAAGTTTTTATTAATCGATCACTCATCTTCATAATACCTGGCATAATGGGGGCGTTACCATTTTTTTAAAATTGCCTAATCTGATAGAGCTTGTAAAGTAAAAAGACCCGTATTTTTCCGTTTTTTGATCCGTCACCTAGTTCTCGAGTTATAAGCGACAAAAACTGATGTTTTTAACCCTCTCGCTGTACTGGGCGTGGTGATACTTCTTACAGCATCCCTTCGTCCACAGCTCCTTCGCCCAATCAAAATCCTCCCCTCCCTCCCCAACTCCACTCCCCAAAACACCCAATGAGGGGAGGTGGATGACGTAGAAGTCTCAGCGCAGCTCATTTGATGGGCGTCACCTTTTGCGTATTTTAATTTTCAATTTATGACTGAATGACTACGGTTAGAAGGTTGATTTTTCACTAAAATTCATTTTTTGTTTCCATCTAACGATTTCGTGAATACAATAGCAATTTCGGTTCCGAGTAAACGCCCCCATTACTGCAATTTCCAAGCGAATGCTAAAAGGGCACGTGGGAGGAGATATTTGGACTTTAGCCTAAACAAACTAAATAATGTATTAATGGAATTGAAGTGAGGAAACGGCATATGTTCTTCGATATTCCTAATATCTAGAGTGGTGCGTGGAAAGAAGCTTTTAATTTAAGTATCTGTTAGGCAGCTTACTTATCTCATTTTGTCTCTATTGTCTGTTCTACAAATGCAGCGTAGGGGTAAAATAATATCATATCTGTCAACCAGAAACTTATGAAATCTGAATTTTTGTAGTACCCTTTGACTATAGCGTAACTTCGTAGCCCCTGGCAGCTCCCAACAGCCATGTAAAACTTTCTTCACGTTCCCAGTGGCTTTTATGAAGCTTGCAGCTTTTCTTTTTATTC
This sequence comes from Pyrrhosoma nymphula, assembly GCA_963573305.1. Taxonomy (NCBI): domain Eukaryota; kingdom Metazoa; phylum Arthropoda; class Insecta; order Odonata; family Coenagrionidae; genus Pyrrhosoma; species Pyrrhosoma nymphula. The sequence continues at coordinate 127,822,194 of OY754328.1, forward strand.
TTCTCAGTAAGTAAATGCATTCTGAAAGTTAGATGCCGAAAACACAGTATATTCGTAAAGAGGCACAACTAGACAGGAAGTAACATCTATGCTTTACAACCTCACCTGAGGACCTCCCTAACACAAAGTGAGCGCCCATTTTTCAACGTCTCTGTTTTTATCTCGCAGGTATATACCCTATTGAAGCTGCTATGTGCTACATGTTCTTCAATATATCCCTGTAGCAACAACTTCTCATAATTATTAATAAATTTTGTTGTTTTTAGAAGTTTATAGGTTCTTATGAATCGGTCGATGGACGGAATGCTGTATTTAATTATTTTTATTTTCGCGTAAAATAAATTTCGTGGAGTCCGATCGATACCTTTCTATTGCGAATGTTTTGGTTTAAGAGAACCTTGATAGCTATGCTTATTCCCTTGGCCATAGCAAGAGCGAGATTACAACCATTGTACTATAGTCATAATAAAGGAGGCACAGCCAATGAAAGTTTTTTGCCTTTACCCTTGAATTGCCGACCATTACCGTTACAGGAAGTTCTAAGCAGAAAACCACGGTCGCTAAGACGGAAAAATCACCTCCATCTCGTCAAATACCACGGTTTGCTGGAATTTAGCTAAAATGAGCTAGTTTCGGACTCAACATAGGAGACACACTATTATATTTTCCATTTCCTTTTTCTCTATTCATCGACCATATTTTCACCCACTATGTCTTGCGTCCTCCTTATTCAGAGCAAGTCACTCCTGAGGGCTAAGAAAGAGCACTCTTCAAGCTCCTATTCTATTATTTTGTTTCCCATGGATCGAAAAACATTTCCATGGTCCTCAAAGAGGGACAGAGGGAGAGTCGAACCGTGAGAGGACACGGAGGAGATTCGAGGAACGAATGGACGAGATCCTCAGAAGAGGGAAGGATGGGAGAAGTTTTGTATCCCATGAGTGATGGGATGAAAAGGGGAGCCCTGGAAAAGTGATGTGGGACCCGTCCCGAGACTCGGGAAAGAATGACACACGCACACACACAGGCGGCAGAGCTCGGGCACCCGGATGCACGGCGTCGCAGTCGGTTCTGGACGAGAGATCCTTAATTACGGCGCATTCATCGGTGGGTCGCGGACGGCTGGTCTGCGGCGTGGTTTTGTGTGTCGCGGTGCACGCACAACGTGCTCAGGCACATGAAAAAAAGGTTGTTGTTTGGGACGATGCTGGTGTCGAATTGGGAGAGGAGAGAATCGGGGAGGGAAGATGTGGAAGGGCGTGAGTGGGGTGAACAACAGCGCTCGTAGTATGTGAAGGGACCATTTTCACGGGCCATCGGAACAACTCTATCGTTCCTGTGGGGAGAGGGGGGGGAGTGAATAGGGGGGTGGAGAGTGAATAGGGCAGGTGAGTGAGCGGGGGAGGATGAGGAGGAGACGAAGATTGGAGAGGAATCGGAGGAAAGTGAATCAGCGTGGTTGGTGTGGGTAACCCTTTCATGCAGGAAGTGAACTTGTCATCCATCCCAACACCTCCCATCGTGCCGTAATTGCTACTTTTGTATTGTACGCCCAACAACACCGATGATATTTCAATTTAGTTTTAATTTGGGTAGGAGCGATTCTCTAATGCATTAATGCTTGCATCGATGTATTCTCTGGAATGAAATTCATTGGATGAAAATAGAAACTACTTCGGTACGAGTTTTAACGTAGTGAATTTTTGCAAGTAACCCAATAGATATGTTGAACGGAGCAGAATGCATGGAGAGAACTGCAGGATTCAGTGCGTTCATAGCAAGTAGCTTCTGAATTTGAAGAACCGTGTGTCACTATAAGGACAGAAAGGAATCGCTATAGTTATGCTGTGCTACACTAAACAAAATGAATTGACACATGCTTAGAAGTAATATAAAATATCTCACTCGAATGAATTTTCAATGAGATATTTTACGAAAATTACGACGAAAAACGAATATACACCATGGATCAGTTCACATGCTCCTGGATATGAATGGTTTGCATGAATAACGATGATAAGTGATGCAACTTTTTCATTACAAAAGCACTTTAATGGCCAATGTCTACTAATGCATGATAAGTATCACCTAATTGACATCATTTCTCATGCAGCCAATTTCACGTGGATTATTTGCCTGTCATAATCTCAAGTAGCAATGATTCATGATGAATACTTAAATGCAACTCTTACATATGTATCTCTCTCTCTCTCTCTCAAAAACTATAAATCTACTGAATCTTGCCCGGGTTTCGAAGCATTCAGCGTGAAAACTGAGATAACCCTGCCTGAACTATGAGCTTGAAACTTTGGGCTACAGTCTCGTTCCTTTGTATCCATGGCTCATAGTACATGGTAGTGCCAATACCTATTTGTAGTTGGATAATTGGATGCAAAATTTAGACTAAATAAAATAATAATAAGTGATTACAAAACTACACATATCATGTAGGTTTTAAGTCATCTTGACAAAACAACTAGCACTGAAAGACTCCGAAGTCTTTCTACTGCATTATTTTGTTTGTTTTGTAATTATTTTCCCCTATAGTACAATAGCTACGTTGAAAAAACATTTTTCTTCAACATTAAAGCTTTCACATATTTTAGGACTACCTGTACACTTGTCTTTGATTATAAGAAAAAAACAGACGGCTTGCTACCTTAAGAGACATGCAACATCAATTCTTCGAAGTATTTTGGTATGCAGACTCTCTTCTTTTTGTTGAGAATTTTCTTTTAGCCTGTGCCTTGATTGCTTAGGCATTGCTATTTTTATACCATGAATTATTTAAAGCATCAAAATGACAACTGAAATAATAGATTGTTTATATATGTTCTGCTCAACAGATACAAGAAATGACAAGCTTTTCATTCTGTCAAGACATCCGAAACATTTGGGCTTATGCTAGCTTATCTCCTCAGACTATGCCACATCAAGACTAGAGACTAGACATATCTAATGTGTTATCCAGGATATTACTCCGGCCTAAAAACAGCGGCTGGACCTCAGTAGTAACATTATATCCCCCACCTCCATTCAACCAGTACGTCTGCTTGATAAGTCATATGGTCCACCATGGAGAGTCTGTGGAATGGACAGGTAGCGGTGACCATAACTCACTCCCCGCCAGGTGATTCACGGCCGGCGTGACACTCCAGCGGACGGAAGTTCAGCAATTATGTGCGTGGACACCTCAACGAAGCAGCCGGGAAAGATCTCCCTAATATTACACATTTTTATTTAGTGATCCATTGTTCAACCGAAAAAATTAAGATCGGCTTCATTTCCTGGCGTCGCCCCATCTCGCAGTGGACAGTCTGGTCGCAACAGTGTTTATCTCTCCCTGCGATTTGTGTCCTGATATCTGAACGGCGTTTAATCCGGGACAATAAGTGAAATCAAGGTAAAGTCCGGAGGGTGAGAATAGAATGCGAGGGCGACTCATTCGGAACACTTGAAGAGATTTAAACGGCCGCATGAAGGAGTCGGCATGGGAGCACTTCGCACGTAACGATTATTTATTGCAGTCGGACTTGTGAATCTTTTTTGGACAACCCACTCGCAAATTCTCCTTCCACGCAACACGGTCGTTTTCAAACGTTTCTGTTCAATCCGCTCATTCTGCTAGCATATAAGATCCAATGTTAGTGCACCCATATTCTGTGTTGTTGTAAAATACAAAAGTTTTCTGCACATGTATTTATGCTATGTTTAATATTATGGGTAACTGTGTAAGAAAAGTGGAGCACTTAAATCTGTGAGTCATGGTGTCTTACTCATTAACCAACGTGGGAAGTTGAATTAGCATATAAAGTGTAGGAGAGAGTCTCATAATTTCGTAGTTTTCAGAATAAAACATTAGTCCCTGGAGTATGTAGGATTCAGGAAGTTTTAATCTTCCTTCTTTTCTTTTACTTTGAAAATATTACCAATATAATACCCTCACCATCTTACCGTACATATATCATATATCATTTACAGTAGCCTCTTCCTTTTAAGTGAAAATTTCGTCATAAATATGGCGAATCTTTTTTAATTTTATGTTTCCTTAAAAACTCTTTCACCTACGGGTTCTAGGCACAGAATAGCATGTATCGTAATCGATCAATTAAACGTAGCCTTATTCAAAATATGCAGCATTTTCCTATGACTTTCTCGTTATATCTACCTAACGCTCATGAAATGAAACTTTACCCACTAACCGCCTCCCTATGACAAATCCACCTCGCATGAGACACCTTTCGAACAATTCGGTGAAATTCCCAGATCGGATGGAACAACAAGTTTCCTCTCGCACCCCCTTAAGAGTGCTACATCTTCTGCAGAACAGTCGAGCTAGAATGCATCCGCCAAAATTCTTTTTGTGTGAGAGCAGAAGAAAAACATTCGTTGAATGGGCCCCTTTCTCTTCGACGGGGTGGTTGTGGTGGGGGAGGGGGACCTTCACAGAAGGAGGAGGAAGCGGCGGAAGAGTTCCGATGGCCTGCTACTGCTGGACAAGGTGAAGGATATCCGTGGAAAAATAATGAAGTGTCACGGAGTCATAAGCCACAATGAACTCAACGCCGGCATGGACTCCTGGTGCGACTTTTAACCCCCCTGCCAGGGGCTCTCTCTCACCTCTCTCAGCCTTCCGCACCACCTGCCCTGCCGGCCCTGAGGGGCCTCTACTCCCCACCGCTTCCAAGCACGCCTTCACCACTCCCTGCCTCACGCCCCCTCTGGCCGCCTCCTCACCTTTTCCTCTTCTGCACCAGCTTCCCCGTCAATTGTCCAGCCCTTCCGTGCCCCCTTCCTCACCCATGAGCGCTGCATGACGCCTTCCGGCGCCTTCTTTGAATGGAATGGAACAGTGACTAGACACTCATGACCGGTAGTCTCAGAACTACTCATCCAAGAAAATGGAGTAATAGCGTTTTCCTCGATTTCTTACAAATTCAGCTGAGAATAGGATGAGGCAGAGAATACTTGTAGGACATGGTACCGAAAAAACGCCAAGTCTGTCTTTTTCAAAACGTCTAAAGAACCTAGTTTCACTTTAATTCGAGATCTTAAAAACGCTTCATGATGGTGAGAATTAAATGGAGTTGTTTTTTTCATGTCAGCATGGGATTATAATTTAACTGTTGATGTACTGTTTATATACTTTGTGTCTGCAATTTTGTATTCATTTCGCATGTTTTGCATGCTAACGTGAATGAATTTTAAGTAACATTATATTTAGTTAAATTACTAATAACTGTATGATAGTGTTTTAGATAGCTTATGCACGCTTTGTGTGGAATAACCCTTGTGACACACCCTTGAGGTGGCTTTAAGAGTACCACGTTGAAGTAGAAGAAGAAATATACCACCGGTACTGGAAAGTAAATGTAAAAAGGTCCTTTTCAACGATTCGAAAATTCCAACTTTTAATAAATACTGATTAAAAATTTAATCAATTTATCTTATGGTTTTGTAGCCCCTAGCAATGTAAATGTCTGCTTGATATCCTTATAAATAGTCGACTGTAGTATGTTCACTCAGGAATCCAGAGCTTGATACTCGTTCTACATATTTCAACGTATTTCAACATAGCTTACATAATAAACACTACGGGATCTTTGGTATCCAAGTTACGACAATTTTCTCTTTCCAACCAACTCTGTGGGATAGTAGGAAGCTTTTTACCAGATACCCGAAGGCAAATTGGCATAAGGAAAATTAAGGAAAGCAGGGTGGCTCATTTTCGTCAGTAGACAGCTAGCATGATGTTTGGAGAGAAGGATAGTATCTGGGGGAAGGAGAAGTTCTTCTGTTATCTTGCATCCACATATCTGCATCAACATCATACCTAACCACTAGGTAGTGCGGATGGGGGTGCTGGGCACCAGCCTATTTTTATTTTAGCGATTGTAAAACTGATCTTTTGCAATTCAATTCTTCCGCAATTAACTTAATGAGAGTTAAGCTGTGTTTCTGAGTTTACAATGATTGTGCGAGGAGAATAGGAGTATTTAAACTAATAACCATTGAGTTCGTCTTCCTCATTTTGTTTGAGTGTTCAATTGTACTGATGAAATATGGTGGAATAATAATCTCGCCGGTTTTGGAAAAGTTTAAATTCAGCTTACCCTAATCGTGATTGAGTGAACTCCCATTCTATTTAGTCTAATATCCCAGCTGAACTTCGTATTTTTTATATTTCTGGTAGATCCTTATTGAACTTTAAATTAATCCTATGGACTAATTTTATTTTGTTCATTGATCAGATTCTTATGTAATTTGCCGCATTCAATCTAAAATTAAATGAGCACTTAAGATTTTTAGCATTCTTTTGCCTATTTTTCACGACAAATTAAATTTCTTCTGAAAAAAGCAGTCAAGTGCAGAACCACTAACCAAGATACCACTCAAGAACTGTCGATCTCGGAAATAAACTTCGCCTATTTCTCAAAGTCAAATAATCATCGTGCACACAATTCATTAGGATCATATAGTAGCTCGATAGTTAGGACAAAAATTTCCAAGAAGTGCAATCATGAATGAGAAATAGAGAAAAATAACGGCGTTGTCGTGGTCAATCAATCACCCACTATATTAAGCTGACTGAAAACTGTATAAATTCGAGAAGATCTACCTTAGGTGCTTGTGTAAGCATAGCCGAAGCAATTGAGAAGACCCGAAGGTTTACCATTGCCACTCATACCTAAGGTCTTACCCGGTCAAACCTCTCTACGATGGACATAGATCATTCATCAACCCTATCCTGTCCCCCCCTGACCTAACTCAGATACCCATCCCACTGTCCCATCCTCATTTCCCACTTTCCCTACCCCATACGCTCCCCCGCCCCCCTCGCCCCACCTCCCTCTCCGAAAGACGCCGCGAGATGGATCTGGGTGGAGCGTCGCGTCGCCCCGTCACGGCCACTTTTCAAAATTAGTGCCGCGCATTCTGAGTTCATTAGGGGTTCCATTATGTCCCGCCCGGGGGCGTCAATGGAGTGAGTGGCGGTGGGCGCGAGGGCGGAACAAATACCACGTGGTGGCAGAACTCCAAGGAGTTGAGATGAAGAAAAAAAAGGCGAGGCACGGGGAAAGGAGGAACATGGTGGCGCATTTTCGTGAGACCCGGAGAGTGGGTGGACCGAGCCTTATGGGAGGACCTTACGGAAAACATACGGGGTCGTATGGGAGTATTTCCTTCATATTTCAATTAGATACCTAAAATACACGAAATTGACCCAAAAATCGTAGAGAAGGTGCAGTCCGCCTTATAGCAGTGTGTTGGCCTGGCGACCGTAAGGTCACGGGTTCAAATCCTACATTGGGTACGGGTTTTATAAACAGATTGCCTTCGCCCTCGGATCAATTTGTTAAGGTTGTTACCCGATGCGTCGGATTTTTCTATTTATTTCGTCTTTCCGCGATTATTTCCGCGCTTCTTCTCTCACCAATTCTAACTCTTTCTCGATACTTGTTTATTTTTTCCCGTCTCCTAGTTTCCCCATCTTAAATGTTATTTACTTGCGAATCCCCAATTTTGCATTGCTACCCCCCGAAAGCACTACTTACTAGAGGTGGGCCAAATGATTCTTTTTATTGACTCGAGTCATTTGGATCACGTCACTTCAATGACTCGTTCACTTGAGTGAGTCTTTAGAATCACTTTGGAGTACTGCGGGGTACATAAATGACGAGGCTTACATATAACAGTAAAGCTGAATTGTGAATGAGTAATGATGGCTTTAAGGATTTATAGAATAAACGGGCAAACTAATTATCTTTGGTTAATGCCAAGGCCACTCTACCCAGAATCTAATCTTTAAATAACCTTTATGCACGATGACAGAGGAAAAAAAACATTAATCTCGTTGATATCTCTAAATGTGCAGTTATGTTATTCGTTCTTAGGAAAGACACTCTACGTCAAGCATTGCACAAATAGTGCAGTCAAATCAAAATAATAAAGCCGAGAGTTTAAATGCCAAAATCATATAATGTACAAAATTATTTACTTCTTTAACACTAATTAACTTCTTGTCGTAATTCACTAATCGTAGGTCTTTGCCTTTTAAATTAACGGTGTCTTCTATAATACCAACTCGATATGTCCACTTTTCTGAATCTAAGGGCCTATAACACTATTTAAAACAGCCATCCCATATGATTTACTGGTAACAGTACCTTTAAATAACAGTAATTACATATAATATACTATATTGCTCGCTCTTTCAAATAGCCTGTGATAGTGGGTTGTCGGAGGAGTGGGAAGAGTAACCCCCCCGCCCCCGGTAGATATTATACCCAAGCTGGGAAGAGTCCACAACGTTTTCTACCCAGCTATATTTCAAAGTATGATGCTGAGAGCACCAGGTCTCATCAGTGTCAAATATTTTATATCCACTGTCCCTCAGCTTTTTAATTCTACGGAGAAAATTATGACGAGTTGCAGTAATTTTTACAGACTCCATCATCACTGACTTTTTACATAATTTCTGATACCTAAACCCCAAACTCGGCATCACAGACCTGAGCTTAGGCAAGGAGAAATCCGGGCAATCGGGCACAGACTCAACCAACTTGTCCTTCACACTTTGAAGAGTTGGATACATCTTCCTCAAATAAATGTCATGGACCGTCCGACTAATGACTCCGAGCGTGAAATCATTCACCAAAATATTTTGTCGCCCAAGCAAAATTGTCTTTTCCTTGGAGAGGGATTGCCATCACCAGAGTTTTCTTTGTCACTTTCCTTGGATTTAGCAGCCGTTCTTTGCACTGATGTTTTGCTTATCCCGAGGCACTGGGACACAGTTTCACAAATAGGATAACGCTTTTACGATCTTTTTTCCGCCTCCATTTGGAAAAAGCGAATGGCACTGACAATGAGTATCATTCGCTCTTCCCCTTCTGAGAAGCGATTTCTGCGGTACATGATGCACTTTTGAAGCTCACAGACCTTATGACTAGCAAAAATAGTAAGGGTTGTTGACAAGGGGCCATTCAAGTATTACGTAAGACGTTTTCGGGGCGAGGGAGGTTCAGATATCCTTACATTGTCTTACGTAGGGGAGCTAGGGGTCTAGAGCCAACTTACGTAAGATTTTGTCCGTCGTGAGACAACATTGTAGCTCGCTCCAGGAGACTGATCTTATCTGACTTATCAAGATGTTTTGCAGACGGAATGCCTTGAAAAGTGACTTGTAAGTCCTTGGACTAAAGTTGACACGTCATAAAACAAGATTATGTTGTTTGAATTTTTTATAGTCCATCATTGCTTTGTATCACAGAAGTAATTCAATAAGAGATATTTATAAGCGATTTTTTTAAATTTGCCAAATAGCCTGTAATAGTTCGCAACTCCATCATCTGTGGTGTTGTTTCAATCTTAACGCATGCCTCTTTCAATCAAATTCATTACTCTCGAGTCTCTGTCCATTTGTGTGGTTGCAATATACATAATCGGTCCCTCTCCATTGGTAGCTTGTCTGTAGTGTAGTTGATACTTGTGAAGCTTCGCCTCGTGACATGCATTAGCGATTTATGCAAATGCATCAATAGTCGTAGTTACACTAACTTTAGGGCATAGTGTAATGCATGTTGGTGACTAATCACCCCCTGCCACACACCCGTGAGGCGGCTTGCAGGGTATTTTGTAGATGTAGATGTTAATGTTGAATAATGTGGTACTCCAACCGTACAATTATCCGAACTCAAGTGCTCAAAGCTATAAGATGGTTTCTATCGAGAGCCGAAACCTCAGAAAACGAGCATTTAACGAAGAGTAGATATGTACATATTTTTTTCTAACTATCCTCTTACGTAAGATTGAGAGAGGAGGGTGGGGGGTTGCCGAAATCTTGCATTGTCTTACGATCATTAAGGGGAGGGGGTTCGAAAAATAAGAAGAATCGTCGTACGTAATACTTGAATGACCCCCAAGAGATTAAAAGGTACGAATTTGTAAGTACGCGATATCTCGCTACGGAGCGGCAACAGCGGAAATCTATGGACGATTTCCCCTACCTTCCCATTATGATCCATCGGCGCTCCTTCCGTGGCAGGTCGTGCTTTCTTGGCGCGTGAAAGTAGATATAAATAAAAATCGTTGTTGAGAATACCATTAATTTTTACTATTTGTCATGTACATATATGCAATGCTGGCGTTATCGCGCGTCACAACAGCATACTTAAAATTTCAATCGCATCATTAGTTTCGAAATATGAGGAGGTTTACAACTTTTACACCAGCTCGTGTAAAACTCAATTTATAAACAATTTATTTCGTTTATAACGTTAATCACATGTTTAGCTAACCTATATCAGAATGTCCCGTTTCTATGTCTGATTTTAAGAGAACAGTGATAACATAAAGTTGGGAAATCGGATTTTGAGCGCCGAAAAAAGTGACGTTTTTCAAATAAAATATAGTTAAAGGGCAGATAAGTAAGGGAAATTTTTTAAACACACATCGATAAACGTAGGAATGATCATTCTATCACATGGTTTTTATTTCGTAAAAATCCGTTAACTCTACTTGAAGATACAGCTTCCTAAACTCGAGCGACTCGACTGGACGGTAAGAGCTTTTTGATGAACCAACGATTTAAGTTGAAAGTCATCATATCATTTATGTGATGTTGAAATAAGGACTTAATTTACTCCTCAAATCTAGCAAAGTTGCTGACCTTACGGTAAGGCTCTTCTTTTGACAGTCATTAATGAATTGTCAGTCTTGCCACTCAACGAGTCGCTGGGATTCAATGAATGAGGAAGTCTTTTGAGTCAGCAATTCAGTCAGTCACGCCCTCACGTCTCCGAGTCAGTGTCCTTTGTGGTCCTTTGGGTGTGTGAGTCTTTCGAGTCAGCAAGTATTTCGAGTCAGCTCGTCTTTCGAGTCTTTTGAGTCAGTTCGTCTTTTGAGTCAGCTCGTCTTTCGCGTCAGCTAGTCCTTTGAATCTTTGTGAATCACGGGAATCACGGGGACTCTGCGACTCTCTCCTTTATGAGTCATCGCTGCACTCAGCGGCTCAGCCGGCACAAACGTTCACTAAAGAGTTGTTTCTCCCAGACCTATTGACTTCAGTCATCACACTCACCTCAGTGACTCGTTCATTTGAACGACTCGTGACTGATCGACCCAACTCTACTACTTACACTATTAGTTTATGGACGTTGGGTTACAAGGTATATGGTGCGATATGACCATAGCAGCTGGAGAATCAAAATTTCATGCTGCAACTGTAACTAAGAAGTGAATTCGTCATTGGGGTCATCGCTTTTGCAAACACGAAAATGCCAGTTCACCGCAAAAGTGTCACTAATCGCCAATCTGAAAACAAAAGGCAAGACGGCTCTACGGGCTCGCACGCTAACATTCTATGCGGCTTTCTGTACTAACATTCAAGGCGGAATGTTTTTCTCAGCCCCATATATATGGATACTTAATTTTCTTTGCACTAGATTTTGGACTAACAATAACTTATATTCAATGCTAACTAAGCCCCGTTGAGCTGGGAGTCGACCCATTAATTATAACTTCATTAATTATCACATTTCATACATTGTGTACATGTACTCAATTTATACGCATAAAGAATTGTTACTTTCACCTTTCAATAAATCATAATCATAGCACACTACCGCAACTCACATTTTAAGGCATCACTATTTCAAATGCTGAGAATTCGACAGGATGTCTTGGAATGTGATGATCTTGGTTTAACCGTTATAGTACAAAGTAAATCCGTCCCATGCATATTAAAATCATCAAATTATAATTTGATTTGGCAATGATGATAATATAGGGCGATTATAAAGAGCAATATTTTTTATGGGAAAGGCTAACAGATTAGCAAAACCTCCCGAGTAGCTCTTACCGTACATCATAGCCGGTCCACAAAGACGGAACGGCAAGAACAGAACAGTAATAAGAGAGATGCCAAAGAGTACAAGTTTACAAGTAATTATTTTCAATTCAAAAATAGAAATAGAGGTCATAGTTATGATAAAGTATAAAAACTGATCTTATGTAGATGCAGGTGTATCATTTAAACCATTAAAAAAATTATTTGCGGATATTTTGGACAAATAAGTAGAGTTGAACATGTTTTTTTTTTAATTTCTCAAAGCAAAAACTAGATTTCAGAGACATTCAGCGTTGCATTCCAGTAAGCTTAAAGCGTTAGGGTATGGAGTATTAACGCCTATGTACTATGTCCTTTGGCTGATATGAAAGAGGCGATATTTTGGAGTCGATGAAAGTGACAGGGCGGCGCGGAGACAAACCTAGCACAGCCTCCGACATTTTCAAGAGCCTTGAATAATTCCGAACTTTATTTTTGCTCAGAAAAAAGTGCCTCGGTTGCTTGGGTTACGGTCTCCTCATTCAGGAGACCCCTTAACGCGGATTTTCAGTCAGAGGTAACGAGCGGGGCGATCCGCAGAGGTAAAAGCGAGAGTCCTTCAAAGTCTCATAACTTTTGCCGCCCTTTGGCCCACAGCCGACTCGGATGAGCCGTTAATGCACTGCTCCGCTTTATTTCCCGCCCGCCCTCATGGGATGTGGGTGTTGAGTGAGGCTCGCGCCGCCGCCGATGGTCTCTAGGAACCGTGAGGACTCTGCGGACCCTCCTTCGGGAGTCATCATCACGCGAGGGTTCCTCTGGGATGCTACGCAGGATGGGGGAGGGGGCTCTCTCCAAATGGCGGCCAGGAGGGAAAGGATGAAGATGAGTGATGGCGTCCGATTGTTCGACCTCGTGTTTTGTGTTCGGCGGACTCTTCTTCCATCTTTCCCTCCCTCTTCTCTCCCTGCCTCTCTGTCGGCAAAACGGTCTTCATGCACTCCCAATATTTGTAAGCGAGAGCATTTAGGCAATAAATACGACGACAGAATACGAGGGAAATTTTATACGTCTAATGTCATAAATCAGAGTGATTGTGGTCGCATTCAGGGTTCCTTGACGTCTAATGCCCTGCCTTCTGTACCTCTCTCGTCCGTTTCTCTCCCAAACCCGCCAAAAAAATGACCCATAGGCATCATTTACGTTTGTTATAACTCCGATAGTTTTCTAGCGTAAAATGCAGAAAGAACTTTTCTATTCGGCCAAATTCACTTTTCATATAGGTATTGACTAGCGCTTGAATGATAATCAATTTGCCTTAAAGCCCAGCACATGGCGTTCACTCAGCAAAAAATATAAAAAAAACTTTAAAGCACATATATTAAATCATGACGTATTTTTAAGAAAATCCCTAATTATCACAGAACTATTTATAGCAGTTAAGTAGTTAAGAGTAGTTGGTGCATCATTTTTCTCGAATACTAATAGCTGCTTTAAAATTAAGGCTATGAAGATCAAGACGGTATCAATCTCCGAAAGAGTTACGCGTAAGGATTAACGACGGATGTCTAAAATGTAAAAATGAATCGCTGCAAGACATATTAGAAATTTGGGATTCGAAGTGAATCAACGACTATACACGATGATAATGCAATATTTGAGCATATTTATGATATATGTGCCTGTGAAATGCAATTCGTTAAAATAAACAAACACCGTGAATATGTAGATGCTTAAAGGATTTACATAGGGATAAAACGGTTAGCTGCAAAAAGAATAAAATGGGGATTTAAACCTATCTTCGGAGGCCTATCTTCGGAGGCCTATCTTCGGAATGATGACTGTTTATGATTCCTCAGATATAAAATTATAAGGGAGGAATGACGAATATAAACTACACATCACCTCCCTTTGAAGAAAAATTAATAAAAAGAGCATTATTTTTGCAATCACCCTGAGAAGGGCGAGGTATCAAACATAGGTAATATAAAGATTCCAAAGTTTTTGTCATTCACCTAAGTAACTATCTTATGGCCCTCGCCGAGCATATTCTAGACAAAATTCACCCTGTATTTTACTTTTCGTACTTGGCGGGTAAAGCTATACTTGGTGCCAATCACATCTAATCGATCACATACGAAGAGTCATACGGGCGGTTTGTTTCACGCCACGAAGATTCATGATCCCTCAATGTATTTTTCAAGCATCCATATATGCCCGTTATCCGCAGCTACGGGTCATCATTCATTTACACCTTTGCGCCTCTACAATCCAACCCATGATAAAGTTAGCACGGATATAGAACGATCTCTGCTTTGGAAATTTTACTTTCATCACTAGGAAGGTATCACAGAAGCAATGCACTTTTGGCAGATATACAAACTTTTGCTCAGGAACAACATAACTAATTAAAATACTATAATGGGAATTTTTTTCGTTGTTTCCAAGGTTTTAAAAAGTTTATGCCTGCAGCGAGAGTTTGTATCAGGGAAGAGCAAGTGATGACTGTGGGTAATTAAATTGTATTGGAAGATCCAATAACTTATTTGTCAACATTTTTCTTTGAATGTCCAACTACATTGAGTAATTACGCCGTGAAAATGAACAAACATAACTGCAAGTTAACATGACATGAAAGAAAATATCTATTTTTGCATGAACTCGGGAGAAAGCATGTAAATTTAACTATGTCATGACGAAAACAAGGAAATTTATCACGCAATCCATAATTCATGCGCTCATAATGAACCGCGTTATAAAGCATACACAGGGCACAGTTGATTAATTAAACAGAAAAGTTAAGAATGTTCAGGCACTCGAATGATCTTTTGAGACTAGGATTCCAGGAGAATCTTGGGAAAAAATAAGATTCACAAAGCGTTTCAGGAAACTTGAGTTAATGCCCTCACCAGATATCAGCTTACACATGGTATGCCTAAGTATTCACTTAGCTATCTCTAGTGAAACACCTTCGAAGTTTACGACTGCAGGTAATGGTTATGGATACTTCTGGCAGTAATGCAGCAGCATTGAAACGCACAATATGGTAGGTTAAAGTCGGTTATTAAAGCGATCCTTTGATATATTTCCTTGGGATACTTCATTGTTGGCGGAGCGTCAAAGAAATCAGGGAGCGAACGGTCAAAAGAGCTGGGCATTAAATTTTAAACGTTTCCACAAACAAAATCCATACCTACCTATAAGTTACAAGATTTGGAGAGGACAGAGCCAGTCACCCGTACACACCTCAGAGGCTATAAACTAAGGAACAACCGGCGACCGTAGAGAGATCCATGCGTATCAAATTTCAACGCTCAGCCCAAAGGATGGAGGCGATAATAGTAAAAGAGGCCCGCGGAGGATAGTAAAGAATTTTCCGAGGGATGAAAGGGAAGGAGAATTCAGACGAGAGAATGAAGGATAGAGAGAAAGCCGAGAGCCCACGTACCTATTCGTCTCCCGTGCTATCAAACCCCGCTAAATTTTCTCCACCTCGTATCTCAGGGGATACGCCCACTGAAAAAATTCCACCCGCTAACCTCCCTACACCCTCTCGTCACACTGCTCACTGCCAACCCCGTATCTTCCTCTTGTGCCTTCGAACCCCGAGGGCTATCCTCCTCCATTCCCTGGCTTCCACAAGCCGACAAACAGCAATCTTTCACCTGCGTCAAAGTGCGCACAAAACACACCGTGAGGAAAGCCTTTTGGACCCCCCTCTTTCGCCCACGAGAAACTTCCCCCTGGGGGTACTGGAAGCTCACAAAAGACACTCTTTTCTCTTTTTCCTCACTCCCTTCTTACCATTCTTTCCCCGCTTGTTCCACCTCTCCCTTTTTTAAACTCCCTCTCCCGCCCATAACCCCTCTTCATGCCTCCTCTTACACCCCACTCCTTCCGACCACCCGTCAACTCCCACAGCCCACCTTCCTCCTTCTCCGCCATAGCCTCCAGCGGGCACACGGCTGCTGTCGCTAGCGCAGCCATAAGTGATAATTTGTTACCAACCTCTTCCCTCCTTAATCCCCACGGCTTATAATGCACGTTTCTTCCTCTTCATAACTCCCACCCCCCTCAACCTCCACCTCCCTCACCTATCCCGTTCCCCGCCCCCTCTTTTTCCCTTAACTCATAGCTTACCTCAACAAAACTCCTCGCTCATCCTAATATATATCCCTAATTCTTTCCTCTCATGCCATGTCCCGGTCGTTTTCGTCGGTTCTTGAAAGAAGAATTGGAATAGGAGTTGGGGGAGATTAAACATTAAACATCTCCTCCGAATTAACGCGCATTTTTACACTTCTTTTTAATTTATAAGAAAGAGGATGATGAATTGCTTGATTAAAAATTCCGTCTTTGGATGTATGGGTTTCGCAATTTCAGCCGGGCGACCCTCTTGACTCTCTCTTCGAGGATTAAAGGGAGACATGGCGATCTAGATCATTAATTCCATCCGCAAGAGCGTAAGACGAGAATAATTGGATAAAACCGACGTTTGTGCCGCTTGCGTGAGATTGAGATCCTCAAGACAAATTCTTCCGCGGCCTCCTTTGTAATGGCATCCCCCTTAATTTTCAATATGCATGGCTGGTACGGAGGCGTATTTTTAGAGTTGAAGGAAGAATTTAAAAAAATATCTGCGTTGATCTTTGATCTTACATGAAGAATCACCTTCAAATTCGTTTCAATGGTCGAAATTCGTCATGCAAATACTTTATTCTGCAGATAATCGCCAGAATGATAACAAGAAATTTCGCATTTTTATTAGAGTACCACTAAAGGTATGGAATGTCATAAAAACTTCATTTTTAGAAATAGTGGTCGGTCGTGGCAGGTGAAGCTAATAAAAGGAATCTCTTTCATTTTACATGGATAAAATATAAGAGGTGAATCCATGTGACCTAAAATATCTTTACTGCCTCTCTGTTTGCAAAGTTTTAACTAACTACATAATGACATCCATAATTTATTAACAATTTAAAAGACTGTTCAAAACTATTCTTATCCTAAATAATACTAAAAACGTATTTTTTGTGTACGTCTTTGACTTCTGGCACTGTGATAGCAACAGTGAAGTTTATCATTGACGAGATGCAACTTGTTTGTTTCCTACTACTCATGCCTGGTATTAAGAGCAAATTTACTAATTTTGATTTAATTTGAATCTTACCAAGGGTGAGTATGGACAGATCAATAACTTCTTAATAATTTCACTAAAATGGTTAGATTTTCTGATAAAAATGCTAGATGAAATTTCAAACTAGCTAGTACTGAATAATCGTGGGCCACCCAGAGGGGTCTCAGTCATAAATCCTGTTAAAATTCCTCTGACGAAACAAACCGTTGTAGGGGGAAATATATCCATCACAACATAACTTCCGCTATCCCATGGTCGATGTATCATTCGTTTAAAGTAGACATCGAGTTATCACTCCTGGAGGCCACCCAAGAGCCGAAAAACAAAGCGAACTTTTAATTCGAAGTGTGCCTGCTTAACTCGGGCAAGACTCCCAATTACTTACTCCATTACACGGTTCATAACCAAAGCTCCCCATCTCCTTCCCAAACATTTCCTCACTCTTCCCTAGGAGATTTCATGGAACACGCAACCACTCTATCTTTCCATGCGATCCACACCACCAAAGAAAGATCATTATCTTTTCCACATCCCATAAGGCATCCTGCTGTCCAAAACAGTAACCTCTCTTGTCCTCGCCTCATCCGCAATAGGCATGTCCAGGGTCATCACAGTATTAGTGCATGCATTTCCGTGAGGAATCATCATACTTATCAATTTCAAATAGAAATGCGTGAATTTCGGCTTCGTCGGCCTCGGTGAGGACAAGAAAAGTACGTAGCCACTAAATGTTTTAAAAAGTTAGGTACCACACTGTTTTTAGAGGAATTGTTAATTGAGGAGTAGGGATTAAGATAAAATTTACGATATTGTTCGCCCAAATTTATTTTAATACCACGCGCCACTCTCATAAATTTCCTGGAAGTTTAAAATAAAACCGAGAACTTAATTTTAAGGCCGATAGTGAACTCCGACGCCGAATAGACTCATCCATAAACTCGTTAGATTGCATTCACATCTATGCAAAAAATGAACCCACCCACACAGGTAAATTGTACCGCACTGATGCAGACCTCAACATAGAATGTAGTTAGTGGCAGTGACATTACTTGCGACGTAAATGTGATGTCTGTACATTAGTAGTTCCCATGATTTCATGGCAATTTTCATGTCATAGTTATCCCACTCAGCCAAGTAGAAGTGACAACTTTGTTTAGGGACATAATTGAATATTTAAAACGTTTGGACACTTGGGGAGAAAATATAGTAAGCGGAGTTCAGCTCAAGTCTCGGAAGAAACGTTCATTAGGACAGATGAAGCTCAACAAGCATCAAAAGAAGAAGAGTCCAAGCGAAGGAGGCGTTCATTATGAAGATGGACTAATATCTGGCTTTTAATACACATGGTCGCATAACACATCATAGTTTTGGCAACATTTTATGGAAAATATAGAACAATTTCCATTTATATTCAATTAGGGTGATCTACATATACGTGGTGCCCTAAAAGCCACTTCCAGGGTGTGTTCTTGTGGATGACTCCACACCAGGCATGCGCTATTAAGCACATCAATTCTATCAAACAATATGTGTCAGGAGATTTCAAATGCAATACGGCTTCTCACGCATGATAGACTCAGCACTCATAAATTACGAGTGCCATTAGTTTAAGTTCAGGCATGCTAACATGCAAAACGATTACAAACTTTCAGACACAATACATAAGTAATAAAATAAGCATTGCAACGCTCTTTAGCTTTCTAAATGTATTTTTTCAGTATTATTTTAAAAGTTCTAGTTTCCATTAGAATGGCCGCATGTATATTCCAAGGTAGATCCTGAGTAATGGTGACACCTAAATACTTAACGCACTTTACGTTAACTATTTCTTAGTTTTAGTTAATCTTGTGAGGCCGCTTTGGTGAATTTTTCTTTCTTCAAACATTTTGTGACATTCATTTTATTTTAGGCTTAGTTCCAACCGCCATTTATCGCGCCAGGCTTGAATTACTAACAGATACTTTGATAATGAGTTTCTACTTTCCAGTATGGAAATCTCTCTGTATACAACCACATTATCAGCAAAAATTTTAAGTTTATTATTAACCACGGTAATGATTAATTAATGTATATATACATACAGAAGACAAGAAGACATATGTATACATGACAAATAGAAGAGGATGGGAGACACATCCTTGCGGAATATCCGTTACGATGTTACGAGTTGGACGTGATACTATCTCCAATTACTCTTTGTTCACAACCTTTTAGGAACTGATTGTCATTGCAATCTTCATTTATCCCACAGACTCACAAGGTAACTTCCCGAGCAATTGACTATGAAGCACCATGTCGAAAGTTCTTTAAAATCAAGAATTATAGAGTCAACTTGAACATGTGAATCTTGTGATTATCATTAGAGACTATAATGCCGTGTCCGAAGATAGCCAGTTGAATCTCACAATATCTACTCTACCGAAATCCTTGCTAGTACATTCTCAGCAATTTCTTTTTTTTTAATGGCCAATTTGGAAATGACAGTTATATATATATATATATATATATATATAATGCAAGAGAGATAGATATGTAGTTATTGGGATCGTCTTTATAAATTGATGTTATATTTGATACTCTCTAATCCTTCGGAACTATGCGATCTGCTAGCAATTAAGTGTATGTTATCTCAAGATGTGGTGAAATTTCAGATGTCAGGGTTTTTCTGCACGCGGGCAGGCATTTGATAGTGACCGGGAGTCTTTTTAGTCTAGCTTCCTATGCCGCGACAAGAAATGGTAATCTTAGCCGTGCGCTGCAGGAAAAAATCATATAAATACTCGTTCATCTTGTAAAAACCCTTTGGAAGAAGGCTGATGAAGGCTGTATTGATTTTTTCAAAACTATCGTTTAATCTTTTTTGTTTACCATATTTTAGTGTGTGGGCTGTTGATTTCCTTCCATGAAGTTCCCTAAGATATGGCCAAAATTATTTAGGAGTATACACATTCTGATGATACCGAGACAAGCCATGACATTACCTTTACCGGAACTCGAGCCCGCATACCTCGATATCACGCCGAGTGCTTCAGCCAGTTTAGCTGCTGGGATATTCTTCCATCATGAGGATATTTGTGGGATTCAAAGGATCAAGATGTTCAAGACTTCCGGACATACAATAAGCAGCACAACATCTAATCAAAACGTAATGAATGGCACGATCTAGGAGGCAGTCAAAATATTTGTTGGAACATTTTAAACTAAATGCGCATTCGTATCTGAGATGCAGATTTCAACAAATTTACTAAGAATAAAAGACTATATTATGAATTTTTTCCATTGATTGTAACATCTAATAATTGTGAAAACTATATTGAAAAAGACTTATCCGAAGTGAAATCGTTACCAATTTCAGCGATAAGGTTTCAGGATTCCCAGAATCTTATAGTTATTAGGTCGAATATGACAATTAAATCGACCGCGTAAGACGCAGGATACAAAAACATTACTCTGGACGCAGGGTGATTTTTTTTGCTCCTCGGATGATTCTGGTGGTCCGTATGCCCCTGCGATCCCGGAAAGCAATTGAATTGTCATTAGGTTTCTCAGGGGCCATACCACCAAAACTTGACAGAAACACCCACGCCCTGGGCATGCGAATAATCGACTCAGGCGGGACTCGAACCCGCGACCTTCGGATTATCAGGCGAGGACTTTACCCCGCCGACACCGGGGCCGGCATTTTACGAGGATTTCTTCAGGAAAAAACACGTCTTATAAGCCGTAAAAAAAGTACAATTTGGGTTCAAGCAGGATATGATTTCAAACTAGGAAAGAGAATTTATTAGTTCTGTATCCATTTGAAATAGAGACTGGAGGAAAATTCTTCGAAACTAGGTGCTGGATGCACCTGATAAATGGCTAATGAAATGATAAAATAAGAAATGAGAAAGGTAATTATGACATAAGAGCAAAGGAGGAGTAGATTATGTGGAAAACCGTAAAATAAAAAAATATTACATAAAAAGAACTCTGAGAACACTATTTCTTAAGAAATATAATGGGTGGAAAAGCCCCGTGAATACGGCTGAGGGGAGAGATGCGTTGATGAAATCGAAACGTATGTAGTAAGGGAACATAATCAGGGTGTAAGAGAGTATGGATTGAATATAATTAAATAGAGGGCTGCAGAGTATCTATCTTCGGCTCAAAATATTTTCGGAGGGAAATACCCATTTTTCCATAATTCCGAAGTACTAGGCAATCCCCACGTTTTTAAGTTTGTGCCATTTCTCCTACTCCTTCGGGCGCCTATTCGGAGGGGCCGCAGTTATTAAGCAAACCCTCAATAGAAGCAATTGGTAAGCATCAGTCCCACGGACCATAGTCTCAGCTGCAGAATCGCTTAACGCAGAACTCAACGCAATACTCATCACTCGGAAGGGATGTCCTCGCTATCCACAGCGGCAATCGAGAAGAAGATATCATTTCGAGGCCAAGCAGTGGCTCTAAGTTAATGAATGCCAATGTTGTTCGGGGGAAGGCCGGCAACGGATAATGTGGAGAAGAATTTTAGACGAAATAAATGAAGGCCGAGATGGGCTTGGAAGTTAAGGGATGGGAGAAGGAGGGGAGGAAGGAAAAAGAAAGAGGTAGCGAAAGATGCGGGGGCCATGCAGTCAGGGAGTCGACGGTTGGAACGGGCAAAAGGAGGGGAGTTCAAAAAGATGACCACTTTGCGTTCATCAGCTTCGTTAGCTTTCTCATTGTGTGGCTCACCCACGTAGGATAGCTGCGCACACCCACTTGTGCACACAGGGGGCGCCGAGAATAAGCGACGGGACGGGCGGACGACAGTGGCCGGTCGTCTGGACGCGTTGATAGGAGAAGGCTAGGTGGGAGCCCAGGCGGCGCGGCGGGAGAGATCGCCTCGCACACCCGTGACGCCAGAAGCGCATGCCAGATGGGAGGAACGTCTCAAGGAACAACCGCACACATACGGTGCGCATGCTTAATTGGCAATGCCCACATTTTCACCAAATAGGTGGCGGAGGAGCCCATAAATGCGAGCCTGCCCCCGCCTTACGCTCTCTTTCACTAGTCCTTGGGAATTAAATTTGGTGTTTGCCGAGGTTAGTTTCCTTTCTTTAGAAAAATGGTAGTTTAACTTTTCGTAGACGCACGTTATCATCCTACAGCATGGTTCTATAAGATCTGGTTCAAGTTAACCACCATTTCTATTTACTTTCGTGTGATTGATTTGTGAAATAGCGTTCCGAATTGTACTTTCAACAGTCAGTTAGTTGATGTGATCGTTATCGATGGGCTGGAGTAGGAAAATAAATTGTTTATTATACCGAATAAGCGTTAAGCTAGGCATGATAAAATCGGGCCGATGAATCGGGTTGAATATTTGCTATGAACAATACTTAACTCGGTTAACTTAGGATTACAATGAAGGCTATATGCATTCTGCGTGTTATGGCTATCACCTATTCCTGCTTTTCCGTTTTTAATCTTAAAAATATTTAAAAAGAAGAAAGATAGCAATGGATTAATTGAAGGATATACAAAAAGAGTTGAATCCATGTTGATACATAAGGCTTCCCACTAACTGTTAGTTCTAGCGGCAAGAAATTGCAGGTTTAGGATTTTTTTCCAGAGAGTTTCGAAAGTGGTCTTGGAAAATCTCATCTAAAAATCTTGGATTGGACATGGATTTTAATATTTTGTCCTCCGCTACGGAGCTGAACGTTCTAAACCAAAATCATTGATTTGATAGCAATGACAATTGCTAAGGTAGTATAAAAATATAATTCTGAAACATAATTATAGATTGTGCTAATAGGACAAAATAATACTGCCTTCTCTGCTGAGCCACCAGCTGGAAGAAACTTGCTGTCAAAGTCTTTATACTGTCATTCAAAACAGAAAAAAAGATCTAAAGAAAATGATTAGCATAGTTAGGATTTTTATGGACTCACATTGAACCTTTCTTTCACGTATCATGGAAGCATGAAACTTTTGTTAAATGAACTTTTTGGGGATGAATTAATGCAAGTAATCCGTCAGATGATCCTAAAGAATGGTCTTTTCCAATATCATAAAACTGCCTCCTACGAACTTTCTGGGAAAGAATCATATCTCACCTTGTTACAAAATAAGACAAAGAGAAAATTACACGAATAAGTTCTCTCTGTTTTACACCGCGTAAAATCGACGAATTTGATTTAAGGGTGGAATATTAAAGCGTTCCATTTGACTCAACACATCAATTCGTCTGATGATGATTTGAAATGAACAATAAAAAATGGTTTCAAAACTGAAGAGGACAACCAAAACTTACCCTGTTAAGCATTCAGAGAAAAGTTACATCAGAATAGCCCCGGGGTCAGCTATCTGTGGGTATAGCGAAAGGAATGATTTTACCTGCTAGTGGTCCTAGCACTAGTATATCTCAAATTAATTTGAAAATGACTAGCCTTCAAAGCGCAAGATTCCTCACAAAAAGCCAAGTTACAACGTGACCAATTCCTTCGCCCTTATGTTACTTTAAAACAAGAACGTAAAAGAAGCGACAGTTTGGGGGAATAATTAGAGGACAACATGCGTGTTGAAGGGGAATTGCGAGAAAGAAAAAGTTTTCGAGAAGGGGAACGGCAGCGGGAAGGGTTGTGGTAGCGTGGATTACAGTTTCTCCGGGATGTCAACCAGCAACGGGAGAGAGAATAGCATGGGACTCCATTGCCCACCACGGGTTGCCACTAACTGTCATTGGTCGGTGGAAGATCATTTCTCGCCGCTTCCGGTCCCCTAAAAACTTTTTTTCTGCCGACTCTGGTGGTGTTGTCACGACGACGCGACGCTCCCCCACCCTCTGCATCTCGAAACAGTTCGTTTTATTGCGTGTTCCATCCTCGATTTTTATGACTTGGCAGAAAAGGAGTCCAAAGGACACCTCCTATTTTCTTTTTCTTCCCTTATTCTCTTTAGTACCGCTCAACTCATCCTCCATCGAGGACGGTAAATGCCCGCTGGCTCGTTCGTTATAGTCAAAAGAAAAAGAAAAAATACTAAGTAGAGCGCTTTAAACGCGTGCCAAGTTAGTGAGTAAAGTGCACGAGGTAAAATGCGATGGGATTTGAGATATTAATTTGCTTCAAAATTGCACCGGTCGCGCCAACGTGTGGATACGACTTTAACGTTACCACTGCAATCTGCTGTCCTCTTCGCTCCAAGTATTATTTCCTACTTTGCATAAATGCAATTCTTGAGAGGAAACTTTGGTGCAGTAAATTGAGGTTGGATATTAGAATTTCAGTGCTACGAAGATAACGTTTTTCAGAATTTTGACTCGGTTGGCATATGTGTGGTTGAGATAGAGCTCTGAAAAGTGGACTGCTTGAGAAACATGAGGTTTCAAAACAGAGAAGAATATTTCGAGTTAATATGTTTTCAAGTCCAAGGATACTTCAATTTTAGGCCTGTCACGTTAATTTTACGATTATCATTACTGGAGTTGCTTTTGCTTTGTTCCATATGTGGAGAGGAAATGACGCATTAGCGTGTCTGAAGTTAAATTTAAAGTTAAACAGATTATCTTTATAAAAAGCAATTCATAATTCTCTTCTGTAATGCTTTAACATGGGATGAGGTCGTATATGATAAAAGGGATATCTTCTCTTATAAGAAAAACTGTTCGGGTGTAAAAACGTTACACCAATATAAGCCAGCAATGGCATCAAGAAAGGTGGAGTTATTTAAGCTATGAAATCAACTTCGAGGATTACTTTTAAAAGATTAGAATAAAAATATTACGCAGATAGGCACCCTAAGTTTTTTCTTCTTCTTCTTACATCCGCATATTTTCAGGAAATTGTATTATAAATGTTCATACTAGCCCAAATCAACAAACTCCAGAATAATCAATGGATTCACAAATGGACACCAACATCAATTCATGCACTAACATAAGGGAAAAAAATCTTTTGACGACATCTGAACGCATACGATCTGCTAAACATTTTATAGATACTACGACGGCTAAGACCATTTCACTCCAGTGAAACTGCTCGTAAAAATTAATTACACCACAATAAAGCATCCTTTCGCTCTACGAGAGTAATAATCAAGATCTTTAGACTGTTAAGAGGAGAGTTCTACCTAATGGACTAACCAGGATAGCTGGGTGGCCGAACTTGAGAAAAAATGTCGTGGTGATGCTTAATTAACAGCTGAAATGACAATCATGTACTTGGAATAGTTAATCAGAGATAAGTATCTTCCCAAGCAGCTCCTTAGTTAATAAATGATGAGGTAAGACAACATTCATATGACGACGGAAAGTTTAGGGAAAAGCCTTGTCAGCCGTCGATTTCCTAATTGTCCAAGAATGCTTCTTTCGTCGCAAAATGTTTAATCCCTATTTCATTCAGTGATCGAAAGTTTCTCCGAGATCGTCTGAGCTGTCAGAAAGGAACACCCCATCCATTTTCTCATCTCAACCTACTCACTGCAACCTGCTCGCGTCCTTACGGTGAAATAGTAAATGGATTGCGCCACACACTTTTGATGATTTTACTTATCTATGAATAGGGTAGATGAAACATCGCGATGGTGGGATTTTGATTTTACAAGCGTGATTCTTCGAGAAAGACAGGGGAGATAGCGATCTCCTAATGTGACATTAGGTTCTAGAGGTGTCAGAGTAAGATTGTAGATTCATTAACTCGTGAGATCATAATATATTGCCATTTATCTCTTTCAGCATCATCATCGGACTAAAAATGTGAGTTTGCAGCTCTACGAATGGTGTGGCAGTCGTTTCAGTTTCATGATGACAGATGAAAAATGTTGGTTCTATCAGAATCATTTTTAGAAAAAAAATTCAATATTTTTCTCTCCAAGTTATATCCCACATGTATCTCTACCCGAAACTGCACAAACATGCGTTCATCGAAAGGTAAATATACGGCATACCGACTCACTTTCATTCGGTCTCACATTAACTGTCAATGTTTTATATGGTTCCATTACTTGTGGGTCATATGACGACAGGGTAACAAGGGTGATTGAATATTATTTTCAAAACTCTCAGGTTTGTACTTGAGTTGATAAGTAGCTATTTGTCCATTATGCACTTTGGGGACAACTATTTGCCATGATAGGCATACCGGATCTCCCTCACTCAGTGAAGTCACTCATCATCGGGCTCAAATTGAAATCTTATGGGTGATCCTCCTATTACCCATGATGGGTGTGGTTGACCCTATCTACAAGTAAGGCAGTACGCTTAAAATAACTGTAGCCGCCGAAATTGTTCTTTTAAGTTATTTAAAAAATTACCGCTGAATAGTTTTATTATTCTGTTAGATTCGGTGAAAAGATATCGGATTCTGGATTAAATGAAATCACTAGGTTTGCAAATAATGCATGTATTCAAAGGAATAAGAGCACTAATTTTAGATGGCGGGATGAAGAGAAACTAAATAACAATGAACACGATAATGTTATACATTCAGGATACCGAGAAAACCGGCAAAGGCATGCTCCTCACCAGGCCAGAGCACATATAGCAACTTGGCAATAAGGCGAACAAGAAGTATGAACCTCCAGCTCGCACATCCTTGTGGCATCCGCCGCTGAAACTCCAGAGTTACCAAGTTATCCATCCGCCGACATCCCTACATGCCCTAAATTCAACCCTACCCCTAACACTATTACCTGCTCTCAATTAGTATTTCGACATTGTTTCCGGATTAACTGGCCATTCGTTTATCTAGTAAAAGGTGAATGGATAACAGGAGGTCTACTTTATACGAATGCCAAAAATATAGCATCTTACTTAATGCTGGAACGGAATGGAGAGTCTAATGAAATATTGCATCGCCTTGAATAGAGGAGAGGAGAATCTAATATGTATTGGCAAAAATTGCCTTGAATAGCACTGTAATGTCCCCTATGACCCCTCCCTATCCGCTTCCTAGTCAAATGTTTAATAACTCCTTTGGCAAAAATCATCATTGGGAAATTCATCACATGCATATCATTAAAAGTGATGTACAACATTTGTTTCATTCATTACTCTAAGGAATACTTCAGAATGAGAGTTTTGAAGGTGAACATTACGGAAGTATCAAGTTATACGCAATTAAAGGAATACAGAGGGCGTCTTTAATGACACGTCCATCGGCTTTTTGACGGATGAATAATTTCTTTCCACCTCTCCTGTTCCCACCTCTTGAAGGAAGTCCTCCTCCGACCAATTAACCAAAGTAAACCGTAACGGACCTCTTGAGTCAGCCGAATGAGAAGTCGGAAGGAGAAGCGGGAAGGAAGATCGAGGTCGTTCCTACAGCGTGGGTAGTTGTTTTTGTGACCGCAACTCGATCCGATGGCATAACTAGAGGAGCGGCTATGACCACCGGATAGAGCGGGTGCGTGGGGTTGACTTGAGGGGGATGTGGCGGGGGTAAGGAGCGTGTGGCGAGTGACATAAGGAAGAGAGTGTGAGGTATGAGGGACTTAGACGGAAGACGGGGGTTTGTCTAAGGTGGAGGTTGCTGCTGGACGAAATGGGGGGAGGGGGGTAGTGGAGGGTTGGTGGGTTGGGTTGTAGCGATGTCTCCCTAATGAGGGGAACCCCTCCCCCCCACACACCCCTCTTCAAAAAAGGTTGATGCGAAGGCTTGTGTTCCGTCACGGTCCGTGAGTTCCTTCGCGCCTCGGGTGCAAGCGGAAAAGGGCGAGAGATACGGGCGGGAAATGGAGGATGGCAGGGGTTGCCAGAGCGGCTTCTCTTATATCGGCCGCCGAAAGGGGGAGAGGTTGGTAGTTGCTCGTGAAACGGGTATGTTCATTGAATGCTGGGAAGTGAGAGAGAGGAGAGAGGGAAGGGCAGACCAACTGGGGTCAGGGGTAGAAGGGCAAGTAGTGCGCAAGGGATGTCTCTCAGGACGCGGAGGACAGGAGAAAGAGGACACTGGAATGAAGGGCGGAAGAAGAGCACCGCCGTCGGTTGTCCTGCCACGGTTGGTGCTACCGGGTGTTTCATAGTAGATGGGAGATGCGGACGGTGGGACGGGCACGTGGGGACAAGAGGCAAGGGGGGGGGGGGGCGAGATAAGGCTCTGTGAAGTGGGCCGGATGGAACGGCGAGACCCTTCACACCACATGCCTCCGAGAAGTATGCAAATTAAGGAGGGCAATTACTTATTTAATTTGGCTACGTGGGAGCCATACGAGAACGCTGTATGAGGAAGATGTGGATGGATTAGCAAGAACTCAAGGAAAGGGGATACCCGAGACAAAGAGGACCCTCGCTGGAGAAATTCATCATCCCCTCATCCATGTTGTAATTAACGCCCTGTTCTACAAGCTCTGGTTAAATATTTTTTGGTACAAAAACCGAAGTAAATGCATTCTTCCAACGGCGACGCTCGCGTTATCTAACCATCAGTTTGGAGTAATATACAAAACCCTGTTTAAAAAAATGAGTTAATATCAAGGCAATGTAAAGGCTACGTCACCCACTGAAAACGTTAATATGCCCTTTTAAAACTGGAATTTAAGGTGGTATGTTCAATTTTTCAAACTATCATTATTTTAGATTATTTTCTTATAACAGCCTCTCGTGAATAATACATTTATTATGAATAATTACTACAAGCCAAAGACCTGGGTTAGACCAGCTTCTTCCTGTATACTCTTTGGCTGTTTAGGCTTCCGAATATTCCTGTAAGACCTTTTAGGGACTCTATGACAGTGCACAGGCTATTGAGCTTACCTTAATCAATTATCTTCATCGTACGCCAGAAAACTTGAATACATGGATTCAATTTAGTGTGAGTGTATTTTAAGACATCGAGCTAGTACGAGCACAGCGGAAAATGATGAACCCAAAAGTAGCAAGGAGGTGAATCCAATCCAAAAAAGACATTGAACGGTGATAAAAAGACTCATGTCTATTAAATTAGCCATTAACATGAAAATGTTCACTTAAAAGCCACATTTGTAAGCTTAAATGATATTGGTAAACATTTTCTTTAACAAGGAGTGAAGAGGAATTGTATAAAAAAGTGTAGTCATCAAATATGCTGATAAAAATCTTTCACGATTTGTCATCTTTCATTACTGAAATATTCCAGGAAACGCAAGTACGAGGAAAATCGAATCATTAAGCTGCATTGCCTAATCGCTTCCACAATAGCTTTGACATTAACATCCGTTTTCATTAGAAATTATCACGACACGAGTCATGACACGAATAATTAATTCAAGGAAATTAGTGTAATAACTGTACCATATCTGTAGTTTCAGCAATCTTGAGCGATTCTGGGAGATATTGCAGCTCAAAAATTCTTAAGCATTTGAATTAAAAAATAAATGACGAATAACAGTCCTAAACTTGGCTACCAGAAATTGATGGCAGTACAAAGGATACATTTGCACACAAAGGAAAAATAAACATATTTGGTTTCAATGTTCCGTCACTGGAGATAAACCGTTTGACGTAGTTGCCATGAAAAAAATAAGAGATGGTAATGGCAAAGAAGATTATCAAGAAAGAGACTGAAAGATAAATAGTCACTATCCCTTTGAGATTGAATGTTTTTTTTTCGACTTCTTGGCTGAGGAATTGACGGCGAAGGAATTTGCCTGACGCATGAGAGATACGAGAAATATGAGCTTTCGCAGGAAAGGATAAAGAATTTGAAAAACAATAATAGCAGTAGAAAGTGATGGTTTATAAGCAGGAGATCACTTGGCTGACAAGAAAAAGACTTGATCTTGAATCGCACAATGACAAAATTTGATTTAGATTGCCATTGCATCAAATTTGTAGTTAGCCTTATGAAATATCTTAGAATTTTCATTTCGCAACTTAACAGCTAAACTTAATGTGAAGTTGTACGGAAAATACCGAAGTTGATAGTATGTTAATACTGGGCGAAGATATTACCATTAACCTCTAACCTCAAAATCCAGTAAACGAAAGAAGCGTCAACAATAGCCGTCCAAAAATAAAAATTATCATTCAAAAGGATTCATGAATGCTACGACGCTCCCTTGGTCTACTCTAAAACACAACTTGCGCTAAATTGAACTTCAAGCTCAATAGCATTAATTTTGAATGGGAATTAAATAAAGTTCATGCACATAATTTATTATTTTAAGCCTCCATATATCTCATCTTCATATAATCTGCCCTCAATAATCTACTCCCTCGTTTCGTATTCCCTTATCAGCCCAATTTTAATCGCTATTAGCTCTCAAAACAGGATACCATGAAATATCCTCAATCAGCGTTTGGAACCTTATTATAAAATATTGATACCTTATTTTAGGCGGCGTATAATTAAAAAAAATGCAAAAATATGCAATTTCAGCTTATCTCTATCATTTATTTATCTTTCGGAAAGTTGTTTCTTGTAATTACATTAGTGCATTCGTCGCAAGATTTCTCGGTAATTAGTATATATTTACTACATATTGGTAACATCTACATTGCTTAATCATTTAACATACAATAATCCACACTTAAGTATGAGTTATGTTATTATTACACGCTCAAAGGCATTGCAAATTAAAATTCCTTAACGATTATGCTCAAAGCATTCCAGCGAACGATTTATTTAATGCTGGTAAAAGCTTAATATTTATTCCAGAATTACCTTTAAAATATGGCTAATGTAATCATGGGATCATGGGATAAGAAAATATGTACATTACTTCTGAGTAACTTGCCACTGCCGACCTTTAGACTAATTCAGGTAGGTAAAGACAGAGTACGTCGTGGTGGAACCTTTTTACAAATAATTTTCGAAATAATTTCATAGTACTGAGAAAAAGCTAGTAAGACGCAGTAAACCTTTTCCCAGCAACCTTTTACATTAAAAATTGGTCTACGGCTAGCAGAAGCAACATCAGAGCCAACTTCTTAAAGGCGAGATCGGGGCAAAGAAAGCCCAATCATTATGTAGTGAATACTAGCTGAGTAATAGCAAAATGGTGCGTTGACATGTATGTATGAGGTGGTAAAAAATTAATCAATTAAGTAAATGTTTAAAAAAACAATTCCTAATGACCACCTACAAATCCTTAAAAAATATGGATGCGGGGCCTGTTACGAAAAATAAAATAGCAAAGTGAACTGTGGGCTGGCACCAAAGGAAACCAATTAGATACAAAAACATTTTAAGCCACTTAAGCGACGGATGAGAAAATAAAGGAATTGGAAAATGAGCGGGATAAGAAAAAGCAATGAAAGATGATGTAAGAGTGGTGTTGAGAAGGGAAACCGAAAAGAAAAAACAACAAAGCGTAAGATAAGGAAAAAAGTAGCACAGGATAGCGAGGGGAAAACATCTCACGCGTACAGGTACACCTTTGATAGTCAGCTTTAGCAGCAATCATAAACGAAAATGAGAAGGTTTCTTTTAGATGGCTTTAAGGTATCCTCCAGTAAACACAGATGCAGAGAAAAACTTAGGCGAACTATTCTATTGAACGAAAAACATTGTTGTTTGTTCATAAATAGGGATTTATTCTACTGTTTTGCATCATGTGGTTCCAAAAGTAATCCAAATTTGCTACAAGCCCTGAAAATTAAATTGGTTGCTAATTGCGTGCACATTTTACGGAGTTATATAACAAATTGTCTCAAAATCTTCGAAGAAAGGATAAATTGATCAACGCACTGACAATGTCAGAAAATACAAAATTCAAATATGAGCCAAATTACCAAATTCAAGAACGAGCTTTGTCAAAATAAATGGTTGTATAAGGTATTGAGTACTAATTTGTATGTTGGTAAATGTGCAATACGACATTAATTTTAAAAAATAACAAAATTTCACGAAGACTTTCGTTGAATTGACGCAAATGGCAATAAAAATGGCACGGCGAGTCATTATATAAGTCTTGAGATGTGGGATTCTTTACTGTTGCGCTGGATAGTGCTGGCTTGTCATCCTTTGACCCGAGTTCGACTAGGTACTGGCTGTGGAGTAGATTTTTGTTACTGGAATCCCGATTCCTACCAGGACGCAACGTGGAGGTCACTGCAAGTACAGTACTTGATTCGTCGAACTGGATGTTAAACTATCGACTACTTGGCAATTTTCGGTGAAAGTGGACTAATCCTGACGCCAGGTTTTTAACCACTCTTCCACTATTCCCAAAATAATTCCACTGGTACCAACCTTTCCACCTTTCCTTCGTGGAGCAAATAACCTTGGTTGTCAATCACAGACTCAAATATCCAACCAAATGGCACTACACAACATTGATCAAAGACGTCACAACATAAATAAAACCAACGTCTGTTTAACTAAAAATTCCTCATATTTTTGTTGCTTAAAACACAAAAATAAAATGCTTACGGAATGGGAATCTCAAACTCACACACTCGCTTGAAAATGTGACTGACTGCTTGAAGTCGACTTATGCATTATGTGAGCACAGTATAAGGAACACTAAATTATATCACTATTATACACATACTCATACCGTTCCCTTTATAGGCGGGCATTCTAAAGAGATAATTCTCGGAGTTAGACCTAGAAAACTGACTTTGAATTTAATTGTTTCCTCCATAATTCCCTATCATTGCTGGCCAGCTTCGGTTCTGCCGCACTAATATATAGCTACATATAAACTATCTGATTCTTAAGACTGCTAATACTGTGTTATGTATTTCCAGTAAAAGTTTATCGGGACTCATATAATCGAGGCTCCTTATGTGCTTAAAGGATGTGCCCTATTCCATAATTTGCACCCAAATCTAATAAAAACTGCTACGTCCGCTAAGAGAAAACGCGTTGATTCGAGGTGGACAAAAGAAAGCGAGAGGTATGAGGATGCGGGTGGGGAAGGAGACTGGGTGATGGAGAAGTAATGTAATAGGTGTGAGGGGAAAAAGAGGGGAGGGGAGTTGGTAGGGAGAGAAGGGCTGAGGGAGGATGGTGGAAGGAAGGGACGGAGGGGAAGGGTGAGGCTATGCTTCGCTCGGTTGAGGGCCGCGAGGATGGATTGATGACGAGGAGTTTGTACGAGAACTAGATGGCCTTGTTACGCTCTCATTAGCAAGTCCATTAGGCACCCTCCCCCGTCCACCCACTCACCGCTCACTTTCCATCCCCTCCCAGCCCATTGCAGCCGTCCCACCCGCAAGCTAGCACCCACCCCGCGCGTCGTAGAAGTTGGTCCAAAGGAGGAGGAGGCGAGGTGAGCGGAAGGAAGGAGGAAGGGGATGCTGGATGAGGGGGTGGGAGTTAATGGGTGCAATGAGGGAGTGATTAGACCAGAGAGGAACAAGGGAGAGATGGATATTCTGACCAAACACTCTGGGAGTCATGGAAACGTGTTACAGCCTGTCTCCGAGAAAACAAAGCGCTAGCCCTTGATCCGGAAGACATCGAGTCTATCGTAAGCTGAGGAGGATACGAGAGGTGGGGCTATGACGGTAATTCTCATGTTTTCCGTGGACAGGAGAGGATCATCAAACTATCTCTTTCAAGTCTTTCGTCACAAATCAATTTACTCGCATTTCGTCTGATTTGGACTGAATTCAGCGATCAGGATATTAGCTTAAGAAGAAGGGGTTAATGGAAGGCAGGGAGTTGACGTTAATGTCCACTTCTAGAACCAACTGGCAACTTTGTAATATTTTCCAAAAAAAATACCACGAGAAATACGCAGAAAATGTTATGCCCAGTTTTAATTTTAATGGAGGATCAAAACTTATTTTTCTGAGCCCATATTTCTCTGCAGTTACATTTGGGAAATGTACCTAACTAGAGAGAAATACAATTTAAGAGAAATGAAGTTACAAAATATTTATTTACAGAAAATTCAATGAAAAGAACAGACATTCCACATCTAATCCTTCCTAGATTAAGAATTTGTTCCCTTTATTTTGTTCTCTAACATTTTTCAACGCGGAATCATAATAGCTTGTCTTATAACTTGAATAAGCAATTAAATATCAATGAAAAAGAATCGCACTACTTAAACTAAAACGTAAGATAGAAAAAAATAATTGCTCTTCTGCATGCCATCTTTTCCTGGAGGATAATTATTTCGCATTTTATCTTACGATATGCACCAATAATTAACGGCTATTTTTGCGTATAGCTATCATTAAAGATTCTTAATGAGGCAAAGATACTCCTGGAAAACTCTACGAAGAAAAAATAATGCAGGCTTTTCAAGATTTTTTCTTTTTCTGCTGTTAGCATTGTATCACGCATGCAAGATTAGTATTTATGGCATAATCGGACATCAATTAAGGATGGAAAGAGAAGAGTTGAGAAAAAGAAAACATTTCAATTGTATATACACATAAAGGAATCTTTCTAATGGAGAGCATCCACCTCCCAGTAACCTCAGGTTTTGACAAGATGATAAACTGTATCATCAATGAAATTAAGCACTCCATTTTGGGAGAAACAAAAGAAGTAGAGGTTAAAGTTTTCAAGGTAGGTGTAAAAACAACGACTATTTATGCATAATACGAGCTGCTGAGCATAAATGACTAATGAGCGTTGGCTGAGCGTGGAAAGTGGCAATACTAATCATCGTGTAAATAAGTCTCGGAACTTTCTCCCTATACTAAACCATGCAGTTGGCTATAGTCTTCGCTAATAAAGAAACGGACTGTCAAAAGCTAAAGAATTTTACGGCTTTGGAAACAAAAGAGGTTTCACTTTGCCAGTTTATTTTTTTGGTCGTTAACAACGGCATAACACACTGAAAAAGAGAAAGAAATGGGGTGTGTATGGGGTAAAAATTTGTTTCTCAAACAATAGATTATACACCTCTGCACAAGCCTACAGTCTGTTGACTCGTTCTGAATATATCTCCCCACTCTCATTATACGTGAGGAATCTCGAATCTCTGCTCCAGTTAAAAGTGTAGGATTGAATTCTGCTATATATACTTAAACAAATAGCGAACACTGAATAACATAAAAAGTAACAACTGTCTAGTCAATACACATAATGTAATTTCTTGCTAGCCAAACGGGACATAATGACACCTTAAAAGTACATATAAAAATAATAAGACTATTTTTCCTGATGTAACTCCTTCGAAAAGCAAAAAATAATAATTATATGACTTAAATATAACATTCCTCGATAAAAGATTGACGGTGTATAGATTTCTTAATTTATAATGAGGTGTGACACGAAGTAAGCGTATGAACTTTGTGTTAGATAACATTTTTAAATTTCACGTACATTACAAAGTACCGACTACTTTGCAAGCTTATTTTGGATAAAAGTTAGTAAAATATCCTGGATCAAATTATAGCTAGAAAACCATGTTTAATGATTTTACTTAAGTGTTACATAAGATTACGATACAGTTTACTAAAACCACTAAGATTGCATTGCGCAAAAATGCCCCTAAAATGCTTGCCGCTTGAAAATTAAATTTTGTTACTTATAGAGACGAATCTATGCAGTAAATCTGTGTAAAAATAAGCACTGTGATGATATGAAAAATAAATGAAGCTAAAGAGCAATTTTAAACTAAAATATGGGTCTTAAAAGACAAAAAAAAATTATATCAGACTTCAGAGTGAGTAAGGAATGGAGCGAGAGCTATACAGTTAAATGGAAGAACTGGAGGGTTTCTGAAAAAAGATACGTTAAAAATCTGAGAAGACGTAAAAACGGGTTTTGGTTAATTAAAATGTGAAAACAGTACGAAATGGGTTTTCACCTAGGAATAGTCATGAAGAAGTACGCTTGTTCAGGAATATCATTCTAGATTCATAGTTAGGTATATAAAATACTTGAAAATGAGTTAGCACTTTGTAGAGGAGCCCTTTACAGCACTCCAGCATAAATGCAGTAGCAAATATTGGATTGCTATTTATGTAATAAATAAAATAGGCACTTCCATTAAAAAGCTTTATGTTGAAACCTAACGTACTTTCATTCCTTAGTGTAGCGGCAGGTTCCAAATCCATGCATTCAACCCGAATAGTAAAAATGATGAATTTTGGATAGATATCTATGGGTTCACTCGTCTTAAAGAGAAAATTTGATTACCCGAATGCCGAATGACAAAATGAATTAATAGATCGACTCCTTCGCTAACATTATTAGCGTTAATCCCTTAGATATTTAATTTTTGAAGCTATCAGTTTGATTTTCGGATGGATATACATTAGAGATATAATGGAAATAATTACTGTCAATGATAACTTGGAAGTACTGTAGAATTAGGGGCGAGAGAAACTAAAGAAGAATCAGAGACAATTACACAGCTCGACGAAAGCAAAATGCTAATAAGCCAAACCTTGGAATAGGGCTGTAAATTCGCCGAAGTAAGATTGCTATTAATAGAAAATTTAAAGGGCATGGCACCTAACGCGAAGGAAAGACAGGTCTCCTGGAAGGCTAGAGAGGAATCTTATCTGTTAGGCATAACAGATCGTGAATGGAAGGGGGGGAGGGTTGGGGGAAATATGTGTATCAGTGGATGGAAAGAGGGTGACTGGAAGATATTTCAAAGGGGGAGTGGCTGAGAGAGACGGGGAAACGAGAGGGTAGCGCTCGCAGATATTTAGGAGCGCTGAAGAAACGCGAGAGAAAAAAATAAGACGTGCTGGAGTGAGACGCGTAAGAGAGGCAAGAAATAGAAGGGCCCCAAAGTGTTGCGTGGGTGATTGAGGAGGAAGGATGGAGGTACAAATGGGGAAGAAGTGCTCTCAAGTGGCGGAGAAAGGGGATGGAAATGAGTCAATTAACCGCCTCCCCCTTGAGAGAGTCCCAGGGGAAGTGTGTGAGAGTGAAAGAGAGAGAGAGGAAGATAGGGAAAGCGGATGAGTTGAGGGATATATGTGTGGTGAGAAACGTCTTAAACGGATGCCCATCCTATTAACGGCGAGCATCAGTGGGCCACAGTTTTTTTTATTTCCAAAACCCATTACGAGTATTTAGAACCCTTTCCCTATCTCTGAGATATTCTTCGTCTTTAGAAACCAAATGTTTCTCGTTCAGAGAAACGGTTTTATATTAGAAGTAAGAACGGTTAAGCTCATTAATAGACTTCCACTTAAGTTATAATACAAGTTAAATGGTCAAGGTTACCACAAACGCGGCAACTTTTACACTGGAAAAGCGTTGCTTATTAGTAGAATCTCTCAAGACAGCAGATGAAATAAAAAAAAGTCCTCAAAATTTATTAGCATTACTTATTAGCTAGAGTGGTACTTTTTAAAGCATATAATAAGCATAATATAAATGAGCCCATACTGGCAGTTACCAAAATGGCAACCTAGGGTTTTGAAAGCTTAAAGAATATACTAACTTGAAATCTTCAGAAGAGAAATTTACCACTAAAAATGACAAAACCTTAAGTAAAGAAAATATTGATCCTCGTGGACAACATTTTTGTTTTTTGTGGCGCCCGGATTATTTCCATCCCTTTTAGCCATAGGTCGAAAATGCAACTTGGGTGCGTTTCCCATCAACAAGGATATGCTGACAGGTGTAAAACAGTTAGTTAATTATGCTGACAGTTCTTCATTTCACTCACAATTAAAACACCGTATTTCAAATTCAAAATGGCAAATAAATAAATCAATTTGATTTTTTTTGCTGAACCCAAGGAATGTTCTTATGCAGAAAGAAGAGAAGAGTATGTGATCCGATATTCCCTATCGATTATTGAGTGAATAATAATATTGTCAGCAATATTAAACACATCATATAATGAAGTAATTTATTTATCCAGGGATTCCGAGCATTACTGCACTTAGGAATGGAGGATAAACACATTTGTTCATATCGAAGGGTGAATAAAGTAGGATGTGGGGAGATAATGGTGTGGGGAAGAAGAGGTAGGGGAGAATCGAGAGAGGGCGGGGGGGGGGAGAGGGGGAGGCAACAGGAGGGAGGAGCCCAGGGAGTGGGGGGAATGGTAGAGGGAAGAGTGGAAATGAGGGAGGAGAAGGAAGGCTTCCAAAGAGTGGCGGATCATTAATTTGATTTGTGAGAAGAGTCCTTAAACAAACTGTGAAACCGAATCTGTGCGGGGAGAGGAGGGCACGGGAAGGGAAAGAGGTGAGGAGGGCAAGAGACGTTTGCTTTCTGGCGAGAGTGGAGGAATGGGAAGAGAAGACGTTGAGGTGGAAATGGGAGGGAGGAGAGAGAGAGAGAGTGAGATGAGACAAGGAAGGATGGTGAATGGGTTGGTGGGGTGAGAGATATGGGGACGGGCAGGGGGTGTGGAGGGGAAACCGCGAAGTGTGGCGCGCAGATGTGGCCGGGCTGGGAAAACAGAAGAGAGTGAAGAGGGACGCCAGGGAACGGAAGGGGGGAGGTAAGATATATGGGAAGTAGGGCTATGCGATATTCAAATTTCAATAACGCATGTCTATAAAAATTTTACACCACAAAAGACGCTGTATATTGCACATAACATGATATCGAATTGCAATTCATATCGCATTGTATCGAATATGGCATACATCGCATGATATCACATCATATATGGTATCGTATGATATCCTTGTGAGTCAAACATCGTATGATATCGCATTACATCGCACTCTGCATGACAATACAGCAGATGGTCGTATGATATCGCATGATATCTCAGTGAATCGAATTTATATGTCTTCATACTACCCTGTAAGCCGCCGCAAGGGAGTTTGGCTGAGGGTCTAAGGAAAACAGCCATGAAAAGGGAAGGGGATAGGAAAAAGAAACTGGAAGAGGGAAAGGACGAAAGTGCATTGCATGATAATGGAGCGTCTTTTTGTCCTGTTCTATTTTTTTATAGCCACCTACGGTGAGAGGAAAGAAGGAATGTTTGTACCTATAATTTCGGCAGTGTATCTATCTTATTTTGTCACTTCATACAGTTCTAATGAGGTAATGAAGATATAATATCGCTCGACATACTATCACATCGTATATCGTATTGCATCCTAACTCGGACGATATCAGATTTCCTCGCGAAGCGCAGGATATAGTACCTACTGCATCGCAAATCGATACATTTCATTGCTCGTACGATCAATATCGCAATGTGAGATATCCGACATATTCCAGTCGTCGACACTAAACTGCACACGGGCCTAAATGGAAGAAGGAAGGGTTTGGAATAGGCACAAAAACATTTCTCTCCCGCTTTTAAAAGGGTCACAAATACTGACTTTGTATCATTCAGTACCTCCAATGAAAACAGCTGAGGCGAGATGTCATATATGACCCAGCCAGCTGAACTTTCCCCATTCAGTTAAGTCTTTAGTGCTTGAGCTCTATTGATCCGTAAAAGCATAATGAATAGTTCTCTCACTGATCAAGCACGATCCAAAGGACACAGTACTCCAAATCTTCTTATCTGGTCAGAAATCCACTAACTACGGTTAAAATACCCGCAAAGGTAATGAAAATGGTTTTAAACTTTGAGGAATAATGTTATAGACTTGATTACAAATGTATATAAGGCTAGCTGCCAAAGTTATTCCAAAAGCAAATTCACGTATTTGTTAATTTCTGATATAGAACCTTATTACGTATGAGCTTCCCCGAGTTAAATATGGCCGAGAAACTCAATTCTACTGATCTGAGATGGAAAATTCAAAAAATATACCGGACGGCTGGCAAAGACAAAATGTGTTTGGGTAATTTAAAATCCTATAGAACTCTTTGGCAACCAAGCTGGAAGGGACGAACCGAGAAATATAAATTCTGGAAAAAAATAAGCTGGCATTTCAAAATGCACGGCTGATGTAGAAGAATGTAGAAAGAAATGGATGGATGATGTACAAAAATCTGTTCAAACATATTTTTCAAACAAGGCAGGCATGCATTCTCAACAATTATATTCAAGAGATATAGACGAACATTTTCACTCGGTATAAATAAAAAAGTAAATTTTGACGAAGGTGTTAACTTTCACAATTTCATCAGCAAAATTACTCACGTTCAGAGAATGTTTTCTGCCTTTTAGAATGAGAAATTTACACATGTTTTAAAGATCACGCGAGCAGAAAAATAAGCGTACGCAAACGTTTCGAAAGAAAGTTTGACAACAATTTGCATTTGTGGCAAACATTAACCCGTTCAATTAACACCACAAATGTACTGGAAAACATCGCTGCTTCGTGGCAGTGATTTAAGTAACTATCCATCAGCAGGAAACGTCCATCGTGATCTCTATTTTTAGTGAGCGTTCTATTTACGATTTGATTTCATGCTCAACTAAATGCATAAAACTGCCTCCGGTATATAATTATGCAAGTAAATTAGCCGGGGTAGTTAATTAGTTCCACCTCACGAGACGCATGGATTTGAACCTAATCGCATTCTAATTACGCGCCTTAAAAAATCGTCGAGAAATTATCCTGACGTTCGCTTCTGAACGCACCATTTGCTCATCCGGACCACACGGGATAGGCGCGTCCGCTCCAGACATCACCCTTCCGAGGCATTCAAGCCTCCACGAGGCTAACACAAGCCCGCTCTTGCTTTGGCAACGCTCCAATTCAAGAGAATACTACCCTTGTGAGTGCTATATACAACAATCGGCGTAAGTTTGGTTTGCTTGCAAACTCGAACTAGGGCGAGTATGAGTAAGATATGGGCAAAACAGACGTCAAACAAATGAGTGGCATTGATCGTCACCTCAGAAGCTCTGGCGAACACTTGTAGTGCAGGAAATAAATCGATCTAAGATAAATTTATTTAGCAATGTGAGAATAGTTTGTCATTTTTATAACTTGTCAAGATAATTAATTTGCGCATTTGCATTTTTTGCGCGAACATTTTTCGACTCTACAATTTTAAGACACAATTATGAATCAGTACGACTAGTGCGGCCAGTACTGCTACCTAGTAAGCCTTATTCTTATGTTGTGGAGGTAAAGACATTCTAATAGCTGAGATTGAAACGCTTTCATCAGATGAAGAAATAGCACGCCCAGTCTTATGCATCGTTAACACCACCAGGATTGGATATCGGTTAATATGACAACTTTAAGTAACTTGCAAGTTCCCACTAAACCACGTCAAGAATATGGTGACCTCTGGCTGGTAGATGGAACTGATTGTATATAAAAATCGATTAGTATTTAGTGATTTTTTTACGGGTTTGGAATTGTATTCTTATTTATGCTGAATAGCCTCACTGGCGGTTACATCCTACAGGGTGTCCGTCGCCTTCTCTTTGCATTCGTTTGCAAACTTTGCAATAATCTCATCACTACAACAATTGCATACAGCATAGCCAATTAGAGATTGTAGAAACGTTAAACACCTTGAACTTAAACTAAGGACATCTCGTGGGGTAAAGTAAACATATTCGGGAAATTACCGGCCAAGGTAATCGTAAATTAGGATTTGTTAAAAGAGTACTTGGCAAGTGCGTCGATAAAGTTGGGGAAATCAGCTACTTCTTCCTTGTTAGACCCCACTTGGAATACGCTGCCAGTATTTGGGACCCTTTGGAGTTAGGCTTAGAAACCGAACTAGAACGCCTACAGCGAAGATCGGTAAGATAAGTTAAAGGCCGTTGTGATAATTTCGTTAGTATTACTGACCTTTTAGAGGAACTGGGACGGGAATCACATTTAGGCCGTCGATTAAAATTCAGACTTAATCTATAGTGTATGTTCCAAACCAAATTACTTCCTGACGACGCTAATAGCATTTTACGAAATCTGAAATACTACGGGTAATCAGAGCATGAGAATTAAATTAGGCAACTGGACTGCAGAACGGACAGATTTGAAATTAAATTTTTCCCGCGAACGATAAGAAACCATAACAGCTGCCAATGAGACTTTTAACTAGGTTTGTCGATAGGTAGTATAGCTAGCTAGTTGATTTACTCCCTAATGCTTGTATCTTCATCTGTTACCTAGTACTAACAGCACGCCGTGAATATTTTCATTATAACTTCTCTGTCCATTTATGTAGTTGCAAAATACCTCAATTCTAACGGTCCCTCTAACATTGGTAACATACCTACCTATAGCACAGAATAGTCTCTATTCTGTGATATAGTATGGTGCATACTTGTGAGGCTTCCCCTCCTCACAAGCATTAGCGATTTATGCTAATGCATCAATAGTCGTAGTTACATTAACTTTATTAAGGTATAGTATAATGCATGTTGGTGATTACTCACCCCCTACCACACCTCCTTGAGGTGGCTTGCAGCATATATTGCAGATATTTCCGTATTTGGTTGTCTCCATTTTGAAAACAATCTTTCAACTCTACGATTATTCTCATAAGCGTCCATTGACATGCATCACAGAAGCCAGTAACCAGCGTCAACTATAATAGCTCAACCAGGTTAAAAGGCAACCACAGCGTCATCGTGCGTTCGCAAGGCGATCGTTTTACTATCATATGATGTATTTATCGGATTAGGAAGCTAGCAGTAGCGCAAAAATTGCATTAACATGGATTGAATTACAGCTTCATCTCTTGTGTTTGCTCGGATGATGTCTGAATCGGTACAAGTCTCGTCTCCGCAGTGTGCGTGGCGCATCTTCCCTTTAATTTCCTCCTCCTATCTACTCCTTGTACTTCTTCCGTCGTCGCCTCGAATAGGAGATAATGGGAACGAGAGATGGAAGGAAGGAAAGTGGGGATTGAGTGGAATGAGCCATTGCCACCCACTAGGCGTGGGTGCGACAGTCACCCGGATGTGTGCATCGCTAATCACCGCCACCTCCGCGTCACTTTGACACCAGCGAAGAGAGGCGGACGTGGCTGTTTTGCGAGGATCGGGAAATGTCTTGGAGCCGGAGTCATGGGAGAAGAGGCGGTATTATTTGCGCAGCTTGAGGTGATTCTAAATTATGATCACTTCGGCGCACTCACTTTCAGATAACAAGTAAATGACAATCATGTAATTTTAAAACATCTGAATGTAAATTTAAACAATTAAGGAGAAGATTCTCCATTTTGAAAATAAAGGACCCAGGATTGACAGTTTGGAGATGGTTGAAATTAAAAAAAAATTGACAGGTGTTAATATTCTTCGCAATGATGTGCTCTACTTATCCC
Organism: Pyrrhosoma nymphula; assembly: GCA_963573305.1. Lineage (NCBI taxonomy): Eukaryota > Metazoa > Arthropoda > Insecta > Odonata > Coenagrionidae > Pyrrhosoma > Pyrrhosoma nymphula. Next base: position 127,865,146 of record OY754328.1, read on the forward strand.
ATTCCTCCCTCCAAAACCACGGGAAGCACTTATGTAAGGACAATGTTCCCATACTACCTATGGTTCCTCCCCCTTTTACCCTCCATACCTCTCCTAGCGGAAGCTCAAGGACACTCAACCCCACACCAGGACCCTCCATCCCTTTTAGCATAATCCTCCCTCTAACGATTTCTTGCCCTTCCCCTCCCTCCCCCACTCCTGAAAGGGATATATAAATCCTGGTTTCTGTTTGTGTGGTACCTGATGATGTCGATAATCGACAAGACCCTGTTCATACAATAAAACTCTATATGTGGAAAAACTAAGTTTTGCTTTTTTCAAACATTTAAGGTGAATAGACATTCCAATAACAGTACCATAGAGCATGCGGGAGCAGAAATTTTATAAATGGTAAAACTTAGTTTAACAATTCCGAGGCACGATAGTCTTGTAATTATTATTGTTCATTCATTTTCAAATTAATATTTATCTTATTTAGATATAACTTTGTCACCTTCATTTTAGGGTTAAAGAAATGCATTACCTATTTGTCGACATATAAATTTAATTCTGAACTTTCAAGAGGTCAATGTGGATTGATTACTTTCATCAGGTTGACATGTACTGCGATGGCAAGTAGCAAAGCTTTCATCATACCTCTTAAGTCCTCCGATTTTTTCGAGCCAAATTCTGGAGAGAAATCGTACACATGGACATCTAACTTTCTGAGCCAGACATGGATGGACCAGAAAAAGGAAGAGGCGATAAATACTACACTGTGACCATTGCAACCTTAGTCTTTTTTGTTTCATTTAAGTATAGGATATTTTTTTAAATTGGCATGCAGACCTTAAGATGAGTTGTCATATATTAGACTGAAAGCAGATTAAACAAACGTTGGCTTTAGCTGCTATTTGAAAGCATTCAGAAGAGTTACAGTCCCCAAAACATTTGTGACAAACCGCAAAACCTTTGGGCAAGAGACAAAAACAAACCTACAAAGGTAGTAGGACTGCGTTAAATATATTCCTTCTATATCATGAAGGAGGAAGAATTTTGAGTATCAGATCATCTGAAAGATTTTATTCCTTTTGTTGCGCCTATGCACGCTCTTTTTTTTTGTATTCAAATCTCCCTCCTCGACCTTCTCCCATCCCTTACCCATCGTGCCGTCTGGGGGGTGGGGAAACAGGGGTTTGTTTTCGAAGCGGGAGGGGAGGGGCGGTCTACGAAGGCACTTTTTTGGTCGCGGAGTCGAGGAGTGCAATTTTTGGTGAGCAGGACAGCGCACGTCCCGCAAGTCTGGGCAGTTTTGGGCTTTGAGACGTCAGTCCAGCAATGGTTTCCTCCAACGGCCGGTGAGTCATTTTCCCACTTCCCTTCTCTTCCCTCGGTCATTTTTTTATTTTGTTTTATTTAATTCTCGTGGGTCACGCGCCACGGCCTTTTCCCAGCCACGCGTGCCTACAACTTTTTGGTGCCGAAACCCGGGAATTCTCCGGGAGCTTTTAGAGGGAGTTCATTCCGTTTTTTGTGAGTAGTTATTTCCTTTTGTTCTTAAAATGCCAGTTGAAGGGGCGAAAGGTAAATCGCCGGTCACACGGGAGCAATTTGACTCGCATTCAAAGTTACTGCGTTTTAAACGTGATCAATTTAAATCCACAATTAGTGCAGCATTTTTGCTTTCTGAGGAGCTCAATGCTTCCGGTCTGGAGATTTTCAATCATTGTAAGTTACATATATTTCTTGCACGATGTTCTCAATTGGAAGTTGTGTATTCAGCATTTTGTGACGCTCAGACCGAACTGTTTGAGTATTGCCATGAGTGCAATCAAAGCGATGCATGTCTGGTGGATAGGAGCCTTGGCGAGGAAGTGGAAGAAAAGTATTATTTTATTCTTTCCGTTTTTCGTAAGGTATCAAATCCTCCCGCCGTCAATGAGTCTGCTCATTTGGCTAATGAAACCGTTCAGGGTAAAAGGTCTCGTCTTCCTACCATTGAATTACCTCGTTTTTCTGGGGCATTTTCTGATTGGGTAGGGTTTCGCGACTTATTTCGATCTGTTGTTCATGATAGAACGGATATTTCCTCAGTTGAGAAATTCACTTATTTAAAGGCGGCTCTACAAGGTAAAGCCTCGGCGCTCATCGCGTCCGTCCCATTTGGCGAAGTTCATTATGATTCGGCTTGGAGGGAGTTGAGTGAGCACTACGACAATCCTAGAATCCTCGGATTTGACTATCTCGATAGAATTCTGGAATTTTCGGTTTCATCTACGGGATCATTGTCTTCCATGCAATTATTTGTGAACACGTTTTCCGAGATTCATGCTGCCTTGGGCACGTTAAATATTCCTAATTTGGGGGAATTTATTTTGTTCCGATTAGCAGCACGTGTCGTTGATCCAGAAACTCTGGCTCTTTTCGAGGAGACCTTAAATAATGAGCCATTTCCCTCTGTATGTAATCTTTTGAGCTTTGTGAAAAAAAGGATCAAGGTTTTACAAACCTCATTTGGTCCTAATGTGAAAGATTCAGTTTCTCGCCGCAAATCCACGCTCACTGCAAAGGTCGTCTTGCCGATATCCGTTGACAATACCCACCCGGGTAAGGAGAAATGCGATCGAGTCAGTACTTGTCCTATGTGTGAGCTTCCTCATTCTTTAGTGAAGTGTCCCAAATACATTGAAATGAGCGTTACGGATCGTGCGCGTTTCGTACGCTCGAAAAGGCTTTGCTTTAACTGTCTGAAGCCAGGTCATTGGGCTCCTAGGTGTCAGCAGAAGGATATGTGTTGCAATATTTGCAAAAGGTATCATAATACCACGTTGCATTCAGAGCTGAACTCTAGGCAGTCTCCAATTCAGGCGTCAGCGTCGCTAAGTCAGGCGTCTGGGTCTCCTGTGCGTTCGCAATCACAAACTTCTACGACTGCCCTTTCGTCTTGTGTTAATTGTGACCCTGCACATTTAATTGTCCTCGGAACTGCGTTAGTTCATGTGCGGGATGGTAATGGGTTAAATGTGCCCCTTCGTATAATGATCGATTCGGGTAGTCAAGTGTCAGCTATTTCCGCGGCAGCTGCTCGGCGGTTGCAGCTCCCCATGTCTCCTTATCATGGTTCTCTTGTTGGGTTGTCTCAAACCCCTCTAAGGCGGCCGGAGGGTTGTATCACTTTGTCGCTCTCGCCGATCCATGATTCACTGTCGGTGTTAAATACCAAGGCGGTAATCCTTCCTCACTTGACCTCCAAACTTCCACCAGTCCCACTTCCACCCTGTATTCGAGAAAGTATTTCTCACCTTTGTTTGGCCGATCCGGGATTTGATAAGCCAGATTCTGTGGATATTATCTTGGGAATGGACTTATTCCCAAAGATCTTCCTTGGGGGGAAGAAAACATTCGACAATTACGACTTGATTCTAATTGATTCCCTTTTCGGATGGATTTTAATGGGAAACATTTTGGATAGTTCTTTGAAAATTCCCACACGTAAAACTTCTTTATGCGTGGTGGAGGAAATTCCGTTGGTCAAGCAACTAAAATCATTTTGGGAATTAGAGGAACCCATTATTAGACGTCACCCTTGTCCGGAGGATGAGCAATGCGAGAAATACTTTTTAGAGTCAGTTTCGCGAGATGAAACTGGTCGGTATAAGGTTTCGCTCCCTTTCAAAGAGGATTTTGCGGTCTTGGCTGGATCTTACAATCAAGCGGCCAATCGTTGGTGTAAACTAGAGCAACGTTTGATACGCAAACCTCTTTTGAAAGAACAGTATGACCAATTCCTCCAGGAGTATTTAAACCTTGGGCATATGTCCCTTTCAACGCGTCCTGGTGCCTTTTTCATTCCCCATCATGCCGTGACGAAAATTACTCCGTCAGGATCTAAATTGAGAGTGGTTTTCGACGCGTCGTCCAAGGGAGCTCAGGGAAAGTCCTTGAATGATTTGCTGATGACTGGTCCCAAACTTCAGCTGGACATTTTCGAAATATTATTAGGATTTCGCGTCCACGCAATTGCTTTCACCGCGGACATTGTCAAAATGTATAGGCAGATTTTACTTTCCGAAAACCACCGCAAATTTCAGCATATTTTATGGCGAGAAAATCCGACTGAGAAATTAAAATCTTTCGAGTTGAATACGGTAACATACGGTGTCGTTTCTTCCCCATTTCAGGCAATCCGTGTCCTTCACCAACTAGTCAAAGACGAGGGAAAAGATTATCCCCTCGCTTCCGCGGTGATTTTACGCGACACTTACGTCGATGACATCGTAACGGGAACCTCTTCTCTCGACGATGCGCTAGCATTAAAGAGTCAACTGATTGAATTATTAGCTCGGGGGGGCTTTCCTTTGCAGAAGTGGGCGAGTAATTCTTCTCAATTTTTGGCTCAATCTCCCCTACATGAACGAGAGTCTACATTTGACTTTGATGCGCCTGACCATTCATGTGTGAAGGTGTTAGGCTTTTATTGGGATACTTATCACGATGTATTTTCCTATCGTGTTACGCTGGATCATTCAGTTAACACAAAGCGTGCCGTTTTATCTAATATCGCGCGAATTTTCGACCCATTGGGGTGCTTGTCTCCTATAGTTCTAAAGATTAAGGGTCTAATTCAATCTCTCTGGGTCCTCAAATTAGGTTGGGATGATCCCTTGCCATTATCAGCTGCCTATCTTTGGCATGAATTTTCCTCTCAAAGTCATTTGATTTCCCAAATACGTATTCCGCGTTATATCGGCCCATCTAAGTCAACTGAGCATCAGCTCTTGGGATTTTCTGATGCTTCTGAAGCTGGTTATGGAGCTGTGGTTTACTTACGCGTCATTTCTCCATCAGGAGACGTCAAAATTTATTTTCTGGCAGCTAAATCAAGGATCGCTCCATTAAAGACGGTCACAATCCCTAAACTTGAATTGTCAGCCTCGCTATTGCTTTCGCGACTGCTCTCTAATATTAGGAATACGTTTCGGGACAGAGTTTGTATCCACAAGATTTATGCATGGACAGATTCTCGGATAGTTTTATCCTGGTTAGCGACGCTACCTCATCTATTAAAAATTTTTGTGGCTAACCGTGTATCTGAGATAACTGAAACAATTCCTTCTAATTTGTGGAGACACGTAGCCTCCGACGAGAATCCCGCCGATTGCATTTCCAGAGGCCTACTACCCAAGCAACTTCTCAATTTCCAGTTGTATTGGTCTGGTCCTCCTTTCATTCATCTAAGTGAAGCGCATTGGCCGAGCGCTGATTTTGTACCTGTTGCCACAGATGAGCTACCAGAGCGGAAAGGGGATTCAATTGTCATGGGATTAACACAGGTAGATGAATCCTCTGTTGCGTGGTTCAAAAAATTTTCCTCTTTTGTTCGTTTGGTAAGAGTGACCGCTTATATTTATAGATTTTTAAATGCTTTCAAGGGTGAGCGGTCCCAACCTCAAACACCCATGTCCTCTCAAGAGTGGACACATGCCTTGGAAAAGTTGGCTCTCGCCACGCAAATGGTTTATTTTGCATCTGTGTTTGATTCGATCAAAACTTGCTCCCTATTTCCCCGGTCAATTAGTCGATTACGACCCTTTGTGGATTCGAACGGGTTGCTGAAAGTGGGAGGCAGACTGCAGAATTCCCTCTTATCTAAGTCTGCTCGGCATCCTATTTTACTGCCGAGATGTTCGCATTTCTCTCGATTAATTATTCGGCACTATCATTTGGTGTCACTCCATGGCGGTCCTCGTGCTGTGGAGGCGTTGGTTGCCAGGCAATTCTGGATATTGTCTGCCCGATCAGTTATCCGATCTGAAATCATGAATTGTGTTGTATGCTCGCGTTATCGGGGCAATACTTTACAACCAATCATGTCAGATCTTCCCTCCACCAGGGTAGTGCCACAGCGGCCATTTTCATGCGTGGGTGTTGACTACGGAGGGCCATTTTCCTACAAACTGAGCAATAGAAAAAACTCTGCCATTGGAAAGGCGTATCTCTGTTTATTCATTTGTTTTGGGACAAAGGCCGTTCATTTAGAATTAGTCACCTCGCTATCCACCCCTGCCTTCATTGCGGCTTTCCAGCGCTTCATCGCTCGGAGAGGAATTCCCCGGGCCATTTATTCGGATTGCGGTACAAATTTCGTCGGGGCTGATCGTTTTTTGACCGATTTGTACAGACTAATTAGGTCCTCCTCCCATCGGGAAGCGTTAACCTCAATCCATCCAGAATCCGGAATCAGTTGGAAATTTAATCCACCATCTGCTCCACACTTTGGTGGTCTGTGGGAGGCCGGTATTAAATCGGTGAAGTATCACCTGCGCAGATTCCTCAACGGCCAAACGTTAAATTTTGAAGAGTTTGCTACGCTTTTTTCAAAAATTGAAGCCATTTTAAATTCCCGACCATTGACACCAAAATCACCGGATCCAAGCGAGATAGATTGTCTGACCCCTGGTCATTTTCTAGTCGGTCAACCGTTGATAGGTTTGCCTGAGATCACTTCAGTCGATGAATTCCATCTGCCTACTCGATGGAAGCTCATTGAGCAATTACATGAACAATTCTGGCGTCGGTGGTCTCAGGAATACTTACACACCTTACAGCAGCGGGCAAAATGGACGCGGAAATCTAAAAATGTCAAAATTGGGGATTTAGTGCTTCTGCGTGACTCAACTCTCCCACCTGCGCTGTGGAAAATGGGGCGAATCACAAAGGTATTTCCGGACTCGACAGGCGTAATTAGGGTTGTGGATTTAAAAACGTCTTCGGGTACATTGAAAAGACCAGTCGTGAAGTTGGTACCGTTGCCAACTTCAAACTAAGTTATTTTATTTTTTTTTAATTTTTCTTTTGCTGTTAAATATTTCGATTGACCCACTCTCGCTGTTATGTTCAGGATGGAACGTTTATTCTTCCTTTCTCCTCCATATTGACCTTCCCATGGCCCATCCCAATTCCCCATTTAGTCTCTTTGACGGGCCTCTGAGAGTGAAGATACTAGTTTAGTTCCTTTCCCTCACCTTTTTTTTTTAGTGTCGATTTCCATATTCTGAGGGTGGATCAATGTGGTCAGATGACTATTATTATTTTTGTTGTAGCAACAATTTTTTTTGTTTGACGTTTTTATACTTCTCCCGTGTGTTTCGCTTCTTCAACTGGCTAATATTAACTCTTTATTTATTCTAATGTTAATTTCATTGGAAATTCACGGGGGGCGGGATGTTGCGCCTATGCACGCTCTTTTTTTTGTATTCAAATCTCCCTCCTCGACCTTCTCCCATCCCTTACCCATCGTGCCGTCTGGGGGGTGGGGAAACAGGGGTTTGTTTTCGAAGCGGGAGGGGAGGGGCGGTCTACGAAGGCACTTTTTTGGTCGCGGAGTCGAGGAGTGCAATTTTTGGTGAGCAGGACAGCGCACGTCCCGCAAGTCTGGGCAGTTTTGGGCTTTGAGACGTCAGTCCAGCAATGGTTTCCTCCAACGGCCGGTGAGTCATTTTCCCACTTCCCTTCTCTTCCCTCGGTCATTTTTTTATTTTGTTTTATTTAATTCTCGTGGGTCACGCGCCACGGCCTTTTCCCAGCCACGCGTGCCTACACCTTTAATATGAACATTCAATCTACGAGTGTGATCCGATTAAAATTTTCGAAAGATAAGATAAACATGAATACTTCTAAAGTAATAGTCAAGCAAAAAAGGTAAGATATTTAAAAAATCTTATCATAAACGGGCAGCTATGAAAAGCATAAAAGTATATGCAGCGCTAATGTGACAAATGGGGTCCACAAAACTTTTGTAAATGTTACAAATAAGTTAATAACGAGAGTTATGCATCTAAAAATAAGAACAAAAATATGCGGCATTTCTATACTGGAAGAATACTTTGAGTTGATATAAGGATACAAAAAGGTAATCACACACTGAATATGAAACTGTTGTGCTGAAATACGTGCCACACAAATGCAGTGGAATTCAAGCGTCGGACATGGAAATCAACAAAATGGTTAAGTAGGTGGAAGCAATTTAATACTCTCGACACTGCATAAAGCATCACTGCTACACATTCGGATAATACATGGAATCAATACGCCTCATAACCAGTAATCTTTGCCCTTAATTTACGCACAAAACAAGAGAGATTTAGTTGTTAATCTTTCAAAATCGACCAATGGTATCTTGATACCTAAGAATCTATGTTGTGTTTAATTCCACAGAAAACTTTCAGGGCAGGGATAGAACGGCAAAAGATTAAAACAAGCATTAATTGTTTGAAAAACCTTTAAGGTTATTTCTTCTGAAAATAACTATTGTTATATTGCATTAATTTTCCGCACCTTAAAAGTTATATTTAATTATATGATCTATTATTTTTGTCTTTCTCCACGTACATGATATGAGTAACCGTGATTGGGCAGCAGATAGGTATGCACAAAAAGATGAGCAGTTCATACCAGTGGAGTAAAACGAAGGGATTTTCTATCTGTATTCAACTCGATACTTGAGCGAGTGAAGAGAGGCGTAGAATTTAAAGGGTATGAAGTAGGTGCAGAATGAGAGAGGGAGAGAAAGAGACCCGAGGAGAGAGAAAGTCGGGAAGATGACAGATGGGGAGGAAGCGAGTAGTGTGCTGAGGAGTAGGTGTGAGGCGAAAGACATGGTAAACTGAAAAGGGAGAGGAGGACATTAACGAATGCGAGGGGAGAGGAGAGACGAAGATGGAGACAAGGCGACAGGGAAAAGGAGGAGGATGCTGTGTGAGTGGAAGGAGACGGCGCGTAGAGGAGACTGAAAAGGGGATTGGAGGAGGAGGCGGAGGGGGGCAAGGGGGCGCTTGAGTTAAAGGCGTTCAGGGGAGGGGGAGGGGGATGGATGGAGATTCGACTGACAGCTGTGAACATGACAGCCATATGTATAAACTGGAGCTGCGTAAGAAAGGAATGGGCTTCAAAAGAGAAGACAAGTAGTTTCTCTTTCTCTTCAGAGGGATAGCGCGTCCGAGATAGACGGTGGAGCCAAGAAGGATGGGGTTTAGCGGATATGGAGTCGGGAACGGAGGAAGAAGGTTTGGGATGAAAAGTTAGAGGCGGAGAGGCGAAAGTGAGGAGGGGAAGCTGGTTTCCAATATAGATGGGTTTTACCCGTCGTTCGTTTTGCTCCGGCAGCGGTGATGCTAGATTTAGAGGGGGCGCTTGTGGTGAATTTTCTCGGTTTCTCCGGCTCAGCTGCGGGCTCGCCTTTCCTCTTCAGCACGATTTATTCGTGGTAGTTATCAAATCTGATATCACAGTAAATTGCATGTGGAGCCGTCTTTTCAATTCAAAACATAGCTCAAGGATACGTTGTTGTGGAACTTGAGAAGTTGTCTCTCAAAATGAAAAGATGGCTCAAGGATACCATAATGTAGGACATGCAAAGCTGTCCTTCTAATCCAAAATATAGCTCAACTTGGGGATTATGAATTTCTCTATGATTAACTCGACGAAATTCGCTCTCGATGAGCGTTGAGAGGAGATAAAAGGGCTTTCATCTGTGATCATTTCGTAAAGATTAGTTTTTATTGCTATGAGAATAGCATGATTTTAACTATAAAATTTAAATAAGTGACGTGGATCAAACTAATTTCACCCGATACCGATGAGGAAGAAGTTTTTTCTGATCTCTAGACATCCATTTCAAAAATTACGCAGTTAAGCAGTGATATTATATCTGCTCTATACGGCGGAGCGAATGCTGTCTCTCCAGATATTCCGTTAGGAAGGCCCTTAAATACCCATTAACCTATGCTTAAAATAATTTTAATATATATCCGTTGAAGCTACGTAAATGACATTACTCACGAAAGAATTATGTGACCAATACACAAAACGGTAATTCAAAGAGCCATTTTTTTTTCTTTATATAAGTGATTGTTAACACCGCCGATCGTCGAATATCACAGGCTCTCATTGAGTAGAAACGTGGATTTGCAGTTATAATAATATCCTGAGAATATAGGTATACATTTGGAACCACGAAGAACAATATTTGAACTCCTGTATGAATGCATTCATAGTCATATGCCAATAGCTGGGCGAAAAAAATATAATTCTGTGGCATATGCATTTAAATCACCATGAAACCTATTTATCTTTGCTGCATTGAAAAAGCCTTATCATTAAATGTTTTGAAATTATATATTAAAATATAGTGCTCTTACGATTTGTCCAATTTTCCATCTCGGGTATTTAATTTTTAGACGTGGTGGGACCTACATGGTACAGCAAACATCTGTCTGCCATATAATTAATATTATATTCGACAGGATATTTAAAATTGAAGCTACAAAGTGAAAGGAGACTATATATATTTTCATGTTTTCCTCCAAAGTGAGATTATCTGTCCGAAATCTGAAGAGAAAATTCTTTGATGTAACAAACTATCTAAATATAACGATCATTATTAATGCTTGTTAGCAATCACTCCGTTTTTCAATGAAAATAAACCGTCTCCTTTGAACACTTCTTCTGTCAAGTGAGATAATACGCCTTCGGCCTCATTTTCAATATAATTTCAAAGAGAATGTCTGAGAATTCAAAATCATTTATCTCATCCTATTCTGAGACCAAATTTTCTCGCAAAAACGAAAATTTAAGTGCGATTCATCGTGTCTGTTGAAGCTGCTAGGAGTGAGATCTTCGAGTGATACTTTTAAAATTGGAAGTAAAGGGTTCTTTGGCACAGGATAAATCAAATAGATACTTCAAAGAGCTGAAAGCTTCCAATTAATTAAATGTCAAATGCTATTCATATTTGTAGAGAAAATAAAATTGGCCTTTGAAGCCGAGGAGAACACAGTGATCAATAATCACTAATGAGGGGACATTAACACTTGGACAATACTCCATATTAACTTTTTTAAATCCACGAACAAAGCATAGGGGAATAGTCAATGAAAAATAAACCAAAGTTGCACAAAAGGCAATGAAAGGTTGGCAATGAAATGAAGGCATGCCGATGTCAGAGAAGAAAGGGGGGATGAACCGAAGCCCTTCTAATGATAAATCAATTCCGAAAAATATCTTTCCTCCTACTGGACCCAATAATGGAATGGAAACGAGATGATGAATCGTTAATATACGTCTGTTTTGAAAGAAAGGGATGCTATGTTCTCCGCATTCGCCTTGACGGATGTGAAACTACAGGGAGGGGAAGAAAAAGGGGAGCGAGAGAAAAATCTTTAAAAAAAATAGCCCCGAGGAGGCGTTGGTAGTGAAGAGTGATAGAGAGGGAAGGAAATAAAGAGAAGGAAAGGGTCGAGAAGAAAGATAGAGATGCAGAGACGAAAGATGAGAAGAGATGGTTTATAGAGAAGACAAGCGGAGATGCCATTTAGGAGAGAGAGGGTGAGAGAGGAAAGGCCTGGTGGAAGGTGCTAATTAGCCGAAGGGGGGCCCCTTGCGCAATAGGGAGGGAAGAATGAAACAAGGGAAGGAATGAAGAGGCGGAAGAGAGAGAGAGAGAGAGAGAGAGAGAGAGAGAGAGAGAGAGAGAGAGAGAGAGAGAGAGAGAGAGAGAGAGTGGAAAGCAGGCGGAGGAAGGGACGAGGGGTCTTCGTCTCCTGAGCAGTGGGGACGGATATTGTGGGTGAGGCTGAAGAGGGACACAGTTTCGGGGAGGGGAGGGCGGTAGGGGGTGAAAGGAAGCGTAGGAGAGGGAGGTTGGGCCAAGTTTTGTAAGGAGGACCCTTGCAGACGCCGGGAGAAGACCGCTGACTCTCATTAGGCCTATTATTAAGCCTTTGACATGGAAATTAATAGTGCTTTGACAAACGGGGCCGCACCCAATCCCCCCTTCTTCCTTGTTTTCGTTCCTGTCGCTCCACATGCCCTCCCGCCATCCTCCCCTCATCCTCTCCTCCACTCCGTGTCACCCACTTTCACTCATCCGGTATCACAACCCTCAAGTCTCCGTCTTTATCTGTTACACCTCCCCACCGGTCAACATATATCTCACGTCGACATCTCTATTCTCCCTTACGTCCTGTCTCATTCCGCATTGTCTCTCATCTCTCCCCATTTTTACGCCTTTCCTCCTCCGTGCTTTCTATTCCCCTTCACAATGTCACCCCCCTGACTTGCTTTGACGTTTCTCACTTAAACTCACCCAGGGAACTGACGCGGTTCTTTGATGTGGGAATGTTACGATATAGTACTTCTCATCCGAAATCATCTTCGCCATAGGCCTACACGACAATTGCCACTTTGCCTCTGTCGATCTAGTCAAAGAGGTTGGCGCATGGTTTGTCTTCGAAAGGGGCCAGGCATCCCTTTGAAGATGTGACAGGATCTCCATGACATATTTTCAATGAGCATGGCACTTGCGGTGCCTTTTTCACGATACTAGTTTATCCCAACGACAGTGAATAATGCCTTCCTGATACATTGAGAACTAATGGGACTACCAATTATTAATTCTATTTTCTTCGCTCATCCAAAAATATTTTTAACATCCATGAAAAGAAACGTTTATATGGTCGAAGCATTAGAGTTTATTCTACAAGACACGAAATTCTAGCCGCAATTCTATTGTCGTGGACAATTACACTAGGACAAATACTCGAGGAACATCCATTGTGTGAGACCTCATCTTGCACAATAAAATGAATGCAGCCTAATCGATTGCTGAAGATACCTATGAATTCTTAAGAGTATTCCAAAGAGATTGACGGCCCAATCATTCCTGAGTTTTTCAACCCAAATGTTGGTTAATACACCTCTTAAAATCCAATGCTCTCCCGCTTTCTGCTACGGTTCCCTTTCTAAAGTCTTCTTGAATTCGTCATTGAATGTTTACCTCGGTATTCTCCATGAATTCACTGTTTCGCATATGAAAGAATGAATTGCAATGACTCGTAAAGCATTTCTTAACTATACAGAGTCTTGACTTTACTAAAACAAGTGTTGTATATTTCACACTTTTACTATCGCAACCCCGAATGGTTTCAACGTTCTTGCGTCCTTTTCTAGGAGGATAACATCTTTCCCCAATGCGAGTTCCTATTTAGGTATACTTAGTCGAACATAAGAAAGAGGGGAGGTTAGGGAAGTAGAGGTGGGGGTGAAGGAAATATTTGAGAAGAAGAAGAAAAAAAGTAACTAAATTAAGCGAATCTGCAAAACTTCACAAAGGGAACTCCTACATATTTCAAGTTTTCAATGACCTTGATCACATTCAATTAAACATGTTAAAGAATGAGGAAACAAATTTTATGGCAAAAAACTGATAATACCAATCAACTACATCAAAATTTACCTATTCAACGGAAATAAATACGACAGCGAACTTTCTCCGTCACCATGATCGATCGTCAAATAGGATTAGCCATCATCAATGATAAGAAACGAACATTGATTCCGGGAAATTCATCACTGTTCCGTCGGATGAAACCCCAGAGGAAGAGATCAATTTTTGAAGAGAACGTGCCCTTGGAACCTCTAAATTGAAATGGATTTCGGCGAGCTCCTTATGTCTTATTTTGACATAATATATGTAAGGGGCCTCAAAATCGGAGAGGAGATCTAACGACCCGGTGACGAATGTGAGAGAAGAGACGGAGAAGAGGATAAAGAGTGAAAAAAGAGATGGTGCGCCGGGGGAATGCAGTCCTTTGGCGATCGCCGCCAACTCCCCCTCGGCCCTCTCTATTGGATCCACGCGACCCACTCCCACTTTTGATTCGCCTTCCCGGCCGAATGATATCGAATGAGATGTGGCGAGGGAGATAAAGGAGAGATGGAGGAAGAGATAGATGAGCGGGTGAGGGGGAAGGGGGATGAAAGGAAGAAGAATGGAGACGCGGGGGGAGGTTCAAATAATTGGCTTTACTGGGGGAGACTCAAGAATGCGACGCTGACTTTATACGGCGTCGAGGTGGGAGGCCCGGCCTGCTGAACGGGGACTGGCCTTGAGGAGAGGGGAGACTGGGGCGATTGCACAGGGGTTCAGGAACAATGAAGGGGATAAGGAAGGTAAGAAGATTCGGAGAGAGCTAGGAGTGAGTGTAGAAAAAAGAGTAAGGTGAAGGAAAAAAAACATTCAGACACCCTTTAAATCAATATCACCAATGTATGCTTTACTTACAACGCAGTAGAGGACTGTATGCAGGGACTGTTTTTCCTGATGCTTAAATTGAAAATTTCCACAGAAGAGTTGAATATTTTATGTATTCACATATTGTATCTATATTGTGTTATATTTTTCCAAACGAATAAATGGAAACAGCGCCACTCTGTAGAGTATTTTATAAAACCAGTTCTCTTGGACGTAATTCACGCGAAAGATTACATAGAATATTTAGGAATTAAAAGCTATCCGAATGCTCGCAGAAAGAATTGGAGCATTAAAGTCATGTGCATAGTCAAAAATGAGTTTCTTTCGGGAAGAATGCTTTGGAGTACCGCTGAACTTCTTGTTTCGTAGATAGAAATGAAAATAATTGAATTTTCGTAAAACCATACAATAACTTATGCTTAGAATTCTGTATTTTAGTTGATGATAAATCGTAAAATCACTTTGTCTTTGAGGTGTCCTAATCATCAGCACTTATCAATTCGAAGATTGGTTTGCTATAGATAAACCCCTTTTATCTTTCCAGATAACCCACATAAGGGACAGTAACCTACAGCGTAATGATGAATTGAAATCTTTCGAAATCGTTATTGAGTCAGGTGACGTTTAGATGGTTAACTTTGTATATCGACTTCGGAGTACCGGGCGTTGGCAATCTTCATCCCTTAATAATACTTAGTAAATATGAAGTATGCGCTAATAAGTATATTTATATGGAACTAAATTTATGATTTATTCAAGAAAATGCTCAATTAACAATGCATTTTTGCCAAAAGTAATAGTAATTACTAGTGAAGCGTATTCATGCGAATTATAGGAGAGACAGGTGTTAATACATTAGGAATTTTATGTTTTAAAATTTGGAATGACTGCATTTAACCATGATATACCGGTTAACTCTGGGCCAGACTTCCAAGCGTTTGCTCCATATTGGGCCGATACGTCATTTCTGCCGTCATCATTGAGATAATATACTTGCAACATAAGAGAGTAGTAATATATACCCCTTTGTCACTACACAGCCATTAAGGTCTCTCTAAAATGACACTTTCGGATGCTAAATTGATTTCAATTTTATAAAACCCGCAATTATTTAAAAATAATATCACATCACCGAAATCTGCGGTTAAGTCTAATTACATGTGGTTGCTGAGCTCCATTTCAAGCTCTTATAAAACGAACAACCTGACTACCAGCAATATAAAGTGAAGTGGAAACTTATAATAATTATCAGATTTGCAACCTTCTGTTACATTTAAGAATGTAGTAGAAAGAAGCGACGGAGTACCCTTTTGCGATGGAATCAAACTTGAGTAAAGGGCATGAGGGACGAAAATGCCTTTCCGGAGAATCGGCCGGGGAAGAAAGGGAGGGAGTTTGAATCGGAAGAGTCATGGGTGTGCGTCGAGTGGATGTCTGCGGGGGAAGAATGATAGCGACGAGTGGGTGGGCAACTGTGCAGTCGAAGTCGGAGCTGAATTGCCTGCGAACGGACGACGGTGACACGACGCCACCCCCGACGAGAGGAGCAGAGGGGGCGAAGGGGAATGCGATCGCAGGACGAGGAAGAAAGAGGAATCGAGAACCTGGAGCGAGAGAAGGGTCAGAGGAAAAAGGGAAGCAGATAAAACACAACGTGGGGAAAGCGAATATAAGATGAAGTCGCCTCAAGTTTGAACACATTACATTCAATTCTAAAGTTTAAGTAGCATAAACTATATAAGATAAAATTGAACCATTTAACCGAATGAGATGGAGGAAATTCCAGAGAATTCAAGCATTCAGCTAGTATCCCAAGTCCTTGGTATCACAATAGGAAACTTACTTATACCATTTTCATAAAATCCAAAAATTATTTGAATATCTTTTCCGCATTTCGAAACATGATTTAAAAAAATATTAAATTATCTGGGTAGATGACCATTCATCACCTAAGTTATAGAAGGAGATATTCTCCTACCCCGAGGTTGAAATTGATACAGAAATATTATTTATGGTGGGGATTGTATAAAAATAAAAATATCCAGCACGGAATTTTATTGAATATTTATGAGTCAGTGTTTGAGACTTGACTCAAGACAAAACTGTTGACTCAAGTGCTCCTTGCTTCCGACTAGGCATCTCTCATTGCTGAAAGCAAAGAAAACATAGCCCCTCAAGATTATGGTGCGAACAGCATGCTCAAGTGCCGACGAAATGCTAACGGGTTTGTGTGCCCGCACGATATTGACGTAATGCTAGAGTATTCCGCGGTAAGAGTGAAAGCAGCCAATAGTGTTTCTTTCCAGCGATAAACACGAAATAAAGTTTGCTACTCCCTACAATAACGTAGGTACTAAAATAATGTAGACGGTGAAAATAAAAATTATAACTCCGTTTTTGATCTGGAGACTATATGGTTTCCAATAGACGGGAAGAGAGTACCGAAGGTTTCCTACATCCCAATGCCGGAATTTCGTCTGCACGATTACGTGAATTTCATAGCCCACAGTAATTATTAGAATTTACAAAAGAATTCCGCAATTTTTTCTACAAGTTTTTGTTTATTGTTATTCTTTGCAAATTTCGCCCAACAGTTACTTTGAAAATGCTGGTTTGAATAAGCTGTTATTGCACTTACTTTTTACGTGAGCTGATGTACGATGAATAGACAAGGGCTATATGAATGATTAGAAAGTTGATATGATTACGAAGGCAGTTAATTTATATGTTGTATCATCTCTTCTTCGCCGTAGATTAGCTCATTAACGTTAATTACAAGAGACAAGTACCACGTAAACAAAATTGGAGGAATTGGATGTTTTAAAAGCACCGGCGAAATCTGGACTCTGCAAAAATATGTAAATGGATTAATAAGGTCTTTTTTAGGCTTCGATAATAATAATGCAAGCATAATGATGGTAGAAAATGTTTCATTTCAAAACTACCTCTAGTTCTCAGGGAATTGATTGTTTCAAGTCCCCGTGACTCCGCAATTCATGACCGAGCAAATAAATGCAGTAGAAATAAATTGGGAGCGGAATGAGTGAAAAATAAAACGAAAATTCATTTCACTTGAGGATTTTAACACCTACAAATGAATACGACTGTGTTCAAATATTTGTTTCCAATTCAACGTTGTAATATGATTTGATGAAATCGCGATCATTGCCATCTGTTTGTAGCAAACTGGGTGGTCATCTACTCATGTCTTCAACAGTTTTCATTGGAAGAGAAGATCATTTACTCTTCAGACATGTACCCAAGCTATATCCCACCTGTCAACAAATTAAATATTCCCCTTTCCATGTTGGTCTCTGCGTTGTTGATTTTTATGTTGTTATTGATTATTGTCCTCTTTCATGTCTTTGTTAAATGTTTCACTATTAATTGGCGTTACTGCTGTTTGTGAACAATGTTCTAAATAAATAAATAAATAAAATCAAAGTTGGATAAAGGAACAATTAAACAGGATCATAGACCAGAGAACTAACAAATTAAAAAAAATCAAATCTTAGAACCTCTACTAGAATCAGACCACCGACTTGGGGGATCGAAGGTATAGGGAACGGAAATAACTCATTGCCGTTAAGGGGAATGACAAACGAGAGGGAAACAAGCACTAAAAGAGACGTTAGTGACGATTGAGTTCCGCGGAGGGTTTAAGATGAGAGTAGGACGTCCAAAATAAACAGTTGAGGGTGGTCCGACGAAGACGAGGTTCTTTTTTACCGCCTCTGAATACCTCCTCACTTCCTCTCCTGCGCTCTTCATTGTCACCCTCGAACTCTTTCGCTTCTAGAATACAAATGCAATATGGACCATGCATGGGCTAAACCAGTTTAAGTTAAAATATGTGCATACGTTTTTAATCACCATTTTGAAGACTTCGTGAAACGGCAGCGAATTATTCTTTCCTTGTTCATTAGTAGATCGCTTAAAATGCAAGCCAAATGTCACTTGATATTTTATTTGAGGAAAGGTGCTGAGCTATAGCAAACTAATCTTTGGATTGATTAGTGCTGATGAAACTGGGACTTCGAGGCCATAAACAAAGGGATTTTGCGAAGCTATCATGAACTAAAGTACGGAATTCAAAACAAGTTATTGCATTTTTTTACGAATATTGAAGGCATTTGAACAATGATGAAAAATAACCTTGATGTTGTCAGCGGTTTTTGGCGTAACATGGTGAAACAGCAGCGTCAGTGAACCTGATGATGACGCTTTAAACTTCGAAACACGAGTTGAGATGAAATAAAAATAGAGTGAAAAGCACGAAGTACGCTTTTCACTATCAAAATATTGCTGTTGATGATAGATTGATGCCATGGGTGTCACAATAACAATAAACTGCCCAAGTATAATGGGTTCCTTATTCAATGAGCAACCTCAAAAGGTTTAGATATGAGTTGGTTTGCGCGCTTCTGAAGTTTTTGAAACTAATTTTCCAAAAAGACAACGGAAGACTACAAAATAGTAGTAATGTTACGCAATTTAACTTTGTGATTCAATTAGAACCTCAAATGATGAGGAGATAAAAATCGAGTAAACGTTCAACACAACGATTACATTGACAGGATTGCGAATCGAGCTAAATTGAGAAGATGAGGAAACAAGCCAATCCACTCATTTTTACCAGAGACAGAAATCAGCCCGCTCCGACCTACGGCCACTACCACCCTTGGTCAGAGGAGTCGGCCGTCCGAAGCATTCCCTCCTCTCCACGTACCATTGAATGCGAGGAACTCAGAACGGGAGCGAAAACGATGCATTCGCCGCCCCCACGCGACCAAGAATCCCCTAACAACGCCGTCTCCTTATTTATACGCATACGCCTTCCTCAAAAACACGCTGTCGACCGCGCACCCCGCCCCCTGCACCCCGGACGACCTCCAGACCCCTCACCCATTCCTCCGTATCCCCGCGGCAGCTTCCTCCAACCCTCTGCCCCTGAGGCTATCTCCTTAGGCATCGCTCTTTACGGCAATTTAGCTGGAAAATGAGCAAAGGATAGGCAAAGGGGGAGGAGTATGCCCTGAGGAGTGGGGGGAGGGGTCTGGCTGTGGATGAGAAGTTGGGAGTGAAAGGCGGAGGCGCCGGGCCGGGCCAGGACTGCGATGAAGGGTCTGGGACGCTTTGGAAAACGGAGGGAATGCAGATGCGGCAAGGAGATAAGGTCTGGAGGAAGAACGGGATGCATTAATTACGGCGGGAATATGGGAGGGAAAGCGGAGACGGGGATGGGCTGAGAAGAAGAAGACGAAAAAGAAATCGAGGGCGAAAGAGGGGATAGGGATAGAGTCACCGAGGTGGAAAAACAAGGGCAAATGGAGTCACAGATGGATTGATTGAGTGCGCGGAGGATTGAGTCGAGTTTTCCTCGCGGGGTGCAGGAGAGGCGATGGCGGGAGAAGAGTTAACCGATCGTCATGTGGGAAGGGGACCGTGCATCCGAATGAGCGCCATTCTGAGCGAATTGCCACCGCTGACTTGCTTATCTCCATCTTACTGTGGAGCTTATTATCCTGTAAAAGGATTACGTCAGATTATATATCATAAATAGTTCCATATATGTGACGAAAACATCACAAAAATACAAACGATTGCAGGTACAACAACAACGATAAAGAACATAGATATCATACAACAAGTAATTAGCGCAGTGTATTTTCAAAGAGTGCACTAAAATTCTAAAATAATATTCGGTGATAATATGAGGGGTGGTGGGAGAAAAGAGGAATTCTTCTTCCAGGTCTAGAGGGAAGTGAATAAAAAAATATGCATTATGACACTTTTTTTATCTTCCCCAGATTAATTCAATTATCAACTCTTTATTTGAGATTTCTTTTCAAGCAGAATGCCATGCTATCCAATAATACTTTAACGTACAATTTTAGTTAAAGTGTTGGTAAACATATCCAAGGAATTGCAACGAAATGCCGAATATGTTGAATGCAAATGTTGGTAAAATGAGCCAATTGAGGCTCAAATTATTCATGGACAGAGGTATAATATAATTTAAGCATTAAATTTAATTAAATAAAGATTTTAAAAAATCATAGTTGATGTTCCCAGCAATGGAGAGGACGGGTATTTGAATTCTGAGGCTGGTGCTGAAGATGTAAATAAAAAAGGAATCATTGCGATCCGGATTGGTGGAGAGAAATTCATCGCCCCTAGAAGCAAACTCAAGCAAATACGACATCAAACGAAACGATTAAGCTAAAGTCAGCAAATAGCTTAGGATGTTCAGTGATGTATTCTGTGAATAACCCCAAGTGGTAGAGCAAGCCTTCTTTGGGGACCTCCGAATTCCGGAAGCCTTTAGTTTATCCTTCTAAAATCTAAGAGTTAGTCCAAAATAATGCGAAAGCAACGATTACTTTACCTACTTTACTAAAGGCTTCCATTTTTAAGTACTTGACGTAAATCATTCCTAAACATTTGATGGCCATTGATTTTTAATAATATCCATATGATATCTCCTATGCTAATTCTAGCATTCACCAAATATTCCGTAGGAACATTAATTAAGGAACTTAGTTTCCCGGCTATTCCCAGTCCAACCTCCTACCGAGCCTCATGAATTATTTCCTCGGCATTTGTCTCCAAAAGTCCTTGCGATATTGGAAGGCCCAGTCTCACTCACTCACTGTGCACCTGTTCTTTAACCACTGCTTGTAAGCCCCGGTATACCCATATAACATTTCGAGGGTGTTTCAGCAGAAGGATCAAATGTTTAATCACATTTAACCATTATTTCTTCGTTTAGTCAATTGGCCTCAAGAAGAGCGTAAAAAAAAGCAATTGAACTTCAGACTCATCTCAATAAAAGAGATTACGACCACAATGGCCAGTACCTTCCTCCCTTCCTGGACCCAAATTTATCTCCGAAGTTTTGAACTTTAGTGGACACCAGAACTGTTCTCCTTTTGTCCCAGTAGAATTTTACATTCAAAATTAATATGAAGGAGTGGGGGATGACTGACTAGCCAAAAAAAACTGTCCTACATTCTTTGTCAGCCTGCTCTAATGATGCCCTCTGATGACCCCAATGCCCACTAAAAATTATATGGGAATAAGTGACCAAATATGAATACTGTAGATGATTCTTAAATAATTTGCAGCGAGGAATGTATTGGAAAGATAAGAGACAAAATTTGAAGACGAAAGTTAAAGGAAAGAGCCATTTTGGCGATTCATCTATAAAAAAACTATGCCCACAAAATAGTTCAGAGAACGGAAGGTAATGTAATACTAACTCGTAAAAGGTCACAATATATATTGATGTGTGTGAGATTTAAGTTCGAATATGACTGATGCTGACGCCATAGGGAAGGGAGGTACGGCTCTGAAAAACCATTCCTACTTCATTTCCCGTTTATTGATCAAACTAGCCTCATTCCCATCTTCATTACCAAGATAAAAGGAATGAAATCAATTGGATACCCAAGTGGCAGAATGAATTTATTACACAGGATATTATGAGCTGAATGAAGATCTAATTTTTCAATATTAAGGACGATGAAAATTATTCATCATAGTTAGCAGTTGATTTACGACAATGAATAACAATATAATCAAGCGTGCACCACGGAGGCAAAATGGAAACTGGATTCATAAAAAGAAAACGGATTTATGTACGCAAAAGAGTACAAATACCGTTACAAATAGAGGCATTCTGTTGAAACCAGTGACACACTTCAGAAACTTAAGGAATTTAGTTTCTACGATGCAGCACATACATCATCACTTTTAATCGTCAATGCGTAGAATGATCTTTTACATATAAAAAAATCAATAAGAGTGTAGTAAAAATGTCAACTCTCAACTCAATTTTCCTCTCAAAGGAACAAGTAATAAGCTTGATCAGTCATGCTAGGATTTTCAGAAATAACATGAAACAGTAAAAATGAGTAAAATATTAACAATAATGCATACATATTGAAATCCTGATATAATATATCCTGAATATTTTTGGCATAGTGAGTATTTTTCTCACAGTCGCATTTTATTATAAGATCACTTGAAAATATTGGATGAATGTAAAGTGATAAAATGTGGAAATATTTGCGCGCTTCATTTTAAATTCCAAGCGAGTTTTACAGGATTAGATATCCCAGCACAGATATGTGTATCAAAAAACTTTAGGAAATTAAACGAAAAAATTTTTTAAATAAAAGAAGTACTTAAAATATTCAGTAAAAACCACTGGGGAAATTTACAACTTGTGCACTGCTATGATTTTACTAGCATTTACTCCTTCGTAGTACTTATGCAAGTTTTTCTTTTTCACACTGGAAATTTTAAAATAACTAATTTTATTTCTCGACTTCGTGTATCAAGTTTATTAACAGGAAAAGGCTGTTCAAATATGTTTGGGCCTTGGCAAGTAGCAACAAACTAAAATTTGAGATAAAAATAGCCAGTTAGGTAGAAAAGAAAGGATGATCATTCCGTATTTTTCAGATGCAAAATTTTAGGTTTAAGTTTTAAGGAAAGAACTCATTCATGTCCATATCTCATATGTATGTACTTTCAAAACCACTTAAGGGATGAAACAATAAGCTGTCAGGCTTCAACTAGAAGTCTCTCCAGTCCACAATCTTATGGAGACGTCTCATGTAAGAACGAGGCAGCTTCTGCAGACGCCTGCTTAAAACGAGTCTATCCTATATTAACAACACAAAGTGGTAGAGTTTTCGCTCTCAAAAGGAAATCCCAACAGTTTCTGCGTATTGAACACACTTGCTCTTCCAAATAGGGAGAATTCCTTAGGTAACGCGAAGCGGAATAGGGTAAGAGTTTTAAGAAGATTGAGTGAGATGGCAGCCCCATTAACGTACGCTTTGTGGCACCGACCGACTCAAGACTGCCGTGTGCACTTCTAAATTCAGACTTGCTAATGAAACCGGTTCGAAATTCAAATCCACTCTTGTGTGGCTTGACTTTTTTCCTTTCAATTTAAAAATCTTTGCCAGCTAAAGAAGATGGCGGAGGGTGACTCATGCTCTCGCAACAGACTAGTCTCCACTCCTCACCAAGTCACTCAATCACAGCTTTTCAGTATTTACTTACCATCATTCTCCTCGGTAAATTAATTATTTTTTTGCCACTTTTAGATCCATAATTGACTGTCTAGTACAGTTTTATTTATTATCCTTATGGGAAACCCTAACGTAGGTAGTTGTGATTACTTTTTTAGGAAATACATTATTATCTCCAAAACATGCCGTTTGAAGGGCATTTATCCAAACTATATTTTGGCAAACGAAATTCATCGCACAATGAATCTTTACATTTATCCTTATTCATGCAAGGTTACTATGATTGACTTTTACTGGATTCCAGAGCAAAAGAAGAAGAAACAGAATGGCCGAAGGCCTAGGCTCGCCTGTCTCTGCCTGTTCCGCTGCACTGAAATATCGCGAATGAAACTTCTATCCTTTACATCAGCTTTAAAGTAGGCCATCAAAAGTTGCTGAACAACCTCCATCGAATTATTTACTTGAAAACTTGTAAATATATATATCGTCGTAACCCAAAGTGAAGAATGACTAGAGAGCCAATTTTTTCTGCTTTGCTAGTGTTTGATTAAAAAGTGAAATGTGTGGCCTAATCTACGGATTTAATTTTGAAATAATTAGTTCGAAAAAACTAAATAGATGCTGCTCATCTTAAACACTGGTATCTATGTTTTAATTTTTATACAACTTCAATAAATAATTTATAACAATAGCAAACTCTCCAGTTGTTATTTTTTTAATATCTACCATTGCTACAATGGCTATAGCTAAACCCTTGAAGATGCAAAAAAACTATGCTTAAATAACAGACTTACCTATCGATATCATTTTATAAATAACTAGGGGGTTATGTCCTCCGGTAGCCAATGGCGGCCCAACTCCCTGACTGTCTGCACTTCTCTCACTCCGTCGCTACTTATTCTGAGGAGGAAAAAAAATAATTCCTACATTTATAATAATGAGCACTTTATTTGAAGGAATTGTTTCCAAACAATATTTTTATTGATATAAACTTATGTATCATATCATAAGTTGGTATCATAAGTTGTATTTTGATGACAGTATAACTAAACAATGGTCTATCGATGTATAAACATACCAGCATAAATAAAATCTGCGGGTGATAAAGTTGATTTATCCATTTACCCTTTTAGGGTACTTTCCACCATACATCCTTCGACTACGTCACGGGTTGCTAAGGGAGCCACCCAAAAATTAGCGCATTTTTGAAACGCACTGAGTTTGAGGGATTTTTGTAATATTTTGTGGCAGTAAATAGGAATTCTGAATCGGAAAAAAGACGACGACAACAGAAAAGTTGGGTCAATTTCCTATCTTATGAAATATATCTCTCCAATATGTTAAATTTTTGATTTAGCAAAAGAAATAAAGCCTACAAGTGATAAAAAATAACATTATATGCATTTTTCATGGAAGTTAATGTAATTGATCTGGAGTTGAACCAGAGATTTAAGGAACATAGCAGAAAAGCGCAGCTTGAAAACCTGGCAATAAAACGTTGCAGTTTTAGGCTTATATTTCAGCATAATTTATAGTCGTTAACTGGAAAAAGCTTGGAGAATCTCATGTATGTACCATAAACGGTGATAAAAAACCGCTAAGTCAGGGAATATAGCGGAGCTAGAGTAAAAGAAATGCAAATATGCTTCGTCAGACCCCTCATTCGTTGTTTCAAATACATGAGATTGGCTCCGGAAAAATAGTATTTAAGAATTGAGTTTAACTGATAGAATGTTATTTTCCGACTAATTTGTTTAATTTCTATGAAAAAACCACAGAAAGGAATAAAAAGTTGCCAAATTCAGGCATCTACGTTCAATATCTACGTTTTTTTATTGGGGCATGCTGAAAATACATTGCTGTAATGCAATCTCTGAAAACCCACTAATATCGTTTAGTGTTTAAAAACGAGACGACATTTTTGTTTTGCCGCTCATTCTCAAGAACATCTCTTGCATTAAATTTTGATGG
The DNA here is from genome assembly GCA_963573305.1 of Pyrrhosoma nymphula. Lineage (NCBI taxonomy): Eukaryota > Metazoa > Arthropoda > Insecta > Odonata > Coenagrionidae > Pyrrhosoma > Pyrrhosoma nymphula. The sequence continues at coordinate 127,890,235 of OY754328.1, forward strand.
TCACTACAGAACTTAACTATAAACGGAAGCTTTCATCCTAATGAAGTACCAAAATCGTTCGTACATTGAAGAAATCCAATAAATCGCGTAATTAGAAAAAGGGAAATCTGTCAACATATCTTCTCAGCAAGGTAATAACGACAAATATTTTTATTCCAGTTGCTTTCTTCTTTCTATTTGATCACCATCGTTGACATATCTTTGTTATTTTAGAAAATGTTCGTCGCACATCTCCAAATAATTTTTATCTAGTCAAAGAAAACTTTCATTCTAGTACTTTTAATTAATTGTTCTTAGACAGCAGTCACGATTCAGGATCAAACTTCGGCCTACATAAAAACTCAAATACCGGTAAATAGTCACTAGTCCAGATGTTTTGAGAAAAATGAGAAATAATAAAGTTAAACTGTAGTGTTCAGAAGCATTCCATTACTTCCAGTCAGATAATTATAAAATTCTATTAAAGAATCGCCTTACATAAGCCGGATGAATGTATTAATCAAGCTGTGATCACGATTAAGGGAAAATATACTCGAAGTTTATGTCGACCTTCCCCACGCCCCCCTCGCGAAACTGGTATACTTTTTTAGTTTTGTTGTTTTAAAAATAAAAAATTTCAGTAAAACATCTTAATACTTAGCATCATTAAACGAGAAAACGGACAATATCCGCTTACTAAAAACTAAGAGGAGAAATCGGAAGTCATATTCTCTTCTGCATCAATAGAACAACTACATCATTTATTAATTTTATCTCTCCTGTTGAGAATAAACAGGTATTTCCACTAGTTCCTCATACAAGTCCTTGGGCGAGGCAGGATTATAGGCCTCAAATTTTAGATTGCTAGGAGAGTGAGCTCCCTGCTTGGATTTAGCTGTCAAACCTTAGCATGGAAATACAATCAATCTTAAAGTATGTTTAAAATTTTGAATACATTAATGAGGCAATGCTGGCTGAGGTAGGATATTAAAAGGAATGTAAATGAAACTATAAATGGGTGCGACGACGTTCAAACATGTCTGACAGGAATTAAATCCAGGAATATTTTTTGGTCTAATTATCAACTGATTGTTATCCATTTTCATTGACTCTAACTCGGTCTGTATTGAAAATGTTTTCATGGTTTAGATCAGAAATACACACACGAAGTGGCATACTAAAGCCAAATCGATATCTTTATCCAAAGTCTCCTTAATTTGATCTTCTGATGCTTTTTTTTAGAATTCTGCTTATATTTTATTCATTATGTTACCAATTGATTAAAGATAACACTCCTTTAAGACCTTGAATACTAATGAAACAAGGAGAGAACAGATTCGACATGACTTACATTGGTAGTCATTTCTAAATAAGAGCATATCTTACACAGGTAAAGGCATTACTCCGATGTTCCCGAATTATTTGCCTATAACTTTTTTAAACGTTTTCTTAATTACACCCAGTTATGCCTAAAACATCGTAGTTGACTCATAGCTTTAATTTTTTTACATCAAGTGACGCATTTATCGATAAACAACTGAAGAAGACTCAGGATAACGGTTTCTCATACAACTAATAAAGATTACTAGATTTAAGAAGATATTCGAAACCTTCGATAACACTATTATAATGGACCATTATTCGATCGATTTATATATATATATTTTTTTTCATTCAGTGCTTGGAATTCACGACGTCGGTTGTGTGTTGCGTAATTTAAGATTTAAAACGTCTCGCAGGGCATCGATTTCCCGTGCCAGAAGGAGAGACAGCAAAATCAAGCGCTTCCGTACGAGCGTCGAGACTCGGTCGCAACATCGTCAGCCAGAGAGAGGGGTTTTTGCTACTTTATTCAGGGCTCGCTTGGCGGACTCATTTCGTCGTCCGCCATTCTCTTCCCCGTTTCTCTTCAGTCCCAACGTACCCGCAAATCTATACATATTCAAATACCTCCTCCTTTCCACCCCTCCCCACCCTATCGAAGCCGCGCCCGTCTCAAAGGGGGGGGGGGGCACCCACCCACCGTCACTCGCCGCGACCACCACCCCCGCCCTCGCCTCTAATTGGCTGAGTACGTGCAAGAAAGAGGTTCCTTCCACTCCACCTTCCCTCCCTTAAACCCCCCCAATCTACCACTTCCCCAACATGCTGCCCACCCTTCCTCTCACTCATTTTCTCTCTCGCTCCTCCCTGCAATCGCGTCAATCCATGTCCCGTGTCCTTAAGAGTCCCCATTGGCTGGAACAATCAGCGCACCATCGCGGTAACCGAGCCGGGGCACGCACATACTGGCTGGTGGACGACGGAACGTGGGCGAGAGGCTGAAGGAGAGGCCTCGCCCTCTTACTCAACGAGGAGGGGGGGGGGGCACCCCTTTGTCGCCTTGCTGAAGCGACCAGGTGATAGAGCGCATGCTCTATAATATTTGAGAGACCTATTTCGCAAGCATTGTACTTTCGTCGGATTCGGAGTGCGATAAGCTCATTCAAGTTTTCGAAACCCCCAAAAATTAAAAATGCATACCTATATACTTTAAAGAGTCCTCGTAGTTTCTCTCTTTCTGAGCGATGCATAGAAAACGTATTTCAGATATGTAAGATGATGAGAAAATTTTTCAGCTAAGCACTTCGATGAACGAAGAAAACAAAATAATTATGAAGAATTAGACGAGAGTCATTAACTGCGAAAGAGGAAGTGGCAAAACTTGAGTTGCAATACGGGAAATGTTACCCTCTTTTGTCCGCAGGTGTACCACTCAAGCAATAGGTGCCGTCATATAAGGAGAAGGTATCACTTACACGAGCAAAGCATTTGGGCAAGGGTGGAACTTGAGGGTTGTGCACAAACTCCACATCCCTAAAGGTCCACTTCGAATGTCGTTGAAGGATAAGAGGGTATTCTTGTAGCCAGCGCAACCACAAGTATTGAGAGAGAACCATATGCTACCAATTATGCTCACTTCGGGGGACACCGACAAATTCTTCGACAGCCAAATGTGATATTCCTGTTATAAATTGACAGGGAGCGAGGGCTAAAACTTCGGAGGGATCCGTTAAGTACCCAATAAGGTTGCTTACTGCCTTCCAGTTTGCTGAATTTAGCTATTGCAATGCGTTTCTCTACATCTGTGAATTAATTTTGTGCAAATCATCAAAATTCACAAAACTAGGAAGCTGAGGAATGAGATGTTGGTATCCTCACTATCCCGAAAGACCGCTGACGACCTGATTGATTTTAAGATGGGTGAGATAATAGAGAATATGAGAACAACAGTTAACAATCGTTCAATGAGAAACGAATTAACACGAGCGGACCGCGGTGACCGACCAGAAGAGAGCGCTTATGCCCATTTCAAGGACCTGCTTCTCACGCGCACACACTGAGTTTTTAGCTGGAAGCGGATGATGTCCTTAATGATATAAAAATGGGCACTTAAATGTATGTATGTCTATAGTTTAGCGCATAATGTGGTGGAAGATATTTAATTTAGAGAATAGTTGACACAAAAGCACCCATTCACCAAAAGAACTTCATTGAATAACGTTTCAACTCACAGAGACAGATTGAATGGCATTATATCTTGTAGTGTAATCAAGTTCTTCTGGTGTAAAAGGTCTATCGCGGCAATCATTCTACATAAGCTGAATGTAAGATTTGGTGTTTCCCAGCTAATTTTCTGGATGAACTGGATGAAGTCTTCCACTGAGTCAGAGTCATAATTTCTTCATACGTTCCTGTGAAGAACTCGTCCACCATTTTCAAGGATACGAAAGTCTAAGGTATTCTATAAGAAGAAGATATAATTATCTTGAATTTTCGGATCCCAGACAATGATGCGTCGATCTTTCATCGAAATGCTGGAAGAAATGAAGAGTCTGTCCCGAATAGCGCTGGGCTACCGACCGGAGGGTCCCAGGTCCAAATCCGGGTGAAGCTTCTCTGGAAATCCCCTCCAAAAATCCTCCGTCTGGCCTCGGTGGCGGCGGGGTAACGTCCTCGTCTGCTAATCCAAGGGTCGCGGGTTCGAGTCCGGTAGGATTTTCTACCTTCCAGGACTTGGTTGTGTGTGTTGTCTTATATTTACGAGCAACGTGTAGCTCATAAATAAGGGTCATCATTATTATTATTAAAAATCTTCGCGGTACGACTGTCTGACTGTTAAAACTTCGTAGAAAAATCGCTGGAACAGGCCCCCCTACCCTGAATGTGTGAATATCACACGCAAATGGCTTAGTATGGGGTGAGCTCTACTCTCACCTATCAAAACCAACTTTCGGGCTGAAACACTAAATGAGAGTAAGTCACGAGTAAAACCCATTGATATATTCATCCAGTTGTTTGAATGAATTAAAATCATATTTTCCACTTATTAGCAACAAGGTGAATGAAAGTCCTTAAAGTGAAATGACTGGTTCAATTTTATAGTTTTATAATATATTAACTATAATTTTTATCATACCCTTTCTCAGAGAGTACTATTTCGAGCAACATGCACAGGTGTCTTTTAACTTGATTTTACACTTGCTTTGAAGAATACAGAAGACTATCGCTAGACAATGAGCTACATTAGTGCATTTATTCATCGCAAAGTTTGTATTACAAGAAAGTCGGGGTCACCACTTTAAAAGTGCATTCGTAACGCTTATATTACTCGGGCGTAGATTAGAATGCAAGACTCATTATACTACGGGCCCTTTTTAATATGACTGAACCAGGTGGTAAGAAAACCCAGGTTATGATAACGGATGGACTATGAGAAGAAAAAAGAATACATTTTAAATCAGGCTATAATTTGAGGAAAAGAAGTATTCTGTTTTATCCTAAATTTATTTTTAACAAATTACAATCAGTTTAAAGAAATACTATTATTTTAAAAGTACGAACGTTTTATTTAAAGTGAATGAAACAAAAAAGTATTTATACTTACAAGTATTTATCCTTTTGGCCTAATATTGTGTCATGATTAAGGCAGAGTTAGGTAACGCGACAGCTACTTGACAACCGGTAAAATATGTCGCTTTCCTAGAATGCTGTCAGAAGGTCATTACTTCATACGTGGATCGGATTGGAGCTTAGCAATGCTGATATAAATTCTTGATAGCATCCTTCTTACATGAATTATTAATTCAACTCATCGACGTGAGTCGATACAGTTAGCATAACAACTGTTACTTGGACTTAGTCGTAAATTTTATTTGCCCCGTAAATTTGTTTAAATTGAATCTCCATGATGTCAATTAACAACAAGAGAGTGAATGAGAGGTTTTCTGTCAAAAATATGCTTCCTTAGAAAGTGGACTTAATGGGAGTACTTTCTAAACGTGGAGTGAGCATGGGAACGTGGCAAGACCTGGAGAAGTCATGGTGGGATCACATTATATAAAAATCTATAAATGAGAGAGCGCGGGTGGGATGACCATCTCGGTTCAACCATTACCAAGAGTAATTTTTTATAACTACTTTCTCAAAACGGCGATTTCTCTACACTCACATTTATATTCGTCGTATGAAACTCATTGGTATGATTCTGGGGATACTCTAATTAAATCACAATATATCAAGCACCACAATATAAATATAAATGAACTTTTGTTACCTCCATTAAAATGCTATTCCAACCCCTAGAATTCGCCGAAAATTGGTTAAGGGTATGTACAAGCATAAACGCAAAATTAAGGATAGAATGAATCAGTGAAAGTCTGACACGAATGCCCTGGAACAAGATAATGGTAGTTGCAATATTATTTTATTATGCATATCTTTCATCTGACAATGAGTATCTTTATGTGAAATAATGGCTAAGGAAAGAGTCGTACTGAGAGGGATGTTGCATCTGAAAACATTTTCTTACATATTCACTTTGATCATGAAGACTGTTAAATGAGTCGATTAAGTTTCCCCGCATCGTTGCAATGTACCATAACTATCATTGATTTTGGTTATCGAATGAAAATTAGCAATTATGTGCTTATTCGGCTCTCACGTAGGTAGTCCTTAAATACAGACTCATAGTTCTCCAAACGCATTTTCAGCAAAATAATTGTGCAGATGTTTTTCTACGAGCTTACGATTAACACTTGTCCCAGTTATGTTAAGATGTTGCACCGGTATTATTAATAAGGGGCTGAAGTGGTATCGAATGATTCATTTTATAGACTTCACGATTTTGTAGTTCTAAGCTTGGTTTTTGGGGTTAAAACTGCTTCGATTGCAACACACCATATTACCTAAGGCACTGATCTCAAAACAAACAACATCGATGCTCACAAGCGACCTGGTTGGTTACGAAACGATTTCGTAACAGTCAGTAAAGCATTAATGGAACCTTGGTCCGATTTTATTCTACCCAGTGAATTACTACCAATAAGCATTGTCTTTAAAATTATTTATTTGGAGTATTTTATATCATAACACACAGTGAACTTCGGTAAATATTTATGCCATAAGGGGAGCTTTCCATCTACCTTATCCAGGGACACCCCAAGGGCTTACTACTTTCTCTTCTACATGGACAGACCCATTGTAGCAAATGAATAGTTTCACTCCATTATTCCCTCACCAGAACTTTCCATCATGTGCACCGCAGGCATATTTCACGAGATCGTTACGATAGTCCTCTTCTCCTCCGTCAGCAAAGCATTCCCTGCGCGAGATGTACCCCATTTGTCAACGTTGAGCGAGCAACCGCCTCGATCGAGTATAGTTATGCACTAGACGGGCGCTCACATGGAGAATGATTTACCCCCGCATCTCCTTTCTCACGTGCATCGAAGCGTTCCTCTTTTTCTCCTCTTGCCCTTTTAGCGGAGACCGTTCCCTCCCCCGCTTCACCGTTTCCACTTCATCAAGAAATTCCAACGTCATCCCCGGACGCTTCGCAAAATCCTTCACTTCCATCTCCTTATATGTAGGTGGGTGGGTGGGTACAACCCATTCCCCCGCCCCGGCTTATGGCGACCGCCATCGCCGCTTGCCCTCCCACCAACGGAAGACCGCCCGACCTCACCCCCCATCACGGCTGCGGCCCACTCCTCAAGTTCCTTCATACCAATCGGGGGTGGCAGAAAGAGGATCGTCCGGGAATGGGGATGGTTGGGGGTAAGTAATGCAATAGGGTGGGGGAGGCCCACGAAGCATGGCAGGCCTATGTTGTGTGTGTGGTCTCCAGTCCGGGGGGAAGGAGTAAGGGGAGGGGAGAAAGAGCGATGGTATCACAGCTCGTTATTTTAAATTGTCTTTGCAGTCTGGTTAATTGGGGGAAAGGAGCTACCTACTTCCCCGCCTACTCCTCCAGTATATCCTTCGCCCTTGCTCTCCTCCTTCCCCCTTCGCGGCTTCTGCGGCGGGCCTCAACATCTCCTCCCCAAGGCGAGGAAAAAACCCATCTCCACCACCAACTCATCCATACATTCCCTCCTGTCTCTCTTCGTTCTCCGCCCCCATCCGCTCTCCCCCCTACCCCCATTCCCTCTTCCTGGGCTCCCCCTCCCCGCCATCTCCACCTCGCCTTACCCTTCGGAACGCCCCCTGGACCCGTCAACCTTTTCACATCCTCCTCCTTTCATCCCCCACTGAAGACGAGCCAATCCCTTTGGAGTTCCATTTTGATTCCCTACCAAAACTCGTACAAATCAAAATAATGCGTTGCCATCGTACTTTCTAAAAACCAGGGGATCGGGTAGGTGTGGTTGCTAGAGCGAACTGTCACGAGCGGATAGAATGTGTGACTCTACATTTGGTAGTGCTGTGGTGGCAGTTGCCAGATATCTGGAGGACCAGTAACCAGAAAATTAAAACAAAAGGAATTTAGCTTGACACATAATATTTTTTCCGTATCTGTGCATTATAAAAGAGAAAAAAAATAATACATAAAGCTGCCTAAAATATAGATAGACTAAAATTGAGATTTCCCCTCTCTCCTCAATCAATAACCAAAGCAATGACAAAATGACTCCAAAATTCATCAAAATATATTTCAATTTTCGATTTATCTTTCTCCCATTTACTTCTCTCTCCCTTCCTCCTGGATGATGCCTTAATTACATCTATTTGCCTTAGCGACGAGTCCCTGTAGTAGCATGTAGATTTATACGAATAAAGTCTCGCCTTTCGTAGATGATGAGGTCAATTGCCAGTTATGTTTTATTCATATTTCCGCTGTTTTCAATATATTTACTAACGCATTTATTTCCCAGTGTACTCATTATTGCTCAAACACGCTTCCTCCTCATCTTTTGAATTAAAATGAAAAGAAAATGTTTCCACAGAAGTTTCTATTATCGAGAAGGCTCACCTTTTTCTATAAATCACTCTACTGGGTATGCTCACTATACATCTTTCAGTTTACTCATAGCTGTTAGTCAAATTACGCATGTTTTCCCTAACGTAAAATTGTAGTGAGCGTTATTTTTATGTGCGTTCTCCTCTCTAGGTTATATCATCTTCGAAACCCCTCATCTGCCTATGACCTCTGCACAGCGAGAAATAATGGCGCACTTTCAAGCTTGTTCAATTTTTTTCCTCTTAAAAAAAGATGGAGAATATAGGTAGAAGATGCAGTATGAGAGTGCCATTTCGAGAGCCTTGCCAGAATTTGTTACCGAGGTTGGATAATTGCTTCCGCCCAAAATCCCTTCAAATCAGAGGAATTGTTCCTTCCGGATTTTTGCAAAGAGGATTTCGCTCTCCAGTTCCACTTTTCCGTTTTCTCCAATATAAAAGCATGCGATTGGTAGCAGGCAACCTTCGCGGTAATTGGGTTTTCTCAGAGAAATTTTCGTAACGGAGCTAACAATACGGGCATTCTTTCAGCAAGATAATGGGACACATTCTTCACATACGGTAAATTTCATTTTTTTCTGGTCTTAGAATCGTTCTATGCTGTAGTTCTCAGGATAAGACTGAGGGGAAGTATTTATGATATGTTCAGCTGCATCTTGAACGCTGCATTGCTTTTTCAGACGAATGGAATGAAGATTGAAGAAAGCCATTTACGTACATAAATTAAATACCAATTCGGTCTTCCTTTCATCCTTTCCTTTTAGTAAGATGGAACACATTGAATCTCATGAAGGATTGGAGATTGCTAAAGTTGATAAAGTAATCTTTTTATTCGATGAATGTTTATGTTTAGAAGGTTCAGATTGAGATTAGTAATATTACAATGAAAAAGTGATAGTAAGAAAATAAATATTCTCTCGCCCAATAATAAGGCCCATTACTACCTATACCAGTGATTCATGTTTTCTGCTTAACTATTATTTTAACACGCCGTCTTCTCACAAATTCCAATTCATCATACAAGATCCACGCCATTAATAGCATATTTGAGGATATTATTTATCTACGATTGTGGAATAGACTTTTTCATATCATAAACTGCAACTATGCCAAAGTCAGTAAAATTAATGTCATGATACAGCACACAATTGCTACTAATTCTTTCGTATTTTAGGAGTGAGCGTTATATGTACTTAATTTGCATCACGTATGTGAATGCGAAGTGAACATTTTCACTACCAAGTTAAGTGTTATCATATTCTGCCATTTCAAAGGTCAAACTTACAGTTCAAATGACTCCGACTTAAACTGCATTAAAATTTGAACACGAATCGAAACGTTGGAAAATAGACTAAATACAATAATTTTGGTAGTTATCGATAATTCTATGAAGCTTACGAAAAAAATATCTCTAAAGAGCACGTACCCGATAAAGTGTGAGAAAATCTCAACATGTAAGGATTTTAGGAGCAAGATCACGAACGATTCGCGGTTTAATGCATTTCAAAAATTAAAATATAGATAATTAATAGTTTATGCTTGTTCTTCTTCAATTCTTAGTCAAGAAAAAGTAGACATCACAATGGTTTTCGTAAATATTTTCCGTGATCTCTTCTTCAAAACTCTTTCGTCATGTCCCCAAACAGCGGAACGAACAGGAATTGCCACGGATAAATTTGGACGTATTCCAAAATAGCCCGAGGGAATCGTAACCTGTGCTGTCCGTCCAATCTTCCACCCATTCGGTCATTTCTTCATTTTTTCTACGGAAGCCAATGCGATCCCATTGCTTTTGTCATCCTAAGCCAACTTAAAATACGAAAAAGACGTGAGATGTGCCCGCTTGACAGGTAGGATAAAAAAGGAGATGAGGAAGGGATAGGATGAGAAAGGGAGGAAAATCTTATTAGGAGGGATTGAGAGGGAGTATTCACATTAAGTGGGATAACGAGGCCATTTTCTGCGGCATGTGTCCCTTCCCTTGTTGTTTCCCCGTCTCCTTTCCCAGGAAACATTCAAAATATCCCAGACCCCCGATTCTACTGACATCCTCACTCCATCGCTCTACGTCTCTCAAATTCCGTCAATTTAAACGCCTGAGCCAAGAGATTTAAAAAAAACCTTATTCCATCCATTCTCATCACGGCTAGACGTACATCGTAAAACGAGATGCAGTGTATTTCGAATGTCTTAAAGGAAAAAGAGACTGGTGATGAGAAGAAGATGGAACTTTACGGGATATAGATAATGCGAAAGAAATTGCGTTATTCCCGCTCAAGTGACTGCCACTGGCCACTTCAAAGAAAAATGTTCCCGCTGCAGGATCTAGTCTTCCTTTACTGAAATTGCCTTTGACGCAATTCTACATCCGAGTTCAATCTGCCAAAGTTAGGTTAAGCATTCTGTCCCAACCGAATCAAAGAAATAAAATTTCTATTTTTAATAGAATACAGAAATATATATATACACCATCAAAATTTCATCTAAGTACAAGTTCTAATGCATTGCTATTATTTGAAATAAAATCTAAGAGAGAGAGAGAGTTCAGCTAGATGAATGAAGACTAAAGAATTTACCGTTAACGGGATGTTTTAAATTGCTATTTCAATGAAATACTGTATTGGACTAATGCCGACTTATTCAATTAGTAAAATTAAAAATAGATGTTACCTACAAAAATGCTGCCATTCAACAACCTCTTCGTGCAATATATATTCATCCCTATTCCTCCCTTAGGTACATTCTATGCTCCATGTGTTTTATCCAAGGTTTTCATAGCAGCCATTTCAATAAACATTTGATGCTTAACTCGCAAATAAAGTCACTCTCAAATATACCTACTTTATACTGATTTTTTTATATTTTGGATGGAGCTGTGAGGAATAAATGCTATCATAGAGCAGATTTTACGGGTGGAGAAAGGAAGGAGGACATTATTTTCATTTGCTTTGGTTATATGTGAAGGCGGGGTTAACAACACCAAAATTTGGAAACGTATTAAAAAGAGCATACTTAAGGAAAAATGTGCAAGAAAAACGAAGATGTTACAGCAGTCATGTAAAAAAAGCTTAAGGTTTTGGAATAAGATCAAAAATGGTTAAATAAATGCATTTATTTACGATAGGACATTGAGTGGAACATAAATACAGGATCAAGGTCCATTATATTCTACTTTTTCGAGCAGTAATGCTTCGGAATTGTTGGAATTATTTAGGAGAACTGGTATGAGGAATAACTGGATCAATGAGTTGCACTCCTATATTGTTCTCAAAATAATAATAGAAATCTTCTGTCATTTTCCAGCGCGAGAAATGGTTATTTGGTTTTTTCTCCCGTTTCGAAACAAAAGGATGAATCGAAAGTACAAATAATTATACGAAAATTATTTAAAGTGAACGAAGTGTAAAACGAGAAATCAATTATGAATGAAGAACCGATGAATAATTTGATGAGTCTGAGAAAAAGAGAAAAGGAAGTGAAAACTATACAAATATTACAAAGGTGAAACAAGATAAATTGCCGTATGGAAGTGAGTAAGATAAGGATTAAATAAGTTTTAAACCTAATTCAGCGCTTAAAATGTGGCTCTTTTGAGTTTTCTTCTCTATAAAAACAGAATACGACGAAAAGTAAGGTAAGAAGAGTTACTGCATTTCTCTTTGGAAACTCGCAATTGTATCTCAAATAAAGCCATTGTAGAATAAGTGACCAGAGAAAATACATTCAGCTTAGAGAGAAGAGCCAACTAAGTGAAGCCAAAACGCATTTATTTATCTTCTAAATTAATTTTCATATCCTGAATGTTTAATTCGGAAAATAAAAAAATGGCAGCTAAACCTTAGCAAAAATAAATGTTTGCGCTTACTTTAAAATACTCTTTTATAGACATGGCCCATATGAGTATAGTAAACTACAGACAAATGAGAACAGGTCTAATTAATAAAAATAGGGCATTCATTACCATCGAAGAGGAATGGATATTTTATGCTCTAAGGCAGGGATCTCCAAACTTTTCAGCCCGAGGGCCGCATTAACAATCAAACAGTAGTTCGGGGGCCGACTACACACTCGAGGTCCAAATAAAAAAGAATCAAAAGATATATGTTGTTTTTAATTACTTATTTAATATTGTTTTATTCAGTTATTATTTAATAACACTTTGATACACTACACATGAACACCTGTATTAGTGGAAATGGTGAAATTGTTTCCTGGATGCCAAAATAGCAGACATTTCTGGCTTTAGATTTGATGTCCCTAACATCAACAGTGACCTGAGATTATCATCGGACAAGTTTGATCTCAAATTTGTCTTCACGTATTTCATTCTTGAAAATGTTTGTTCACACAGGTATGCTGTTCCAAAGATTGAAAGGTACCTTGATGCAAAAGTTTTGACATTAGGAAAGTCTTCATCGGGCAAAAACTGGTAAAAATCCACCAGTCCTTCTTTGAACTTGTCCCTAAGGAGGTCATTTGCTTACAACTCAATGACCTCCAGCTGCAGTTCATCTGAGTAGCTGGCCAAATCTGCTTCAAATTGGTTTTGAAACAGTCCCACTTCTTTTGCCTTTGAATCCAAGTCAGAAAACCGCTGCTGAAACTGAAGCTGGAGGTCTTTGATGCTCTCGCATGCTAATGAAGTGGGGAACTCAACTGTTGCTTCAGCCATGAAGACCTTGCACTGCTGTGGTGCGAAAGTTGTTGGCCTGTACTTGTTCCAAAAATAAGACAAGTTTGGATCTGAAGGCCTTTAAGTGGGTGTATAGATCAGAAACTAGATTTTCCTCTCCTTGTAATTTAAGTTCAGAAAATTTAAATGACTAGTTATGTCTGCAGCAAAGGCCAATTTCCATACCCACTCTTCATCAGACAGTAATGGCTGTGGCTTGTCTTTACTTTCCAGGAAGTCTCCTATTTCCTTTCTTAACTTAAATACTCCGCTCAGAACTTTCTCACAACTTAGCCATCTTACTGCTGTGTAAAATGGTAAATCTTGCGATTCTGTGTCTGTATCTTTCAACATGTCTCTGAACTGTCTATGGTTGAACCCATGTGACCTTATTGAATTCACCATATTCACCACCGGATTCAGTACACTGCTAATGTCCACATATTTAGCACAGAAAGCTTGAGGGTTAATAATACAGTGCAGGAACATTGGTTGTAGAATGTTTTTCTCATTACACATCTGTTTCACTTGTCCAACCAAGCCTTTCTTTGTGCCTCTCATGTTCATTCCTCCATCAACAGTCAGGCAACTGAGGTTAGTCTAGTCCAAGTTATAATCAGCAAATGTTTTTTTCAACTCATTTAATATATCCTCTCCGGTAACAGTGTCATATATGCTATGTAGTGAGGCCAGTTCTTGTGTTATGTTCATGTCTTCATCCACACCTCTAGTGAACACAAGCAGTTGAGAGGTGGAACAGCTGTCCAGCGATTCATCCATTGCAATTGAAAAATGTCGAAACTTACTTGCATTTTTCGCTATTTGAATCACTATGTTTTCACCCATGTCTGAAACACGGCGGGCAATGGTATTTGCACCCAACTACATTTTCAAATTGTTTTGACTTTTCTGGGCAAAGTTCCTCAGCCACCTCCAACAAACATTCATTCACTACTTCACCATCTGTAAACGGTTTGCCACTTATATCCAGGACGTAGGCAGCTTTATAACTGGCCTTAGTTAAGGATTCCTTTTCATTTGAGGATTAACTGGACAATGTCCTCTGATATGTGAGTTGATTTTGTAATTTAGAAAATTTTTCGGCACGGACCCTCCAACTGTTCATATTTCTCATGATGTTTGATTTGATGATGATGGCGCAGGTTCTATTTTTTCATCACAGCCACGGTTTCGTTGCAAATCACACACAATGCTTTCTCGCCGGATTTGATGAAGTAGTATTTCAAACTCCATTCTTCCTGAAATTGCCGACACTCATCGTCTATTTTTCTTTTCCTCTTCTCGGCCATCGCTGGACACTAAAATAAAGTGAATTCAACTTGAATAAATAATGAAACTGAAAGTATCTTGCACACAATATCGCTCAAAAACCCTGATTATGCGAACTAATTTCGTCGCAATCATAGCTATAAATGATCCGAAACAATTTTTAAAATTGTTACGACTTCTTCAGTTCAACTTACCTGAATATAGTGTGCAAATACATCCACTTATGGTAGAGGGATTGTTGCTTTGAATGTTTCCTCTTCAGAATATTCGAAAAATTATTACTAAACTAACGACATTCTCATTACTTTAAACACACTGATAAATAATTACGCGAAGGAAATTATCACTAAATAAAATAGAGTGCAACATGTTCCGCAATCAGACGCTGACACCAACACCTCCTCATCGCAGCAGTCAACCGCAACTGGCAAACTGTGATCAAAATATTCAAGTCTTGAACAAGCAGCAAATCATTTAAAAACTCCGCCACTAGATGGCATTATATAATTTCACTGACTGTGAACGGAAGTAGAAAAAGTAAGCAGCGAATAAGGTTTTGCAATGTAGTGATCGGTTGGAAGACATAAGGCACTACTACGCGCCTCTATTTTAATTCGGTAAAAACATAACGTCCACGTAAGCTGCGGCTGGTCTTGGCAGGATACAAGTAAATTTCCGTAATTTTTTTTCGTAGACAAATAGGTCTCCACGGGTCGGTAGAGAGGGCCTACCGGACCACATCCGGCCCGTGGGCCGTAGTTTGGAGATCCCTGCTCTAAGGCGTCAGGCAAGGGTTGATACATCACAAAGAAAGCTTACCGTTAGTGAACGTTGAAACAATTTCTCAGCACTATAGTCGAAAATGTAATGATGAGAGGCTGTAGAAAAGATCAAAAAACGTATTTACTGATGTCGCTAACAAAAACAACACAAAACGTGGGAAACTTCCACGTTTGGTTCTAAGCTTGGCAATATCGGCTGGTTAGAGAAAGACCTAACGTGTCGCACTTGATTACAACCGAGCAACTTTTGTTCTGAGAAATCAAGATGGCTGAGGTAGCCGAGTTCACCGAAGTAGTTATCAGTTTATAATTAACTTTGTTGGAGTGGTTCATATTGCCAACTGCGTAAAGCACAATTGTGGGGTCCGAAAACGTTGCATACGAAGACCGAATGCTAGATACACTACCGTGAGTGGGTAGGTATATCACTTGATCACTCATGATGCACGCTGAATATGAATATACTGCTATAGACTATTGTAAGTATTAGACAAGAAATGAGTTCTGCATGCATAATATTTAGGTTGGTATTCCGAAAGAAGCAAATGGATGGTGGGGGGAAAGTTTCGTATATCAGGAAAACTAACGACCAATTAAAAGCTGAGTTTTGAGCTGTCAGAGAGGAGAGTCGAAGTTGGGATATGCCTATTCCATGAGTTGAAGCAGGGGGCAAGTGTAGGAGGATGTGGGTAAAAAAACGTAAACCACGGGTCGCAATCGAAACCGATGGGGGAGCAAGGGTGCGCCTTGTTTTGACAGATAAACTTATGGGATCTCTCAACATCTGAAAAGGTAAGAATTTTTTCTGCCAGTCAATCCTGATCTTGACAGACAAATGGAATTTAAAATGCAGTTTACTTAAGTGACAGCTAGTCAGGGCTGGTAAGGGGATGGCAGAAGACAGGATCGAATCGTTAAGAATGTGAAAGTTATCGAAATCGTTATCCATTCAATCATGATTGCAAAGCGGAGACCACCCCAGTTTCAGCAGGAGGAACGCTCAAGTCTTTAGTTGTAATTGGAAAGAAATCCTTGCTCGTGTTCCCATTTTAAAGGTAAACGATTGCCTATTTGTCTCAATGAATCTTATTGAATATTTTATATCTAGTCAAGCCTAAACGATTACGTAATTTAACCTTTGAGCCTGGGTACGCTTTTAAAAAAAATCCCTTCGTTTGCATTTTATCGTTTAATAAAGGAGCAATTTTTTGGAAATTAGCAACTAGGCCATCAAATAGTATATTGTTGGTCAAATGCTGTATGACTACAAGGGAATAGGTATATTTATAATTACCCTAAAATTACGTTCTTGTACCACAAAAAGCTTTAGTCGTAATCAAAGATTCAATGCAATGCATGGTTTTATTTAAATAATGAGCATATTAAAATGGGAGGGAGGATTAAGATTGGATTCTCAAAAATTCTCATTTTAAGTCGAGTTGAAAATTAAAGGTACAGTTAAGTGTGCCAATCGAAGTTATTTAGTCAAGATATTTAGAAATTATCCGGGTGAATGTTTAAATGTATGCCACTCCAAAACACTAAGGTTCATGCCAAATTTCCGTAAACTCAACGTTAATATCTATATATGTATATTAATTTCGTAGCGTGTCAGTCAGTCATTCTGTATTCATTTTGTTTATTTCTCCCTCAAATTTAAAGCTAGAGGAATGAGGTTTGATGCATTAAATGTGGATTCTCTGTCTGTAGGATTTTGTAGTAGATTTGGATTTTTAGCAGTTGGTGGTGCAAAGAAAAATGCAAAAAACCGTGGTTTTTGAGAGTTTAAATTTAGTTAGATTCCGGGGACTAAAGTTTCTCGGGACTCCCGGGTTCACTTAAATAGGTAAGCATATGAAACGCATGTATTATATACAGAATTAAACGGTTAGCTTTTAATCTCATAATCCGTAAAAACTGAATAACACAATTGTTTTGCTGTTTTGAGTAAACAATGGCTCTCAGAGTGATAGAAGGCGGAATTTTTGCCCTCATCTTTTTAGCTATGACTAACCAATCGTCGGAGTGACGGTATCTCAAAAATGGTACTCTCCTCAGTCAACTACAGTCAGCATTGCACAGAAAAATGAATGTTATGACTTTTTTTTACTTCAAAATGTTTACTTAGGCTTCAAAAACTATTCTCAATGTTTTTTTCATTTTTGAGAAACATATACACTCATTTAGCCACATTTCCCACTACTTCCACTTGAGTAGTGCAAAAAAGGAAAAACACCAAGTTAACCTCTAGAGCACACCAGACAGAGACTGCCTGCAAAGCAGGCAGCAGGTCTGCTAGTTTCTACTTAAATGAGTGTAGATTGGCTGAATAGATGTCCATGCTACCTGCTCTTTATAAAACATTTTTTACATCCTTAATAATTTGTTATCTCATATATCTTGTCTTCCATGCGAGTGAGAGTGCTAAATCTTACAAAGCGCTTAAGATATTGTAAACATTAATTTGTTTTAGGGTACCATATCATATCACCTCCAATGAAACCTAAGCCATACTCACTACTTGTGAGTAGCTGAACAAGTTTTCATTAATTCATGCAGTCTAAAAATGCTGGCAATTTTCCGCATTAGTCAGAGGGTAAACTCATTTAAAGTCAATAAAGCCTTTCAAATCAATAACCATGGCCATCCCGATGAAAAAACTTTCAAAAGTATATGTTTAGCGTTATCTATCAGAGAATCAATAAAGAATCAAAATACGTAACATATGAAATGAGACATCTAGGAAATGAAAACACGGAATTTATCCACTTCTGATAGTAAAAAAAATTAACCTCCCACGCTTGCTTAAGTGACAATTATTTATTGCCATCGTTTTTGTTTAAAATGCAAACTTGGGAAGGAAGGACACGAGAGGTGGAATGTGAAACCTAATTCTATTTAGTGAAAATAAGGCTTCACACAACCTGAGCGGTGGCATTAAGTTTCTCGCTCCTTGAAAGATCGTTAAAGGCTGTTAACCATTTGCATACATTGCTCGAAACTGCTTCCATTCCGAGTTGGAATGGCGTGCTGGTTAAAAGATGGCGTCCTTTCTTCTGGGCAGCCCGCTTATAGATTCACAAGAGGGTGTGGGGGTGGGTGGGAGAGGAGAGGGCAGCGAAGGGGAGAAAAGAAGGATGAGGCAGCCATAAGGGTTCGCAGATTGAAGGGAGGGAACTGGAGAGCGGAGAAACACAGGTCTCCTCTCTCTGAGGTTAAGGAAAGATGAGCTCCTATGACCGGAGAGCGAACAACTTGTGAGCAAGTTGTAATTGTGAATTAGACTTGTATTAGCATGACGAGAGGGACTAAAGCGGGAAAATAAAGAGTAAGCATTTAGGAAACCAGATAGAGTTTTTATAGTGAAACTATCAGTGCATTAGTATTAAGCATGAAACAAGGGAACAATGGAAAAATTACCTCACCAAAATGAAACTATAAGAAAACAATCGCTGTTATAAATAATTTCTAAACATAATGCATAAATAATAAAGTAAACATTAGTAAAAATGTGCAAGTGATATTTCCTATTCCGGGAGAACTTTTGCAACGACACAGGCAACTTATTATGTAAACGTTTCTATTACTTCAAGTATTAAAAAATGTAATCCAAAAAGCTTCGCTCAAGAGTTGTCAGTCTGTCGCGGTTACGGTCAATGTGGAAAGTTACCAAAAATATGCACAGAATATTATATCTTTCCATCAAAAACTTGAAGAGCTTTTACAAGATACCAGTCACATCACTACCAATTTCAATTCTGTTTCACTGCAATTGTAATGCGATGTTATACTCTATCGTGGCGTTTTGTAGTACTGTTCATTCACGTAATGACGTGGTAATACGTTTATACATGAATTAGAACGCTTCAGTCAAAAGATTTAACTATTTAGTGACTGCAAATAGGGGTCAATCAATAGAATAAACTCCAAGAATGACACAGTTGCTATAGATACACCCATTAAACGATCTACGATACATAAACATTTTGACGAAAGCCGAAACAATCTTTACATCGGAAAACTTCATTGTGCAAAAGCTTCATTAATACCAAATAAGATAAAATCAAAATATCATGATGATGAAATAACCAATGGTGAAAATCACACCAATAAAAAGACTATTGCAATACATTATGAAGAAAACAGAAAAATAACAGAGGGATATGACTCTGAAATGAGACAGAAGGGAGAGACTTGGATATTCAAGAGAAGGCAGAGAAAAAATAAAACAAGTAGGACCCCGGGTAATAGGAGACAGAATAAGGAATGAATTTGAATTAGCAAAGGGCGTTGTCTTTGCCGGGGAAACGACTAGTACCCTTTCACGAAGGACCATAAATACCCATCCCCCCTTCCTCCACCACCACACACGGATACACAGGCACACAATCACACAAACTCCTTCCTACCTCCTCCTCGTTTCAATCGACTGTCTCGGGTCTCTCTCCTTCTCTCTCTTACGGATTTATCTATCAAATAAATTTTTTCTCCCTCCAATGCTGACGTCCATACCCCACACCACCAATCCAATCCCACTCTTCCCCCCGCCTCGCCTACCTTATAACGAAGCATCTCATCTTTATTCAGCTCCGTCCTTTTATATAAAAAGGATACTTTGGGGAGGAATAAAATAGCCAGCGCGGTGAAAGGTGGAGAGCGTATCGGGTGCGTGGGGACTGAGAGGTTCGGTCGTTGGAGGTTTGGTTTGACGCAGTGTGTTTTGGTTTGCCTAATGAGCCAACAAAAAACTGTCCCTCGCGGTGGGTCGTTCGAGGAATGGGCAGAAGGGGGAAAAAATTGGAATCGCTCTCAGAGTCTTATTCTGACGCACGGAATTGATATCTTGATTGCTATCGGGAGTGAAATATGTAACAGCTAACAAGGATATATCGATACACTAAACATGGGTTTCCATGCTATGCGTCTTGCGCACGATGGGATTGAACCTTGATGTGTCCCTACGTACCTACTATTGAGAGATAAAAAGGGAGAAAATCATTTAATTGGATTAATTTGAGTTTCAGCTTGATCGGAAAAATTAAATTAATTCTCTTTTAAATGTATAAGGAAACTCGTATCTACTGATATAAAGTATATACTGTAGATGGTTGTCAACGATAAAAATACAAAATAGTGCTATAAAAAGTGAGGTAAATATTGGTTGGTTTTTTGGGGTAGCGAACGACAACAGGTCATTTGCACCATTGATATTTGGTGAGTAAGCTGGAAAGGGAAGTATTATTTGGGGAAAGGGGGACGGAGGGAGAGAAATTCGGCATCGACATTAGCTTGCTCTTAACAACAGGCGGCAAATGGACGAAAGTTCTGTCTCATCCGATGGAAAGGGTGTTGCACTTGAAGTGCTCTTTACATTCCACCCAAGATACAGAAAAATATCCGCCATTACCAGGATTCAAATCCGGGACCCTCAGATGGAAACCCAGTACCTACTCGAACTACAACATCAATCCAATTTCCCCTTTAATAGACAATTAAAGTTAATAAATTGTAAATAAAGTGGTGAGGTAAAAAAATGTTAGGTAAAATTGCACTGAGGTACAATGATAACTATTCAGCCGCTATGGAAATGACCTATTAATGAAAATTGATGGACATGAATGAAAATTTACATAATTGGTACCGTTTCGGAATTCCAATCCTACATTAGCTATCGTAAGCTGTAAAGAAGGTTAGATGATTATCGAATATATCTATGTTCAACGTCCTTCCCCTTTCATTCTGTATTATCACCGCCAAGAATAAAAATGTTAATAAACTCTCTCAAATAAGTAATAGCATTGAATTTATAGTTCACATGCGTATTTTGTGTACTTATTTAAATTCGGCGTGAAAGTTCTAAATAAAAGCGCGAAAAATTATATGCTGAAAATCCCTGGCTAAGCCTTGGTTATCTGAAAAAAATAATAATATTCCCGCGAGCCAATCTGGTCATTTATCATTTTCATCTGATTCTTGCAAAGTATTGATGTACATTAACATTATTGCGCGGTCGGCTGAGAGAAGTCATGGGATCCCTGTGAGTGGAGCTTAACGACCGGGTAAACTAGGCTCAGATTCAGGTGAAGCCTATAAGCGTAAGGGTATATGCAGCTCTAAGGGAGTGGTTTCAAAGGTAAAATATCTTTCGGGGAATCCATGAAAGGAACTGTTCCCCTTATTTTGATGCATGAATTGTTTGGCTTTGTACTGGATGAGCATTAAGCACTTGCTGATCAATCGGACATACTGGATGAAGGCTTGTTTGATTAGTTGAAAAAAGACTGGGCAGTAAAATTAAGCAGTTAAATTTACATCGACTTCATAGTTTGTAGTTGAAATCTGAGCTATTGCCATTTAACTGCTTAAACGAGGCAGAGGAGCTTATTTAGTCTTTGCAACAGATTAATAGAATAAATCCATATTTCAAACGGAAGGTAAGCATTTGTAAATATTAACTTTGCCTAAATTAACAGACTCAATAACAAATATTGCCAAGCTTCGTGCCATCAAATCATTGGTCTGTCCTATCGTAAGCATGCTGCAAATCACTACATATTCCCTGTACTAATTTCTTATAAAATTCTTCATCCCTTCTAGCACACCATATGCCGTCCAAAATTCAAACCCTTTCTCTTGCCCTCTTATTCAACATTATCTCTCTCGTACCGACTTCAACAATCCATTACTTCTCAATACGCCTTATCTTCTTCCCGTCTGGAATTTATCCTCTTGAATTCTCTTACCGTAACTTGCCCACTCAAACCCCACATCTCATAAGCCTATAATCTAGTTATTACTCTTTCCTCTAGTTTAGGATATAAAATGCTGTAATCCATGAAAGAGTCCTTACAATTTTTTTGTTCACGCTAAGAGTACCCATCATCATTGACTCCTTGTACTCAAACACTCCTGAAAAATATGTAGGTACCATGAACTATTTTCCTGTTTGAGTGAGTATATCTCTGTTATGAATATCGCAGGCAAACAAAATAAAATTACTCCCTTTCCCACTTATATAGCTACCAAGTAAAATGCTAGTGCGATTTCCTCGCATTCCCAGCAGGCAAAAAAGTTGTGCATCGAAATATCATTCTTATACTTCATGAGAATACATATATTCCGTTGTATGCAAAGCAACTATAAACTTGAGTGTATAATGAAAAGTATATAATCATAAACATACATTACCAAACACGCAATACAAAGAGAATGAGGAGATAGTTTACGGATAATTAGGCGTAGGTTTGGGATAAATGAGGCAGGTGTGACATTACTGGATAAAAATGTTCGGTGACAGAATGAACAGATTGAGGGATGGTGTATTTCATACGACTATTTCAACACATGATACACCAACTTTTCCAATAAAGAAAGTAGTGTGAAAACTTTTGACTCATTTGGTTTTACCATTTTGTCACAATGGGTGGCAGATTAACCACCAGAGTTAAATAGCAGACTATGCAAGGGGTCATTCATTCGAGTATTCTACCAGCTGATTGGTAGGTTCTTGGACAGTCCCCATTCTGCATCCCAATTTCATACATACTGTCTCGCTTTCCCTTCTAAGGATGTCCCGCCATTAGATCCCTCTTCAATTCTTCATATCTTCTACTTCCTCTAATTTCGTCGAGAATTCCTATCCTCTTCCTTCCTCTCCCACACTTCCCCAGAGTACTCCACTCTATCACACTCTTGAACATGCCCTCTCCTCTCAAAACCTCCTCCATCCATCTCTTCTGCCTTCTCCGCACCTCTGCCTCAAGCTTCCTCTTCTCTCCAACCATATCCAATACCTCCTCGTTCGTCTTCCTCGCCACCCATCTCACCTACTCCATCCTTCCCTAAACCCACATCTTAAACGCCTCAAGTCTAGTCACATCCTCCCTTCGCAAGGACCAAGTTTCTGACCCATATAGCGCAACGCTCCATATCATAGTTTTCACCAGCCTTTTCTTTACGTCTCTTCTCAGACCCCCGCTCATCAATTCCCTTCTCTTTGAAAATGCTTCTTTAGCCACGGCAATTATGCATCTGATGCCCCAACCACTGAACCCATTCTCCTCCAAAATACTACCCAGATACGAAAACTGCTCTATGTTCTGCCCTCCCACCCTTATATTCAGCCTCGCCTTCTTATTTCTAGAAAATCTCATCAATTTCGTTTTCTTGTGGTTGATCTTCATCCCATATTTTACGCACTGTACCTCTAACGCATTCACCATTGAATATAACCCCTTGGAAGACTGACTAACCAATGCTTGATCATCTGCAAATCTCACTGATTTTATCAGCTCACCTCCTACCTTTATTCCTACCTCCTCCTCCCCCCATGCCCCCCTTACCATTTCTTCTGAATACACGTTAAAAAGCAACGGCGATAGTGGGCACTCCTTCCGTACTCCCCGTCCTATCGTAGCCCATCCCGATTCTCCATCGGCTACCCTAATCTGCGCCGTCTGGTTCATATACAAATTCCGAATCATTCCCTGTCCCTCCAATTGACCCCTAATTTCTTCAACACTTCCATTAATTATGTCCAGTCCACTCGATCAAACGCCTTCTCGAAATCTGCGAAGCATGCAAAAACATCCTGCCCATATTCTAGGTTTCTTTCTACTAGCGTCCTCATCACCGCTATAGCGTCTCGCGTTCCCGTTCCTCTCCTAAACCCGAACTGGTCGTCGCCCAGGTATTCATTAGCCTTCTTCTCTAGCTTTCTGTTTATAATTCTCAGAATTGCTTTGGCCGCGTGGGATATTAAGCTTATTGTCTTATAATCTTCGCACGTTTTTGCCTTGATTTTCTTTGATATAGGAATGAGTACAGTCTTCGCGAAGTCTTCCGGCCACACCTCACCCTCATAAATCCTACGAATAAGCGCAACATATTTTCCCCTTCCGTTCTTCTCCATGCTCTTTAAAAACTCTGCAGGTATGCCATCTATTCCTACCGCCTTATTCCTTTTCATGTCTCGTACAGCTCTTTCGTTTTCACTATCTGGGATACTTGGTCCGAGGCCATCTCTGTCGATGTCGCCTTCCCTTTCTATATCTAACATATTGGGACTTATTTATTTACCATACAGCTCTTCAACATACTCCTTCTACCCCTCCTTAATATCTTTTTGCTCTACGATCACCTTTCCCGTCTTGTCTGTTATCGTTGTAATTCCCCTTCCCTTATCACGACCCGTCAGTTCATTTACTTTCCTATATAATGCATCCGATCTTCCCTCTTCTTGGTATTTCTCTCCACCACGCCTCTCTTACTTTCTTTGTTTCTCTTCTAAAGCCCTGGTTACATGATACATGAACACGTAAGTTAATGTGTGAATGCATGAACGCAAGAATGAACGCGAAAATTCATCGTTTAACCACACCAAAATGTACGAATGCATGAATGCGTGAACATAAAATAGAACCTGTTCTAATTTGGTTCATGCATTCGTACAAGTTGCACTTGTGCTTCAGTGACACCTGGTGGTAGATAACGGAAATAATGTTTTCTGCTCGTATGGAGTTTGTATACTTCTAAATTTTGGTTTGTTTGTGTTTGATTCAGCTATTAGTATTTATTTTGACCTTTGCTCCACGAGGACTTCGCTCTACTATTTGACCTTGGCTCTGTTGGCACTTCCTGGACGACCTGTACGCTACGTTTTTTGACTTCTCGCTATCGTTGGACCTCTCCTGTTATAGAACATTGCCCCTCACTTGGACTACCCTCCTACAAATTCCGTCGGCATTATTAAAATAAAGGTTCAAATGCATTAATTAGAATAGCTTTCCTTGTATTTCGCGTACTTATCTATTTCTTTTCAGAGCTAAACGCTTTCTAAGCGAGATCATGAATGCCGGGAGGGCTAGTACAGTAGAACAGTGATTTTCATACAAAATGCCTTTTTTGTGCGGTAAATATTTGAGAAGCTCGCGCCATGAATGTGTGCTTGGCCGTTAATTACTTAGCTTCTTACTTTAACCACAATTTATGCTTGTATACGAGTCTCACATTGTTACACTTTCTCGGGTACCTACGTCGTTCGTTCACTGGCAGAGCATCCAAGAAACAGCTTCGTGCTCGAAACTGGATCAGCTGTTATTAATATACGTCCAATTCTACATGAAAAACTTAGTAGGAACCGGAGAGATTATATTTAAGATTACCGTCGCTTTCATGAGGCAACGATATCCATTTAAGAGTTTTTACACTTGCTTCCAATACTACCACCGACTTCCTTTTTCAAACGTACGTACCATACAGCAAACATTTAAATAAGATTTTTATCCAATGAATTCGTTCTACTACAATTATTTGATTTTCGAGTTAACAAATATACCTCACCATAACTGCAATATAATACCCGAAACGTATAAAAAGGGATTTAGCAAGTCCATTCGAGTATCTTTCATCTGAGGAACTACCACTCGGGAGAACAAAGGCGAAATTAGAGATAATTACCGCTGAAAATCTGAATTTGAATTATTAAGTATAATATAAGTATAATCTGCTTTATAGTAGGTTGACTTTATGAACGCTTGAATGTTGCGCTTAATCAAGAGAAAAACAACAACATTCGCAAATACGTACCCTGAAAATTGTGCGAATGCATGTGCGGTTTCATGTGTCGTGTAACCACTGATTCATCCATCCATTCACGCAAATCCACATAAATCCGTTCTCGCAAACGTACATGAAACCATTCACGCGAATGTACGTGAACTCGTACGTGTTAATGTATCGTGTAACCAGGGCTTAAGCCTGTTATTTAATTCTCGGTATTTTCTTTTACCTAGCTCTGAGTTTGCGCTCTTCCATTTCCTTCTCTCCTGCATCGCCATTATCATCTCCTTCGTGATCCACGGTTTTCTTATTTTAGTTGTACTCACTACGCCTACCATTGCTTTCGCCGCTTCTACAATTCCATTTCTCAAACTTCCCCATCCATCTTCCACTGATATAACTCCATGATCCTCACCCACTATCTCATCAACCTTCTCACGATACTTCTTCTTCATTGCCCCAGTTAATGCCTCCGTATTCCACTTTCTTACCCTCCTTCCCATTCTTATCTCTTTCAGTTTCACCAAACATTTCATGACTAATAAGTTGTGTGGTCAGTGTCTGCATCAGCTCCTGGATAAGTATGTGAGTTTTTAACACTATTCCTGTATCTGTGACGAACCATTATATAATCTATCTGGAACCTATCTGAGTCTCCCGACTTCTTCCAAGTGTACCTACGTCGAGGATGATGTCTGAACCATCTATTTGTAATCACTAGGTTATTTATACCGCAAAACTCCACAGCTTTCTCGCCGCGGTCGTTTCTCCTTCCTAGCCCGAAATCGCCAACCTCCCGCCCATCTCTGCCCTCACCCACCACCTCGTTTCAATTCCCCATTACTACTAAGTGCTTATTCCCAGGTATCCTACCAATTTATTTCTCTAGCTGTTCGTATACCCCATCTACCTCCTCCTCTTTATGGTTAGAGGTAGGCATATAAACCTGGATTATAACTAAATTCGTTGGATCTGCCTTTAGTTCCACGACTATTATCCTATCACTCACCTGTTCTGCATACACTACTTTTGTACCATGTTTCCTATTCATTACGAATGCAACCCCGTGATGAATTTCATTCCCTCCACTATATATTACTCTATAACCATCGCTCCAGTAGTCCCAGTCATCCTTCCATCTTACCTCACCCAGACACATTATGTCTACACCCACCCTATCCATTTCTTACTTTATATTCTCTAGCTTACCCGCCCTCAGCATGGTCCTAACACTGGGCCGAGTCCCGTAGTTGCCAGGATTCATTATCATTTGTGAACTGTC
This sequence comes from Pyrrhosoma nymphula, assembly GCA_963573305.1. NCBI lineage: Eukaryota > Metazoa > Arthropoda > Insecta > Odonata > Coenagrionidae > Pyrrhosoma > Pyrrhosoma nymphula. The sequence continues at coordinate 127,917,080 of OY754328.1, forward strand.
CATAATTTCAAGGTGTTTGTTTTAATTGAGATAGTATTCCGTGGCCTTACTCAATAGTGTTTATTTTCGTGACACCATCACTTCAGAGGCCGCCCCACTGGGGTAAGACGCCTTTTGCAGCCGCCTCACTGAGGTACAGACGCTGCGCGGAATCCATTCGTCTGTCTCCTAACCTTCGACCAATCTGGCATGGGTGACCCTAACAGGAGCATTGCTCCCGCCAGTTCAGCTCTAGGGGTCATCGGAGCACGCAAGCCCTTCCACCACGACAACGTTGTAGTCCAAGGGAAAGGGGTAGCCTAAGGATTTTGAACAAAAAAAGTGACAGAAAATTGGGAGGGGGAGGGAAAGATAGGAAGAATTGAACATGTGTGTTGCATAAATTGGATGAATAGAATCAAGTATGCAAGGATTATGAAAGTTAAAATATTAGCGAAAAGAATCGCTGTGAAGGATAGTACGTATGTACTCTTTGGTAACGAATCCATTTAAGGAACGTAAAAACGTTCCAACAGAGTTTAACCCACCTAACTCGTATAGCAACATTTTGTGCATAGACTATTTCCGCCAAGTCACAATGAGTTAATCGCCTGATGATGAAAATTTCTACGCTTGAAACTACTTTTATGTACATTAGTTTTCAATACAAAAAGTGTAGGTGGAAGTGTGATTTTAGCGTCCCATGGCTAGTGTTACTACCTAGATTGAATGTAAGAAATGAATAAAATGAAATTGTTACGTTGAACATTGAAGAAGCAAATCTCATCCAAATCAAATGCCTTCCTCCTGTGAAAGATAGGAAAGAAAACATTACCCAAACTGATCTTTGGCCATTTCAGGGGTTAAATGTCTTTTGGTGGAAATTATATCAAAGCTCGAAGGTGGCATTAGCTGATGAGTTCCCAAGGCGTGCTATAAACTATTAGCAGAACATTTCAAGGATTCGTTGAGCTAGCTAAAGCCACTCTTAGATGGTTCAAATCGAATAAATCGCATGAATTATGGTTTTTGGGACATTAACTACATCTGCAACAAGAAAGTATCATCAGCAAATTTTCTTAAGGTAAAATCACAACGAAAGAGGCTGCCCTAAAAAAAAAATACACAAATGTCTGTTTATATCGTACTGTTGGCACACGGGCGGTCCGAGGAGAACCAATCCCTCCCAATAAAAGAGTCAGGAGATGAGATGCAGGGAAAGAGAGATAGGAGACCACCCCATCCCGGCAGGCCAACTCGAACCTCATAAAACCTCGAATTTTATGCTGTCAGAAGGCCAGGTAACAATCTCTGTTCGACTACGAGGCACATATATTTCCAAATTAAGCCTAATTGACACCACAGTTTGCATAAGGGAATGGTTTTTCGAGGCTAGGGAAGGATGGGGGTTTCATTAGGCAGGTAGGGAGGAGAGGGTGGAGATTCGTTGCTGCGTGGTCGAAGGTGGAAGTGTTGTTGATAGTGGCTGACTGGGAGGAGGACGACACAACTCTCCCCGTTGGGTCAACCGAAATTAAACACGAGGAGGCGTGAATGGGGTCGTTAAAAGAGTTTGTGGCCGAGAGAGGGAGAGAAGGAGAAGGGACAGAGGGAGAGGGGTGTCGGGTGTAGCACGGGGTATTGGGGTGGTCGACACGTTTGAAACGCGGAGAAAACCAGTGGGCGGGAATGGGCGATGGCGTTGCTGCGGCAGGTGGCAAGTGGAGCTAGTCCCTCGCTGAAGAAAAAGATATGCCATGGGCGTTAAGAGAAGTAGGCCTTATTTTTTCCTTATTGGGGGAACGAGAGAGAGAAAAGTCGGTATCTTCGCCACCGGAATTCCTCCTCCTTCGAAATTTCTTCTTCCATGTCCCTCACGCCTCCTTAGCGGGTAATTTCCAGGGGCACGTTTGGCTGTGTGGAAGGATACTGGGTCTTGTTCTTATGAGGAGCCTCCCCTCACGGTCACCCGCACGCACCAATGTACGAGACCGACCTCACTAAAAGGGATAATTGGATATTATGTCCCCATTTCGTGGGGTTTACACATCGTCGACCCCTTCGTTACCTTCTTGGGGAGAGACAAAAGACGTTTGCAGCGGCCATAGACCGGATCGCTTCGTATGAGGGCGATGAGAATGATTTAAAAAATTTATGAGCCCTCATTCCTTATGTTAGAAGCACCAGATTGAATAGGATTTCAAGTTTCTAAGTCAATAAGATATCTGGGTGTTTTTACGCCTCTGTGGATATTGCCTGAGCCCTCTAATACAAAGGCGACAGATAGTAAATTAGGTACATAATGAGGAGTATTAGCTGGAAATTCGTGGATCCAGAAATGTCTTCTATAAAATTGATTGGATCGCATTAAAATATGCTTGCACATGTCAAGTTCCAAACATAAACATTCCTAAGCACATGCAGTTATTTGCTTGAGTATTTTCTTGTATTTCCTTATGGGATCAGAATACTATGCAATCAAGGAAGCTCTAGTGCTTTCGGATCATTTCATCGGAACGTAATCGGTCACCAGACTTGGTCACAATTGGAAAATTAGTGACCAAGGAATACACACTTCAAAAGTGGTTGGGAGCTTAGAACATCCACGGTAGCGGTTCAACCGGATAATACTTGATGCCTGACAAAGTGCGCGATGAAAACGGGAGGAGAAAAACATTCGGCTTTCCTCGAAGTGGGGTGGAGAGAGGTAGGAACAGATGATCTACTCAACCTCCGCGAATCCCATAGAGAATTTTAAGTTTTTTCATTAAATTCATTAGTTTTTTTGGGGACCGTACAGTATAATTTGGACCACCGTATTTTACAAGGTGGGCTCCCATCCATCCTCGGGTGGGACACAACCAGGGATCTGAAAGACCACCACACACAATTCCAGGAGCTTAGCCGTCACAAAGTAGTATGGGGAGGAGGAGAGACATAGAGAGGGGAGCATTGGTGGGATTGGAGACGAGCGGTCCTACGGGTGGAGTGGGTAAGAGGAGGAGGGGGAGGAGTTTATAGTGGGACTGCTAGGACCGGAGGGGGGGATAGAAGGAGAAAGAGCGGTCATCTCTGCCGGGGCTTCCTTGCAGCCATACGAGTCACATGCTTAATGAGGACGAAGTGGAAGGGTGGTCGGAGGAGCCCTGTATGAGGAGGAGTGGGAGGTCATTAGGAGGAGGGACAGGAATGCCGGACTAATGCGCCCAACCCAATGACGGGTGCGGCGGGCGAGGGAAGGAAGGACGCAAGGAAGACGGTCGAAGGAAGAAAGGAGGAGGAGAGGCAAGAAAAGCAAGAGAGAAGGGAAGAAGCGAACGGTAATGAAATTGAAGAACAGAGATGTCCAGAGAACGAGGGCAAAAGGATTCCGATGCACTAGAAAATTCAGCGCTTCCTCCATGCCTTATGCACCCAAATGAATTGCATTATTCAATTCCCCTTCATTATTAGATAAAGGACGCAAAAGTCCACACTATCCGTTGGAAGTTGCCACTTTTGAGAGTCAAACATACTTGTAATTCATTTTTGGCTAGTTCGCTGATCCCAGGGTGGTAAATACTCGATAAACGGGAATGATTGTTATATAGAACGAAGGTTTTTCAGTTAAAGCTGGGGAAAAATATTGATGCACCTAAAAATCGTTTCTTAAAATAACACCGTCAGCCGATTCCAAGTCTCTCCTTTACTGAACCAATTGATAATTTCCTCAAGGTGCCAGGTTCTGAAGAATATACCGCTTAAAATATAACAACTATAAGTCAACAAAAACAAGCTATAACTGAAGGGAGGTTGAAATTTCATATTTGATGTGGTTTAGTTTTTTTAGGGACCTCACTACTTCCTCTGGCAGTGGTAGAATAAAATGGTAACTCATTAAAATAATATCAATTCCGATGGTTGGAATGGGGCGTCCATTACTCAAATGGTCAGAGCGTGTTACCAGCTTTAAACGACTCTATAAAATGCCTTAAAGCGAAGTCAAAGACTCAGTAGAGCCCTTAAGACAATGGCCACACCAAAGGTGATATGGTTTCAGCGATTGTCAACTCAATCTCAATGTGACTCAAACTTGTTCCAACACAAAACTTTCTCACTACAACGACGCTAAAATTCTGAGCTTAGCGGTAAAATCGTGTAAGTACGCCATAGGATTGCCATTAAATTGGAAATGATCGCTAAGTGACAGACTGGCAAAAACAGAACATCAATAAGTAAAATTAATATTACTAGGGGCAGAATTAATTTCGGCGCAAATTGGAGTTTCGTCTGATGATTCGGATGCATGACGACACTATTTGACGCGGGGGAGCATATGTCATGATTCGTGACTTGCGTGTGTTCTAGTACTCTTGACTTTAACTAAGACATCCTAATACCAAGGGATCTTGATAATTTCCTCATCCCATGTTTTAGTTTTAGTATTGATATTCCCTCGAGTTTGCACAATTCTTTTATTCGTGCTCCAAGATATAATTTCACGGACTCAAAAATGTTTGATTAAATAGCTGAAAAATGATATAGCATGATATGCCACCAACTTTTGGCACTTTGACCTTCTCCTTCCCTAAAATCATGGTAGATTGGGCAGACAAGCCACAAAAACAATTCTTTAAGAAAGGCTTAATGAAAATAAAGATACCTTGTTAACAAAGCGGGTAAATAAAACTGAAAATAAACCTTCTGGGAAAATTGGGATGGGAAACGAAGCGAGTGAGGGACCACAGGGGCAGGAAAATCAGGACGCTGTGAATTCTTACATGACTCGGGAGTGGGACGGGATGAATGAGAGAGGTCCGGTGGTCTGGCGTAGAGGTAGCAGTGGGGAAAGAGAGAGGGGATGGACAGTGGAGGAAGCAGTTGTAGCAAAGAGATCGTGAGATATGGCGCCTTTAGTCTTCCCTCTCTATCATGGAGAGGAGCAGATAGGGTTATCAATGCCCCACTCAAATTAAGCCTTTTCCTCGTGACTGGACTCCCGATTTATTATTGTTATTCCGGGACCCCTTGCCCACCCACCCTACTGGATCTGCTTTCCTCCGTTCTCCTGTGCCTCATTCTTCTTTCCCTCCACATCCTCCAACGTCCTCAATCTTTGCTTTGGGATTCCTTTCTTAGGCACACCTTTTTCACTCTCCAGTAGACCTTTCAGCCTCCCGCCGGAGATTGTCCGAAGAGTGTAAACGACACTAGTAGACTTGCGGTACAAATTGGCACAAAAACAATTACTAGAAAATCAAATTAAGTTTTTGAAAACAATGCCGTAAAAAGGCCATTTCTGGCCGAAAGCCGGCGAGGTGATTTTTTAAAAGACTTCTTTCCAAGCCACATTGAAAATAGAAAAAAATCAAGGATCTGTGCTCCTGCCTTTGTGTAATTGTTTTTTCAAATCTTCTTTTACTATAAAGCACTCCCATAATAAATATATTCGGTTCACTTTTTGAAGGCACAAAGGCAACATAATTGTAATAAACGTTTTTCTTTAAGATTTTCATTTTCCCTTGTGTCATTCTTCTTGTACAAACTCAAAATTTCCTTGCCATGGAAAGATAAATCCAACGCCTAGTTTTAGTTATCCTTATATTCCATTATTATTTTCGGTTGAAAGTAGCCTTGCCACCTTGTATCTTTGTATATCCATGCCTTTCGTTTCTTACGCCATTACAAACTTCCGCACAAAAACGTTATCATGTCTAATTTATTTCATTTGAAGAAAGATAACTAACCTGTACCCAATACGCAAAATAATTATCCAATGCATATTCATGAACTGACTAATCCTCCCCAGCAACCCAATCTGCTTGACCACCACCAATGTAATTAGTGATCAATTTTTGCGAATTGAATTTCCTCATCCTAATTAGACCTCTATAATTCCAGCACATTGCCACCTTAGTTTCATTAGTCAATTTCGCATTCCTGTGCTCATCTTATACCTTTTCCTGCACTTCAATTATATTCCATTATGATTTGGAACGATCAATATATCCAAGCCTAACGCACGACACGCACCCTTCCTCCATGTTTCTTTCTATTAACTCCTTTGCACAAGCTCTTCCTTTTGCTCTCCTCTCTTTGCCTATTCTCCCATACCCCAAGCACAAACCGGCTTTGGTGATCTGAAAAAAATCATTGTCCTCTTCATTTAAAAATAAGAACATTCGGAGTGTGTTTCAGAAGATACGGAGAGGACAGGAGGCTGAGAGATCGTGGGATGAAGAGGAAGTGGTAGGTGGGAGTAAGAAGTATGCTAATGAATTCTTCGGTTTTACGACCTGGGAATGAAACTGAAGGGTTCCTTTAGCGTGGAAAGGTAGACTTTGAATAAACAAGGAATAGATTTTGGTGTATAAATATATTAACTCCCTATAAAAAGTGAATCGCTTTTTCTGAGGAAGCTGAGAAACGACGACGATAATATATTCGGTGAGAAAGTGGACTCTGATGATCGTCTGGCTCCTTTCCATTGCACGACGGATATCTTCAAATATCAGCAAAAAATATGTGTCAGGGCATACTCGTCTGTTCGAATCAATCGTTCCCAACGGTTCTTTTACGCCCCTTTCTCTCAAGTTAAAACCTGCTCACCAATTGAGACTATAAAAAAAGACCTTCCAAATTTTGCCAGCTCTGTTATTTGCGGGAAAATATTAAATGTAACATTACAAAAGTCACTAGCGTAATGTTGGCGTCGTTTTGTTTTCAACGCGAGATAAAATGTTATGCCATAAAGAATCACACCGTATGGTTATGTTTAACACATTGGTTATCATCGTAAAAAAATATATCTACTATTGCTGTTCACTCAATCGCTTGAAATTAAAAGTGAATAGTAATAATGTTTGCACATTATTGATAAAATTATAAACTATAGTTTACAGCTACCCATTGTAAGGTACATTTATTCGGTCCCTCATTTATCTGCTCGAAGAAAGTCACCTACAGATCCATATAAACTATTTGCTCCTCGATTCTTGACTTAAATGAGGACCACGGTGATCAGATTGGAATTCCTTTTTTCTGAGGGAATTAGTCTCAGACTGTTTTACTGCGTCATATAAGCAACCATCAAATACATTAATCCAAATCTAGAGAAAGTTTTTGTTGATCATTTCCATTCGCGAAAAACACTTTTTAGGACAAATAAAACAAAAAATAACAATATTTGCCCAGGATCATATCCTTCCTACGGCACTACAGTAGGAGATACCCAAAATAATTAAAAAAAATATTTGGGTGATAAAATTCAATATCAAAGGTTTAGTTATTTTTAAATTGGAATCCTTTTAGCAAAGCCAATATAATGAACTAAAAGAAAAAGCAGGGATAACATTAATTTTCCTTAACCTCACAGTTCAATTAGAAATAACAAACAACGATAGGCAGCAACACCAGAAGTAATAAAATAACTTTAAAAAGTTATACTGATCAGCTACTTGTTCACCTAAATTTGCGTGATCATTTGATGATGTTTTTGTCTTTTTCTATAATAAAACACTAAAATATGCATATAACCAACTTTTATGATCCTAATAAAATGGGTTTATGTTACTGGCTACTTGCAACATTCTTAATTTTAGCGCCGGATAAAACCAGCTAAAGTTATGAGTTTCATCTGAAAAACTTAATTTTCTTAATCTCCAATTTAATAATGACAGAACTCGACCCTGTTGCATCCATCCTCAATGAATTAATGGGCGCTAATAAAGCTGCAAAAATTCAGCTCAATTTTAAATGCCAAGCGGAAAATCATTAACTCATGAAAATACGACCCTTTGTTTCATTCAAGCTATTAAGTATCGGACAAGACTGGTTTTATTTTAGGTTTCTTCTAAAAGTCGCCCTCGGACACCCATAAAAACAGTTGGATTTACAGAGACATTTGAAATGTTGCTGCCGGTTAAAAGCAGACTAAAGATCAAATACCGAGAAGCTACCATTTAGGCGTTCAAAATCAGAGAATCGTAAATCAATGCTGAGTTTTTTCAGCAATTTTTTTCTTCCAAATCCAGTCAATTGAGGTAATAAAAATCCTAAAATTATTTCTTTCAGCAAGTGAAACTTGATACAAAAATTTGTAACTCAATTATAAAAGAGCGCAAAATACCACGAATGGCTTCGTTTGAATTGATTTCCCTTAAAATGATATCTCAAGTCTGTAGCATCAAATAAAGAGTACAGATTTCTCCACGATCATAAATTACCATTATACTTTGCCCTTAGTGTGTGTTTCTATAATTTTAGCGACCAACCTATTGGCATATCTTGTTTTCTATTAGCACTCGAGCGATTCTAAACGATATTTATTATCTAATTTGTCTCAAATGGGTATCAGTACTATTTTTCTCAACGACTTTTATTATAGTGTTGTAAATTACAATGATGGGGTGAGCTCTTACGGCTGGAATAATACAAAAATTAAAGGGAGTCTCCAATAGCCGTAAACAATTGGCACCACTCGTCAGAGATCACTAACCTTGCTGTGTTGGTTTGCCGGGATGGGTCTTCCACAGCAGAGACCAACCCCAGCCTCTTCACCATAATACCCTCCTGTGATAGTTTACGGGAAGAATACTTCCACGCCAGTGACCAACACAGCCGCAATCACACAACCCAGATAGGATCCTTCGCTAGCGTGTGTGATTGAGTGATTTTGAGTGCATGTGAGTGTGCGTGTGTGTGTGGTTGTGTAAATAACCAGGCACATTTAATAGGGTCTCATTAGCCTTACGGGGATCCCAGGTTATAATCCTAACAAGGGGAGTGTCCGATAACCGGGTCGCAGATCATGATGAAAATTGGTATGCATATAGAACTCCGAATGCTTTTCACGAATCACCCCACATATGGGCGTATATATTCAATAGTTGAAACAAAAAAGGCGTTTAAAGATTTATAGATGCTATAAAAACCCTATTTATCACCGATCAGTTACAAGGTGGTTTGGTCTAATGGTTAGCGTACTGGGCTACGGAGTGGAGGGACCGCGTTCGATCCCCGTCGGCGACAAATTTTTTTATGCTTATTTTCTTTGTTTTTCCGTCGTGAAATTCTATGTTAAAATCTAATCTTTACTTTTCTATTCGAAGTTTTTTTTTATGAGTGGAAATATTTTTTTCGCGAATACCATAGGGCTTATTTTTTCTTCTTTCGCGCGAAGTCAACGTAATTTCTTTGTTTCCCCATTCTTTCACCACGCAAACTTGATTTGTTCCTTCATTTGCAAGTCCTCCTGTTGATATCATAATAATACAAACGTCTAAATATTTGTTACATCATTATTTATAAGTCCCACGATCAAAGATCCCCGTTTTCTTGTTTTGCCGTGCATTGAAAAAAGGACGGGAAAATGTGATCGGATTATCTACTAATTTCTGTAATCGAATAACCATTTCTCGATCTAAATACATACAAATAAATACATTGTAATAAGGCTCGTGTTGGCGAGTGGCGAGAGTGACCACCTGCAGAAAATGTCCATGGCAGCGCAGGAAGGAACCCCTTTCCCAGCTCATCCGTTCGACCATCTAACGGTTGTTTTCCGAAGGTATTATTGACCCTCTCTTCGACCCTTCCTCAAATCCTTTTTTTCGTCAGCATTCCTAAAGGGAGTAACCACATCACGAGGATTGGGAACCGAATGGTTTTTCAATGAAACATATGATATTAAGCACGGATTTCAATTGAATTCTGTCTATAAATATTATAATTAACATAATAAATAATAAAATAATAATAAATTTACAAGGTAAATAAGTCAATCGCCAATCGTCATTCTTTTTCTGTCATTGTTGGCATCTCTCCGGATGGTAGTCGTCAAAAAAACATTTAAAACACAAAAATTTAGGACACCAAGAACACCTTGTGAAACTTTGTTCACCGCAATCACATTTTGTTTTCAAAATATCTTCTGGAAACAAACCTTGTTTTACATTAAAGAAAACCTGTCGCTCACTAGAGAGTCTGGAAGCAAACCATGATTTCATAAGCATTGGTCGAAACAATGGCGCGGACAACTGTTTGTGAATGAGCGCATGAACTTTTATCACTCTCGCAGATGAGTTGTCACGATTTGAATTCGTTAGAATAAATATTTTTAATTGTCTATAGAAATAAACGTTACAGAGTGCAAATCGGAGTAAATTTTGGCGTAATAACCTTAATTGTGCAGGTAGGTTCATTGGAGTCGTCCTTAAACCGTTCGTCGTACAGTGCCTGATTCGTTTGTCCCGCCCAGGAATCGGTGAAAAGAAGAAACTTTTCTTTTTTCGCGAATGGCGCCAATACCTTGTCCAAAGCATTTCATACGTGCTTGTCAAAATTTTTCCAGATTTGGAACAAGTCACAAATAGTGATGGTTCAAACATTGGAATCAGCTTCCTGCTTTGTTCCTGGAACAGAAGAGCTACTTTCATTGTGTCCTCCGCAGACTTTCTATCCTTTTGACTCATATATTGGGTGACTTTCCTCTGTCGAATCTTATGTTTTTGTTTAAAACGATTTGTCCACGTCATATAAGCGTTGAACTGAAAATCCTCGGCCAAAAATTGAGATGCTGCTTCCACAGCTCACTGCTGTATTATTCTCGTCGTCACATGCTCGCCATTTTCTCTGCATTCGCAAAACCTGTCATAAGTCCATTTGTCGATCATATCCCACTTATCTCTCTTGGTTCCACCGGAACGGATATCTTTTTCCCAGGATTGTAATTCCTCAAGGCGTTTTAACCGTCGTGTCACACGGCAGCGAACTGACTTCAATGACCACCGAGGATTGAGTTTAGCCACAGTAACCGCTTTAATTTTCGTTTCTAAGGGGACCCTGCATCTTTTCTTTGATTAAGGTCCGACGTTAACGTCACTCGAAGACGACGACTTCTCCTCTCCCCCATTGTCATCCTCCTTCGAAGGAGACGATAATTCCAAATATTCTTTCGTAGCATCGGGGTCATATTCTCCCACTAGATCGTCAAAGGTTTCAAAATCCGTCTCATCCATCATTTTCAAAATTCTTGAAAATATTTCCTCTCCTACTGCTACGGAGCGCGGGGAGGGCTCTTCATTAGCAGACTCCGAAATATATCCACCTTCACGCAAGAGAAAGCCACAATGACGGAAGGCTTCAGAAAACAAGGTCAGATTTTCCTGACCATCTTCATTGCTGGTAGAACTATTTCTTTCGGAAGATGTTCCAAGGTACCAAATCCATAAGTAGGAGAAGCCTGAACTTTAAATTATACTTTGCCATACAGATGCATACCAAAGAAATTTCTTCATTAATTAAATTTATCATAAAATAATTTAAATTTAAGGTATGTGTATTGCGAATTAAAATTCAAATAGCATATATAAATTCAGGATTTTATGAAACCAAATATCTTCTCGGCAACTGAAGACTTACGACTCCGACAAGAAAATCGCAAACGCACTACTGCTTGAGAATCACAGCTCCTTGCGGTTCAAATGTTGACGGTGAACTAAACATGCAACGAAATGCACTCTCTTTCTAACCCTGGCGATAGTTTTTGGAGGAAGAGTCGAAGAGAGGGTCAATAATACCTTCGGAAAACAACCGTTAGATGGTCGAACGGATGAGCTGGGAAAGGGGTTCCTTCCTGCGCTGCCATGGACATTTTCTGCAGGTGGTCACTCTCGCCACTCGCCAACACGAGCCTTATTACAATGTATTTATTTGTATGTATTTAGATCGAGAAATGATTATTCGATTACAGAAATTAGTAGATAATCCGATCACATTTTCCCGTCCTTTTTTCAATGCACGGCAAAACAAGAAAACGGGGATCTTTGATCGTGGGACTTATAAATAATGATGTAACAAATATTTAGACGTTTGTATTATTATGATATCAACAGGAGGACTTGCAAATGAAGGAACAAATCAAGTTTGCGTGGTGAAAGAATGGGGAAACAAAGAAATTACGTTGACTTCGCGCGAAAGAAGAAAAAATAAGCCCTATGGTATTCGCGAAAAAAATATTTCCACTCATAAAAAAAAACTTCGAATAGAAAAGTAAAGATTAGATTTTAACATAGAATTTCACGACGGAAAAACAAAGAAAATAAGCATAAAAAAATTTGTCGCCGACGGGGATCGAACGCGGTCCCTCCACTCCGTAGCCCAGTACGCTAACCATTAGACCAAACCACCTTGTAACTGATCGGTGATAAATAGGGTTTTTATAGCATCTATAAATCTTTAAACGCCTTTTTTGTTTCAACTATTGAATATATACGCCCATATGTGGGGTGATTCGTGAAAAGCATTCGGAGTTCTATATGCATACCAATTTTCATCAAGGTCTGCGACCCGGTTATCGGACACTCCCCTTGTAAGTATCCTTAGCGGGGTCCCATTAGCTTAGCGAAGGATCCTATCTGGGTTGTGTGATTGCGGCTGTGTTGGTCACTGGCGTGGAAGTATTCTTCCCGTAAACTATCACAGGAGGATATTCTGGTGGAGAGGCTGGGGTTGGTCTCTGCTGTGGAAGTCCCATCCCGGCTAACCAACACAGCAAGGTTAGTTATCTCTGACGAGTGGTGCCAATTTTTTACGGCTATTGGAGACTCCCTTTAAGTTTTGTGCTGTAAATGTTACTGGTTATACTCCCCAGTTTATGGCACTAGGAGGGTTTGCGATTCTCACTGACTCGGCTCAAGTTATTTAACTAAATCAAAATTGCACATACTTGCAAACACATGCTTGTTTACTTCAAGGTCAAGCGTTCTAATCCCAACTCGGGAATTGATGTTGTGTTCACTCTATAATTAAAGTGGGACTTAGACGAATTTGTCCATTGGTGGTGTAGCTACATAGTTGATTTTCTCCCTAATACTTGCACCCTTGTCTACTGCCTAATAATGGCAGCGCACCGTGCATGTTTACAGTGTGAGCCTTGTATCTCTGTCCATTTATGTGGTTGCATGATGCATTAGTGTAAACGGTACCTCTAACATTGGTAGCATGCCTAAAGTGTGCCGCATACTTGTGAAGCTTCGCCTCCTGACAAGCGTTAACGATTTAATAGTCGAGTTGCATTAACTCTCTTGAGATGGATTGCAGGGTATTTTGTAGAGACAGATGTAGATTAAGGCTTTATGCAATATGAACCAAATACATTTCATCCGTGGTGATAAAAACACCTTGATAATGGTGCTGTGTCGAAACCTGGGTCGGTCTATATTTGTGACATTAAAAATTGTGGAAGTTACTATTGTGTTTTTATCGCCATGAATGTAACATTCTTCCACCAAATTAAGCCTGATTCACTTTTATACAAACACAATTCCTTCGTTTTCAGCTGTATGGCGTCCGAGAGTAGGCAATTGCTATTTCACTTCCCTGGATGCATCGTTCAGGTAAAGTTGCAAGAAATATGCATTACCTATGCTCCAACATTTGCAAACGACAAGTAAACTTTCTGGAACAATAATTAATGAATGTCAAAATTGATCAGAAATGGTAATCAGAACATTTTGTCGATACATGGATGCTCACATATAAAATGACTCCTGGTTGAAATCAATCGTACTACCGTCGAGTAAATCAATTGAATATGGTCCAATGAATATTTATGTGCGCACCTCAGTCAATAGTTTAATGCCAACCCATTTATGAAAACGAAGAGCATGCCAAGAGATTAACATATCTCGTAGGTTTATAGGACGGTGAGGCATCAAGGACGAAGTTGAATTAAAAATACTTAGTGTCCCAAGTAAATTTGCAAATATTATAATCACATTCGTCTTCACCGACAGTAAATTACTCTAAAAATTATAAGCAGGTTAAAAGTGTAGTAGTCCAGCCTGCGCATTAATTACCGTATTAAAAAAAATTCAATGCGTAATCCACGGTGTCTTACCATTAGGTCTCAGTGGAAGACTATAATTTTATGGATATTAATGCATGTGCTAATTCACACTGTCACTACTCTAATTAGATGACAGTTCTTCAACAATTTATCTAATTATTTCTTGTATCTCATAAGAAGAAATGACACACGGTGATCCAAGGATATAGAAGCTGTACCCAAACATGAAAAGAAGAGTTCAACTGCCACTGCCTCATACAAAATACCTCAGCTTGGCAGGCCGTTCTCCAATGGCTATATGAGAGTTAAGGATTTTATGCGAATCAAAAATCGTCTTAAATGCCCCAGCGCCCATGAATTCATAAATCGAATGTTTAATTTTGATGAATTACTCGAGACGATGTTCACGAAACTTACGACAAAATGCGTGCTATGCTCACAGAACTTACATTCTGGGTCAGCTCTACAAGAACGATTCGATTTTCTTGATATCAGACTGTCCTGAGAATTGCGTGGATTATTCATACCATAAGTGATTAAGCCGAGTTTAATGTGGTGTGACGGTTAATGTTTTACTCAACCGTCTAGTTTAAAATCCCAATGTAAACACAAGCACGATATGCATTTATTGAGGTGAGATTCGAACCAATGACCTTTGGTCTGCCAGGTTGGCGGGCAACCAGCCTCACTACTGCTGTTGGCTTGTGAGTACAGTGACTGGGAATCTAGACTTGTGGAGGTACAACTTAGGGAGTGGTATTTCCATTAGGCATGCTCGGCTTTATTAATTTACCGAGATTTAAGTACCCCCTGTGAGCGATATGAATATTGAATGGGCACGCTCATTTTTCGCAACTATGACGTAAATTGAAAGAATTTATGTACCAAATTGATGATGATTGATGTTTGATCACCTTGAGCCGGCAGCCATCATCAAAGTGAGGCAGGATAAACCACAAGTCTTTTTAATTGAAGTATTGAAGGAAACATTTACTGGTTAAATGAAGAAATCATTTCCACATTTATCTTTATGTTAACTATTTATCCCTAGGAAGAATCTAGAAAAACTAAAAAGCACTGTAATTTGCGTCATTGTCAAGTCGTACATGCATTTGGAGTAAGCTGTAAATAATAAGAAAAGGTGGCTGATGATAAAGCATACAAAGGTAATCTGAACGGCAGTGCCAATGATAACACAATGAAATGTAGCGCCTGAGAATTGACTTTGAGGTTTGTACATCCGAACGCATACCAATAGAGTTTATCCAGAACATAGCCCAAAAGCGTGTTCCGTGGGTTCAACTCCCGACTCTGGCAAAAATATTGTTTTTCTGAAGATTCAGATTTAAGGATTCAGGATCTTAGTATTCAAATCTTAGGTGATGGGATACATTTCGGATTAGATCAGTTGACCTAATATTAGGTGACCTGAAATCCAAGATTACTACTAATTGAAACCTGAACTCAGAACCATTTTTCCAATACCATTAACCAGGTCTCCTTTTTCTGATACATGAAAAATGATGGAATCCATATGGTTTTAAATTATTCCCCTTTTCCAATTTGCAAATTTTTTAACTATGATTTTTAATCTCAGTGAACGACTATGTGGAATAACAATTAATGTTCTTGACAAAGAAATAAAAGAGAGGTTCACATCTTACCAGTTTGGTCTCTTTTTGAGTCTACCGCAGGAATTTCAGATCAGCAAGGAAAGGTGCGTAGTAGCTTTTGAGAAAAAATAATTTTCTTCTGAGTTGGAATTGAGTAATAATTAACCAATACCATAAAAGGAAATGGAGAGAAAATATATTTGGTCCTTCTATCTCACTTAACTGTGAATGGGAAAACGACATCATTAAGGGAGACTCAAGGAAAACAAATAAACATTCTTCGCATGCCTTTGCCATTCCACCAAAGGATTTGGTGAAGGGATTGATTCAAAAGCAGTGCATAGAATATGTTCACGGATTTACTTAACTGTTTACCTACTGGAAACACCTACAAGAAAATCGGCTACCATGGGTAATGGAGCTAAACCCACTCCTCAGAGAGAAAATGAGGAAAAAATCTATAAGCAATCAAAATGCTAATACCTGCCCTGAAATTCACATATTGAATATAAAACATAGTAATCCGTGATTTAAAATAATTAAGGATTGGAATTAAATGTAGTCAATGTAAATTGTTGTCGTGAAACTGTAGCTCATATGAAATCAGTATCATCTATAATTTTGGAGAATATATAAGCATAGCTGTTGAGTGATACACCTGGGTTTTTAACACCGGGGTTTTATAAGCACCATGAAGGACAAGCGGGTAGATTAGTTAGGGAAGAATGATGTGGAGAATGGAGGAAGGGTGGAGAGAAACGTGGTATCTGCATTAGACAAAGGCGCCAAGGGGTCCAGCGTTTAACTTCCCAGCCGAAGAACGGAGTACTGGATATGAAGCTCTTTTCACTTTGCACCCAAGTGAGAATCGGGATTTCACTGATAAATCTCCGCCACAACCGGCAAACGCGCCCAGGCCCGCGGGATGGGAAACAAGGACTCGCCACACCTACCCGAGATACCAGTAGAACTACTCTAAAGATAACAGGGTTTTTCAGGTGAATAGATAGACCACATAACGAATGCACCACCAGACTTTAGAACCAGCGCACAATACTTTAATCCTTAAACTTAATAAAGTAAAAAGGAAAGCCGCTTGCTGTGCCCAAAATACTGCTAGAGAATGGAAGGGACAACAGAGCTTCAAAGTTATTAGAAGAACTCTATTGGAAGTTGCTAGACACTCGGATGTTGCGGGCATAGGTTAAGGATATAATTTTCAATAAGACTGTGAGAGCACCCGTGCCACATCCCTGGCATAGACTAAAAAGATTAACCTAATACATTCTCTATAGAAAAGTATAATAATTATTTATTCCCGCGCGTAATTCACCACTATAACAGAATCAGAGGTAGACACTGACCCGCCTAAACTTCGTCTTAACTCTCTCAATTCCTATTCCTTATTCCCTTTCCAGAAGCAAATGTCATATCACCACTAGCCACAAGCTCTTGGGGCGCCACGCAGCGTGGTATCAACGAACAACAAACAAACTCAAGAGGGGAAAAGAAGAGAAAAATCTTCACTTTTAAGTCAGAGCACAACATGCTGGTTATATCCACAATCAACCCGACATCTATGAACGATTGAGCTGCAATTCACTCCTTGGAGATAAAATGATTGCGATAAAGAATTAAAGCTAAATTCATGACAGGCCTGAAGCTAAGTCAAACTAAGAAAGTAAACAGAAAACTTGGACGGATATTATTTTGATAGACATATATTTGGACGTAGCTGTCGTGACATTTTAGTGTACCATGTAGTTTAGTGAAACATTTTTATGCTATATACAATGATAAACAGTAGTAGGGATAAAATTCGGGTTCGGTTTTAATATTCCCGGTTAACGTTAACAAGGAAATTACTTATATTATATATACTTATTAGTCATTACGTTTCTCCGAGGTTAACTACAATTTAACAATTATAAAACCGGGTCGTAGTGTTGAGGAAGGAGAAAACAAACATGTATGTCGTCAAGTAAGTAGGTACATTTAACATGCAAGGCCGTAATACTGCAGCGCTAAATTCAGTACTGTGAAACTCTATTGTGTCATGTCTACATGTGGAACCAGCAGTATGGGCCGAAGTACGCCTGATTCACTAGAATACAAGTGGGGCAACTAAGCACGACCCAAGGTGGAGAGGTAGGTCGGATGGCTCATCCATTCTCAAGGGAACAAACATCCTTTAACCACTGGCGGAAAATGGGTCGCGAAATGCCGCGTCGTCGTTGAGGAGGATAAGATCGGCGCCGGAGCTTGGCAAGAGGGATGGTGGCAGTGGAGCGGGGAATTGGGATGACGGCCGGCTATGGCGAGGTCCCCGCCGCCGAGTCCCTCTGTTCGATGGCGGGAGGGCGTCGTGGCGATTGCGCGCTTCGAATGAGAGGAGACGGTAGGAGATGGCAGGGGATAGACAAGGAAGCCGCCTTGTGCGTGAGTGCCCGGCGCCCAGATCGCCAGGGGGCGATAAAAGAGATTGCGGGAAGGGTTAGGGGAGAGATTGCGGGAGGGACAGGATTTTAAGTCTTGTGAGCAAGGGGCACGCGTTAGGATGGAGATTTCTTGAGAAGGACGAGGCGCGCGCGCGTGCTAGTGGAGGCATGCAGAACAAACGTGCGCGTTAGAAATGGATGAGGAAGTAATGTTTCACCCGCTGCTCTATGCACTGTAGCCTAACAAATCGGAACGGTTAGACAACATGGCGGAGCGAATGTGATACGAAAAGTATTTTCATTCTGGCCGTCCTGCATTGAGCTTAAAAATTCTCCTAAATCACTGTTGGAGATGACAATAGAAGCTTGCCATTCAAGGTGTTGGAGTAAGCGCAGATCGTTAAAAATCAGTGTACTTCAGTGAAGGTGAACGAAGATAAACGATGTGTGCAGGCGAAACGTTTGGTCAAGATGGTATTTTTTCGCAACATAAACAGAATAAGGAGCACTAAAAAATTACTTCGCACAATGAATATAAAATAAATAGGGACTTCGATAATTGAGACTCATTTGGTGTTCTGGGGTGTTATTTAAATGTCGACCTGATTTTTAAATTATAAATTATTTATATCAACATGCCTCACCTGGACAGTTTTCAGCATATCTGTAATGACACCATCGGTAATTATTAACAGGATGAAATAGTTCCTCCGATCTCTATATGCAGCAGCAAACTTAGCAACATGGTTTATGACTGGAGCAAAGTTGGTAGGTCCATATGGCTGTATCTGCCGGATACATGTATGATAACCATTTAGAACACCTGAAATTGAAAAATAAAGCAATGAAAGAAACATTTTAATGCAAAAACTACACAATAGATACTACATAAATACTCTCACTAATAAGATCTACATTCTTTCTAGCAGTGAAATAAATTTGGACGTGGAGGTGGTGTGTCATGACTAAGCTGAGGACATTGCCTAAAATGCCTATTTTTTCTTTTCATCAGGAAACCAATTTTATGAAGTTATAAGTTCATTTAGGATCATTTATGGCGAAATTAAAGCGATTTGTTACTGTATATATATTACTATATAAGGGCCTAAAAAAGCAATTTTCTTCTCAACGTCACCAAACTTCACTTTAGTGTAGAGCTTGTCAGTTATTTCAGTTTCTTTTTTAATCTATCAAGGTTGAAATAATGTCATTAAACATGCATAAAGAAAAATCATCCAAAGTTTTATTATATAAAGAGTAGAAAAACAATTATCGTAATTTTACGTGATGCGTACATACGATGGTTTCAATTGCCAAAAATTTGTTTTTGAAGGTACCACTCAGTATTGCTGAGTTTAAAGGCAGATCAACTTCAGGCAGTATGCCTGAAGTTGATCTGCCTTCACAGCCAGTATTTATATTATGGGGAACCTGGCTAAATACTGGATTATACTCTGCAGATAAAATTATTGAAATACGTGAGGTATGTGACAGGAATAATGTGTGCCTCCGATACATCAGTTTGAACGTCTTTTTCACCCACTTAAAGGTACACTATTGGGTCACTCATTACATGCCAAGTGGTACCCGCTCGACCATCACGGATTTCAATGAAATTTTGTATTGACATTCACACATATTCCCAATAAACATTTGTAAAGTTTTACGTTCGCCGATGGTATACTTGCTGATATACAGTAATTTGCTTGACCCCGTGCCGCAGTCTTCTTCAGTATGACTATGAGATTTCGGTAACTTTGAAGCATAGTATCTCAAGAAATATTTTGGTAAGAGAAACAAAAATTGGCTATCTTGCACAACTTCTTAAGCTCTAATAAACAAAATAATAAAAATAACTGTAAAAGCGACCTCCTTGTAGAAAATTCAGGGCGAAACTAGCCCGAAAAATTGCGGATCGAAAAGAAATTAAAATTTTGGCTTTTTATATTTCAGGAAGTAAAAATATATTCAACGTAAAACTTTGAGCATGATAACATAACAATACATGGTTTATGAATATTAAATTTTATCTTCCAAGTGCTTTCCATTATTTTAAAAATCGAGTCAAACTTTGACACTTTTTGTTAAAACGCCAAAAATAGGGTATTTTCTCCCCGCTTTTACAAAAAAAGACCATTTTCATTATAAAGAGAATGATTTCAACCCTCTAAAAAAGTATATATGGTTTTTCATCGCAGGCATATAAGACCCTAAAAATAGGAATAACGTTAAGGATGACATTTTTAAGAACGACAAAAATATGTTATTTTCTGCCCGCTCTTACAAAATAAAGACCTTCTGGATACTCTTTTGAATCATTTTCATTTGAAAGAGCATGTTTCAAACCTCTTAAAAAAGTAGACTTGGTTTTTCATCGCGAGCACATCAAAATATGAACAACGTTGAGAACGTTGCTATGGTGGTGCCAAATGCATTCTGTTGTTTGTCGTCATGTTTGTTTTATGTAGAACTTTTTAGTACATTGCGTTGGTCCATGGTGGCATTGCCACTACCAGTTCAAGCATTTGAACCAGTAACCCCATCGCCGTAGGGGTCACGCTCAATTGCCGTGCAATATCAGCAACGGGTTGGTTTCTTGGTTGAGGATCCCAAGCCTGCAATTTGGTTTCTTCGACAAGGTTCCAAATCCTTGTGTGGACATCTGTCTGGTTCCAAAGCCAAAGATTAGGCAGCTTATCCTAGGTTGCTAAGCCGAAGCTCGTATGTTTTTTTAGACTTGTGTAAGGAGACTATATTAGAGATTTGGGTTAAGTCGTGGCCGTGTGGCCGTTCTGTATTGTGTGACTTCGAGTTTTTATAATTGTGAGTGATGCCATGTATTCATTTCTTGGATCCTTCAAATTTCATCGTAATGAATCCGTAATTCCACTAGAGGTGCTTCTAGAATAGTGACAGCTATTACTGGTATCGACCAACTCTTTGGGGCCAAAGTTAATAATTGAACTTTCGTCGATTTATCGGTTTTTTAAATTTTTGTTTTCACATCTTTGATTTAAAAATATTTTAAGCGCCTATTTTAAGTGCCTATTTGAAAATTTTTAGTGCCTATTTAGGCTGCCTATTTCTTCATTTTTAGTGCCTAAATGTCCTCAGCTTAGTCATGACCTCTCTGATTCCCAAATTCGACTTCCCATCGAACTAAAATTCACATCACCCATCACACAAAACTCCACCCTGCATTATAATTTTAACTTTAGCTTGACAATTTTTTAATTTTGTCTTTTATACTGTGCAACAATACAAGTAGGTCATAAGTCGAATTTTACATGTAAAACTTACCACTGATTCCTGTTGGTTAGTTGGTTGGGTTGTCACAGACAACAATGTGAAAATATTTATTATTTATATTAAAACTATTTATTAGTTTCATAACACGATACTCGGCACCATTATGTGTACATATTCTGCCTCGTGGCAAATGAATTCCTGGATTTTTACAAGAGCGGAAATTGTGTGAAGAAAATTGTCTCACCTGAAGAAAAGTAACGGAGGGGACGAATCAGAAGAACCGGTAGTTCTATCCTAAATTAGATCAATCCTAACTCGGCCCTAGCGGCGACAGGTATAAAAAGAAAATGCCTACTCATTGGTCAATGGGATAATTAATTGCAAATAAATAAGATACATAGGCACATATTGAATTTTTTATCCGGGATTTTAACACTCCTTCCTTCGGTTCTCCTACAAATAATCTGGAGACAAGACAAGGATCTGAAGACAGGATTGAGTTCGATGTAGCAGTCGTAGTCAGTGAAAACAGGAAAAATTGGGAAAACCATAACATAAATAATTTTCGAGGCAGTCGGAATCTGCCAACGCAACGGACGGGGAGACAAAACGGCGGACCGCATATTGTTTCAAAAATATCTGCATTCTGATACTGCTATCTAGTGGGATATAATTCCTTAAAACAAACATGCTCTATTGGATAAAACTACATCGAAGGAAATTCTATGTGGGTTTATCTTGAAATAAAATATGCCAATCAATAATATTAGCTTTAATATTACATTTATACCAATAAACTTGTGTCACCCGAGCTTTACAGGCAAAAACACAAACTTTTTGGGGATGACTGTTATAATTCCTACTAGAAAAGTGAAAATGAAGCAAGTCCCTGAATTCTTATTATTTTTGAATCAATTTAATAGATTAATAAAAAAGACCACCACATAACCATTTGAATATCATCCAATAAGTGAATTATTTCATAACTGGATCATATCACTGTATATCATCGACGCTCAATAGGTTAAAGAAGAGGCAGGTAAGTATTTAGCATACCATTCTAATTGTCCTTAAAGAGTTACTTTAACATGTACAGGAAAACCCGAATCGCAATGAAATGCTTCTATGACAACACGATGCTTCACACTTGCATTGTATGTAGCCCTCGGGCGGCAGCGCACTGAATACCTATAAAAACCTTGATTATTTAAGCAAAAGCTTATACGTGCTCTAACTATAGTAGTAAAGTTCGCATACACAATCCGTGATCAAAATATCATTTCAAGCGATTGGTCAGACAAGCGAATATAGAAGACTGTAGAAAGAACAATTTCCGTGAACTCATTTTCCACTCGACAAATTTATCAATGACGTAACCTTCGCCTACTCGTGCGTCAAACCAATCGCTATAGCTTTTTTTATTTAAAGCAAACAAAAATAGATTAATCCAACACTGAGGGACAACGAGAAGGGTCTAGGAGGTCTTCAATTGGACCGTGACAATAAATATAAAAGTTGATTAATTTGCTTCCAAAAATTAAAATAAAACCATTTTAACTGATGGATTTGATTTTCTTTGTGAAAGATTCAGTGGGAGGCCCACACGAACCATATACCCCCTACCATGCCCGCTGAAATTGATTAAATAAACATGTATAAACTTTTCCTAGAAAAAAGGGACAACATTTAGCATAGAACGTCTAGCATTCGGTCTATAGGTCTGAAGTATGAATCCAAATAAAAACAACTTTTTTAGACATTAGCATTATCAGATAAACTAAGGTAATAGAACGTCATTACTCCCACCTGTAACGGAAATATCAATTTGCCAGAGGCTTCGCGTTATGATACATATTGGATGGCATATTTTATCGATGAATGTATGGGAGAAATATTCAAGAAATAAGATAGAATAAGATAACGGTGAGGTCATCGCGAAACAGAAATTTAAGGACTTCAAAACATACAAACACATTTTCAGGTTTTACGCAGCAGATGTCATCCATTTTGAAGCATAATTAACATATTTAATTTTTGATCAGGATTTTACTGCTAATCTTTCAGATGTTATAGTTTTTCTGTACTTTTGTATAAATTAGTCTTGCACCTGACGACGCCTTGCGCGCTCACAACGCGTACAATACGAAAATTTAAATTCTGTAGAAAAGTGAATTTTGTACCTAGTTATATACATACGTAACATATTTTACTCCGTCTCCACGCTTGAAACACTGCCTTAACAATGCAATGGTAATAATTGCAAATAAATAGTATCAAGATTTGTCGCAACTCAATCCTTATCTTTGAAATGAACTAATTTGAATCACCAACTATGCAGCTAGATTTTACTATCTGACTGCATCTGAGTGTCTAACTCAGATGCATTAAAACATTTTTATAGTCTAGAAAAAAATCGACAAGAAGAGCACTCAGTCGCATCACGCGTGCCTTTTGTTTCACACAGCTGATTTCGGGATTTCGTGAGCGGACAAGAGAAGACGAGAGAGCGAAGATGAAAGGGGAACAGGATGAAAAGAGAGAGGGAAGAAGAAAGAAGAGGAGCTTGGGGGATAAGAGGGAGAGAGAAGGTTTTGGGAAGAAGAGAATGAGTGGGAGTGGAGCGAAGTGTAACGCAGGGGCCCCGCTATCTCCGTTCTCCCCACAACTTCCGGTCATGCCCCAACGAGCGGGTTAATTACGAGGAGGACAGGGGGCAGGGGGTGGGCGGGCGGGCGAAGGGGGATGGAGTGGGGTGCCTGGAAAGAAGGGGGAGGGGATTTGGAAGAGGCCCTTCTGAACCCCCTCCGTGGTGTATGATGCTCCTTTTCCCCCTTTTAAAACCTCCCCTCTTGTCCACTCCCCTCGACTCATATGTCCTCCTCTATAGGTCTCTTCCTCTTCTGTTCGTCCTTCTCCAATCCCTGACCCCCCTTCCCCCTGTTCCTCTAACCTCCCACCTTTCAACCCACCCCTTAACCCTCCACCCACCCGCCCCCTGCGAACGGTCACCTCCTCCACCACCACCACGGACGCCACCCCTTCCACCATTAGCAGCAACAAACCACCCCTGACTTCGGGGATTACATTCGCGCACACACGAACACATCGCTCACAATGCCTCCCGCCCGATATTAATTACCCACTTGGGTTCTCAGAAATTCTTCTCACAAAGAAGGCTGTAATTTGAGCTGGTAGGTATTTTTAGTAGCTCTCCCTCCCTAACCCTTTTAAACCTCCCATAGGGAACGTGTCTTTTTTGTGTCCCCTTTCGACCCTTAGCCCTCCCGCTTCCCTCCCACCGTCACTCTCCCCTCGCCCCCTTTTTCAATCCCGGCCATACACAAGAGGAGGAAGGTAATCTGGTCGGACTAGAGTTCTTGCCGCTTAGTTAATTGAATCGATACTCAAACCGGCACCTCGTTTCCCCAGTAGAGCTTCGCAGCACACTTAAACCGTTGGCCCTTAAATTGCACAATCCTTTAGCTTAGCAATCCCACAGGTTTTAATTTCATTTCGAGAGTAGTGTGTAAGAAATAGTAACGCAAATATCATTTGCAGCATGCTGCTTGGCATGCCTCCACCTGAGTTTCGTTCGGGCGATCATCCTTATAGCACATTAAGATTCATCGAGAAATATCCACAGTGAATTTCTAGAAGAGATAGTGTACGGCAATGAAAGTATATGCTTCTTCATGTCAAGCTGTTTGGTGAAACGAAGATCATAGTAGTGTTACTCTTTCGGCTCATTTGACCAAAAGAGTTCTAGGTATTGCAGTACCAAGCCTAAGGAAAATGTTGCTATCACTGCGACATGTCACCTTGTTTACTGAAACCATAGAGTAAGTATATACTTACTCTATGCTGAAACGCATGCAGTATTGATTAAATATTGCTTCTCAGGGTTTTGTGTGGCACAAATAAATACAAATAACATACCACGAAGTACCTGATGCTCAAAAGATTAATTCCCATCCTAATATCAGAAAAAAACTAAAATAAAACATTCGCCAGGCACCGATATGTAGTTTTATTATTCACTGGCTTTAATTTCATCTTATAGATGTACATCTACATCTACATACTACCCCGCAAGCCGCCTCAATAGGCGTGTGGCGGGGGGTGTTAGGACACCAGCCGTTTACATATAAAAAGGAAACGCTCTAATTAAATTACGCCTAGCATTTATTAAAGTCCCTTATTGTTCGGGGGAAAAACGAATTCCCATACGTATCCGTTCGGCAAAATATCTCTCTTAATTTATCGTTTCTGTCGGACCTGGAAATATAGTGGGGTTCTAATATGATGTTCTCCGTGTCGCTCTTAAAGATATCTATTCTTAATTGCTCAAGTAATCTAAGCCTAGCGCGCAGCCTCCGAGTCTCTAGCGGCTCCCAGCCTAATTCGTTTAACATTTGTGTAACACTGTCTGTACGCCCGTAGCAGTTTTTGACGAATCTCAGCTTTGCTGCGAATTTAGAACATACCTATATCAATAAAAGAACTCGTTCTCGTATAAACATAGAAAAAAATGGAAAAAACGTCATTTTACTGTGGAACCTATGAAACGGCAATAGTGACGCTTAAACATTTTCATCACATAAGTGCCGTCAAAATTATTTCATTAAAGGGTATCATTGGGCTAAAAACTACTGCATGCTACAAAAATATGAAATAATGTTACTACCATATATTTCCTAAATCTACATCAAATGACTAATAGCTTATTTATCGAGGAATTTCATCACGTTAAAAGAAATTTGCGTTGTAGTATCCAAATTTTATCTAATTGAAAAAAAGATTTGAAATATGCAAAGAAGGTATTTCAATGCAAGTTGCAAGCTCAAAGGCAATATTTGGGCTGATCATTAAGAAGTTTACAGGCTTAGTCATCATATATTCTGTCTCCATCAGATCGCCAACTAGTTTTATTGAGGTCCGTCCACACTGAATGTTCTGAGGTTGGTTCCATTTCGACGGGTTTTTCTTCTGTAAAATTATTGCGAAATTCTGTTAGACTAAGGAATGTAAAATGGAAGATGATGGTTTTCAGTAACGATGCGGGAGTGAATTTTATGCCATAATTGCCGAGTGTAACTGGCGACGGCATTCTTCCTGGGCCTTGTCTAAAAAACACTCAAGTGCGTTGATTTCTGGCCTACATTCCGTTATTTTAAGCGCATGAAGTTGGCTTAAATCATGAAGTTGGCTTGCCGTAGCATGCCCTTCTCTTCTATTCTCCGCCCGCCGGTTCCTTTTTAATTATCTAACCTAATTTTGTGCATTATTTTTTTAAAGTCTATCATCCGCTTTCTTATTCGTCGGTTTCTTCCTTCTATGCTACCTTCAGCAACGGTCTTTACAAACTGGTCATGTCATAAGATGTGCCCATCCAAATACTATCTATTGAGAGTGGAAGGGGAGCGTTGATTGACAGTATTCAACTAGAAAACTGTTATTTTTTGGAAACAAGAAATATTTCACATTTTATAATTTATTGATTATACGGAAAATCGTTACAATGGTTCACGAAAAAAAAACAGCGGTAAAAATAAATTCCAATTTTCATATAAAATATAAGTTGATTGGTCGGATACTGAGAAATTGACTAAATATTCAAACAAAAAAATCAAAAACGGTCTTGATTCAACATGAAATCTTTCGTGGCGCATGTTGATAAAAGAAGTTGAAGTCTTTTCGGAAAACACCGCGATGATTTGGGTGATTCTCGAGGGAGGAATTCAAACCGTGCGTGTTTCAGAGAAATCTAAGAAGCCAAATAAGGTGTATGTGAGCCTGTACGCACCCGTGCTTTCATGGGCCATTGGGTTTAGTTCGTGACTTATGATCCCCTTTCCTGCCTAATCAGCCCTCTATATCGATGACTAAGGTGACATTGGAAATTGGTCAGGAGAACATAGAAGTGAGATCACGATTGACAAGAGAATGGAAAACGACGGAGGAAGATATACTGGAAATTTAAAATGACAATGCGTTAGACACTATATTAAAATGGTATTTTTCCGCAAGAATTCATTGTTGACAGATCATGTCTTCAACACAAATTTTATACACATTGACTGGCAGACCTGCTGCCTGCTTTGCAGGCAGTCTCTGTCTGAGAAAGATACACTCGCTCTGAAAAAGTGAACCCGTGAGTCCCGAAAAACTGCAAAAACTTTTAATGGTTGGTCATCGTGGGCAGGCATGGTTTCATCAAAGCTGGAGTTTCTAGAAAAACAGAAAGGCATTTTTTCAACATTGCATTGTTTTAGGTGCACCACTGACAATTTCACTTCCCAAAAACAGCAAGAACGGGAGCAATATTTGACATACATTAACAAATACTGGTAATGAATTATCTCCGAGGTCAGTTTCTCGCACATTCATATAGCATTCGTAATGGTATAAGTAATACTTCTAAACTTTCGACGTGAAGTTTGTACCGATATTGAGACAGAGGCACACGCAAATGTATTGAAACGATTACAACATAGGTATTTATCCAGACACTTAAATGCATGGAAAACTCTTGAGGTTCATTTCACTTACGCTAGCTAATCGTATATTTTAGGCAATAAAACCAAATCAAGGGGACGGCAATATCAAAACACTTAATTGATTATATTAACGTTGAGTTTACAGAAATTTGACATGAACCTTATTGTTTTGGAGTGGCACACATTTAAACATTCACCCGGATAATTTCTAAATATCTTCACTAAATAACTTCATTCGCGTAACAGTATCTATATATCATGGGAAATAAAGAAAATGAAAATAAAGTTATACAGATATCGTATTGCAATCAACCTGAAAAAGATAAATTAACAACGTTTATATGCCCATACGGTTTGTAACTGATTGTAATTTAATGAATACTGTTTTTTTACTTCACCGTTACTAACCTAAATAAATTCATCGTTGTTTAGCAGTTTTTTGTATTTTTCTATTATATCAAGGAAATAATTATATTTATATGGTCTAGTTATATTTGAAATATATTAGTTAAAACAAAAATGATCTTAAATCCAAGATCAATATTTGTTTCACGTAAGTTCACAGATTTATGTATCCCATGAAGCCTGAAACTATAGTGTGGATCCCATTTTTGGTAGCTCTGTTCACTTCGCTGGCTTCACTTCACCGAAAGGCAATCACATAGTAGCAGGTATACACTCTCCGTTTGCCCTGACGTCGTTCTCGAAGCCCGTTAACGTCAATGGAGCATTGGTGATTCGGACATGGGAACGAATCACCTCTGCGGTGGAAACTATCCGGGACGTGTCCACTCTCCAATTTCCCGATGCACGTCCTGATCATACAGAAGATGGACGCGTGATGATCGACAATCCGAGCCCTGACCTGGCGTCATTCCTTCCATGGCAGACGAAACTACACTAATTCAGGTCCACTTAAAGGTCATACCAATAAACCAGTGCGATTTCTCTGACCCGTTGAAGATGACACTCAATTTTTTACTTCTTCTTTGCCTTCCCTAAATGATGCGCATCATACAGAGGTCATTAATCGCTGCATTTTGTGAAGATTGAAGCCGAGAACACCTAATCACACCCACAAAGTTATTAGCTTGACCGATATAACTTCCTCAGACGGATGAGTTATTACGAATAACATAAAAGAATAATACATGGAACCAAAGGATTAAAATGCGGTCATATTCAATTAACCCAGGACAATATGTTATTTGAGCTCAGTGCTGTAAATTACATAAGGCTCTATAACTTTACTCTCCAACTTTTTACAGGGAAAGAGCTGGAGAACAGAGTTTATGTAACGAGAAAATTTCATAATATGATGAATGGTTGAGCATTTTAAATTAAATTGTCATATTGATAATGAAAACATCCTACATTTCTAATTTGGTAGTAACATTCATCAACATTCAGCGCAGTGAAAAATTGATTTGATTTTTACCCCGCGTTTGTCCATTTACGATAGCTGGGACGACAGTTTCACCGGCTTTATAGTCGGCTTCTTTAGGTCAGTGTAGTGAAGTTATTACAAAACTAATCTGAAGAAGTCAACGCTACGCCGGCGTAACTGTTGTCTCAGCATGATGGATAAACGCTGAGAAAATCACAGAAGACCTCTATTTTCAGAGCTTTGGGTTTCTGTGGTTATAATCAGGATAAAATAACGAGAATGCCGAGGCAAATATGAAATTCTTAAGGCATAAGATCTTTCAGAAAACCTTATTGATCTTTTAACTTTGCCATCCTTACCATATGTGTGTGAGAATTCGGGCAAAATTGGTGATTTAGGCTCGATCCCGAACCAAACACCACCTTTTTGTCACCCTCTCGATGAAGACTGCAGGATAAGTTTTTATAGGTAATGGATTTCCTCAGTAAGCTGAGAGTCTAACACCATGAATTCATTTAAAAAAATCATTTTTGTACACTTTTATGCAAGAAACCTCAGAATTCATTGATAGCTGTTTGAATTTCTTACTCGACAATACACAAAGTTATAGGCAAAAGTAGTGAAGATACACGGAGAACTACGGCAGTTACCATGACACGCAGGCGCGTCAATGACATGAAACGTCATTTGGAAACACCTGCATCATTAAATCCCCTCCATTGCGCACGCGGAATGGCCGTGAGCGATGGGTTTTAACGACAACCGGGCAAGCGAGCATTGGCAGCAAGTGGGATTGCAGAGGCGGTTAAACCACCTCTCTATCCATTTCCAGGAAATTACGTCGTATTAGCGAGCAATAATCTGATTTTGGAAATTGGGAGCGATGATCGCTTTTGTGCGACATAAAACCCTTTAGGCTTGACGTTGGGAGAGATAGCGAGATGTACGGGAGGGTGTGGTAAAGGGGGTGTAACGGAGGAAGGTGGATAGGGAGAGAACAGAATAGAGGGGAGTGAAGGTGCGGGGAGTTTGCTTGCTGCGTTCGATTGGTTTCGGGAGTGGGAGGGGTGGGGGAGAGGAAGGTAGTCGTGGGTCGGAGGGAGGTGGAAGGGGGCATCTACGGTTACCAGGTTTGAATTAGGGGCAGGCGCAAACTTCACGCGCCCCACCATTCCCTTTCTCCTCTCCCCATATTCCTTCCTGCCCTCATCCCCCATAACCCCCCTGTCCATAACCCCGGCGTCGACGCACATACATCGAGTCAGCGCCATCGCCATCCATCATCCGATCACGGTTCACGAGACGCCCAATCACTCGATCCTTCCTGCCGTTTACCCATGATCCTTTGCGCTCCGACGCCTCCGGTCGCAACCTCGCACACTCATTCCAGGAAACGCCAATGTGCCGAGAGACATGAAATGCTGGATTGCCGGCGGATTTAGCGCTCGTGCGCGATCTCAGTAGGTACATATAAATGTATATACATATATATATATGTATGTATGTATATGTGGGTGGTGTGTTAGGTGAACATGCCATCATCGAGGTTGAACACCGCCGCTGGCGCAAACCGAGCGCTCCGATGCGGAGTCCCAGACGTGTGCCGCGTCAAACTCGTGCTCGCGATTTCCTTCCCGTCTGCAGAGGAAAGGCAGACAGGCGAACCGGCGAACGTTATCAATGGATACTGAAGTTGTCGACCTGTTCCCACAATCCTGGAAAGTGCATAGAATGATGGGTAAAAGTAGCAATGCACGCATCCCTACAGCCAAAGTCGACGCCAAGCAGTATGAACCAACTGCGTTAGCCATGAAGTATTGATAACTTTACCTTAAATCTAATGAAATGTCAATGGCTTTGAGCTTACCTGTGTGGAATTCATTAATTGGTAAGTAAGTCATTTCCAGTGAGTTGCTACTTTCAATTTTCCGCACACTTTTGTTACCGAAAATAGTTTCGACAGTAACTTGATACCGTAAAACCGGCTGTAGTCGATCGGTATAATCGGTAATAAAAGATTGGAGAGTACTAAGTAGCAACTTACCAAGTCTTAAAATCCTATTCTAGAAGATAATCATTGAAGTAATCATTATCGTTCGGAATCTTCGGAGAGGAGAGGAAATCTCCTCTCTCCCTGCTTCCTCCACTCTCCACTTCCTTTTTCTCCCCTTTATTCCTCTCTCCCCTCCGCTCGCCCTCTCCCCGCTCTTCCACTTTCCCCTCCTTCCGCTCTTAAACCTTCGTCTCCCCCTCTTTGCCCTCCCATACCTCAATCTCTATCCCTTTCCTCATTCCTACTCTCTACCCTGAGAAAGGTGGATGCCCATCCCACCGAAATATTGGAAGTTTTAATTTGTCTTTCGCTTGTGTCTATATTTCTATCGACCACCCTCTTGGCATATTTTATATTTATCACTCAAGTGATTCTCCAAGAAGTTTTATATATATATATATATATATATATATATATATATATATATATATATATATATATATATATATATGCCAAGAGGGTGGCCGATAAAAATATAGACACAGAAAAAAAGGACACTTACAAATTTAAACTTCCGATATTTCGGTGAAGATATTAGCTCCACCTTTCTCTAGGAGAAGAGTAGGAATGAGGAAAAGGATAGAGGTTGAGGCATAGGATCTGGTGCAGAGGTTTCTTTGTTTGCTTTTTTTCAAATTCTTAAACTCATGATTTAGATTTGAAATGTTTATTATCAGATGACTTAAAGAACAAAGTTTTAAATTCTTTCATTCGATTTTCGTATGCGCTGATTATTTTCCTAAAAGTTTTGGTTTTAGCTCCAAAATTTTTCCCCTACTTCAAAAATTGAATTTATTTACTTGGACACCGCACCGCATCATAAACATGGAATAGAAACTTA
This sequence comes from Pyrrhosoma nymphula, assembly GCA_963573305.1. NCBI lineage: Eukaryota > Metazoa > Arthropoda > Insecta > Odonata > Coenagrionidae > Pyrrhosoma > Pyrrhosoma nymphula. The sequence continues at coordinate 127,948,965 of OY754328.1, forward strand.
TGCCAAGGCATTTATGCCTCATGTTAAATCGTCAATATTAAAGGCAATGGCACATCATTGTGATGGTATTTAGGTGAGTCCTCCGGGGGTGTGTAATATTGCTAAAATAGGATTTCACAAAATGTCACGGATTTTCCTTAATCTACCTCACTCAATGATTATGCGAAAAAGACCGAGCTACGCTGGTGTTTCAGTTAACAAAATATAAATAAAACACGAATTAACGATGCTATTAACTATATAGGGCTGTGATGATGATTCATGAATGCGTTTGTTTACTACATTCCATGGAAAAAGTTAATAGAAAGAAATAATTGAGGTGGTTTCGCATTATTTTCCACCATTAGTCAACTTCAAATGTTTAGACTTTCAACCCAGAAGACTAAATCATTCTTTTCTTCCTTCATCCGGTCACCATATCCTTCATTCCAGCGCCTTGACGTGACATTGCCCTTGTATCTTATGGAAAATTTCGGCCCCGGACAAGTCAAAACATTCGCATAAGAAATACATTCAATATTGATATTTACCGATTGCAGGCACTATTTCTTTTGCAAAATTCATTTGTAAATGATCATCACACAAACTTGAGGCACACACCAGCGGTTATAAAATTTAGCGATAAATCTTACTCATATCGTCCAAATTTGGGATCAAAATTACTGGTGCTTAGTAAAATATGAAAATTGCGCCAAACATCACATTTATACCATCTGATTGACGACCAAATGTATTATTTAACTTGCTTCTTTTTAGAATACATGGGGAAAATATGACTATCACAAAAATCTTTTTAGCTCCTACATCTAGGCCTCGATTTTTTTCTTCGAATATACGGGCAATTTCCATTAGGTAAAAGTATACGAAGTGTAATATCAGTTTATCTTCTGTATGAACAACACTACACTATTATTTCATACTTTTATCCCTTCCGTTGAGAATCAACGGGTATTTTCGCTAGTTATTATAATAAAGAATGATCATAGCAATACATGAAGATTCAAATATTCACACTTACAAATTAATAGTAGTAAAGGAAACCGTTGTTATGTTATGACTGTGGGTACTCTTGTAAAAGACCATAGTTCGAATGAATTTAGTGGTTTGACCTGCTTTGACCTAATACTAGAAGTTAGTTCTGAGGAAACATATATTAGTTGCTGCCAATAAAACCATATTTCATGACACATTTCTAGAGATTTAATAACACTGTAATTCCATTTAATATGTGAGCCGAAGTTTAAAGGAAACGTTTTGACCTCACGTGTGCCAAGAATTACAGCTGAAAGAAAAACTTTATTGGATTTTTGGAGCAAGTACCTACATATGGAGATATGAAGTAAAGATCAAAATGCTTAAAAAGACATTACGGCGTTTATGGATTTAAAAATTAGTGTATTATACGTGAATTTATTTCACATATATTTAATAAACGTTGCGTCAATTATTTACAAACCTAATCCATTAATTTTACACACCAAAGGACTTATCGATAAGAATAAATATTACCCATATTGTTGTAAAAATACTAAAAGCCTTTTCAATAGTGTCCTCTTTATTGGTATTGAACAGTATCAATGGCCTAGGCTCCCGACGATGATTTAACGATGCCCAAAATATTCGGGGAAAAACTATGATGATCATGGCCGTCAGTTTAAAAGCAATTGAGTGAAGCTATTTGATGTATTTCAACGTTAATGTAATTTACTGTGCGTCTACGATGGTAGAGGGTAGATGAATTTTGGGTTTTGGAGAAAGTAGGATTGCCGGAATATGACAAACTTATATTTTCAGGACTGGATTCAGAATTTCGCGGGTAGGTAACACGGATGCGATTAAGAGCATGGGGCTAGCATACCACTAGCACAGCTCTAGGTTCGAGCTAGAAGGTGAAATAACCGACGGCGATAATAGATGCGCACCTATAGGGCGTTGGGGGTTTTGCAAGGGACATGGTAATGCCCTCGAAGAGTGTGTGATGCTGATGGATGCCGGGAAATCCGAACGTTCCCTCGCTTTAGTTCCCCGCCGATGGAGCGAGAGCGGCTGATATGGAAGCAGATGCCAAACGGGTGAGCCTCCGCTGGGGCGCAGACCGCGTTTTCGGATGTTTCAGCATCGTCATAACCGAGGTATTACTACTGCAAGCGGAAGATTAAAGAGTGCATGCGCACGGGATGATGCACGATCCGCAGGCTCATCCAAAATCATGCAATGCACGGAAGTCTGCTCTAATGTCAAACGCATAAAGGATCTGCGCATCGGAAGAACGGATGAAGGGAAAAAGGAAGGTTAAATGGAACGTAAAATTTTACCGATAGTTTCGTATTTTCCACAATTGGAAACGTCTGAAACATTAAAATATGGCTATAGCGTGCGAGAAATTCCGCGCCTTCGTGGCATCTGGATGGTGCAGGGAATAAACATTGGATCTGAAGCAGAACTTTCAGATATACGGGGAAAATAGTGATAATGTTGAAACAATAATTATTCCAATGAAACCAGCAAAGGAAGGTTAAAATTTGAAATTTCGTTGACTATAAAGCTGGGCGTTTCCGGGCGAATTTTAATCACAAAAAAATACAATACTTCAGTTTTGAACCAAAATAATCAAAGTAATACTAAAGTAGTTTCCATAAAATATTAAGCATCTACCGTCGTGTATTAAAAATCTGAAATTATTAATGAAGTACTCATTAATAATGCACAATATTTCTATTGATATAAAATTACGAAAATAGTTTGAAAGCTGACCCCTTCATTAGGGACTGATTTATAAGGGTGTACAAAATAAAATTGAAACAAAAAGTAAACAAAAAAGTCCAGTTTTTTCTGTACAACTAAAAATCTAGGTCACTGATAGCCTAAACGCAGACTCATTCAAAGCTTAGAAACCTGATAAATGCATAGGAATAGGTAGCTATTGCGATATATTTATCAAGAAAACTTTGACCGCGTTCTAAGTGGTAACCAAATTGGCTTCAATAATCGTTAATATTAAGAGAGATAATAATATTATAAAACATGTAATGAGTCAAAGTATTCTAAATTCATTTGTCTTTCAAAACCGTCCAAGACATTTACGACCTACCACATAAAATATAGGCAGCGGAGAGGGTTAAGGGAATCGTGAATCTCGCACTCTCAAAGCTCGGTGATGGAGATATGTTTCCCGGTATAACATAAAAGGTGGTCCCTGGCGAAGCATTTAGACCGGAAGTCACTACTTGAGAGAAGCTCCGATACATTGCTCATTTCTTCGAACTGAGGATTTTCATAGCAATCCAACCCCATTTAGACTGTGGACGCCCCCTGTCTCTTCAAAACTGTTTTATCAAATACTAATCCTTTTCTTTCCTAAAATTGTTAAAAATTTCATAACCAGTACATATATTAGGACTGCCAAAAAAGACTTGGGTGACACAATGGTAGCTGCCACAAAAATCACAGCCAGCACTAAGTATGTGATTAAAACATGACAATTATAAAATAAAATTTTCATGAACCTAATTCAATTTAAGGAGTTACGTCCGCTAGTTTCTAGCGTTGAAACAATAATCACACCCGAAAGGAAAATTAAAAAAACTGCTTCAAATACCAAAATGTAACTTGGATTTAAATGGCTAAAAAAATCAGGACTTAAAAATATCCAGACCCGCCTGTTCAGCACTTCAACTTTCTACTCTTGCACCATAGTCAAACGATCAAAATATGTTTTCAATTTGACTGGATGGCTATTCATGCTAAGCAACAGATCAAATGAGCATGTGAAATCGCGGCAGCTGAGTCAATGAGGGTGAACAAGCACCATGAATGTAAAAAAATAAATCCTGTAACATTAACGTATGCCCGTGTAATTTGGACCATATGGCTAAAATACACTCTCTACGGGAGTCCGAATCACACAAAGATGAGCAAAAGCACTAATGGCTGAATTTCACGGAAGTATTTATGGGTACACTTACAAGAATTGTTACGCACTTACCTCGATGAATTACAATAAACGAACAAAAATCCTTATTCTGAGATGAGTAAAAGAAACTTTCTAGTCCGCTATTACCCAGGAGAAATAACTACATCGAAAACGGACGATTCCCTTCATTCCTCATTTAGGCTTCAAGCACTGGAGCCTGACTGATGACATTTGTAAGGAAGACCTTTTAAAGGATTGCCCTGTATTTTTTTATTTAACGTTTTAAAGGAACGACATTGTATCAAATATGTTGATCGCTCTAATAGCTATCAAGTAAAGCTATCGGTCCGAATGACACGATGATCCAAATTACACAGACTTTCCCTATGTGTTGACTAACTTTCATCATATTTATTGCTCGGCAAAAGGGCAGACGGTAAGGAATGCATTTAATAACTTTCAGTAGACAGTCAACGAGAAAGCACGAAACCCTGTAACATACGTAATCGTACTGCCGTGGAAGCGGAGACATCCGCGTTTCAAATTGGTTAATTAGGGGGCGGTAAACTTAGAAGGTGAACCTTGAGCACGCGGGTTCGATCGTCGCCCGAATCCAGCGCCATAAATTATTTCTCATTAGTGCCATCCGCTATGCGGAAAGCATAAACGCGTGCGGGAGTGGAGAGGATAAGGAGAGAGAGGGATACTTTCTGCCCCAACAAATGACTGCCACGGCCCGCACACCCACGGTCTCCACTCCCTCCCCCTTTATAACCCTCTCGCCGCGTCACGTAAACGCCCCTCCCCAAAGCCATGCCAACCTTTGGGCGGGCGAGGGGATCAACGAGAGGAAGCGAAAAGGTCGAGTTGCCGCCGAGGGAGCAACACACGGATATCACGGCAGAGAGACTAAGAAGAGGCGACGTCGGAGTTGGGACCGAAGGAAATCAAAAAAAGAACAAATGACAGGGGAAGGGCGCACGCTCGCCCTCTCGCGGGCGCTCCCTCCTCTCGTTGCGGGGTGACGATGGAAAAGAAGCTGGGATGGAGATGAGGGAGTGGAGGGGCGGGGGGAAGAAACAAAAAGTCTTGAGAAAAATAGATATGAGGCATCGAGATGAGCGCCTTGGGGAGTCTTATTTCTCGGGAGCGAGACGGTAGGAGGTAACTGAAGGGGTGAGGGGCTGGTTGGAGATACGGGTGATGAGCGAAGAACATTATCCGGAAGATGGAGGCACAATGAAAATGATGCGAAGGGACCATTAACAAATTAAGACGTGAATTCACTCTCTTTCGGTCGTGACGTTTGAGTGGGTGCTCAAACAATCCGACAGGTCATTTATCCAGTCATAAAGTGGTAACATCTCTACTACTAGGTCTTATAAATTCTCGAGAAATAATGAGAGAGTTCCACAAGTTTACAGTTATATAATTTGATGTAGTCATATGGAAGATACAATGTAATGTAAGGACATGTCATGGCACACGTGACCTCAGGGGTTGTGGGAATCATTGACAAGCAACAATTACTAAGAGTAAGTCAATGTGTACATTGAACTTATGATATTGAAGTTAAATATTCGGGGATTGTGTTGCGGTGGGGGCTAGAATACTGGGTTCACATACCAAGTCCCAGGCTTGAACTCCGGCTGTGGCGGAGATATTTTCAGAGGTATTCTGATCTGTATTATGGTAAAGTGGTAGGAGAACTTCAGGTAGAGGAATCTGTCCGTCGAACGGGACGTAACAATAAGAGGTTTCGCGCGTTATTTTAATGTTCTTAATATTTTTCCAATTAAATAGTTTTAATAATTTTTCCTCCATTTCAACAAGGCCTATTTATATAATTGTATCCCAAAACACAACTGAACCCAAATTTTGTTGAACTAGGTTTGCTGCGCCGTATATTTTACCCATTCGTTTCCACTATTAATGCAGTAATTGAAATAAAAATGGCGGGAACAGCATTGCTATTCTTCCCTGTCACTTTGATGGCATTAAGATTTTTTTTACTAAGCTAAGTCTGGGATAGTAACCTATATTATAATTTGAATCTTCGCGAAGGTTTGGCTTCCAAATTTCTGACGTCCAAACTTCACCAAAACACATCCCCACGGAATTCAAACACAAGAGTGAAAGAATATTAGGGGTTTTCTATTTTTTTTACTGATATCCAATGGCTACGGTATAGGAACTAGAACATGCAGCACTAAAAATTAGGAAATTTAGTAATGATGGAGAAAAAAATGCCATACATCGATTGCCTATCAGTTGTGGATTATTTTTGCTCTTAAGGAGTTACTTGAAATCAAGATCGACAGAGGTTTGTAAATTGTGCCAAAAATGTTGTTATTTTTCGTAAAGAGTACTTACCAAATTAGTTGCATTATTTTTATCAGTTAAAGGCTGCAGTTAAAAATAACTAAATGCACAGAAGAATGTACTTCAGCCATTTGAAATCGATGTTTCATTAGGCTTCAAGGAAACCATGAAAGCGGAACAGCTGCAGCATACAAGGTTAAAATAAATATGATATTATTAAGAAACTCTTTGTTCAAATTATTACGATTAGTCATTGCACTCGCTTTTATCTTGAATACTGCCTCCTGAAGGAGCTGGTAAGTATAAAAGGGTCCCTGTAATAAAAAAGATGAACAGCTTACAGCCACGCCTCTGGTAATCTACTAGACACGCACTTGGAATGCAGCCAAAACAGTCAACGAGTGTGACCCAGTCTATCGCTAGACGTTGCTCTGGAAATACCTATGGAAATATTTTCAGAGTAGATATCATGCAACATCATCTTGGGGAACAATAACCCAATACAAATCGAGTATTTTTTTACTGAAAGCTCTCGTCTCAATGTAAGACATGGAACCTCAATGTTATCCGCTCTCTATTTTTGCACACTTTTTAGAGACAAAGAATTGTTACAAATTTTTTAGCTTAAGAACTTCAAGAAATTCTTTCCTTATATTTTTTAAACTACAGTACACTTAAGAGTAGTCAAAATATCACTGATAAGTAAAAATACAAATAATAGACCTTAGCCCGACGTCATGTGAAGGATGACCATCCAATTATTCAAATAGATAAAATCTTTCGTTGAAGATTTATGACCAAAAACTGTACTACTCTATGTTCTGTTAATTATTCATCTAAGAGTTTCGACGGCATGTGGTTTGAGTGAGTTTTTTCCCTAGTCAGAACAGAGAACATACTTGAATTTTATTTCTTAATTTCAGCAGCTGTAAGAAGGGTGAAGTAAATTAATATAGTCATATTAATGGCTCAAAAATGTTGTCTTACATGACAGAAATTCTCAGTAATCTCTCTAATTCAAATAGTATTTATTTATCAATATAATTTATTATCTCTTATACTATACGGTGCAAATATCATGAGAATTCAGGTCAACTAATGTTTTCTTTCAAACTTCTGCCAACGTTTCGGTTCTTTATTGATCCATCTTTAGAGCTATAAATAAATGATACATGATAATGAAAAATGTTTTTTACAATCTTTTTTTATAACAAAGTTAGAGTAATATCTGTAGGTAAAACCCGTAACGTTTCTCAAGGAAATTAGCTATAGTATTTTCTACTAAACTGTATTTCTCATTTCCAATAAAGAAAATTGATAGCCTTGGCTCTTAAAGTATATTAAAAAGAAATAATTTTTTAGGCTAAAAGGTGCTTGAACAGCTCAGAACAGAAATAATCAGGCCTAAATGACATGAAGTTCAGGTACCTCCTTTACTAGATATTAATATACTCTTAGCATCATTTACTTTTACTTACTTTATTATTAATACTTTCTCAATAATTCAAGAAAAATACTGGTGCAGTATCACCTAAGCCTTAGGCATGGTGGAATTATTCATGCTAAGTATAAAGAATCTATCTAATATTTACCTAATTATCTCACTAAAATTCCCCTTCTATCTATCTACTAACACAATGAAACACTGAATGTGGCAATGTTGACCGTAAATATAGAGGGAACAATTGAAACAGTTATTTCACCAGTAAAAATAGTAAAGGTATTAACTAGAAGTCATATTAATTATAAGATGTATCCATCAGTAGAGGAAGTTTTTCGATATGATGCTGACGACTGTAAACTTTGGGCAAACAATTCCATGTCTCTGAAAACGAATTATTGACTGAATTACACATTAAACGTTAAAATTTTCAACAGGAAAAATGAGTAAAATAATTTTGGTGGGTTAATTTTTTAGAAAAGATTATTTAAATAATAATAATTTACATCAAACTTGATTTCTTCTAACTGCTGTGGTTAGGGGAACGGGGATTACTATCAGCCTTAAGGTGCTGTTTATACTCGAAATGCATACGGCCTCATGTAAGGGGACATTATGGTACTATTTTTCAAGAGTAATCGTATCAAACTCACATATAAAAATTTGACGGTTTTTGTGTCTCAGTCTGTTACTAAATTACGCATAAAATCCTGGTCCTAATGAGCTGAAATTATAATGAACATAGCTAATATACCTCGTTCTATCATAGGCCTACTTCTGTTTTGAAATTTTTCAAAATTTCAAAATTAACGTAATTTTTGAGACATTTTAAAGTCCTCTTCTGGAAACATTTGGGAGATGGTCATACCTTTGCTATGTAAATATTTAATTTTTCGTGGAACATTTTTGTTGATAGAGGTAACATAAAAGTAATACTTGAGACTTCTTAATGTTCTTTTTAGCAAACATTGGATTAAGATTTTTACTCACATAATTATTTTATGACTAATATTTTCTATACACAATTGAATATGCCTAAGGGAAGAAACAGTAATCTTTCTCAAATATCTGCTAAGGTAATGGCAATGTCCTCTTTGCGGAAAAATGAATCTCCAGAACAACGAGAGCAACAATTACGCCTCCCTCGCGAAACTGGAATACTTTTCTTAGTTTTACTGTTTAAAAAAACAATATCGGTAAAATAGCTTAATACCGAAATAGCATCATTAAGCGAAAAAACATGCAATTTCCCCTTAGAAATAAAACTAAGATGAGAAATTACGAATCATATTCTTTTCCGTATGAATATAACTGCTATATTATTTCATACTTTTATTCTCCCGCTGAGAATCTACGGGAATTTCAGTTAGTATTAAATAATATTCTTTTAAATTTACAATAAAAGCCACAATAGGCCGGCCTTGGATCCCAGCTGAGGGTAGTACTAGCCACCAGCTGGCCTGGCTTTCAGTGATTACATGAATTGATTTGTAAATGGGTGACTCCTCCATTTTTGGCAATATGGGATTCAAGAAATTGAAACAGTTGACACTTTCCGACACTTGACTTATCAAATTTTCCGCGGAGATTAAAAAAAATATTATCCTAAAAATATTTTCAAGCTCGATTGTACCAATGGAACGAGTAATTAGATGTAGTTGTATCTCTTTCTAGTGTGCACTATGATTTCTATGGGTGCACTAAAATTCCACGAGAGATGCAGCACTTTTGTAAGACACTAATTGGAGTAACTACATATTTTCTAGTCAACCGTGAATGTGATCTCAATGCCAGCAAACGAAAACAGTTCCAACTAACTCCAAGCGTAGACTCAAACCAATCTTCCGCTTCCTCAACCTCCCACCCCTTTCTCATCCGTTTCCTAAACCCCAGATCTCACCCGCCTCCCAACACCCCTGACCCACCTCCCCCATACCACACGGCGAGTCGCAAACATTCCCTTAATCCCCGCCACACGGCTTCGCCCCTCGCGCACCGAAGACAGGCGAACACCCAAACACACGTCGCGACCGAGACAGAGATGGAGAGACCCGCGGTGAGAACGTGGTAGTCGTGGCGAAAACCCCTCCCTTTCAACCCTCTTCCCACCCTTCTCCCCCCCCCTCCCCGCGACCTTCCAACCCCTCTCTCCGCCACTCTACTCATCAGCATCTCCTCCACGGATCTCTCTTTCCCGTTTACCTCTCCCTCAACCGGACAGAGACAAATGAACTCTTCGGTTTCAACCTCTTCCCTTTTCCGTTGCCATCTCATTCCCCAACCAAAGGGTTTCATCCAAAACCCACACCCCTCACTCCTTCCCATCCTCCCGCCCCATCTCAGCTTCATTCCTCCTCATACTCCACCGAAGAAGACACCTCACCCTCCACGGATCGCCTCGTCTACCCCCCCCTCCCTTCCACTTTCTCTCCCGCAGCCATTAGCACGCGACCTATCGCCACCGTGGGCACGCCGTGGACCCACCGCCGCCGCCAGTTCCCTATTTGTGCCCTTCGAGCTAAAGAGTGGAATGTTTGCATTAGTCGGCTCGTTGTGCGCCCATGTCTGCTCTTGTATGTTTGTGCTGGCTCCTTGCTTTTCGGGAGTGGAAGAAAATAAGAAATTCAAATGCTTTTTTCATCGTAAAAAGTCTTCCACTTTTTTTCTCAAAGATTTAGTATTGGTGTTCCACTCTTTTTAGTGGCGCGTTACCAGTTTAAGTCATTAGCGCTCTCAAGGTTCTGAGGTGTGGGGGAGAAAAAAAAGTCCCAGCAGAAAGAGAGAAGGTAGGGTGTGGAGCGAAAACCTGGCGCCAGGAACACTTTCACCTAATACGCCAGCGTTTTGGAATAAACAAATAAAGTAGCTCATTTCCCAAAACTTTCACTCTGAAGGAACGTAATTGATTATTTAAAATCACAATTTTGTCTTATTTCGGAGGATATTTACGTTACTCCGATGATGCCTTACACAAATCGCAGAATAAATATTACGTGTAAATATTTAGTTGGAATAGAAAATCTATGAACGCCCGCTATATGTGTTAAAACGACTTACGAATGCTGTTTAAATTTCTACATAGCTCTTCCCAAAAGAAAATTTCTTGGAAGTGGACGTTCCTTTTCAAATTAGCCTTCATATTGCAATTGCCAAACATACTATGCTAATGCGGTGTTTATTTATTTTTCCCATATCTGGAGCTGTTGTGAGTGTGTAGATGGATGAATGGAGATGTTGTGGAGTGTTCAAGATTGATATAATCTCTTTTGAAGAAATTGGGCTCACAACACCTTAGCGTAAACTGCCACATTTCAATAAATGCTGCAATATTAATATAAAAAATGTGCAACAAATGGATAAAATAGATGGACGGATATTTATTTAACTTTTCTATGTGTTTTCATTTTTCTCATTTTCATAAGTCACGTTGAACGTTTCACTAAAACGGGTAATCAGACGAAATTTAATGCCAAGTTGAAATCGGTTGAAGAAAAACCTTAATAAAATGCTAGGTAAGTCCAAATAGATCTACAAAATAATGATGATTCCTATCACTGCATATTTCAAATCGAATTCTCTTGATAGAAAGGATATGAGAGCATCAGCTGTAATAACTTTTATATAATGCTGCCAGCGTAAACATCACATAAAATATACCACACTAAGAACTCCATTCCAAACTGGCAAAGCTGCAAATTTTCTTGCTCATCTATTTCGCAGTCTTGCTATTAATGAGTCGATTGATTTATAGCATTTTGGCAGTGTTCATGTCTTTGCGGGAAATTAAAGCCATGTCATTTGAGATAGCTCTTTAACAACGATACTACCAGATTTTATCATTAGCATCCATTGTATTCATAAAAAAATTTTTTTGACACCAGAACACAATACGTGGGAGGTATGAGTTTCGAGATAAGTGGGGTGGTGGAAAGAGTTAAAGGGAGGGTTTTGCAGCCGTCTCAAGTCGGGACAAGCGTGTTGCCTCTGGACTGTCTGCCTGTGTATACAAGGACTCAAAAAGTGACCGAGTAGTTTTGTTGTGGCATCCAGAGTGGGAGACGTATTTATCTGTGGGGAAAAACAAAGAAAAATAATACTTCTCTTTCACAAACACACACACACAAACATAGCTGGAACCTGGCAGTGGGGATAGACGTAAAAAAAAGTCAAAGGCAGGGACGCCGAAATGGTCTCAGGAACGAGCTTAAAAGGTTTTATCTACTGAAAAACTTTCGTGGGAAGATTTAGGCGGCGAGGTAGTGGGGAGCATGAGGAAGAGCTAAGAGGCGCCACACTCACACCACACATCGGTACACGGTTGATAGTTCCCCCATTTCCGGCCGTCTTCCGCTTTCCCTTAATGTGAAAAGGAGACCTTCGTACCTTAACAGCGGAAAACAGCGCTCTGAAAATGAGTGCCTGCTTAAGAAGCGAAGTTGTTTCCGTTGAAATCTGCTATAAGAGGGCAATAGAGCTAAAGGAAGTAGTCTTACCAGTGAACAACAATCATTTACCTGATGCATGATGTTTTCAAGACATCGAATTTTCGTATGCTACATCAATAGGGGCTATTAAATAATCTGAGATGCCGTGTCTGAATTTTCTCTTGGTAAATCCGTCCAAATCTCTTCTTAATTTATAAAACCAAAGCTACTTTGTTAGTATAAAAATATTACCATGGATCAATAATGACAGATGAAAGTCATTTGGCCGATTATATTTTGTAACATCATTAGCAATTCCCTGACAATTGGTTTATCATTAAGCATCCAAAGGAATTGAGAAAGTAGTGACGCTATTCTGGATGTATCTATCGTTTGCTCCTTTTAGTTTTAAAATACTCTTCATGTTTGTATTAGTTGAAAATCTTCAACTGATGGTCACTTTCATGCATCAAAAAGTGAGGAGAATCTTTCAGACGAATGTAGTTTCCAGAAAAACGACTATGTTAATGTATCTAGTCTAAATGCCAGATGATAAGGTGTTTCTTAAGATTGAAAATTGTGAAAGGCAGCATAAATCTCCAGTGGTGTACTAAAATATTTATTTACGCAGCGAACATCTTGCTGTTTCAAAGGAGGCGTAAATCATTGAGTCCATGCGGTAATTACGAGAAGAATATTTGCTTGAATTTATCAAGGAAAACTAATCGCTCATTTGAAAAATAACTATTAATTTTTGCATTAATGAAGCAGAGGCTCCCATTAGGATTCATTAGGAGGCTCAAAAGCGTTAACGTGAGTTAAAAATTACGGAGAAAAATTATTCTCATCTCTCGCCACTAAAATTTCAAGGAAGTCAACTTGAATTTTAATATCTATTTCTAGATGTCCCCCATAGTTAGTAGGTAGGGATGATCAAATGCTTATATCTTCCTTCCTTCAAGCAAAAAAAAATTGTAAAAGTCAGGCGATGGGGGGAAGAGGTTAAGAGGGCGCTTAGCACCACTTTGAGATCATCTCATCTCTAATGTAAATGATTACTCCGTGGTCAGGGAGATAAATTGGACGGCTCTGTTACGCTAATCAGTCACCAGCTAAATCGGCCTTTCCCCTTTGGAATGGAACCACGCCTGTGCCACCTTCAAATAACACTGCGACGTTGCTTGCTTGCTCTCCGGGGTCCTACCCTTTGAAGCGAGACACTTCCCCATTACCCCCACTCGGTCCGACTCAGTCGATATTTCTCTCTTCCCTCCCCTATGCCCCTCCCCATCTTCCCCCTTCGCTCATTCCTCCCCCCGCCACTCCTCCTCCCTCCCCCCTCACCATCCGCGCGCCACTATTAATAGGCGTAAGAACAGTCGACTTCTTGGAGCGCCATTCGCGGGCAATCAATTACGACCCCCCCCTCTTCGCCTCCACCCCCCCTTCCCAAACCCTTAACACGCTTCCTCTCCCTTCATCCCCCCACCCTCACACCCCCTACTACTCCCCACTCTCAAACCCCTCCCCTCTAACTCTCCGCTCCACATCGTCGCGGTTGGGCTGCTCGGGTGTGTGTGAGTTCGTGTGTTTGTGGTCGGGGTAATCGGCTGGGCGCCGGTAGCGGATGCGAAAGGGAGAGGGGTGAAGAATTAAAGGAGAGGATGGAGGTCCAAGAGACCGCGGCGCGGCATCTTAGGACTTCATCCCCGCATATTCGAGGAACGGACGACATTTGTCTCCGGGGAGGAATGTTTTGAGGAATTTCGTGCACGTCGATGGAGTAGGGCGCCAGATAGGGAATACTTCAATAAACATACATTGGCAGTAACCGTCCATTAGTCACCCATATACTTATTTTTATCTAGTTGCATTCATACTCACCCACTGGCTGATTAGTGCCATATGAATGGGGTACTGCGCGCACAATATACCAGGGCAATAACATTTGGATACGCTGAAACACGTTTAATTACAAGGAAGCTGCTAAACTCTACCCAAGGCTACCTGTTAAAGGATAGAACTAGTGAAGTGAATACTAAATATGCAGATTCGCGTTGCTTAATCAAAGCATTGTGGGAAAAAAATTTCCTGAAATAACAAAATATGTTACCAAAGAGACGGAATAATGAATAATATTATTTATGAAAAAGTATGAAATGGAAATAAGTTCAACTAGTAGAAAAATGTCTTCTGATAAGAAAAAATTGCAAATAGTATTTAAAATACGCATACAGATAAAAAATTACTTGTCGAAAGAGAACAACTTACTATGTCGAACGTTGGCAATACGTGGAGGGCACAAAAGGCTATGCAGTAATTCTGAACTGCATTTGCCTAGAAGTATATTTTCCGCTAGTTGGTTAAATGCAAGGTCGAGGAAAACTAATGCATTGCCTGAGATAAAGCATATCTCCTGATTGGCGTTGAAAATAAAATCAACAAGAAATATAGGAGATTCTCAGAATCAAAACAAGCAATGAACAGTAATGTAAGATAGGAAGGTTTTCCAAATCATCATAATCCCAAAAGTACAGCTAAAGAAGCTACTGCCAGTGTCAAACACCTATCTACCATAATTGTAAATATATTTTTGTCATCATAAGTAGTAAAGCAAGTCGAAAAATAATTTCATCATAAATTTAAAAAGTCTCAGTCGTCATGGTCTACAATTGAAATACTGTTCTCGGAAAATCAAAGTAAAAGCGTTTGTTAAGAGCATCAGCCGCGTATGGAGTGAGGTGTTGATCCGTTATTCCGAAAAACAACGGTAATTAAAGAATATAGAGATAGGAATAGATACAAAAAGGAGATCACCAGATGCACCTCCCGGAAATGAACTCAAGATTCTTCATGTAGTACCGAAGGGAGCAACCCATCGGGCGGCCACTCGTTCAATAAAGTCAAATTCACGGTTTTTAAGGTCGAAAATTGCCATTTTTATGGTGCGTTGTTGGAGTTTAATTCAGTCATTTAAAAGTAAAGCTTTTGTAAAGCACGGCAATTTATAATTTAATGGAATGACGTGGTGGGCAAATCATTTGCGTCCCTAAAAGGCCAGTTATTTTAGTAAAAAGATAGAATTTACATTTCAAAAGTATATTTTCACTATAATCCAACGAAAGCGTTAAGTGATTGAGTGAATTCAATTCATCCGTCTTACGCTGAAAAACTTAACAATATAGGCGTCTTTGTATATTTTAGGCCTGCTCAACATATACCTTAATACTGGGAAGAATTTCAAGAAGCATGGAAACACGAAGAAGAGTCGATATGAGCAGGATTAAATAGTTAGAAAAAGTATACAGAATAACATTCGTAATACACCACACTTATTTCCACGACGAAATAATACAGACCATCTCGAAATTTGATTAAACGATCAAGGTCCTACAATATATATATATATATATATATATATATATATATATATATATATATATATATATATATATATTTTGTATCGTGTCAGTCAGTCATTCTGTATCCATTTTGTTTATTTCTCTCTCAAGTTTTGAGCTAAAGAAATGAGGTTTGGCGCATTAAATGTGGATTCTATGTCTGTATGATTTGGTAGAAGTTTTGGATTTTTAGCAGTTGGTGGTGCAAAGAAAAATGCAAAAAACCGTAGTTTTTGAGAGTTTAAATTTAGTTAGATTCCGGGGATTAAAGTTTTTCGGGACTCCCAGGTTCACAAAAATAGGTTAGCATATGAAATGCATGTATTATATGCCCTCATCTTTTTAGCTATGACTACCCAATCGTCGGAGTGACTGCATCTCAAAAATAGTACTCCCCTCTGTCAACTACAGTGAGCATTGCACAGAAAATGAGTATTATGACTTTTTTTTACACCAAAATTTTTACTTATATTTCAAAAACTATTCTCAATATTTTTTCATTTTTGGGAAACATATACACTCATTTAGCCACATTTCCCCCTGCGTCCACTTGAGTAGTGCAACAAAAAAGGAAAAACACCAAGTTCACCTCAAGAGCACACCAGACAGAGACTGCCTGCAAAGCAGGCAGCAGGTCTGCTAGTTAAGTTTGCACACGAAACTCACGGCTAATTCACGGGGTTTTCACTACTATAAAAGTTTAGTATAAATCGCGGTTGAGTGGCCACCCTGAACCATATTCCCTCGCAGTGAAATTAATGCCGCCTTACTGCGTGTACCCAACCACCACAATATACCTGAGGAAAGGGCCAATCTAGCTACACAAGCAGCGAAGATTAAAATTAAAAACATATTTATTAATTTAAACTAAAAATGACAACGAAAAGCCCCACGATGAAGACCTTGAGACAAATGCATAGGCCAACTAAAACGTGATAGAAAAAGAAGAGCTCCAAGGACATGAAGGAGTTAGGGGACAGAAGTAGTAGACTAAGTAATTCTTACCAAATATATTTCTCTAGTAGAAAGGTCTGTTTGTAAAAATATACGAATACATGACTACCTTTCACGAATACATCTTTTTATGTCTCGAACGAAGAGGCGCCACATATTGAGAGGGAAGGGATTATGATATGGAGAGGTAGGCATTGCAGAAGGGAGGAGAGAGGCTCGACCAATTAAACAATCGAAATACCATTTCACGAAAGTCGAATTAAACTTGAATTGTTCTCCTCAATATGACTAATTTCAACCAGCGTCAGAATTTGAACCCACGCATTCCCTGCTGGAAGCAAGTGCTCCAGCCACCGCGCTAATATGGTTATTAGAAGAGACAGGATGTTTGCGTTTGAATGCTTTAAACCCTATCCAAATATCACCCCGATAAAGTCAATTGAAATTCTAACTAATAAACATAGGAAACAATATTGAATTTTGAGAGGTGTACTAATGAACGCGCACGGATACAACATGTAAAACCAAATCGAATTCTAAGCAGTAAAACATTCACGGACGACACTTTCTGATGATATACTGAGGAATGAGAGACATTTAGGAAAGTTTATTAAGGCATTTATCTGTAAATTCTAGGAATAGCTTGACCCGCCAGTGTTGCCCTATGTCCACTGGAGAAGAAAGAAGGTAGCCAGCCACACACGAATTCTCTCAGCCCCCGCCCCGCCTCTCACACGGCCTCTTTCTCACGGTGTGTTGGTGTGCGTCTCCTTCCCCCTCCTCCCCCAATGTCTCCCCTCTTAGGCCTCCTCCCTCCTTGGCGATTCCACCCACGACGCCCTCATTAAGGAGAGGAGACAGCCAGCCAGCACAGCCACTCACTTCTCCATCTCACCCCCTCTCATCCTCTCGTCTTCTCTCTCCATCTCGCTCCTCCTCCGTCCCTCCCCCACCACCACCTCCAACCTCCCAGGTCCCCCATTCCGTCTGAAAACATTAATCTCCTGCTTATTCTGAATTTTTATCCTCCTCCTTTCTTCAGTCCCTTTCCAACTCTCTCTTACCCCATGACCGTGTACTAGATCTCAGTAATTTTTGATCAGATCCGCTCTGGCTTATGAAAATTTCTGTTCTCTATGGAAAAATATTTTGGTAAAATATCTTTCCAGGAGGATTTATTGGATAGAAACATCCGAATACAGAAAATAATTGAAATAGTGCGGATCTCATTGACAGATACGGTCACTGGTTTTATCTTCTTCATAGATATCTTGGTAAATAAATCGAAATTGTTTAGACCAGCGTTCTTCAGCCTTTTTACACCCGTGGACCGGCGAAAATGGGAGAAAGATTTCGTGGACCGGCTTACGGTAAGACAGGAATTATAGCCAACGTATGAAATTGTAGGTCCGCGGAGTATCAGTTGAATAACATTGCCTCAGAAGATAAGATTTTGCTTATTTCATTGAATGGATTATTTATATTTTTCACAGTGGCAGATCGTCGTCTCATTCACCGCCCACCTCATTCCGGGACATAATATATGATACAAACTGGGAACGAAGCTGAATCACAGAATTCAAACATCTTCGGATAATTATCGGTCACATAAAGCTGAGTTCGGCCCAACTTTTAAAATTTTAGAATGTACCACAGTATTACGTACAGCGAGTTTCCTTTTGTTAGAGATCTCCAAAAAAGAGGATTCGTTTCAACTCTATAACAGGCCTCCACAACTCAACTCTAAAATGATTACAATCCTTCCTTCAATTTCTCTCGAATGCTAGCAAAATACTTCTATACCATCGGAGTTAAATCGGCTGATAAATATCACCAGCACACAGCAATATTGTAATGCTTCAGCACTATTATCATTTCATTGGATCAATACTATGCAAACATTCAGTTTGCATGACTTTCCGCCACGCGAGAGCCAATAACTACAACTTGCTGGAAAATTCACTATCATATCATTACATACATATAATTATGTGCCAGGCGAATAAAGAGATTACAAAAATGAATCCACTTGAAAATGATTTCCTGAAAACGTAAAACATTTTTATCTATCCTAACTCAGCTAGTCATTTAAGAAATAGAACAGAACTGAAGCTTCATTCCTTAATCTCTTAAGTAAGTAAATCTGAAATCGAACCAAGTGTTCGCCATCAACTTTGTGACCTTCTGGGTCCAATTTTTCTTTTCTAGGAATTTACACACTCAGCAGCCATAATTAAGGTCAATATGACTACTCTTCTTCATCTGGTGTAGCTATCGTTGATCTCTTTCTTTTTAGTCATAAAAATCTTTGTACTAACAAGGTCACATCATAATACTAGCATTTTATCCCATAATATTAAAAAAAAAAATCACTGTCTATGCTTTAGACAAAAAATTCGAATACCTGATGATTGAATTCTAAGATCCTCAGTCGTTGCAGGTTATGCACTTACCAATGGACACAACGAGGTTAATAAAATAAAGGGGACAGAATAGATCTGGTTAGTCATGGTTCTGGGAAGGAAAGGTCGTTTTGTGCGTAATGGCGAGTTGAAGTTCCTTCATGTTGTTGCACTTTAAAAAAAAAGGAAAAGTTAGTATAAAACTTTCGTTTAAATAGAAATATCACATAGGACTAATTTTTAACTAGTTTCATCGAATAAAACTTTAGGAACCAAATGGTTCTGATCTACTTCCAGTTGCTTTTGCAGCTCCTCCACATCAAACTTCTCATATTGCGATAATCAACGACATGTATTCTGTCGTTACGCCCAGTATGGATCTTCACGCTTTAGTAACCCCTAGCAGGCATTTTTGTCGACGGAAGCATTTTTTTCCCCTTCACTACTGAGTCTCGTCATCATATTCCGCCGCCATCCCCTGTAGCTCTCCAGGAGTTTCTCCGAACGGATACTGTCCCTTAGTCCTTAGGGATGCTCGACTCGGATTCAGGCTCACATCTTCCACTAATTATCGTCCCTATCACGACAGTTATTCTCTCTCGGCTCGCTCACTCTTTCTGAGAAAAAGAAACAATTTCATGGGCGAACAAAAACACTTGGTCTACTTCCGACGTGGGCTTAGTCCTCCACTCCCTCTGGTTGAGTTGTGATCCTTGTTTTAGGAAAAGCGGAGGCCTATTTTTTAACTGTGAGCTTGACTCTGTCAAACATAAAAAATACGTATTACATCACGACTTTTAGAAACTAGGAATCAGCATTATGAAAAATAGATATCGTTAGTTATAATCCCATAGAGCAAGTTGTAATTTATAAGCAGTCGAAAGCTGTATTGAAGGGTCTATTAACTTTCAGCGTTTAAGAAATAGGCTTCGGACTATTTGATACGGTAATTTAAAGAGACTATAGCAATTCATTACTAATCCTGAGCCAAATTTCTTGCTAGCTGCTTCACGCCTAATCTGATCGGTATTGGCTATATTACCCACTAATCATCAAGTACCATATCATATACCTCGGAAGGAACATACTTATATAGTGCATGCGTAAGTGTGTAAATACAGGTGAAAAAATTAAAAGTGAAGATAAAAAATTTACTCTGTATCCATTTGCTCGCTATTTATTTGAAACCTGCATGAATTATTAGAGCACAGTCTAAACTATTCTCCCAATCTGAGAGATGAAAAAGAATGAAAATGAAAAAAAAAAAACAAGTTTCTACAGGCTAGAAAGAAGCCGGAAAAATGATCTAAAATAATAATAGGTAGCTAAATGTAGCTAAACATAAATATAAGTAAATAAAAGGGAATTAAATGTATTTTAGAACAATTTAAAGTACAGGGAATTTTTTTATTCCTAAAAATTAATTATCCCTCAAACATTTCAACTACTCAATTTGGTACTTCGGCCATGAAGGGTTGCTCCATGTGTCCAGAAAAAAATGTTTGTTCATGCCGACTCCAGTGAACTTAATAGATCAGGTGATGGAAAGAAGTCAACCAAGACACGTAATATGAAGTGTTCACATGAAGTCCCACCAAAGCGCTACTCTAGTGTTGACACCAGTGGTAACTTACATTTTTTTATGTCTTCCTAGATTATTAGATTCACCATATTCGTAGTGCATAATCCTGTTAATTACAAGAATCTAAAAGAGGAAATGAAATTTGAGTTAGTATCTGAGCTGATCCGTGTTGATGCTTAACAAAACAGTAATTCATTTAAAAAAAACAGCAACGTAACCTAAATTCTGGTCAAAAATATATCTCAAAGAAAATGTACTTTACCTTCCATTGTAACATTCTCCATATTCATTTCTCTCAAATTTTATTTCCAAAACGTTTGTGCACTTAAAACGGAAATTCATTGAATTTTTAATGGCGTGACTCCTGCAAAAGATTTTTTCCCCTCAAGAGGAATGCCAATTCTCGGAAAACCCTACTCCGACCAAGGGTATCGAGGAAAAGCGGACGCAGTTATACCTAAAGAGAAAGAGATGGAGGAGAAACGGAGGAGACAACACGCTCTGTCTCCTTCACTAAATGGCGACAGATTTATATCATCTCCGAAAAAAAATAAGGGCCAGGAAAATATCCGTTGGGCTTCGTTCCCCAGGCGTCGCGTTACAAATGAAAGCCAAAGGGAAGCACTAGAGGACTTATGAAAGATGCTTACGACTTACTATCGCCTCACTACCCACTTATATACCGCCCGCTTCTCCTTTTTGCCGCCACCCATGTCGCCTTTCGTCCACACTTCGCCTCTACGCCACGGCCCGTTGCCTACTCCTTCCGGGTGGGCGCGAGCGGTTTCTCAACAATCCCTTCGTTTCATCCCTCCAATTAATGCTCATGCTATCCTCAGTCATGCTATCAACGAGATAGTGAAGGAAAAACTAAGCGAAAATAGGAAATGATAATGACTTTATTTAGATGAAAGATTTATCATTTGGTATATACACTTACATTTTAACCGATCGAAAGAGACATGGCCTGCAATCTATTGTATGGCTACAGGAGCAGGGCATTTAAAAGAAACAACGGAGAATAGGATAGTTAGGTAGATCTGCATGTGTAGTGGAAAATATATACCGACGTGGATCATGCGCACAGATATGCGGTCAAGATGTTGAAATTAATTTATACGAAAAAATACGATACCGTTATTTCATATAAATAGGTACTTTCATTGCCAGAAACTGAAGATATTTACTACGCATAAAATCGTCATTTTAAGGAAGACCATTCATTTATCCTTGCATTCTTCATTGTCATTTATTTTTCGATGAAGGAAATACTCCCTAATACTTGAATCCTTATCTGTTACCTAGTACTAACAGCACGCCGTGCATGTTTTCTACATAAGTCTCGAGTTTCTGTCCAATTGTGTAGTTGCAAAATACATATATATTAACGGTCCCTCTCCATTGTAATAATATCTGTAGTGTAGTGCATGCTTGTGAGGCTTCGCCTCGTGACAAGCATTAGCGATTTATGCTAATACATAATTAGTCGTAGTTACACTAAATTTAGGGTATAGTGTAATGCATGTTGGTGAATACTCACCCCCTCCCACACACCCCTGAGGTGGCTTGCAGGGTACTTTGTAGATGTAGATGTAGAAATAGAGAGTTTCCACAGGTGTTGTACACCAAGTAGGGGTTATCAAGAAAGAAAAGGAAATGAGCCTACCTATTTTAAATCCGGAAGTATTGGATCATACCTTTAGAAATTTTGGTCGTCATATTTCGGGAAAGAAAATATTTACTTTCATTGCTCATGACTTATATTTTCAGTTCGTTTGAAATTCGATAACAATTTATACTCAATTTATGCAGAAAACTTAGTGTCTCAAGCTTTTTTAAGTGTTCCGGGATAACAAAAAATCATCCGAGATTATGAAATCTGAGTGTGTGGGAAATTTAATGACACTCATTAATTATTTATATAAAACTACTCATTGACAGAGCGGGCCCGTACTGTTGAGTACACATAAACAGAATATACAAGTACACATAACAAAGTATAAACGCAATAAACAAAATATGGGCACTTCATAATCTAGAATCACTCTTTTTCTGGAAACTTTTGTTAATTACATTTTATTAAGTCGTTTAGAAAAAAATATGATTTAACATTAATATTGAATAGTAGGTCATAACTATTAGGTAAGTAACTACACGTTACCTATACTTCTGATTAGTTGGCTACTTGAGGAGCGAAGCGACAGCTGAAGTCATTTATGCCATCAGGACAGGTGGAAACGGTTGGTAAGGGAAGTGGGGTATGTATATGTGTATAGAGAATAATTTCAATATTTTGAAAATGAATTTGTTAAAAAGAGAAACATAATTACATATTTCTTCATTTGCCTCGTTTCTTAATGGATGTAGCCAAAAGACTATTAAATATGTAGATTATACTGCTATCCTATTATTTCCTTTTATTCTACAGCAAGCAATTTGAAAATGGCACTATGCAATGCAGATGGCACAAAATTAATACGTATTGTAATAATCATATTTTGGATAACTTATCAGAATAAGAATCTCAGCGAAAACTTTCAATAATTTCCGCTTTCAATACCTACCGCAAAAATTTACCCTGGTATAAGACGTGTATTTACTATTTAAGACAATAAGCTGCATTTTATGCAAGTATTGGACAAAATAGGAGTCGAGTGACTGTGAACTCCATTAGTAACACGTATTCATACATCTCATACACATTCGCCCGGGTTTTCAAGCAAGAAGGAAATTTCCAACTAAAAAGCAATTTTTCCGGTTAAAATTCAGAACTAGCGTTTCTGTCTAGTCATTTAGTACCTTCTCTTGTTAACTTACTCGGGCAAAAGCGATTCGCTGCAGCTTAATGACTTCAGTGCAATGGCAATATACGGCAGACTCATGTTAATAGAGAGGCATTGAGTGCAGTGAGCGCTTTCAATCTCTCCCTTAAGCATTTATGCCCCTTAAGATTCCTATCTTGCAGTTTCCCGCAGCAGACGAATGTTACCATACCAACGCCAAGGTAAATTAAAATAAAGTATCAATTAATGCACCCGAATGCAGACTTAGCCGACTGGAGATGGCAGACGAGAATCGTCATAACGAGTAGAAACGTTTTGGTCGTATAATGGGACAAGACTGTCGACGAAATTACTGCAGTTACATGATGCAATATTTAGAGTGAGCTATAGAAAGGTATAGAGGGGTTCTTTCGTGACAGTGAGGGGATGAAGACAGAAAATGTGTTAGCTGTTTGGGGTTTTAAATATAAATGTACTGTAGATAAAGCTAAAATATCTTAGCTAAATCAGCTTAGGCGAAAGTATAAAAGTTAATATCAGATGATAAAGCGCCATACATATCGAAGTAAATATCAAAATCAATCGATCGGAAAAATAAAGGTTGAGTATATAATATTTGGTGAGGTACATAACATAAAGTATGAAAATATATTAAATCAGGTAAATGAAGTCAGTAACTATAGATTTTGAAAAATAAAATAATGATTCTTAGATGATTACAGATAGTGCACTTAAGAGTATTTTTTACAAACGACGAAGAAAAATTATAGTATAAAAAATAGAACCACGAGGAAAGGGTCTTATGGGAAACATAAGAATACGATATGAAATACAGAATATAAGACACCGATGGATTGGACACATTCTGAGGCGCAATGAGTTTTTAAGGAATATAATTGAATGAAAAATAGAGGGAAAAGTCTCAAGAGGAAGGTCAAGGGATAAATGCAATGACCAAATAAAGAGGAAAGTACATAAGAACTACCAGGGAGTAAACGAATTAGCATAAAATAGGGAAGGACGGAGGTCTGCAATCAACCGATCACAAAATTGAACGATCACTGAATGAGCAAAAATAGGAAGGCAAATGAATTAGTTCTCAGGTGCACAGAATATAAAAATAGTCCTTTTCTAATTTTTTAAAGAGTTAATAAGGCGAAGGAAAAATAGCTTACTAGCAAGCCCAGGTCATAAGACGTAGGGGCAGTGGCCAACCCTTAGCTGTCGAGAGTGTGACCTGTAAACATTAATGTCAGAGGACTTGTTTCATTTTCTATGCTACCTATGAGATTCGCGATGATTTGACGCTCATAATACATTTTATTCCTACTCCACGAATTCCAGAGGAAGAGGTTTCATGGACACCTTTCGACCTGCTCCAACAGCTAAGGTCATTTCGGACTTACTGCCTGCCACTTAAAGTCAGGGGAAACAGCATCCAGGAAGAATAGAATATCCAATTTTGAGCTAAATCCAGCGTTGCTAAACTTCGGTGAACTTCGAACAGGAACCAATGTTTTCATTGTTGCATGCCGTTGCTCAAAAGGTTTTATTTTATGTACTTGGAATGCTTCCACCACATTAAACATCGCCAGGATCTATAAAAATCATATTTGCATAACTCTCATCGCATAACGAAAGCGGCATAAAAGGAAGGGGAACGTCCAATGAAGGCCACCATAATTCATGGTGACTTGAATCAGCCTCTATAAAGCTTCAAACACCACTACGCACTAAATATCCGACAATGATTATATTAATGGTTCCTGAACATGGGCGTATTTACGGAGGGGGGGGGGACGAACGGGACCGGAGCCTCCCCAGAATAAACTTTGTTTAGGGTACCAACATTAATATGAAAAAAATTAACGAAATGTTTACATCAAAAAGGGCTATAAAAATGTAGTTTTGTTATTATAATTTTCAAAAACTTTCCAGGGTAAGGCCCCCAATTTGGCTGGACACAGACCCCCGGTACTCACCTATCAAAAATATTCCAGACCACCCCCCCCCCCCCCCAGAGCTAAATTCTAGATACGCCATTGTTCCTGAAGGATAGAACCTCCTTGAAATAGCCTCAACTGACAAAATAATTAGTGTATTCTTGAAAGATGGCCATGCTTAATGTGCTCTAACCGCTCCTGCAACACACCCCAGCCACAGCTCACAGTTCACGAATAAAGGTTAAATGGGGTCAGGATCAAAGGAGAGTTTTATAGTATGAATACTATGATACAGTGCGTAAGTATCCAAAGAACGGGCCGGGGGGAAGAAGCAATGAGATGAAAGAGAGGGGCTACTGGCAGCGTAAGACCTAATCAATCGTCAGCATGTAAATGGTTTTAATTATTCCCAATTAACCAACTTTGAGTTGGAGGGAGTCGCGTAAGGGGCCTTTAACAGGCGGTTGAGGAGAAAGGAGGCTTTAAAAGCCTGGAGAAGAAGGAAAAGGGTTCAACGAGGGATTAAGGCATTGGCGCATGCGCGATGGCGTAAAAAATGAGAGGCGTCGAGGGAGCGGGCTTATTAGGATAGGATCACGAAGGAATTGGGGCTAGGGCGGGACGAATGTTGGTCCGAACAAAAAGAAGTGAACAGAGGCTGTAAAAGAGAGGCAGAATACGAGGAATCGGAGGGAGAAAGACGCTTTTAGCACATGTTGACTGGAAAGGAGACCAAGAGTATTATATTTACGACAAAGGTCGTTGTTTGATCGAGTATACAATTTACCAATGCCAGTAACAGGATATATGAATACGGATATGAGTTATTATGGAACGAATAACTACATTGCTTAAAATTATCCCTTATTTCGCCAGGAAATTGGTGTGTCTAGTGTAGAGGGAGAATGAGCAGATAGCAACTTTCTATAAAATTTTGATGAAGATAAATTCGAACCATTTACGTCTCTGCGAATGATCTTTCATCTTCGCAGTTACCGCCTATTTAACACACCATGTTTAAGGATAAATATCTCCGAGGCACAAATATTCGTAGAACTCAGCAGCAGGGATACCATTAGGTTACTGTATCAGGACATACATATTTGAAAGACAAGGTCGATTTTCGCAAATTAACATGCCTTTTGAAAAAAAAGGATGCTGAAGCTTTTGCAGCATTTCAACATTCCTTCACTTTTACGATCAAAAGTTCGCATTGTCTTTCACGAGCAACGGTAGTGAACGGACGTATCTTGTGCTCTCTGCCTCACACCGTAGCCTTGACTTACCGTAGAAGTTTTTGTCGAGTGTAGCGTCGATGCCTAACAACTGTGTTGAGTGCTCCTTGGCCACTAAACGTGGTCAGAAAACAGTGGTTTGCGGTACTTGTCAGGATGTATATCATCTGTCCTGTACCGTTCTCAGCGAGGCTGACTTACAGCATCTGGAGGACCTCAACCATACATGGAACTGTGCCCCCTGCATTAAAAGGAGCCGTTCTAATCGTGGAGAAGAAACTCCAGTCAAATCCTCGGGTGTCGACTCTCTGATTGACATCACTTCCACTGAAGCTTCTTCGTTAATGTTGAAGGAATTGTTGGATCGGGTGAAGGTGATTCAGGACCAGCAAAGTGAGTTTAATATCTCATTGAAACATGAGATGAGTGAATTGAGAAAAGTTATATCGTCTGTGCAGTGTTTAATTAACGACCATGAAAAAACTATCGCCCTAATTAACGATTCAATAGCTAGCATTCTTGCTAGATTTGACAATCTTGTAGACGAAAATAAAAATCTACTTAAGAAAATTGATAATCTTGAAGTCCAATTGAATTTCGTGGAGCAGGAATCTCTCAGGAATGTACTGGAGATACACGGTATACCACTGAAAACTGGGGAAATTTTGGGAGCCCTAGTGTGTCAAGTGGGAATTTCCCTCGGGGTAAAATTTGACATTACGGACGTTGACTACTCATATAGAGTAAACGGGCGATTCAACAGCAACGGCAACAAGCCTCCTGCCATTAGAGTGCGCTTTACGAGGTCCAACCTCGCTCGAGAGATACTTGAGGCCCGTAAAGTAAAAAGAAATTTTTCCACTGCAGATATTGGCTGGACTGATCCCCATAATTATTCTATATATGTTAATGAATAACTTAGTGCTCACAATCGTAAACTGTATTCTAAAGCCAGAGATCTAAAGAAATCTGGCAAACTAAAACTAAAATATTTATGGGTCAGGGGCGGTAAAATATTTGGCCGGAAGGAAGATGGAAGTGAACGATTCGTCCTGCGCACAGAAGATGATCTCATCAATCTTCAATAGCACATGCCAAATTGTTCAACTGGAGTGGGACCCGTAAATAGTGCTTTGATTGCTTCAAGTGATGTTAAAGGTATCTTACTGCAAAGTGATTCTCAATGTTCTAAATTAAAATCCTGTTCAACATATTTTATTAATAATAGATCTTACGATCATGTAAAACTATGTCTTGTAAACTGTCAGTCCTTAACTCACCATATTGATGAATTTAGTTTTCATTTCCTTGGAGAGACATTTGACATTATATGCATGACTGAAACGTGGCTGAAACCTGCAATCCCAGATGATATGGTGTACTTGGCCGATTACAACCTAGTGCGTCA
Source organism: Pyrrhosoma nymphula (assembly GCA_963573305.1). NCBI lineage: Eukaryota > Metazoa > Arthropoda > Insecta > Odonata > Coenagrionidae > Pyrrhosoma > Pyrrhosoma nymphula. The sequence continues at coordinate 127,976,773 of OY754328.1, forward strand.
AGACAGGATCGGGAAAAAAGGTGGTGGTGTAGGGGCCTTCATTCACCATAAACTGAACTATTGTGTATTGAGTACTTCCCCCTCAGAGTATTGTTCTAAGCCTGAATTTATAATTCTAGAAGTCTTTGGAATAAATACTGCGAAACTTCTACTTGCTATAGTTTATCGCCCACCAAAAACTGGTCTCATAAATGAATTTGTGAATTCATTCTTAAGTTATTATCCTACATACAAAAATACAATAATTGTTGGTGATTTTAATGCTGATATGCTCTCTGTGAGTTCAAATAGCAATCATCTGAGAGATTTTATACATCGTAATAACCTACATTTGGTCTCAAACCAAGCCGCTCACCACACTTTAAATAGTCATACCTGCCTCGACCTCTGCATTGTGGATGACTCAGACAAAGCAATCTCCTTTTCACAAACTCCTGTCCCATTTTTATCTGCCCATGACCAAATATCCGTTTCTTATAAATTCGTATTCCGGTCACCAAAACGTCCTCCCTTTACTTTCCGCGACTTTAAAAAATTGAACGAAGAAAGATTCCTTGATGACCTCTCGTCCGCTGACTGGACGAAAATGTGTCAGTCAAACGACATCGACTTCAAACTAAAAATATTCAACGAAAATATCCTTAATTGCTTTAACCTCCATGTTCCTGTGATTACATGTCAACCTAAGCGCCCAACTACTCCCTGGCTGACCAAGGACATCTCTGAAAAAATGAGGGAACGAAATGGTATTCGACGTGCTTTCATTCGTACCAAAAACCCAAATTTGTATGCTCAATTTACCAAGTTAAGGAATCAGACGAAACGCTTGATCAATGACTCTAAACGAAAATACTTTGCAAGCGCTCTCTCGGGTATTAAAGATTCTAAGCGTACATGGAGGGAACTAAGGAATTTAGGTATTGTGCGTCATCGACAAAATTCTCTAGCACAAAATATTACCGTCAACCAAATCAATCTTTACTTCTCTAGTGTCTCCCAAGCAGGTCCAAGCAGTACCTCTTTTCTTCCTACTTCAGTCACCACATCTAATACTGTCGTTCCTTTTAGCGACTCAAATTTCTATTTCGAAATTATCAATACCGATACCCTCAATAAATTTATTTTCCGTTCTAAATCTAACTCCACCGGGATAGACGAAATATCATACAGAATGCTAAGAACATCCTATCCTGTTACAATGCCTATAATCCTTGATTTGTTTAATTTTTCACTACAATCTTCTAAATTCCCTACCCTCTGGAAATCATCACTTATAACACCAATAAAAAAGGTTAAAAATCCAGTGAACCCGTCAGATTACAGACCGATATCCATCTTATGCAATATCTCCAAAGCATTAGAACGTATTGTTCATTCCCAAGTTATTTATTTTCTCTCTCAAAAAAAAATTTGACCCATTTCAATCTGGATTTCGTCGCGGATTTTCCACTCAGTCTGCGCTTCTGAAAATCACCGATGACATTCGAAGTGCGTTTGACAAGAGAATGGTGACGATACTCGTGCTATTCGACTTCAGCAAGGCCTTCGATCGGGTAGACCATGCTTTTTTACTTGAGAAAATGAGGAAGTTGAATTTCTCCTGTTCGGTCCTCATCTGGTTTCATTCTTATCTATCTGACCGTCGACAAGCCGTGAGGGACACCTGCGGGAATCTTTCCAGCTGGGCCACAGTCAGCTGTGGAGTGCCGCAGGGTTCTGTACTTGGCCTCCTGCTCTTTTCTATTTTCGTTAATGACCTTCCACATAACTTAAAACACACGAAATACATGCTTTACGCAGACGATCTGCAGATATATCGTCACTTTTTCCCCAGTGAAATTGCCGACGCTGTCAACAAAATTAATGAGGATATAAAAGCCATTTCTGCTTGGTCCCTGCAAAATAACTTTGTTCTAAACACAAATAAGACCAAAGCAATAATTATTGGCAGCCCCAAGATCAAAAATCGCTTCCATCATGGAAATATATCTCAAGTCTGTGTTGATGGCACCTTCATTCCCTACTCTGACTCAGTTAGAAATCTTGGGATAACTATCAGCTCAAGTCTGTCTTGGAGTAATCACGTTAATAATATTTCTCGTAGAATCAACACCATCCTATACCAACTTAAAGTGCATTCTAAATTTCTTCCTCAAGACACTAGGAAAATGCTCATTTCATCGTTGGTTTTCCCCGTTATTGATTACTGTTGTCTAGTTTACAACGACTTAAATGAAGAAGATAACACCACATTACACCGTGCACTAAATTCATGCATTAGGTTTATTTTTAAACTTCGCAGAGATGTCCACATGACCCCCTACTACAATAAACTTAGATGGCTCGATGTTAAAACCCGAAGGAAATATTTCCTCGGGTTCTACTTGTATTGTTTATTTCAAGAAAAATCCCCTGAATATTTATTCGACATGTTTTCCGTAAAACCTTCCACTAGGGATATGTGCACTAGATGTGATCCTGAGTATCTTTACTTTCCTAGTCATCGCACAACGAAGTACCAAAATTCTTTCTTGGTAACTGCGTGTCATCTCTGAAACACCCTGCCCAAAAACATTAAAAATTGTTCTTCTGTTGCTAGTTTTAAGATAAAATATTATAATATGTTACTTTATGACCACTAAATGTTGTTATTATTTTTCATATTGTTGTAATTGCTTGTAGTAGTTGTTTTTGTGTATTTAATAATATTATTTAGGTGCTGTATTTCTGTTGTTAACTTTAAAAATGTATGCAGATGAATTTGTTATACGGCATGCTTTCCATAATACTTTGCTTTCAGCATTGTTAAAATTGTATTAATTTATATTTAATTTTTTCATTATGTTACTGTCCAAATTGTTGATTTTTATCTTTATGTTGCTCAAAAAATGTAAATCTTAATTGCTTTTGTTCTAAAGGGGTATATCCCCAGGACAATAATAAATTATTCATTCATTCATTCATTCATTCATTAAGAGCAATCAGCTTTGCAACGTTCGCTCCTTATTGGGAAAATGAATACTCTTATAAGCCTCTTCTTTATCCCTACTTGCTTATTTACAATAATGCTTTATAAATTGGCCTGTATAGCATTTGTTTGCCTGACATTTGAGAGCTTGCAAAACATATATCTATCATAAGATTAACTCACTCAATTATTTATGTACTATTTGCATTTGAAGGAATCAGGATCAACTTGACGAAGTATCATCGCTACAATAAATAAATACTCTATAACTTTTGACCGAGTCGGTCGTTAGTAAAACCTTCTGTGAAATTTTACTAAGTTTTTATCTTGTATTATGTGCCATTTTCTGAAATCTAATCTGTAGTACATTTTTTTAATTAAAAATGATTTATCAATGCCAAGGGAATCGAAGAATTTGCTAGTGTTTGAGCTCACAAAATCAGACGCCAATTTTGCACTTGAGAGAAGATATACCTTTGCCTGGAGACACTCCTGCCCTTCCCCCTCGTTACTTTTTTCACCATTTATCGTTTTTCATGCAATTTAACATTTGGATAAAAATCAGAATTACCTTAGAAGAATTAAATTCAATACAGCAATTACTCAAATTATCGAAGTAGCATAGGTACACAAAACTTTGATTGATGCTACATTGCTACATACGCATACAATTTGTACCCGGAAAATCAGGAGAACGTGTATGATATTTGGCAGTTTACTTTTAACTTTGATTTTGATAGAGCTTCATTACCGTTGGTATGTTTTAATTTTTACTCCACAATGACAACACTACTTGAATTCATGCTAGGAAAAAATCGTGCCGGTAAACTTGAATGCAGCTCTAAATTTGAGTAAACAACATTGAGAGTATAGAAACCACATTGCAATGCGTTTAAAATAAGACAATTCTCTGAAGCATCTATTCCTAGTACAGGTACTTACCATGTTGATACTGCCAATATATTTATTCTCTTTCAAGAAAGCTTGCAATATTTTGAATAGGGTTGTGATAATTAATATTAACTGTAACGAAATGGGATATTCTCTAGATGGCTGTAATTCTGTGTGAATTTATAGCTATGTGAAGCAAATTATTTCCTTCCGTCCACATTTATAACATTTAGCCGTGGTTAGGAGTCAGCTAACCCATCATTTCTAATTTATGCTCAGGCGAATTTACATGTTTACTTTATGATTGCCATTTGGATAGAGATAATTGATAGTATGCCATAAATCATCCAGAAATATATTTTATTATTTTTCAGCTGTTGTCACCGTAGCACAAATATCTTTACCGCTTCAGCACGACTGTGTTTACGAAACCTAATACCTAACGCGGACCACAAAAGTCGGTTATGATATGCTGAACCCGTCACAATTTTGCCAAACGAAGTTAGGTTTGATTATTTGTTTTCCGGCCATAAAGCTCACGTTAAGTCTAATACCATTCACACAGTACCTATTATAAAACCATCTCTGAAATACCGACTCATACAAGTAAGTCCACTTATAACAATACATGCACAATGTAGGTACTTCAATTTAGCGCAAATGGTTCAATTTAAAGAGCATTACGTTTAATTGTATGATCCTTTTTATAAATCTATATGGGTTATAGGTATCTACCTTAGATATTAAATAGATTAAATTATAATAACATAAAATAAGGCTTTAAAAAACAGACATTCCAGAGAACTTGTTTCTGCATTTCAGCGGCCCAGGAACCTCGCCATAACTATTGATGTCAAGCAGTTCGCAATCTAGATTGCCACCAGCTTTGGTGGGAGTATGTATGTAATGAGCGAGGGGAGAGAGGTCGACATTCACAATAGGTTGGGAGAAGGATGACGGGGGAGTTGGCAGGGGGAAAAGGCTTTGAAACGTTAGACTGCAAGAGTTTGCGGAGGTGATCGTGTATGAGAGAGCATTGGGGACAATGGAATGAGAACGCAAATCACTTAAGCTCTTTATCGCAGCCATCCCTGTATGGGCCGCTCTTTTCAACGGACTGCTAAGCGCTGAAAATAACAGAGAGGGGGTGCCAGACAAAATGAAATTAAGGGGCAATGGGTGGAAGATCTGGTAGGGTATGGGGATGATTTCGCGTGTTTGGGTGATTGGGAAGCTTAAAGTAGAATGAAATAAATATGGGAGGAAAGTAACTGTACTTAGGGGTTGGATGAAAAAATTGTATTACAGAATTATAATGAAGTATGAACGTATCTAGCTACTCCCTAGAAACGTTCGTTCACGTTTCCCAACAATGTAATTCAAATTTTAACTTGAGCTGCCACATAGTATTGTTGACTCGGCTTTTCGAAATGGACGTGTTGTGAGTGTTTCGTTCAAATGGATAAACTGGAGAATCGTGCTGTCATAAAACTATTCGTTTTGGACGGTTTATCGCCAACAGAAATTCATCCAAATTTGGTGAAGGTTTATAAGGAGTTTGCTCCTTCATATTCAACAGTTAAGAAATGGGTGGCAGAATTTCAACGTGGCCGAACTTCTCTCGAGGATGAACCATGTGAAGGATGTCCCAAAACTGTAACCACAAATGAAAACATCGAGAAAGTGCGCAATATGATATTGGAGAATCGCCGATTAAAAGTGTATGCAATAGCTGCTGCCATAGGCATATCAGAAGAAAGAGTACGGCAAATTTTTCATGAAGAATTAAATATGAAAAAGGTTTGTGCATGTTGAGTGCCTCATTTGTTTAATGCTGACCGAAAGCAAGTGCGTAAACAAATTTCTCAGCCATGTTTGGACCGTTTTCAAAGAATCGAACTGATTTTGGGCGCGGATTTGTAACTATCAATGAGACATAGGTCCAACACTACACGCCAGAAACTAAATAGCCATCGAAGCAGTGGGTGGAAGCCGGCGAACCTGCCCCAAAAAAGGCGTAGTCGATTTTATCTGCAGGAAAGGTGTGGCCAGTGTTTTCTGGGATTCAAAAGGTGATTGATTCTTATTGATTACCTTACAAATGGTGAAACAATAAATGTCGAATACTACGGAAGTCTTCTGAACCAACTGGATCGGAAAATACGTGAGAAGAGGCCTAGGTTGAAAAAGAAGAAAATCATCTTTCACCAGGACAATGCACCTGCCCACAAAGTTGCTTTTGCATTGGGAAAACTGAGGGATTTGAAGTACTATTTTATTGGAAAATTCATCCTATTCACCAGATTTGGCACCCTCTGACTTCCACCTATACCCACATTTAAAAAAATTTGTGGCTGGAAAACATTTTGAATCCAATGAAGATGTTATGGCAGCTGCTGATGGTTATTTTGCAGACCTACCAGAATCGCACTCCCGTCACGGAATATACTCATTTGAAAAACGTTGGACAAATTGAATTGACATAAAGGGGGACTATGTAGAAAAATAAATGCATTTTTGACATAAAAATTATAGTCTTTCATTGCCAGGCCGAGAACTTTTCACCTCACCCTCGTAATTGGAAAAGTCACATAAATAAATTAAAAATAGAATTACTCTCCGTCACTAGAAAATTCTATCTATTGAGATACATTTGTCTATTATCAGTGCTCACTGTCGTTTATTATGTTCTTGTGAACTCGAGGTTACAGTACGGAATTCCGTGCTGAGGAGGAGCATGCTCCACAAATATTAATACACTACTGGTATCCTAAAAAAAGGTTTTAAGGGTAATGACGCGAGCCTCAACCACGGCGCATTCCTTTCCTATATATAAAAAGGTGTATATTTTGCCCCTAAGGCATTTGTTTTTTTATAAGGTTTTAAGAATTTTTATAACCGTGGTGGAGAACATGAAAAACCCAAAGCCTATACTTTAAGCGCTAATTATAATATTGCTATACCTAAACCAAAAAATGAAAATTTTCGCCAGTCATTTCTTTATCTTGAACCATAAATTGTTTATTTCCCTACCTTTGAATACAATTGGTGTTTTAAAGAAAGAACTTTTTTAAACTTGTTAAGGAATGGTTATTCGAGAGCAAGGAGGTGGAATATTTGTTTAAAAGGAATGAGTAAATGTCTTTTGTCTGGATAAAGTGACGATATTTGCGTTAATTTATTTTGTATTATTCATATCATGCTTGATTGTAATTAATTCACGTTAGATTCTTTCCTGCAAAAAGGCTCATGTTACATTACTTATGTATCACAATTATATAAAACTATAACTATCTTTGTAAACTGCAGTGATTCTAATCAGATTATGCTGTGTGTTCCGGCATTATCAATGTTTTTTCCATTGACATTTTCTTAATGTTTGTATTTTTGTATCCACTATTAATTTTTGTAAAGTGTTTTTTAGTTTTCGGCGCAGTGACTGATTTATGATGTTTTCTACATTGGTGTAATTTTGCTAGACAAAGAAGAGTTGGTTAACCCCAAACAGGATAATATCCTAAGGGGAACCTATGTCCCTCGTTTTGAATTTTTAACATTTTTACCGTTTTGTGTATGAGCTTATACGAGGAACAAATAAATAAAAAATAAATATCCCAAGCATATGGCAGGTGATTCTGATTGCCTGCCCAAAAAAGATCAGGTTGCAATATTAGACCGTTTCATAATCCTCAAAAAGGAGTTCCTATTCCCCGCAGAGCTATTCTCAGTACATATCATCGATCCATTCCCAAGTTAAGTGAAGTAAAATAACTAAGTTTTTTGAACAATTTATGATAATTTTTTAAAAATCATTGTAATCCTTACATCTGTAAGAATATCCACACTGTTTGAGCGAACATTCATTAAAATATGCCACAATCAAGTCTTATTACGTGAGAGATAATTTAAAATCACAATTTAAAATAATTACCTAAGGATTCTGAATAAAACAAAGTTTCTCAGTTACTGCTTAACATGTATTCACTTCAATGGGCATTATCCCTATTTTTATAGTGCCAACCATTCTCCTCACAAGCAATCGTCATTTATATTTATTTTTATACCATTAACAACACTGAAAACTACTTAGCCCTGGGATTGTTAAGCTTACTGTCCCCTAGCCCCTTTAAATTCCCTTCATTTTTCCTCATTCACGATGGAAGTTATTCTATGACACTGGTGTTCCTTAGCCTCTCCTCACGGTCGCCATCATCACCCAATTTCACATAAATACAACTAGACAAATATGCATTGGTACAAATCATGAAAATATTCGTTTAGGGTTCATCTCCTAACTATCATCGTGCTACAATGCATGAGCAGAAATAAAGTTCTTTACTATGATGAATTAGGGAGCATATTTTAAAAGGAAAATTAAAAAATAGCTCGTGATATTATTTTATTCAGGCCGCAATCACTTCAATATAATTCACGCTTAGAAAAAAAAATGTAAATCAATGGGGACTTATATTATGTGATCGCGGAAAATCTTTATTTTCTGATCAAAAAATATAAAAAACTGGCCAGTCTGCATCAAATTTTGAAATATAACTTAGCTAGGAAAATTCTGAATTGATTGGGTACAAAAGGCTACTAACAACTTCCACACAGCTTATCTAACAGTGAATGCATTACTTCTACCAAAAATAAATACAAGCTCACCAAGGAATTGAGTTAATTAATTGGAAGGTACAAATGAAAAGGCAGAGGAATAGGTATGAGTCAAAAAGAGGAAGGGGAGAGACTGGGAATCGGAAAGAGCCCGTGGGCGGACAAGAAGCGCCCAAAGCTCACATTTCGATGAAATTAGGCTTCCTTTGTGTGTCATCATTGATTGTTAGGTGGCGCGAGACAAAAAGGATTAGCCGTTTTGTGTCTCTGAGGACGAGAAAGGAAGAGGAGGCTTTTCGGAGAGCGGGCAGGGCACACGAAAGCGACGGAATAAAGGAGAGGGTGGGAGCATGCGGCCGAAAGCGTCGCTCAGCCGTGCATGGGGGGAGGAATAAGGCCACATTGGATTGGCGGGCTTCGGAGCGAGGGTTTCAAAGATGCGAGGGAGTAGAGGATGGGGGAGAGGGGATTGAAAGGGGTTTTGAAATGTCCGACGAGTAAAAAAAAGCCAGAGATTTCCACATAAACCGAGTAATTACGCCCGCCGACGAAAATCAAAAGCTTGGGAGTCTAGAAAGGACGCCACCCGCGTGTTTTGCGCTCCCGGCGGTGATTATTGCACGAGGGAGGGAGGGAAGAGCGTGAGGGGGAGTCGGGGGAGGGACGTGGGGATTTTGGGGATGTCGAAGGGGAAACGGTAAGGGCGAAACAGGGCGAGGGTAAGGGCGATAGGGGAGGAGGGGAATTTCGAGTCCGAATGCGAAATCCCGATTTAATGATGCGGAAGGTAAAAAAGTGATAGAGAAGATTTTGCCTGCGTTTTATTTTCTTTTGTAAAGCGAGGAATCCGGGTCCTCCCAAAACTCTATGAACACGTATTTATTTCCCCCTATTTCAACCTAGTGCACACGCAACCTTTATTTTCACTGAAAGAATTGCCTCCTCTGCTTGAACGGCTATTATCCTTTACAGTCAGCCATTCCGTTTTTCCAGCCTCCAATCCCCATGTTCATTGTGAGCCCGTTTTCCCGCTATGCTTTCGAAAAAAGTGCACAAACAACACAGTATCTACGCTGAGGCAGCTTCTTAATTAATTGCGGAGAAATTTATTTCCCCTACCCAGAAATTGGCATCGCAAACTGTAGCATTAAATTTTCAGGTCCGTAATGGGCTAACCTTACTTGAGGGCTCAATTGCTTAGAAAATAGTAAACAGCGAAGGATTTATAAGCCATGTATAGGTGTAGCGAAACTTGGTGGCATTTGCATGTTATGAGTATTTCTCAAGGGAGAGGAAAGCATACAAGTGATGTGGAATAAAGTGGCTGAGTCATCCTCCAAATGTTACTCCGGGAGTCTTTCGGTACCTTTTCCCGCTCTTCAACATTTGATTTACTATCAGTGATCTCTGATTCTCTGCTAGTGAGTGCCACCAAGTTTCGCTATACCTATACGTCTACCTTTGATGAGACCCCACAGGATGCGGATGCCATTTAACCGATCTTTGTTTTAAACGTCGTCAAATCTATTATTTGTGTCCACACGAAATTCCTCACAGAAAATAACGCTAAAAACAACTACGCCTTGCATAATTCGTCATTCAAGCGTGAGTACATGCTTTGCATTTTATTCAATTACTAAAAAGATCAAAATCGATTATTAGGAAGGAAATGAAGTCAAAGAACTTTATGGAAGTACGCTCACTTAAAAAACAAGCATTGACCTCAAGTCATCAAAATTCCATGCTAATAAAAGAATTCGTAAGAGAAGATTAGAAAAATTAAAAGCATCTCTTTTGCCTCTATAAAGGTCATTAGCGTCTAAGAAATAAACGATTCCTAAGGTACTAGGTTGTAATAAATTTTCGTCAGAATATTGACAGGTACATAGGAGGTAGACTACGAAAAATTCAGTGATATTCTATAAGTTACGTCATACGCTTGTATTATCTAAGGTTACCTTATATTTATCTTGAAAGGCTATTGGCAAAGACAAGTTAACATGAAGGAAAACTTTTGAAAATTTTAAATGTATCCTCCTTTTGTTTTATTTCTAATTATGAAAAGATTCTACAAAGTTAGACCTTCGTCAAATGATTCGTATCCAATGTTGGACAACAAGGGCATGGATTGACTGATATAGTTCCACTAACAGCAGATTAAGCCTAGAAGGTTAGGAGTTGTCGGCATAACTCTGTGTAGCTCAACATATCACGACTCGGCTCTTTCACTAATTATATCATGTCTTTAATTTTTTTTACTTGTTATTGCAATTTTCACTCTCTGCTCGCAAGAGCTCTATTTACAATTTGAAAGAATATTTTCCATAGTATTGAATACAACAGTCCATTACACGGCTATTAAATAGTCTCCTATGCTTCCCATTTCATTTTAAGAATCTGTTATTGCTCTAAACTCTTTTAATTATACTTCAGAGAAAACGCTTAAGACCTTCGGCAGGTGTATGCGACGAAACATCTCGGAAAAACATTATCATATGCTCTGTAAAAGAAAATACATTGCAAAAGCGTATACATTGGCATTTGCGAAATATGAAATTAGCACTAAATTAGGACAAATATTCTTTCAATTAGTGCGAGGAGCAGAAACTTTTATTTGTAGGATATAACGATTTCTAGCATTGACAATCGTAACTCGCCCAGGCAAATTTTGCATGTGTCACCTCATCCTTTATGTTATGCTGTCAAAACTCATTAAAACATTATATGCTCTTTATACGCACTATATTCTAATTGCTGTGGACGAAGTTAAAACCTAAAGCACTCCGGAAGACCTAATGATGTTCTAGAAAAACAAAAGAATATATCAATCAAAACTTTAATTGGCACAGCGAAATCATGAATGTCACCATCGTTAGCGCTTTACAAGGGATATTAAAACGTACCGGCGTTAATGGTTAATTTTAGCCAAGGCATCTGCTAAAGCAATCCAGAAAGTTCAAAGTGACTACTAAGGATTAAAAAAAACGTATGTGAGTTATTTATTCGAGTGATTTTGCAACAGATGCACGGGACACTACAAGCATTCAAGTTTGGGAAGAGTTCAGGAGTGATTTACTTTCAGGTATGCTAATGGAAGCTAATTGCTAACGGAAATGAGAGCGTCAGAGGATGAAAATCAAAGAAAGATTTAAAATAGTCGAGGGACGACAAGTTGTTTCGGAAAACGTTAAAAGCCCTCACAACTTTTACGATACCAACAATAAAATATAACTAATGGTTTAGCTCGCGGAACCAATTGGCTCTAGGCGAAGAGCTTAGCTATCTTTCCTTCCTCTCTGAAAATGTTTCCAACTCAGACAAGATTGCGGGGGATGGAAAGGGGACTAATTAATCGATGTATTTGTTGCTCCTTCTCCCAAAGCTGCTGCCTCTAGTTTTTGAAGGACAGAGTTTGACGCTCACCTTTGTTTTGTTTTTTTTATTCAACTGCTTCGAGCCGTCCTAGCTCTCTCGATGTGACTTTAACGACGAAGCTTAAATTCATCCTGGGGCACTTTGAAGTGGGCTATTCTTGGATTACTGGCTTATTTAGAGTTTACTAGACGATTTAATGGAGCACTCTCGGATAAGTGGGACGCGTGGGGTCCCGAACCGGCCGCGGCGGCGGAATGAGATGAAATGGAATTGTAAACGGAATGAGTAGCCGGGAGGTTGAATGAGTTGTATTGGAGCCTCTCTTTTCACTCTCTCTCTCTCTCACCTGCAGGCATACATATAGTATACGGGACCAGAGCTCGGCTTTTTCAACGGAATGCTTTTCCTACTCGACCCTCTTCCCCCATGCATCCTACGATCCTTTCCCCCTTAACCAATCTCACAGTATAATGTAGGAGACTCTTTGGCTCAGATTCAGGCGTCAGAGATCCATTAGTGAATCCGTGTCAAAGGGGCGAGTGGGGAGTAAGAGTGTGAGTGTTGTGAGTTGAAAAGCTTGATGTAAGGGAAGGGGGGGTGTCAGTAGAGGGCGAATGTTAGATAAGGGACAAATATATGCGAGTGGAATGCTATGCTCAAAGCTGAGTAAGACGTTTTCTCTTGCACGGGAGGAAGGTGGAATTAGTAAGTGGTGAGCAGTGTGGAGTGAAATTGGACGGAGTGTTGAGGTCTTCATTACAAAGACACTCCTGCGTCTAAAGAAGCTTTAGACAATCTGATGACATCAGGGCATATGGAAGAGTTCGCAGCGGCAGCGTAGTCCATTTTGAAAGGACATTACTGAGCTCACTCTCATGCTTCCTTGAACTTTTTAGTTATATATGTTTCGGCTTAGTTGAGTTTCCTATAGGTAAACACAGAATCAAGGTGTTGCGGGATATTACAATGATCCTACTTTGGCATCTCCTCGGTCTAATACAAATATTTAAGCAATATTATTCTTAAAGGTTGATCGACAAAGGCCACTGAATACGGAGATTAGTAGATTTGCAAGATGATTTCTTTGAGCGGCATTAGTTCTATGTCATATTCATATGGTACGTTTCTTGACAGAAATAACTATTTCAAGTAATATATGGTATGTAGCTGAGGATAACAGACAGAAAAAGTCATTACAGTACTGTATTATCGTTTTTTGGGGGGGTTTGGATATTTTATATAAAAAATAATGATAATCTAAGCTTCACTGCATTACGGTAATGAATTTACGACTGGAAATTACAAATAAAAATCTATAATTTAGCCACTTGAAGAAGCATGAAACAATTTGAAAGATTATGACACATTCTGTTTACATGATGGAAATACTTCTTCCGACACTTCACTTTGAGACTAAATAAGTTTATTTTACCGGAAATGAAATACTAATTATATTTATTTTATCACAGAAAAGAGTTTTGGACTTAAATTATTCCCTTTTAGGTTCAAACAGTTTACTCTTACTACGCAAATACAAATTCGAAGGCATAACTCACTCCTGCTCGGAGCAGCCAAGTACCATAAAAAGTTCTTTTTGAGATTCATCTGCAGAAGGCATGCGACCAAAGCCTTTCTATTCCGAGAAATCCATGACGGACGGAAGAATGATCGCAGCGTAATGGAGATTAGATGCCACTAATGTACATGAAAGTAATTACTGGCAGAACACGAATTTAAAAACTATTGGTAAATTTTTTTTCGAACAACTTGAACAGATTTGTACGAATCTTTTGGCTTTAGTAATCTCGAATTATGCTTATAAAAATCAGTTTTAAATGATAAAAGTAAATTGATGTATTTAACATTGCATTACGGCTAAGAATTTAGCATTTAACTATGATGTTTTTAATATTTAAAGTTGGTCTACAATTCGTTAAATCTTCATGCACTGCGGCGATTCCGTACTTTCACTTTCTAACTGTAGCTTTTAGCTCTTGTCTGATCACTTACATTGAATGAATTAGAAGTACTTCATTGCATCTTGTGAAATAAAAAAACTCCGCATTGCAACTTGACACCTTGTTGGGAATGAAAAGGTTATTTTCCTCAATTTCATGCACAAATGGAACTTCGGTTATTTATAATGTACACTATGTTAATATTTATGCCTCAAAAAACAAAAATATATCGATCACACTAAAGGATCCAGTATAAAGAGTTACGTATAGAAAACCTTACCATTATCTAATGTTTACCTAACAGTGAAGAGAGTTTTTTCAGTAGGAATACATTCTGCACGCACTATCTGTAAGAACACATCTGTCTGCCAGAGCATATAAATTTGGAAAATCAATCAACAAATCGTTGGCCATTGATCCGTAAAGCATTGCATATGTATGCTTTCAAAGTGCCACTCAAAATGTATTTTCAGGTGAATTTGGTCTGAAGGAGATAAATCAAGCCTGTATGCTATTTCAATCAAGTATTAATAAGTCACTATTTTTTAATTTTGTGTTCTGCCTGAATTGAAAAAATGTTATTCTGGTCAGTACGTGCTAAATATTCTTCCATTCTGAGTAACTAATAATGAATTTAAGTCCACGAAAACGTTTTGAGATTCTCAATTTAGGATGGCACCACGTCGTGGAAAAATATAGTTGCTCTTTCACAGTATGATATAATTAGCGTATCGATTAATCAGTGTTAGAGAAAATAATGCTTTAAGTATGAGCATGCAAGATTTATATTTCACATCGTACTCGAGCCTTAGTTAAAAATAATTCCTTAAACAATGTTGTTTTATAAAATCTATATCGTGTTTCTGTTCAAAATTAAAGCAACAACTTTTTAGTTTCTTCAGAATGCGGGTAAAACTGATAACTAAATCAAGCAAAGCTTTCTGATAATATTGCATTGGAAGTCCTAGGACTTACCAAATCAATCCGTTATAATATTTTCTATAGTATTTCTCTGATTATTTGCATCCTTTTTGAGGATTCAATGGTGCCGATTCCTTAAATCACCAGTTTTCCCCAATCATTTTCTTTTAAGCCACCCAATCCCTATTTGCTTATACATTTTGATCTCCTTAACCTTTCCACTGACCAACTCTCAACCCCACCCTTATATTCCAATCCAAGGCAATTTAGTTCTTCTCTCCATCAACCGCAACGAGATGTTTGTTGTCGGTCACCTCACCCCAGCTTAAAACTGGACTAGGTATGCTCACTGTAAATCTCCACGATCCCCACTCGGGAGCGGAAAAAGCTCCCATTTCTCCCCTAACCATTTCTCTTTCTCCCAAACCGAAGTTCCCCCTTCCATTCTCCTTTACTCCCTTCCAATTTTCCGAAAGCCCCTTTGAGGCGTGTTACCACTTACCCTCAACTATAAACCTTTCGAAGACTGGCCTCAGGCCAACCACAACCAAATCCACTCCCCTGCGCTCCCACTCCACTTCTTCCGACCCGATCTCTTCCCCTCTCCAATTCCGTGTCTCACTTCCCGGTCACCCACACCCCTCTCTCTCATTTTGCTCCACCTCCTCCTCACTTCCCTCAATCTCGTCTACTCCTTCAGCTCCTCCTTGTCGCTAATTTTTCTCGTGGACCCGAATTACACTGACCGCAATCACTTTTATATCGAATGAACAACTAATATTATCTTTTACCTTGGTTCCCCGGAGCTCATTTAATTTTATTACGCTTATAATCTTCTTTGCGCAAGAGTCGCAAAAATTTGATGCGAGAGATATCAATGTGGTCGCTGCCCGCGAAGGATTAAGTTGTCTCAATCTGCATCATGAGGGAAAAGAGTGTCGAACAAGGAAAAACCGCGATGTTTCCCAGATTAAGAAATTATTTCATAATTCCTAGCTAATGCTCTTCTAATGATTAAGCCAAGAAATTTTAATCCAATCATTTTAACAGGGGTATTAATATTATATTCTAACATTTATTAGCCGCCAATGTACATAAATAGTGGCTGAACTATTTTATTGGAAAGTAATCCTCCATGGTTATAAATAATGAGTTCGTATGCAATGAATAAAACAGAAAATGATGATATTTGGAATCAAATGAAATTATTGCAATTTTGCATTAAGTTATAAAATTTATTTTAAGGTCTTTTAGGAGTTGCCTTTGATTATCACGGCAGTATAAAATACTTCGCAAATATGCATTAAAACTTTTACGCAGGATATATTTCAATTAACGCGGCGGAATATGCTATCCAAAATGCTTTTGAAATGGATTCCTACTAACTAAATTGAGAAAGTTCCGATTAAAGTAGCAGCATCAATTTATTCGCAAGTAAATAAAGGGCAAGCAAGTAAAAAAATAAGTTAATATCGGCCAGGATAACAAAACATGGAGGATACAAATATGTAGTAGGAACAAATTAAATTTCAATTACCACTTTCATTATTTTAAAAAAACTGCTCGCAATAAGTCATAATTACCAGCAATATCATCTGAAAGGATATTACGCACCGTTTAGTGATCGTTAAAAACTAATTTTGAAACATTTTTCCTGACTTTTAACATCGCAGTTGATGGATAATAAAAACGCTTTACAATGGCGCCGATTAAATATTGAAATTGGAGCAGAACCTAAATGGCTCAAGGGATGCCGGGGTTGAGATCCGCACTAAAAAGTAACAGTGCCATTTGGGGAACCATAAACACAGGAGTAATACGCTCCTCGTTTTTAACGTATCATCACTCCCGCGAATGAAACAAAGAAATTGCCTATTCGACGCAAAAAACCGTTCCCGGAATTAGTTCACATTTCCTCGGAAAATTAGAAATAGCAGAGGAGGGCAAGACAATAATTACGCCGAGGCGAGATTGGAGACTCCAGACTGTAACGAGGGAAACGGGAGTTGACGCAGCGTAATGGTTGGGCTCGTGGGGGGTTGGAGAGGGGGAGGGGTGTAGGAAATGGGAAGAGGGAATGAATAGAGGGAAGGATGAGGAGTGGAGGCGGGAATTTGAGGAGCTCTCACTGGATGGAATGGGGAAGTACGGATGCTTTTATGCGGGGACGCGAGAGAGGAGCTGGGATGGGGGAGTGAACGCGGCTGTACGATGGCATGGTTCGGGGGAGGACGCGCGTAGTACTGCCTGGGTATAACAGATGGAGGAAAGGATAAGCGCGAGAGGGGCCAAGAGGAGAATAATTGCAGAGTGAGAAATGAACGCAAGAGGTGAAGTGAAAGAGCGAAGTGGGAGAAAGGATTTTGCACGGTGGTGGAAAGAGGAGAGACAGAATTTCTCGACTGGATAGCAAGGGGGGAGGGGGTGGAATAGGCTCCACAAGGGTGGGAGCAGAAAGTCGTTTTCACGGCTGCTACCGTTGAGGCATCTGATGTCGGTGACCGAAGAGTCATGCAATCGCACCGAAATGGTGGTGAGACGTCGGCATTATTAGCAGCTCAAAGTAAAGGGCTCGAAATCGATAGTGGCTGGGTGCATTGTGGGCGGAAGTGGGAGAAGAAGCAGGGAGACATCCTTAAGTGGGCTAAAAGGAATGAAAGCAAAGCAATGGCGTAATGACGTGCGGTGTTGACTTGCTTGTTCCCTGCTCTGACGTGCACTTAAATCTACGCTACGTTACTAGGTTCTCAATATATTGATAGAAAATATTTTTTAAAGAACCACTAGCTACATTAAATGTATCTCATTTAGATTTCAATAATTAACCTACCCGTTATTTAAATCCGACTTCCCTCAATACTGATAAAAATTACCTCACTTTTCCGAAGAAAAAACTCTTTGTAATAATCCAGATTAATAAGTTAGTTTTTATTCCGTGCTTATGAACAGTCATGTACAGGAAGCATTCATTTTTTGTTCAGAATTAACGATCATAGATGTGTTCACTGAGCATTAAGATAAGTAGTCAGAATAAGGCTCGCTGAAAATAAAACAATTCTAACGGAATTTCTCCTAAAGCACTTATGTTTTAGCGAAAAAATATGTCAAACAGCATTTAAAGTAATATCAATTGATTGATATTTGGATACTGAAGAAAATTGCATCTTATTTGATGGGTGATGGGATGTTAGTGAACTGGTGAGTGTAACTTCAGGCACCAAGAGACGTTGTGATTTGAAGCTGGAATGGTGAAAAATAATGAATTTGTACCAATTATGCAACTCCTTCAAATGGTTTTCTTTCCCTGTAGAATCCACAATCACTACCTTCATCTTCAGAGGGAAATCCTACATTGTAGCCTCATTCGCCCAGCTGATTTCAAGTGGCAAACACATATGCCAATACCATCTTGCAGAGTAAAATCGGATACGCGAAACAGTTTTTCATATCCTGCCACTTTTTGCACAGCCAAATTATTGTAAGATGTTTCCACCATTATATCGCTTGATGTTAGAAAGCCATGTATTGATTAACGAAGCAGATAACTTCAGCTAGACGAAAAGTCGTTTTCTCATCATAAAAGCAGTTTATGATAAAAGCAGAAATTTATCTTTCAGTTTTGAGTTAAAATTTTACTTCAGTCATCACTAACTCATATTTAGATTGAGCGCACTATGAAGAATCAGTGTACAGCATATCAGTATGCATATAATGCTCATTTACATTCTCATCACAAAAAGAGCATTATGGATTCACATGTAAACTCGGATAAGTAATTCGCAATCGACTACTGATTCTCTTCTTGGTCCATTAAATGGGGTAGTGTGAACAAGTATGTGCAATTCTGTAAGAATTTATAAATTTCTAGTAAGGTTAAATGAAAATTTCATTGGTACCGTTTCTGACATAATAACAGATAATAGATGCCACATTTCAATTGACGTAATCAATAAATTATTTTGTTTTCAATTTCCAACAAGTTTTAATTAATATATAATTATTGAAATATTTCCGTAATTGTGTCTCTATTGAATAGACACTACTTTTACGAGATTACAGGTTTAATGGATAAAAATGTTAAATTTTCGTCTTTAATTGTCATAATATTAATTTGTGTACAATGAATAATACTAATGATCAATATACTGTATATTTTTAATCCAGCATGAGTGATAAAATTTGTTTGATAAAATGTAAATTAATCAATATTTAACTTCATATTCAAGTTGTTAACAGAGGCAGTAAGTATGTGATTAGTCTTAGCCAAAAAAATTCGGCATGACTTCTAAGGAAGATTGATTTCTTTTTGTAGACAATTTTATTTGTAACTTCACAGTAAATAAACGCATTTGCATTGATCATAAAAAGGAAACCAACTATTTTATTTTAACATCCACTTGATTCCAAATGGCACATTTGATTCACGATAAAAAGTGTTGAATAAAAAAATATCATTTACTAAAACTTTTCTTGTAACTTTAGATCTAAGTTATTAAATCAGACTTTTCTTGACCAATATATATTTTAATAATCAATTGCCAAAGTATCGCCAAATTTTTTGGCATTATCAGGGCTAAGAATTAAAAAAAATCAACATTAACTGTAAAAATATTAACATGAAAAATGTTTATGGCGAAAATGTTTAACTCGAAAAAAATTAAACTTTCATTATTAACTTGAAATTATTTGAAATTCTAAGCCATGATGATGCCAAAATATTTGACGATACGTTGGCAATGAATTATTAAAGAATATAACCAAAACTCCAGAAATTTCAGTAATACTTAGATCTAAGTATACATTTGATGAATGCTGGGGCACTAGCAAGGCTTTAGAACCATAGCATAGCATATGAGCTTCGAAGGAATGCCAGTTTCATTTGAATTAGAAAATAGGGGTAGGGAGGCAAGAGAACTGAAAAAGGAGAGAGAGTTAATGGAAGGGAGGAGTGGGCATTGGGAGGGATGGGAAAAGCTGGGGGAGGACAATAGGGGAATGATTTTGGCAAGGGGTTGGAGGGAGGAGAGCCAGAGGGGGAATATTGGAGTTGGAAGGGGTAGGGGGTAGCTGAGCAAAGAGCGCGGGGGGGGGGGGAATTAGGCTAAGAGATAAGCCATGTTTTATGGAAGCCTTTAAAGGGTGGGTGGGGAGGTGGGAAGGTTCAAAGTGGCGGTTTTGGTGATGAAAGGGGAAGTAAGGGCTTGAAAATGGGGAAGCTACTTCGCAGGAGGTATTATTGTAGTGGTGTTTTGCATAATATAACGATCATAAATAGACAAAATGCAACGAACGTGGTATTTAGGAATACGCCTACTCTTCAAGTTGTGCAGGAATCATACCTTCATCCTTAACCAGGAGCACGAATCGGATAACAGTAGAAGAGGGTGAAATCCTAAATTTTCACAGTGAATGTTCATACTTCATAGTTACTGCCAATGCATAATAATGTACTAATTCATATCGATGAAGCTGAAATATATTTCTATACGCTTGGTGTACGGACTATGTATAGGCTTACGTAGATTTTCTATCACTGGGGAATGCATAGCTGTGATATCATACACTTTACCACATCATTTACCCTGATGAAACTGATGAATTAGCATACATGAATTTTATATAGACTTATTTTTTATAATTATATTATTCAGTGATTTTAAAGGCTGATTAGAGCAAAGTTTACTGAAAGATACATTGTAATACCCATTAGAAAGAGGAATTAATAGGAAAAACAATGGCAAGCAACCTTAAAAATAAAAGCGTTTTCACCCGCGTTCGCCTGAGATAAGTGAATAGCCTAAAAAAGTGTAGACCCATGTTGAACACAATACTTTAACATATTCTACCGCTTTTCTTAGGCAATAAATTGTTTTTAAGAAAGCCGCGTTTATATAAGGGTGGAAACCGGATTTTAACTAAAACTCTACGCCGTGGTATCAAGCCAAGCCAAGTTCTCCACCACCCGGCTACCTTATAATAAAATGCATGAAATATGTCGAAAAATAAATTAATTCCATCCTTATTTTTTTTAACCCGCAATTGTTCACTGATTAATCTATGCAGGCAGAAGCTCATAGATGCCTTTTTACTGAAAACTAGTATTCGTATGAGGTACTTTATAAATTTTGGAGAGTATAAGAAAAATACAAGGAAAATGACAATGAGTAAATAATAATTCTTTATATAAGTTTCATGCTGCAAATTACAAGTCAAGAAATTTCGAGTTTCTATATGCAGTAAAAAAATCAATCGATACAGAATAGGGGAGCCAGATGTGTTTAGAAAAAGAGAACCTTCGCATTTTATATGTTAATATGCATAAATAAAACATTGATACACTAAACAAACACAGAAACACGCAAAAAGGACACTTACAAAAGGCTTACAAAAGGACACTTACACTTACACAAGAGGGTGGCCGATAAAAATATAGACACAAGCGAAAGACACAAATTAAAACTTACCTTATTACTTCTTACTCTTTACCTTGAGAAAGGTGGATACACTCCACCGAAATATTGGAAGTTTTAATTTGTGTCTTTCGCTTGTGCCTATATTTTTATCGGCCACCCTCTTGGCATATTTTATATTTATCGTTCGAGTGATTCTCCAAGAAGTTTTATACATATACATACATATACATATATATATATATATATATTAGAGAAGTTGTAGATGTAATTCAATGTCCGTTTCCCTCAATCATTTGTGTACGTCGGTATCTTCTTTATCCTTTGGAGAATTTTTGAAGCCGAGAAGGTAATACAGTACCTATAGCGGAATCAGTACCAATCAACACAGTGTTTCGTTAAAGATAATTGAACATTGATTTTACTAGATGAAAAACATGTAAATAAATTAAAAGAAATAAGCATCGCCAAGCAAGGTCCAACAAATATGTAGAAACTTTAAAAACATTGCAAACTCAAAGAAATATTACTGAGAAACTTAATAATTACCTCCATCATCTTGAACCCAACTGAATACAGCAGTGGGCAGTTAGGTGAGATTCATTATTTCTCTCTACCTCATTCGCGTGAAAATTCTTACAAGTAATGTATGATATTAGGCTTTCCCGGTGAATGATGCTGATGGGTTGTTCTCGGGTTTCCCACCGATGATTGCCATGCGAGACAATCATGGAAAGGTTGGCCCGGTGGGAAATCCGAGAACAACTCATCTTACAAGTAACCTTCAGTCATCTTCCTGCAGGTGGTAAATAAAATTAAGAATGATCCAGAAGGCAGTGTGTATTTTCCAAAATTTTAAATTTAAGTTTACGGATCTTTATATGTTACTTAAACTCGAACAAGCTTGCGGAGTGAAAGTAGTTTTAAAATTGATTCAATATTAATTGAGATATTTAAGATTAAAATAGTCGAAATTTCAAATTTTTTTACGCCACTGCGAAACGAAATCTGATTGGCTTGACGTAATTTTCGCTGAGCGATTGACGGATGTGAGGGAGAAAGTGAGTAACTGTAGAATATCTACCGTATATTTAAAGAGTTTTCATTGAAAACAAAGACTATAGCGTGCAATGGTTTTATTAAAACCACATAAGATAATTTACCCAAAGTGGATATGTTTATGGTAGGCGTTTTAATGAAGAAGGACGAGCGATTTAATGCTGCGGAAATTCGTTGAGCTTAAGTCCAAAAAATGTAAGCCTAAAGTTTGCTTTTAAAATAGTCATTGCTGTTTTATATCATTTTTGATACATATAGTTATGTATTTGGTGTATGAACTTTATTAACTGTTTTTCCAATACACTCATAATCATTATGATACTTCTTTCTTTATCGAAGTCCATATCAGTCCATGCAACAGTAAACAAACAGTATTATCTTAGTAACATATCAACATAACACAGTACTTGCAAAATGTTTGTACTGCCAATACTTGACACACCTAAAACGTTAACTTTTTATTTGCTAATTAGTGATTGTTTGTAGAGGAGGTTTCTAGAAGTGGCTTATCTGCTGTAGAAATGCCTAAAAATAGATTCTCATCTCCTAAATGTCTATTCAAAGTTTAATTTAAGTGTTGGTATATTATAAAGCTTCTCGTGAGAGTTATGGTGATAAGGCTATAGGATACGTCCAAGTAAAGAGAGATGGACCAATGTGCACAGTCATTGCAAGAATATGTCCAGAACACAAAGTGCGGAGTAAAGCATACATTTTTACGGGTGGACATTGAGGAATCCAAGGAAGAAATTTTAATCATTCAATGTCGTGATTGCGTGAATAAATTTCTTGTTCGGTGTTTCAACCGATGTATTTGTACATTGTGGCACAAAACACCATCTATATCCCTTACTTATATGCCATTTAAAGGCATATTTAGAAACGCGAAAACGTCACAAACTAATTTCGCCGCATATGTTTCCACCGTAAGCATAAGGAAACGCCTGGGTCTAAATGTAAACAGCGAAAATGACGTCACAGCCCATTCGGTTGTTTTCGGAGTGTGCTCGGGAGCATTCGTAACCGTCTTCTTTCTTTAGCTTTTAAAACCGAAATTCATACAATTTGATAAGAAAATGTTTAGCCAATGCAATAAGTTCAAGTAACTGAATCAGAAAATCGATAGTTTGAAATACGTGGGAAATACCCAATTACGCTCTCCCATCGCTGACACAAGAAAATCTAGAACAAACGAATTTACGCGTTATATAAACCAAATTAATGTAGTGCCTGGCTAAGAGGTTTGATTGACAGATTAGTTTCACCCTTCCCTTCAAGAAAAAATCTGCCAACTTCAGATACGTGCATGAGTTGAACAAAATAGGCCAATCCAGAACATAGCAGTGATCTGAATACTCGCATCATTCAATTAAAAGTATACTCTTCCATTGCATATATTAGAAAATTTTGGTAAATGCGGCAAAACGAATCCAGGCTGCACCATTTCGGCGCCTCCCCCAAATACATTCGTTTTGTTCCCGGACCCAATCCACGACTCGGCCGTGTTATTCGACTGCACGCTCCAGCCCCATCCCGTACTATCCCCCTCCTCCCTTTCATGAAATTCCCCCCCCCCACTTGGAAAGAGAGAGAGAGAGAGAGACCAAACGGCCACCGCCACCCCTACTAGATGATGATTCGATGAAATTAATGAGGCTATAAAAGAGGTCCATAAAGGCGGCGGGGAAGAGGAAATTATTTTTTTCCTCTCATTCCCCCCGCCCCCCGCACTCATTCCAGCTCTTCCCATCTCGTATAAAGCAGAGATAAAAATGGGAATAAGCGAGCGTTTATGGAAGGACTTGCGCGCGCGGACGAGCATGGTGTGGGAGTCGGGGTCGCATAGCAGGGGAGGGGGTAGCGTGGCGAGCAGAGGGGAGGGTACTATAGGGATGTTAGGAGAGGAGAGAGGATTCACTGAGTTTGGAGAGAGACTGTGAATTGGTTAGGGGGACAATGGGAGGAATGGAAGAGAATAGGGGTGGCATAGGGAGGAGGGTAATGGGCAGAGGGTGGTTGGTAGAAGGGGATGGAGAAAGACGGAAGAGTATCGTGGACTTTCCAGTGTGCCCACCTCTTACGTGGGTGGGGATCGAAAAGTGCGTTTCATTGCGTGGAAAAAAGAACGCGCGATGGATTCATCTCTGTGTGAAGCGGACTCTTTTGCGATGCAATAATGAACTCAAGAGATGGGCGGAGGGGAAGAGGGTGTTGAAGGGGAGGGGAAAAGAGGATTGGAAAAAAGTGCGCAGTTTCAAACGATGGTATACAAAAAAATTGGATGCGGAATCCATGAAAACAAACTGAAATTAAAACGTAAATAAATCAAGACTTTCCGCCTTAATAACGAGTGATCCGACTGAGGGAATAAAAATGGAATAAAACTACGTAGAAGTTCGTCCCATGCTGTCAATAATGATTCCTTCTCTTTATTCATTTTTGCATCGAATATTCTATGGGGTAGATTTAGTCACTGCGCCCCCCCCCCTCCCTTGCTATTCAATTCTTCCATATTGCCAGCAGTTGTGAGAAATTAAGGTTTTCAGGTATTACACCGCACTCCAGGCGGTTCTGCCTCAAAAAAAATTACTGAATCAAGGAAGGATAAGATATCACTCATCAAACGAGAGAAATCAACCAGTCTTTACACAGGTAATTCCTTCACGATGAGCATATCCTGTTCATGAAGAGCTCCAAACGGTCTTTTCAGGGTATAAAATCAATGAGACAGAAGAAGCTTGATTTAAGAACTGTTCCCCACCAAACGCCTCTGAAGTAGGAATTTAATTTCTATTTACTTCCTTCAATGTACCCGCTTTCACAATTCTCGTAATAACAAAGCCCATTCTCAAATAAGTAAGGACAACAACAGTTCAAAAAAACGCTCGAAGAAATTCTACAAATTTCACCATAAGAGACTTCCATGAGGAATAAACTATTCCTTCGACATTTCTCTAGAAATATTTGTACAAATACGATCAGATTGATTTAAAAAAAAAATATTCGCAGACTATAAATTATTGTAATATGAATAAATTCTCTACTGTGGAATTTACACGATGTACCTAGGTCATTAAAGTACTTGGAGTATATGGTGTTGAATGAAGTACCGAAAAAAAAACGGAAATTAAAAACCAATAAGAGGGGAGTTCGACATTCTTTGCGTAAAAGAACACTAAATTGAAGATGAAGAAAAAATACGAAGTTGTAGATATCTTGTATTTCCTTTTCTCGGGAGTCAAACTTTAAAACCTATTAAAAAAGAGAGAAAGAGCGGGGGAAAAGACTGATAAAGCCGTCAAGCGGAGTAGTGCGTTTGTCGATTCCTTTTTCATTTTCCCCCAGAAAATTTCGAATCACAATTATAATAAGCCGTTGCGAGGGAGGGGAAAAAATGGAAGGCCATTCTGGGCGGTCGTTTTTCCTTCCTGTTTGGTATCTGGAAACCTCTAACGACCCTGGCGAAGGGAATCAGGGTAGCAGAGGGAGAAGGCTGTAATTACGAGGGAGTGTGAAGTTGATGTGGGCCGAGGGGGTTGAAGACCAAGAGGCGATAGGGAAAGAGGTATACCAGCAGCAGCGGGTACTTCAATGAAGTCCGCTCCAAGTCGTAAATGTTTTTTCAATTTTCTATCGCTTCGATCAACAAGCTCGCTTGATGTGCCGTCAAAGTTACGTCCGTGGGGTACAACTTCCAATCACCGGCCCTCCCCCCAACCCTTCTTCGAACATCTCCCCCCTCTCTCTTTCTCATATTCCCTTACACCCTTCGCTGCGCTCCTCCTCGCCACTCACACCCTTGTCATTTTCCTATTTCTCCACCTTATATTACCCACGATCTTTGCTCGACTGTTCCTCCCTCAATCTCAAATGAGTATTTTAGTTTCACTTCCCACTCATGCAATCGATTTCGGGGTAGTATTTTGTCGGTAAATATTGTTTTTTGTGTTTCATCATTCTTCCCCTACAATTTCAGCGGTTATCTCTCCATTGGATATACTATACCATAGTCATTGATCAGGGCATAATTATATAATTCTATTAAATACGCAACGCTGTTCATTTTTAGTAAAAATAACTTTTTACGCCTATTCGTCTTTTTCTAGCCTAACGCTCACTTGACACAATTTTCACAATAACATGAAGATTTTTAGTTAAAGTAAATATTGAACTATATGTTTTAATAATGCGCACTTTGTTATATTTCACCAACTACCACGATCAGTAGCGTTTTCGCTCTTTAATGTTTTCAATATACTCTCCTGCTTACCCGCCTGTCAATTAGCAAGCACTCTTAACTCAATTTAGTAAAAAGATAATACTGTCCTCCAAGGAAAACTTTGCGTATAGTTCGCCGTTTCGGTTAATTCGACGGTAGATTATCTATTAGAATACATTTAGTTTCCCGAGGTATGGCAGGGCGGATATCGTTGGGAAAGAATTTTCACTAATTTCTTTCGATAGCTCTCTTACAATTGCCCTTTTCAAAACATTAATTTTTTCGCTAGAAAGGAGATGGAACCAGCCGCTGCTACATATTTTTCCTCAGCAAAACGCCTCCAATTCCCACTCCACGAGCCAATTCCCACACAGCACTGATTGCGTCAGAGACACCCATTACAGAGGCATTGCGTGTGGCTACTGTTGAAGTGGGCCGGGCTGACTCCTATTCCGGAGGCAACATAATTACGATTGACTTTGCAGGAAACGAATGAAAAACTATAATCATGACTAACTACCCCACGTCCCTTACCCCTTCTCCCATCAATGTTGATATCAATTCTACCTTGCATTCCCTTAAGGTTTTTTCCTCCACAAAGTTGGTGTTGTGACAGTTAATTTTTTACCGAAAAATATATGATAAACTCCTCTTTTTGATAGTTCTCTGGATTTGAGAAGGTGCCAATTGTACATTGCCTAAAAAGTGCTTGATTATAATAATTTGTAGTGGACTTTAGTTTCAATTTAGATCATATTTTGAATATCAAGTGAGATTTTATATTTTTGGTACCTACCTCAGTATAAAAAATACCGATGACGTGAAGTTGAATACAGTGACTGACAACCGTGGATACAGTGGAAGATTACACAGTAAAAAACCAGATGAGGACTTTCCTACCGCTATAATGCCTAAAACTATTTAATTCTGCAACCTGCAATTTGAAGAAATTTTCTGTTGCCTTCTCTTTCCTAAAATTATTTTATTTTCATTCATTATCTCCTAAAAATAAAACTGATGATCTCAGGCCTGACCTCGTGGAAATCATGGATATCATTATCTCCTATTATCTTGCACCAAATATTGGCATATGCCAAATCGTTATTCGTTTGAAATTGTCGATATTTTATTTTCTGCCACAGGATGAATTACTATTTGAGTAAAATTAGTCTCACGAACGATGGAGTTTTAAAACAATCAAACTCCAAATTAATGCTTCATTTTTGGCTCGCTATGTATCGTTGTAATGACAAGGAGATAGTTGTTGCTATAAGGCTGATTATCATATTATATAAAATCGAATAACTCAGTAATACTTTGGAATCTGACAGACCCTAAAAGAAGAAGCCACCAAGCAATGGCGCTTTGTTAAAGGAGTAAAAAACGGACGATTCCTCAATAACAGGAGAAATTCTTGTATTATAATTGTGAACTAATTAAATTAAAATTACAGTGAAATGGTTAAAATGGCTATGAATGATAGATAAATTCTCCCAAAAGAATTACGCCGACTACTGCCCCGAAAGAGATTCTGGAGCCAAATGAAAAAACTCTTATCTAGCACTAACAAATCAAACTGAGGATTAGTTTTTTATCTTTCTAGCAGATAGAGAGCGGCTCGAAAAAAGTAAAAGGGGTAAAGAGTAACGGGTTTGGAGACGAGGATGGAACCAACTGGGCGGAACCGAAGTTACGCACGCTGGAAGGGTGCAAGGGGGAGGGGATTTCGGATGGGGGAAGCTTTCCCATGAGCGCGGAGAAGGGGATAGGGGAAGGGGGAGTGGTCGCGTAGAGGGGGGTGAGGAATAGAAGGGACCTCGGTTGAATGGAGATGGTGACCCTGGTATCCGAACAGATAGCGGCAGCGACACATTTGAAAAAGCTCTGGATTGATAACCGACGCCTCCTCGCGCCATATTTCTCGGCTTGAGTCCACAGACAGTCGACTTACGAGGATGGAGGTCGCTCGGGGTCGCAGGGAGCCATGTTGGGTCATCGATGCGGGGGGGGGGGGGGGGGGTAGGGGGAGATAGCAGGAGAGGACGTGGGCACCAGGAAGGAAAGGAATGGGTTCGAGGCCAGCGGTAATGTGAAACTCGAGTCACATGCGACACAAATAGACAGTGTACGAACTTCGACCGATTGAGCGAATTACTAAGATGCTAAAAACTGCAGCGAGTATTTAAGGAAATTTAATTATTGGTTCCTCTCGCTAGTTTAGAGTAATCAGTTCCGAATATTAGGTGTTCACACCTGGTAAAGTAATTGGCTGCTGGGTAGTTTGTTATCCACCGGGAAAACACCAGATCTTATATAATCAGTTCCGAGTAGGTCTTTTACGGCAAAGATGCAAGGACAATAACTGCTGAAGAACAAAAAAAATTGAAAGCAGTGGAGATGTGGTGTTACCGAGAAATGAAGAAGATAAATGGACGGTGAGAATCACAGAGAAGAAGTCTTACGACCAGTGGGAAAGAAAAGAAGTGTGGTGAAAACTCTGCGAAGAAGGAAAGATAAACTTACTGGACTCATTTTGCGGCACAACAGCCTAATAAAAACAATATTGGAAGGAGAATGAATGGGAAGAATTTTACAGGAAGACCAAAAATCAGGAAAATCATGGAGGACGTCAAAGTGAATAATTATTATGGAATAAAGCGGTTGGCAGGTAGGAGAGTGGAGTGGAGAGCTGCTGCAAACCAATATTCGGATTGATGACTACTGATAATGATGACAAGGGAGGTTCTAAATCAAGACGAAAGACTGAACGTTGTCTACATTAGAGAAGCAAAGGCAAACATGTAAGTAATAATTGGTTAAAACGACCTGCTCATATACAATACGTGGAAGTTTTACATTATAATTGAAACAATACGTAGTTTACAATCTAATGATGTCAAAGCAAAGACAAATCAAATAAAAAATGGTAACGTGCCTTGTTCAGAGCGGGGTCAAAATACGTCCTTTTAAAGCGTACTTTAACTAAAATGAAGCTCAAAAGTAGTAGTAGTACTTTGGTTTACAGGCTTCGACGTCTAAGGTCATTTAGCACATACTCTCTGCCACTAGCAGACGGGGACAACAGCACTCGGACGAATAGAAGGATCACCCCTCCAAATTCGAGTAGAGCGGCAACGTAAGGCATTGGAAAGCCGAAGTACTTGCATTAATCATCTGAATTTCCGATTGAATGTCCTGTGGTGTGAAAAAATATTCGATTTAATTAAAGTTCCCATAAACGGAACTATTATCACAGAATAGGTGGAATAACTATAATATCGTGATGTCCCGGGCCTAATTTAGTAAAAGCTTGATATTGTCGAGCACCAACAATGGCGAAATATTGATTGACGTCATTACCACGCAAAATCCTGAATTAAATCAATTTACTTAAACACAGGATTGGTCGATTTTCTGACGTCACACCCTCCATATTACCGGGGTTCGACAATTCCGAATTCTTCTGGAATAAGGTCCCTGAGTCGAAACATCAATGTAAATTAATTACCCAACGGATTCGCGAAAGGACTTACTTTTCGACTCTGATCAAGCGCGGAAAGCGTGATCCCGAAATCACGGCGCGGGACAATCGAGACGATGCTAATCCTCTCATTGCAACCCAAACAAGCGGGGGAGTGAGGGGGAGGACTGCGAAGAGGAGGGGAAGAGGGAGAAAGGCAAAGGGAGAGGGGAAGGGGTGTGATTCAACTCCCTAGTTACGATCTCACTCTCCTCCAAGAAGAGGAATGAAGTGGGGGGATGTTATCGCGCGCCACACGATACTCCCCTCCTCCCATATCGAGAAGCAGCGGCCGGCGAAGAGTCGTGTGGAGAGAGAGAGCGAGAGAGTCTCTTGCTTGCTTACTTAGATGAAGTGGACTACTTCCGAACGCAAGAGAGGCCCACGAGCAGTCGAGTCGATAGGCGCATGCGCCAAGGCGGTTTACAGAAGCCTTCACCTTCCCGTAGTGTCGGAAGAAGTGGAATCAACCGCAACCCTACTCCAGGGCAAACCAATTTACCTGCTCACGTAAGCGAGAGCATGGTTGAAAGTTAGCCTTCCAGGTTAACTTTCAACCCGTTTCACATGATACTTGATCCAGCACAAGCTCGAGGACACTTGCTATTATGATAGCTTTCAAGTATCGTGTGACATAGAACCAGCATACAGGCTCATACTTGCTTACAAGCATGATCGCTGTCATACCCCCTATAATTCTCGATTTTATAATTAATGCGCTACTAGTTTGCTACTAGCTCCCATTTAGGCCAAGTAGCCGTCGATTGATCACGTTAAGCTTTCACAGTCACTGCGCGATCTTCACTTTTTTTTAAATAAGCGCCATCTACACCTTCTGTGCCTATTGGGAATTATCTGACCACGAAATCAACATTAAATGAAAGAGAACCGATCGTTTATTGATCGCCTGCTGATACAAATTGGTTAATTAAAATTACATAATATATGCGCTGCTATATGAATGAAAATACTGCTTCCTCACCAGTATAAGTTCAATGATCGCGTGAAACCTTCTAGGACGGCTCCAATTATACCTACTGGATTCCTTCCTCAATGTCAAGTTCCGGGTAGTTGTGCTGGATCATGCATCGTGTGAAACGAACTCTATTGAAAATATCTTTAACAATGAAAAAAAGCGAAATGTACAGTCGTAAAAGTTTTACTGTCAATAAAAGTATTTTACTTCAGATACTAAGTATATATATCACGATAAAACAATTATATTATAAATATTATCTGATATACGTTTTGATAAAAAGTAGGAATATATAGTGGGCGCCTCCAATCCCATGCCAGGTTGAATCATGATCAATATCCGTTTGTTAATCGGGAAAAAACGTTATAAAATAATACTTGGAATGCGATTTCACAATTTTTAAAATCTGCATACCGTAGAACCTGAGTCTCTTAGGCACGTTTTACCGATTCGTCTGATACAAACGAATACCAATGTCTATCTTTTTAAACGCGAGCAACGATGAAATATATCTACATCGATGGACCAAGAAAATTACATACAAAATTGAGAGAGTAGTGAATTTAGAGCATTGGAAGACTAACAGACATGCTGGAGGCAGAGAGTGAGATGATGATTTTGAAATGATCTACTTGCCAGGACTGTGTATTAGCCTCATTCACATGCAGGCGTCTTCTGCTGTAACTCGCACGTAATTCGCGTAATTTAGATTCAAGCGTGGGCGACATCTGCGCGTATGTTCCACGGATTATCTCTAATCAGCATTGACATTCGTCGTCATATTTTTTAGTTCCTTTTTTATAGTATCTTCAGTTTATCATTTGCCCTTCATTTACCATGGCATGCACTGCAACTATGCTGTCAAATCCATACCTTCCATGCATAGCATTTTGAATTTTGACTTTTCCCGTGAAATTTGATCTTCCAATTAAAGAATAAATGATAATGGTTTTTTCTGCAATATCATTAATAATTCACATCGATAATGATTTAAACATCACTCCTATATTTTCGAACTCAAGAATGTCATCATCTACACCTATTAGTTTACACTCAGCTTTGTTACTATAACTACCCAGTATAATGCTCAATCGTTCCTTTGCAAGAAGTGATATGGAATTGTGCAAATTAAAATAAAAAAATGATTCACATATTACAGACTTCGCCCGAGCATTGTCAGGAGAGCAAGACTTTACAATTCCTGGAACCAGAGTGGCTGCCCGCGAAATTCTTACGCCTCATTCGCGCAAAGCACCTGCATGTGGATCCAACTTTTATTCTCCTGCTTATCCCCCACCTCCCTTCCCCGACTTCTTCGAACGCTCCCGCACCACTCACCGATTCCCCCGCCTCCTACTCCCGGCTGTCCCCCTAAAGCAGACTCGTTGGCTTCGCTCCCCACTGAGAAATAGGCTAATTGTAACACGCAAGAGGTTTTCTTAACTTGACGTTAATTGACGTTTTTAAGAGAGCTCGATTTATTGTCCCCGGAGCAACAATATATATCCCATACTCCATTATCCCTCTTTCACCTCCTCCACCGTCCTCTCCAACTCCCCCTTGGGCCTCATTCTACGCGGGCTTCAATCCCTCCAAACCCCACCGCCCTCCCCACCTGAACTCAACCCCGAGACCGGAGTGCAAAAGAGGTGAAGATTAAGAGACTGACTACGCCGTCGTGGTGAAAGGGCCCTTGGCAGGAGAAGTGGAACGTGGATGAGGTTACCGGATAGGAGGGGAAAGAAACGTGGTTAATGTGGGGGGTAGTGATTAAGTTGCCGGGCAACGAGCAGCAAACAATAGGCTCTAACTGAGCCTATTAAAACTAAAAGAGTCTCTACTACTTTAAAGAGCATAAGATATGATAAAATGCAAAATAAAACATACTATTTTATAGTAATTTTGATGACATCGATTACAATTAATTTATTTCAAGATATTGCGTTGAGTGATTCTACTAAAAACTTTATACTGTCGTCCATAAGTTACTTCTGCCTGGTTATAGATAATCTAAGGTGTGCCTTAAACATCTACATTATGTCCATTTTAAATAAAACGAAGTTGGTAAAGTTTCCACAAATTTAAGCCTGATACGCTTTTATATCTACATTATGGTATGGTTTGGTGACGGATTGATAAATAAAATGCAACGGAGAGCGGTAATTTCATAAAAAAACTACCCACAAAGATTCACAAAACTCTGGAGGAGGCCACTAGATAATTGAAGGTAAAATGTCATAATTAAGGCAAATAAATCGTGCGTACGAGGTGCTACCCAAAAGTTCTCGAAATTCGTGCGCTGCAAGTGAACGAGTGCTAATACGAAAAAACTCCGCCTTTTGCCACTTTATACGTCCTTTGTGTACTAGTGAGCCAAGCGGCATCACTCTTGGTGAACGTGATTATTATTTGTGAGAACTTATTCATTGCAGCGTGTTGCTTCAATTGTGATTTCACGATGACAGATGTGAATAAGCAGCGCGTCTGGATGAAGTTTGGCTTCAAACCAGGAAAAACCGTAGCATAAACACAACTGTCGAGGCAAGCATTTAGAGACAATGATTAGGGCTAGGCCTAATCCTATGAGTGGTTTCAACGTGTTAAACAATAATTATAATTTCTCTATAGGTAACAGCTTTCACTAATTACTGCCTATTTATTATATGTGGACAACACACACAGTAATGCCCTGGATGGGAAAAAGTAGCCCATGCGAGCCTGTGACCTTCGGGTTGGTAGGCGAGAACATTACCCCGCCACCACCGAGGCCGACTGGTCAAACATCGGTTGAAGATGACGAACGCTCAGGACGGCCATCAGCCAGCATTATTACGCCTGAAAATGTCACTGCTGTCCGGGTTATGGTCATGGATGCTCGCAGGCGGACCAGCCACGACGTCTGTTACACTGTGGGAATATCGCCTGGCACATGCAAGAGGATTTGGTCCGACGAACTCAACATGAGACGGAATGCTTCAAAGTTAGGGCCGCAGCCGCTGAGTGATCATAATAAAGTCAGCAGGGACCAGGTGAAAAACAACGTGACTACAGTTCCTCATCCTCATTTCTCGCGCGATTGAGACCCTCGCTACTTCTTTTTGTTTCCTATGATGAAAATGAAGTTAAAAGGTCGAAGATTTGAGACAATTGAGGAAACTGAACCGGAATCTCAGGCGGCGTTGAACACGCTCACGCAAATGGACTTCCAGATGGCATTTAATAATGGGAAGATGCGCTTGTAGTGGTTCACACATTCTTAAGGAGAGTACTTCAAAGGTGATGGTGGTAAATAAGGTCCAGGTGAGGTCTAATTTAATCCATTTAATAATTTATGGAACTTTTGGGTAGCACCTCGTATCTTAGATAGTCTTAGAAGGATCTTATTGTAGCTTCAAATGAAATTTTCATTTCAGCAAAACTATCACTAGAAGAGCAAGACTGCTCGATAGATGGGTACACAACTGTTTTCTAAAAAAAACAAAAGCATACACTTTTCATGCTAGATATTGTCTATTCAAGTTGAAGCGCTTTTAATGAGTTAAATGAGTTGGTTATCAACAAAAAGCGAATAATTCGGCGTAAGTAATTAAACCACGTTAAATTATAAGATCAAGCTGTTGTTATAACGTCTCTATCTCGTTCAAATACATATCACAGGCATCTATACCTTCGGGAAAACTATTCTAAATATCAGATGGAGACCTGGTGCATTCAAAGTGACTGCATTAAAATTACTTTGATTTGACTACTGATGACACAAATATCCGTTCTCCATCTGTGGAAATAAATATCCGTTCTCCATCAATGAATATATCCGAAGACAGACTCCAAACGGAACAAATACAAGTTTTTACTGTTATACCACTTTTTAAGGTCGATACGTACTTCTATTGCCAAAAAATATCGACATCTAGACAGAATTATGTCGAAAATTCATTCTTTGAGCAATGAGAATAATTTTCTGGTTGCCCTGGTAGCGTAACAAGAGGCCTAGACCCTTTCACTCGGACCACTAAGGGGGTAGAGAAAATTGCATTCATTGAACTACAAGCGAAACAGAAAAAAGTGCTCTTGAATGAGAATTATGTAAGCAGAGAATTGTAAAAAAGCTAATATAAAATAAAAAACTAAGCAAATGTTTGGAAGGCATATTACATGTAACACAGTTCTTACTCTAAGGGAAGATATCATTTCTATGCAGTCAAAGGCTTACCAAGAAGCTTCATACATGCACCGGAGAATGGTAGTTATTTCTCATCATCTGTTTGGCATGATAAAGAGATAAGGTTAATGGACCCTGTAACTCACTATGCTTTACGTAGGAGGAGCTAAATGCATAATTTGATATAAAGACACAGGAGGAAGGGTAGTACTTCATTTATAAGCACTTCATTTGGACGCACAAAACAGCTATGCTTACAATCTATCACCACAACATCCATTTTTCCCTTGCCAAGCTTTTTCGCCGAGTATCAATTAGAAATGGAGTCGAATGTTCACTAAGTAGATTCATTCAATGATAGTTATTATGATACCCACACTGTAACTTAATGCCACCAGCATCGACTGCCATATCAGTTGACCTTTATTTTCCGAAAAGCTGGGCTGAGAATGAATGCGTTGGAATCGCTTGAGGGCGCTGGAATTGTGAGGCGGCACGGATATGAGAGGACAAATACCTACAAGGACGAAAGAGATAATACGAAAAGTGCAAGGCGATTAATGCCTTGGGCTTAAGTAGTTAGAGAAGTGTAATCTCGCCATCTACCGATTCGAGAACACATCGCCGAAACAATTGAACGATAAATTGCTTTTCAGAGGCAGCCGAGAAAGGCTAAAGGGAGCAACACTTGGCAAAAGCAGTCGTTAGCAGCACTTAAAAAGACCCGTGGGTTGTGATATTTCAACATCACCGGTTTTAGAAATCCTACTTGTTACAGCAAACAAGATTTAACAGGGATCTGATACATGTGTGTCTGGATTCGAGGATCATTAGACTAAAGAAACATAGAATCAATCCCATACTGGCAATGAGAAAGTCAATTTCAAATTACTTTAAAAATTGCGAATGAAATTTAGGTCCTTTACAACGCTTTTAAAACATACAAGAAAAAAATTGAAGACTTGTTTCTCCAAACAAACCAATTGGGCGCATTTTGCGACGGACTAGCCAGTTGAAAACATTAATAGATGCAAAAATGAATGAGAAGAATTGCTGAGGTAGACCAAGAATGGAATCAATTAGACAAATTATGAAGGACGTCAAATTGAAAATTAATGTAGGAATGAAGCGGTAGGCGGATAGAAGAGCGGAGTGGTGAGCTGCAGCTAACCAATCTTCGAATCGATGACGAATGATGATGACGATACATCACTTGTCAAGCAAAACAGGCATATTCAAAATAAAGGAAGAAAATATTTGACAGCCGATTAATGAGAACAAGTAAAAATCGTATACCTGCGCATTCCATTTGGTATTAGCTTCTTTGGTATTACGAAGGAGAGGATAAGAGCAAACATATATGTACCAGTGAGGGGAACAATCATAAACGAGAAATGGATAACCATTCTGCACCTATTGGTAAATGGAAGGACTCACCAATTAAGTAATGATGTGTTATTTATTTCATTTTCAAGCACGTAAGTGGTGACTACCGCCAGGGTTAAATACCACTTAATGAGCGACAGAGTGAGTTCTTGGTCACCGATTATACCCATTTTCCAGATACTGGAGCGCATTTATGCGCGGGAACAACTTTTAAGTTCCGCTTTCCTTGTTTCTCTGTGCCATTTAAAAGCACTACCTAAGGGATTATTCCCTTATCCCCTCCCACGGATAGGAGTAAAAGTACTCTCCTGTTTACCAAATACTTGCAAAAAAACTGAAGTGGTGTATGGCCGAATGAAGATGATGGAATTTAAAACTATTGTATTAAATCTGGGATTATAGATGCAGTGTATCCGAAATA
The DNA here is from genome assembly GCA_963573305.1 of Pyrrhosoma nymphula. Taxonomy (NCBI): domain Eukaryota; kingdom Metazoa; phylum Arthropoda; class Insecta; order Odonata; family Coenagrionidae; genus Pyrrhosoma; species Pyrrhosoma nymphula. Next base: position 128,013,650 of record OY754328.1, read on the forward strand.
AGTTGTTCCTATGTGGATTTCTCCATCAAAGACAAATTAATTAATGTGTTATTACCTAGAATACAATTAATTTAACTTTATATAATTAGCGAGAAAAACAAGCCAGTGATAACTAAATTAAAACTTACCTCTATGGGAGATCTCATCTCAAAAGTGCTTTCCGTTGCTGAGAAGCCAGTTCATAGGAAAGTTCATATCCAGAGCGTTACATGTTAAAGTTAAGCACGATGAACGTGAAAATGTAAGTTGGCGGCTGAAAAGAGAAATATATAAATTTGTAGAACGTTTTCACCGTTTGATAAAGTACCTATTTCCTTAGATAAAAATATCATCTCATGTAAAACACAAAACACCAATGCCCATACCCTTTCCGGACTCCATCAGCTTGCATGCATTCATAAAAATTTAGCTGTTTAAAAATGCTTATTTGTCAAAATAACTACCTATTTACTCAACATCCATAACTTCAATGGATGTCATTTCAGAGATATTTCACCAATGCATGTTTCCATAGGAAAGATATCCTCAAGAATGGCAGTAGAGTAATCACATGTATTCAAGAAGGAAATGTTACATTTAAGCATTTGAACCGTTGAGGGAAAAAGCTAGATTAAGAGTAAGCTAGTATTTTTCTATATTTTAGTTAGGTGCGCAGAAAAATTCCGCCGCCAGATTTCTGTTTTGTTTATGAGTGGTGTGTCAAGCTTCCGTGTTATTCCACTAAGACGCTGCATTAAGGGTTTAATGTTTTATTTATTTTACTTTAAACTCCACTATCCAAAATAATACATTTTTGGCTAACACCAATCTTGCTCCCAACGGCACAATTCAGTGCTGCAAGTTAGCAAGGTAAATTCACTTGGAAAAAATAAATGCTATCAGTGCTGAGATACGTCCAAATATTTTCTGATGATTCCATTTTATAGGGAATATCTAAGTACCCAAATAATTTAATTCAAGCGAGTAAAAGCATATGCTTTGAAAGGAGTCCATAGTATATCCAGAAGCCTTCCTAGAATCCAACATGAGCAAGCGTCTTAATGGTACTCATGAAGCCAGCCTGAAAACACGTGGCTGTAGGGATCAATAATATTTTCATGAAATAAATACTTAACAGGTTACAACTAAGTCTCTCCCAAAAATTATTCATACGGTTAAAATTGCTGCAATACATGAAAAAGGCAAATGTTTAGGTGCAGTCATCACGTAAGTGGTATTATTCTTATTTTCTTCAGGTGTATTGTTAGGCCGGTACTGTAAGGAGACTATGACTTTCTCGGTGAAAAATGGAAACATGCCACTAATTTGCATTCTTTGGCCTTCAATTGTTGGTGCCTAACGGCCTACCAACTAACTTCTATTTTTATCTGACCTAGACAGTTTAACACTCTCAAGCTCTCGTTGCAAAAGGTCATACGAGCTATAACCGGAACTGTGGTAAAATAAATAATAAAGAATGGTAACTCATTGAGAAATTCACTCTCACTGACTCTGTTTTTCAGACAAGAACGCCACCAAGATAATATATTTCCATCAAAGAATTGCCTGAAAAACAGTCAGTGAGAGTAAATGACCCAATGAGCTAGCATACTTCATTATTTATTTATGTTTCACATTCCCGAAAACAGCTCGAATGGCCTTTTACAACGAGTATGCCAACGAGAAACAATGAATGAACCCAAACATCCATGTCCTGAAAGGTAAAAATTCCATTCAGGTGGAAATAGAACCTGCGATTCTCGGATTAGTAGGCTTACTTGAGGAATTACAAGCAAGACATCACCCCAACCACCACTGGAGACGACGCGCCGAAATATTATTTACTAATATATATATATTAGAAATTGGCTGACATTAGGCTTTTTCGATCTTGTACTAATTCTGTTCAGATTAAAATGCGATAAATAACAAATTTAAACAATTTGTAGAAACCAGCCCACTGATAAGCGAAATGGATTCGTACACATGTATGTAAGCATGAACCATTAACTACCATTATGCTTGTTAATGGTCTGGTTTGAAAAATTTGTACTTGTCATTCCAACTCAAAAAAGCACACCAAATATTTTGTTGACGTAAAAAGGCACAATATTGCATTGGGCAACATGTCGTTGCATGTGTTTTTTTATGTCAATTAGTAGTATACCCTTCAACACTAAAGCCGATGCTGTTCCTCTGGAAACCTAATGATAGAGATCTAAGAAAATTAGTCTTCACAGACCAATGCAACCACTGAAAGCTAAATTCAATTAAATGGACTTTACAATGCCGAAGCTTAGAATCAAAAAAGGCTCTGGAAATTCTATCTTCATTTTTTCAAGGATAAAGCTTTTAATGATCGTTTTGTGAAACTTCGTTTGTGTTTAGTATCAACTAAAAGTCAATATAAATAATACATCATGCCAGTTAAGAAATAACATCACCATGTATCGGAAGTGGTAAAGGGGACTGATTTTGAGTGATAGAGTATTGGGTTAATTCAACAAGCAAACTCTCTCGGACTTAACCAAGTTCGCAAAACATTATCACGTAGTTATTTTCCCAGCTATCTCACAAAACGTAACGCATTCATTTACTATAATTCCAAAATTTATCCAAGGAGGCTTAATGCCATACTTTATCAAGCTATATTAGATGACCTTGACGAACCTAAATCGGTATAAACAATATTTTATTAGGTCATTTAATACTAATACTTATGACAGTTTGCTCTAAAAGCGCATATCAATAGACGGATGTTTTTTTATCAGTAAGTATTTTAGAAATGCATTATATTCCTCCATCTGGAAGCATTTTACTATCATCAAGTGCACCACTCATGCAAGACTAAATGCGATGGCAGCTCTTCGCCAAATGCCTTTGGTTAGGTACGATTAACTATTTCTCTCCACTGTTAAGCTGCGATCGTCAAGTGAAACTTACGCAAGCCATTATAGCCCATTCGTACCACATTTAGGAGAATGAAGAGAGAAGAGGGGGGGATTTGAATTCATCCCATGTTTTGGTTCAGACGGAAAGGTTTATTCTCCCCGAATCGCTTCCACTTAACGCAGCATTTTTGGAAATCGTCCAGCGGCTTCTTTAAAAAGAACCTCTGAGGAGGAAATGAAATGGTTTTGACTTCCATTCCCTCTCACTCTTCCATTTCTCTGGCAATTACAATGCTCTCCCTCTCTCTGTTATCCCATTCTATCCCTGTCTCTAACTCTAAAATCCAATTTCTTTCCCCCGCAGTCACCGTCGGTTGAAAACATGGAAGAGGTGCTTTGCGCGACCGAATGTAAACAGCGGACGGCGACAGGACTAGCAAGCGGGGCAAGACGAAAGGTGTACAGCATCCAACGGTCACGCTGAACCGCGTCGTCTCGGGAGGTCGGTCTCCTCCTGGCCGCTGCCCCCTCAGCGAGAGACAGAATCTTCATTCGGCAGTTCGTTTCATCTTCACAGCCCACGGGCGTCCGCGTGTGGTGGGCCACTTCAGCTGCCTCCGATCGCTGTTACCTCTATGAGGCACGGGGCGAGGGAGAGAGCGGCGGGGACCCCCCTCGGACGCGTGTTTGCGATGGCCACGCCTCCGCTGGGTGGGACCAAGGATTTACGACACGGACAAGCGTCCCTCTACGTCACGAGTCGTGTGCCCACGCCATTGGCGGATAAGACCTATCCTCTCTTCCTCCTCTCCCCCCTCTTTCAACTCCATACCCCCACCCTCTGTAATCTTTTCCCTCCCCTTCGCTAGCCTCTTTTCCCCCTCCGCCGAGCCTCTTTCAAGTTTCTCTCTTCCTCCCCTCATGAGAGAAAAGAGGGGAGGTGAGGTTGGGGGGGATGTGACGTTGCCCCTCCTACAGGGGTCTCCGTGAAGCTGAGAAGAGAAGGTCAGTCTTGTCCCGGCGATACGAGGGCACCGGATGAAAACGTGTGGGCTTCGTCCTGCAACCAACAACAACCATAACTTTTTTTCGATTACGTAAAAATTCAGACCCCGATTCAGCCTGGCAGAACTCTTCCCCGTTCTGTGTGCGTTGTCTTTGAGCTGAAGAAGTGGAAGCTTTGGGCTGAATTAGACGACTCGAGTGGAAGTGAGTGGACGAACTGTCGCGGACACATCATCGCGGTATTTTTCCCTCGTGGGTGGGAGTAACGGCGATTTAACGCCGTCAAATGCTCGCACCCGTGATGACTGTCGTAGCGCACCACGGGAGCAGCAGCGCCCGGCACCACCAGCCTCCAGCTGATCTCAGCGTGGCCCATCTCAAGATGGACGCCTCACTGTCCCCGGATGAGGAGCGCAAGGGAGCGGACAGCGGGCCGCGGCATCCCGCGGAGCCCCCCTCCGCATCAACGGCACCCAAAGCGGCCGCGCCGGCGAGGCCGACGGCGCACATCTCCTTCAGCGTCGCAGCTCTCCTGGCGGACACGAGGCAATCTTCCCCGAGAAGACCGCTGCCCCCGCTGACTCACCAGCACTTCTGGTGCACCGCACCTCCTAGGCCCCCTTCTGTCGGACCGCCGTCCCCCGGGGCCCTGTCCTCCGGGGACGCCTCTACATCCACCCCACCGCCTCCGCAGGGTCAGCACCACGACCGAACTCCGTCCCCGAGTCCGTCGGAAAGCGACGTCAGCGTGTTGGGGACCCCTGAACGTGTTAGCAGTCCATCCTCGCCACCCCCGAGCCTTCGGTCTCCATTCGAACACTCGAGGATCTCCGGGGGGAGCAGTTGTAGCGGCGGGGGCGGTAGTAGCATTGGGAGTCCATCCGGGTCGCCGCCGCCCTTGCACCCGCTGAGGCTTTCCGACGATGGTCAGTCCCAGCCGCAGAGGGGGGCTCCCATCATGGGTCACCACGTGACGCCCGTCCGACCGACCCCGTTCTCCCTGGCAGCGGCGGCGGCAGCAGCGGCGGCCGCGGCGGCTGCGTACGGCGGCAACGGTGGGGCCGGCAGTGGCGGAGGCTGGGCGACCCTCGGCCACTACGCGGGTTTCCACTCGGCCGGTGCGGGAGCGATGGCAGGAGGATTTGGATCAGCGCTCGGAGGATCGACCGGTGGGTCACGATTTATTTGTACGCTCTTTTCTTACATCCATTCTATTTGTTAATATTAGTGGTGTTTAGCCTAAGATGATAACTTTGTCAATTCTTAGCTCCTCCCGTTTAAAATTGTTTGATCACCTCAAACGCAGCTCGGTCAATCGTTTGCATTTTTATAACTTCATAACCAGCATGTATTTTCTTACAAGGATAAATCTAGAATGAAAATTTTAAAAGCATTAATTACTAACTGCTCGTTAAATAAAGCCGAAGTTTGCGAACGCTACATGGAGGAATATCATTATAATCTAAGATGAAATAAAAACCAACCGGAATATATCCTTTAGTTGTATTTCAGTTGGAGAGGAACTCTTATATGTGCCGTTCCTGATGATATTATAGCTAGAAAAACTAGTAGTATTCAAAGTGTAAGCTTTTTGATGAAATCAGTGGCATAAACTGTTTTCTCAAAATATCTTCTGCAATGTTATTGAAAAAGTTGTGTTCCGTTGCAAAAGTTACTGTCAACAAAGAGCGTCTGATTGATACGTAATATTTTGCGAATTTATGTTTGCTAAATCATTCCTCACGGGAGGAAGTGAAGTGATTGGGGAGAGAGTACAAGAAGTCATTTTGCATGCGTTATTCAAAAAACGCATGCGCATGGTAGGTATGCCCATTTGAGTTTAACTGATTGCGAAGGATTTCATGACGTATTTTTTGTTTTCCATCTCATTCTGTCACCTAATACATATTTTAGAATGTGTCAGTTCCTCCGTAGTGGAAATTTTTTGCATAGACTTAATATTAGCATTAAAGCATAATTAAACTGCCCAAATCACCGCCACTTTATAAACGGCAAGAGTTTTCTTCCATAGAATTAAATACCACATCGTTGCAAGGATGACCTTATCCTCAAAATCTGTACAGATTTAGCAGGTAACGTAGTCTGTTGGACCTGAAGCATCTTATGAGCGTTCATAATTATAAAAAAATTGTTGATTTAATTAATTGACAGAATTTTAAACTCTCGATTTAACTTAAAAGTGACAACGAATAATAACTCCTTCGACAATTATCAACAGTTTTGCAGCTATGATTCGGCAGGGAGATCCAGCCTTACATAATAGCTTAAGTCATTCTTTCATACTAGGAATGCTACAATTCAGCTGTCCATATTCACTTTCCGAAACTTAAATAAAAGAAAGAGTGTTAGGTACATGTATACGTGGCTAATGTTGGGCATATCTTATTTGTAGTAGCCATCACAGCAATAGTCAAATTCACGGCCATGCGTTACAATTCGTAGCTATTGGAACGATAATTTCATGAATACATTGTTAAATAAGAAAAGCTATCTATGAAGGATAATGACTAACCTATGTTTACGTTGGGTTTTTTCCTGAAATATCTGCCGCCAAAATGGCTATAAAATGTTTACAAACAAGAGTAAATGAATAATAATAGCTCCATTTCAAAGTATTTTCGGCTCACATTTGGAATATTGATAGGGGAAAATGGAGGGCAACACGTTTGACGCTTCTAAGAGGCATACGTTTCATTAATTTTAGAATTTTTTTGTGACTTTTTCTTGAATTATAACAGAATTGAGCAACTACTTTTTCTCGAACAAGTTTAACTTATCACAAATTTAAACACTACGAATATGTGAATGGGAATATTGTCCATAGTTACTCCTCCTACATAGAGTTACATAGATACTCCTCCAGTTTTAGAGGTAGAATGATAAAAAAAAATGGGGCTCATTTTTATTGCTTAAAAGAGAGTTTCAAATCGATCACATATCCGAAGTTGGTAATATTTATTTTCTTCATTCGTATCCATGAAAGACGTGCCACAAATCAAGTAAAAGTTTCATTTACAGATGTTTTGCCTAAGTCTTAAGTTTTGCCTAAGTTTTCTTGATTTCTTCATTTTTGGTGAAATATAGATTACCTAAGGTAAGAAATAGTTACAGGAAGTCGAACATAGTTGAAACTGTAAAATCCCTGGAGGAACAACTGTAAAATCACTAGGGAAAAGATTCCCTTCGACACATTTAGGTCTGGAAAACTACTTTGCAGTTTCTTCATTGGACCAGCGTATATAAATATCGTTTCCTAATGTTCTCACAATTTGCCTCTATTTGTGATAGGTAAGACTGTTGCGGGAAATTAACGTATCAGCATGATCTGGCTACTGATTCCATACTAGTTAGGTACATAAATGCAATGAATAATGGATAGGGTGCAGTATTTGTAATTGAAAGAATATTGAAACAACTGACTCTACCTTTCATGGAAGAAGCAATTTCTTTTTTGCAAGATTGGAGACTAATTGCCTCGCGAAATAGAATGCACCCCGTAGCTAATTACGTACAGAACACTGTCACGAGCCTTGGGGGAGAGAGTTAGGGTTGTTGGAGGACTTACGAGAGCTGGACGGCATACGCACCGCAATCTAATGCCAACATAATTAGACATCGATCGAAAGGAAGACGGTCAAAAAGAAATGAGAGCTGGGACGCCGGACACCAGATGCTGCCAGGTGAGAAAAAGACATCCCTGGAGTGTGGGAGGTGGTGAGGGGAAGAAAACGAGGGAGCAGCAGTTTAAGGGGTGGACGCATTACTTAAACGGATCGATAAGTATGGGAGCAGTGATTGAAACCTTAGTGTTATAGGTCTTCTTGGGAAATCCTCCAAGTCGTTCGCCCTTAAAACTTCGGGACGGTCTCAGTTACCTTCCGTAAAGCGAAAGATTTAGCGAAATCGCCGCCGTCTAGGAAACGACGGAGAAGTAGCGAAAGTCTCCTCTTCAAGCAAAATCACGTTTCACCCCCTTCTCCTCCAATCCTTTCTTTGCCTCAAGAGTCCACATTCCATCCCCATACTCTCCTCCTCCGTCTTTCCTAAGCCACTCAAACCCCTTCGGTAGTAGCAGTCAACCCCCACACCATTCCACTACACACTTCTTCAGCCAACCCATTCGAATAGCCGCCTCTCTCCCACTTAGCACTGGATCGTAGAGCCATAATAAATCTAGCGATGTGTCAATGACGATGGTCCAAAACAAAAGGATGCTAATTCATTCCAATCGCGTGATCACCTTAAGAGGGTCGTGATTGATTGATTGATCACGTTGGAGCGATCGCCTTGGGGGTAAAGAGCGCCTAAATACCGAGGAAGACGAAGGGGCTCACTGAGACGCGTTTGGCACCAAGGGAACGGGTCGTCGACCAAATTAAAATAAACCCAACGCCAAAGCCCTATTTGAGTCACAACTATTCATAAGCTCATGAGTAAAGAAAATTCATACTAAATGATGAAACGGCGATATTCCATTTCAGTTGTTTCATTAGCACTCGGTGTGAAACAACAAATTTGTCAGTTTACTAAGGGTGCTCCACATATAGTTACGATTCGCAAATGTGGAAATCTAATTTCGTAGAATATCTATAATAAATATGCATTTCGATCTCTAAGAAAATTTGGGTACAAGATTGAAATTTTGATATTATTATTTGAATTGGAGACAATAACGAGAAATTCGCTCTTGTTATATTTTTTTCTAGCTTGATGTGATGGAATTGCTCAAAATAATGAATGAAATAGTCATTTTACCTTTTGGCTACTTTATCATAGAACGAATTTCTATGTTTTACATCACTTTCAAATACGTGGCTTTTGAAAATGCATACTTTTATACGTATGCTCACACGAAAAAGCTGGTAAGAAAAAGGAAAATAGTTTAACACTATGCAGTTTTGGGGCACGACTTAATTATGGGGTGATGGAGGCAGAGATATTAAGAATACCGCTCAATGATGCTCTTGACATTTTAAATAACACCGAAAGATGCCGTAAAATTTAATATTTTTATCGCAAAATTACTCTTTTATCATTTTGAAGTGAACAGTTCTTTTACAGCCGGCCGGACTTCACACTGAAAAAAAATATTTCACTCACACATCTCAAACGTCAATACTAATTACGAAAGTTAATGCTGTCTCGAAATTTTAATAGGACCACATAGGTGCGTATTTAATCTACGAAACACTCCGCGAGGCCATGTTAGCAAGCTAAATAAATACAAAGCGTCATAAGTAGACTGACCAGTTACTTGTTTACCACAGTGTGCTAACCGTGTTGAGCAATCTCTCTGCAGCCGTAAAACGATTGAAGCCGATTAGGTGAGACTGGCGAATTGGCGTAATAGGTATAGACACACCCAGTGGCAGCTAGGGAGGAAAATTCTCATAAGGAGCCTACCCTAAGTTGGATTTTAAGCCTTCTTCTTCTAAAGCTTCTCGTCAAGGATTGCGCAGGTGGGCTCGTAATAGGATTTCGTATTGTGACCAACGAGAAGCTGATATATGGATGGCTAAATGGTGAACTGAACTCACAAAATCCATTGTAAAACCCGTTACGACGCTCGTTACGATTTAGTCACTATTATTTACTTAAAGTTCTATCATTAAAATAGTTGGGTTCATTAAGGGTTTTTCTTAAATTTACTTTTTGCATTAAGGTCGGCTCACGATGAATCATAGTTCATATTGATACAGGAAAAAACCATGATGGAGCTATTCCGTTGGAATAATGTTAATGATGCAAAACATATGTAGCTCCGGTAAGTATTAGTAGAAATGTCTTTTTATAGTTTAGCTCATTTAGATAAAACTCTTGATAGGACTCTACATAGATCCTCTTGAGGGAAATTTAACTTGTGGTTATGCATCCATTAATTTTCTCGAAAAATATCCTGCTATGCCTTACATAATACTACAATCATAATGCACAAATCAATGCATACTAATTAGCCATAAATTATTGGATAATACGACTAAATAAATAACATGAAAAAAATATATCGGATCAACCAATTTAGTGACTTAACTAAGAAATTAAAATAGCTACTCTCAAACTGATCTGATCTCAAACGACTGAAAAGTAGCCACATCATAAAGTTTAATTGCTGAACTTTCTCAACCCAAAACAGACATAAAAATCGATTTATGCAGCATAATTGAAAATGATGACATTTATAATTTTAGCACGCATATAATGATAATTTTGTTCTGAGATTCAAGGAGCAGTTTATTATCATTTAGGTTACAGTAGCGCTGATTTTATCATAACCCATTTACCTTTTGCTAATCAGGAAATGGTACAAAATATTTTGTTTGATAAATGTGGTTATATACCTATGCAAGCCTACTTAATCATATCAATATTCAGCATGCTTCTGCAAATTTTAAATATTCAACCACCACTGTCAAGTATGAGTAAACGTTTCTTTCGCATTTGATTCAGTGCGTACACCAATGCTGCTCCCTCTGTGGTGGCATGTTAATTTAACACCGCTATCAGAATGAGTTTCGGAAGGAATATCCACACTTCCGTAAAGCGTAGACTTTTCACAAAATTAAATGAAAATTAAACTTTTTTCCTCCCGCGCCTGACCAATCATGGACCACCTTCCTTCCCGGTAGTGCCCCCTTCCGACCATTTTCACAATGTAGTTGAGTGGATTCGGTGAAATTAAGTACTTTTATCGAGATCAAACTGTCAAAATTATTCGCTCAACTTAATGAGCCTTAAACCGATAATCAACCAGTCCTGGATATTATACACCAATACATTTTGTAAGGAACAATTTATTTAAAAAATAAAATAGAGAATAGAATAATTTTATTCGTTATAAATAAAAAAAAAGTTAACAGAGACCGGTAGGCCAACTAGCGGATTGTTCCTGCAATATCTTTCATTTTAATGTAGGAAAACATTTTTCTGCAAGTTCTTCTTTTTTAAAGTTTTTTCATTTGCCCATGGGGATATGAATTAAAACTTTGAATTACCGGAAAATTTGCATTGTGTAAAGAATAATCCAGCTGTTAAACCAATTTTTTTCAATTCTGCCTTGGAACGAAAATATAAATAAGGTGAAATGGATCTTTCGAATTTACCATTTGCTCTATTCTCACTATCCATTATACTCATTGTGTCTACTGAAAATGACTGAGAAAATCATTTTTCCGCCTCACCAAACAAATCTTTCTTTCGATGAAAATACTTTCAAACAGATTGGCAACATCTTCCTTTAAACTCTTCTCCCTTCCTTGAAAATGATCCTCCCGTGTTCGAAATTCCAAGCAATTATCTGAAACCTGACAAACATCGTTAGGGCATACAAGTTAAGAAACCTCGGGTTTTCTTCAACATTAAATGGAATTACCATCTGCGAAGACCATTATGTGCCTATGTCCTCTTGCGTGCTTGTGTTTACAATCCAATTAACAGCAGTTAGAGAAGACTTTTTTTCGTGGGGTCAGGGGTATAATCTGTGAAGGATAGGGACAAGTATGAGAGGCGTCATTTCCAGGATCACGCTTCGTCAGAACGTGCGTCTGAGGTGCAAATATCATCAATACGGGAGAAGGTGATTTTGTGACCATTTTCAGGAACTCGCAAATTCTTACTGTACCATATTGTGGTGTATTGTATACTATTTTCTCTTGGGAAATCAAAAGTAAAATCTGATATACGGTTTGAGTGACTTAGACATGGGAAATTTAGCCTCTGCAAAATTCAAAAAGCTGCTATTTAAATTCTGCTGATGGCTAAATGCTCCTTGGAAATTTAAAATAATATCTCCATCACGTCTCAAAGTTGTTTCAGCCCCTAACACAAATGAATACCTAGAGTTACTAAATAATTGGTACCATCTGACCAACATCTATTTATTCGTTGCAGATTGAACACAATGGGAATCCCTCCCACATTTCTCTTGCATACAAAGACTTTAAAATGTTGGTATCACATGGATCATGGATCCTTCCCATTAATGACTATGACAAAGCTAATATCACGAAACAAAGTTTGCCAATTAACGTAACGCATATTGGTACGCGAAATGCCAATTTATCTTAATAATCACATTTTTTCGGGGCAAAATGTTCCAGTATTTTGGATCCACTCCAACCATAAATCCGAAAAAATCATAAAAAGGGCGCCAGATTTTTATGAACGAATTAGAGCAGCAGAGAAGGTGAGAGCCTTTCAGTCTCAAAGAAGGTAGGAAATGATATTGTGCCGTGTTCAAGGGAAGGATGCTGTGTTTGTAGGCGCGTCTGATTTCACGTCCACGCACACGCGGTAGCTGGACTGTGGCCGGGGCACGCCCTGTCCACACTCCCTCAAATCTTAGGGCCGGAAACCCGCCCACCCTCCGACCCCCCATGACGCAATTACGATTGGCTCTCCTCGTGCCACACCGCGCAGTCAGGGCTATGCCCGAATTACAGTGATATTAATGCAGATAGGTACTCGATGATATGATTTCGCAAGAATTGCGATGTAGTGCTTATGGGTTTATATCGCAAAGAATCATAGTGAATATCGCATTTATACTACATTTTCATCGAGTACCATCGAGCGAGGTATGCTATAGTGGGTTGCATAATCGTCACTGATAAGCACTCCAAGCTTAAATACATTTATGTTAGTCTTCTTAGTGACTGGTTTGATTTCTCAAGCTCTTAATCGAATCTACAGTATGATCTCAATTTCGCCAAACAGAATGTCACCAAAAATTTAAAATTACAGGCCTAATGTTCGTTTGGTGTATTGCATTACTGTCTCATTCTATTTACAAAAGATTAAATACATATAGCATATCGGATATTATCACATCCTAATCATATTTTGCATTTATTTTTATTTAAATACATTAATCGTCCTACCGAGGTGTGATATCTTGCATCGCACGATATCGCTAATTGCGTTATATCACGTTACACAGTATCGTTACATCAAATGCGACACGCCATGAATATCGTATGCGATCAATCGCAATAACGCACAGCCCTTTTGGCACTGTGGTGTAAGAGATGCGCAAAATAGGGAGGAGGCGTGAGATGTTGGCCGGGCGACATCGCCGCCGCCGACGGCCCAACCCAAACCGCGCGACAATGGGCACCGAATGGCCGCGTAACGAGGGATGCCGTTCCAGAGATACGGAGGCTGCGAAAGAGGGATGGCGGACGGGCTGCGGCTCTGGGGTTGGTTCAGTCCGGAGGGAGATGAGGCCTCGGATAAAAAGCCCACCGTCTTCTCCCCAAGGGTACTTCCGTCTCATGCCGCTAGTAGAATGACCCATCATGACGATCGGAGAGCTGCTGAGGTGGATGGCCGCTGCAATGAAATATTGGACGAGAGAGAGGGGGTCGTGGCTCTGAATGCAGCAAGAATATATTTTGGATTGGGAATTTGTTTCGTGGCTAAAGGCCGATGGGCGTAATAAACTTTACATAATATAGACCATTATCAATCACATAATCGGGGATTGATTTTCATTGGTGGTTAGAGTAGGCACTCACTTCCCATCCCGAGGGAATGGGTTCAATATGCGGCAGTGGGAGATATTTTGCACTTCAATCCTTATCCCTACTTAGGGGCTTAGTGGAAAGTCCTTCAAATGCAGTACCTTGTCCAATAAATGGGGCGAATGAAGAACTGTAGACCCTCACAGCCTTTCTCTAACACTGGGCTAGTTCCGACGCCTCCCTATCACTCCTCCCTCCCTCCATTCCTAACATTTCTCCCCTTATCACTCAATTCTTTCCCCAGCCAAATGATTTATAAATAAAACAATTTCTTTGGTAACTTTGTGGCATTCCCTATTGTAGCCTTTAATTAAAATTTAATGGTAGGTAACTTTTACAACACCACATAACAACACTTATAAACACGACCCGGTATTCAATTCGTGAGCATCATAATGAGGTGAATATTTGTATTCACTCGGTCATGATCCTCAGGTATTGAAACCTAGTTCATGTTTTTAAGTGTTGTTATGTGGTGTAGTAAAAGGTAACATTACATATTCATAAAATGACCTAGGATGTCGATCGTGTCCTCCAATGACTACTTCCACGATTAATTATGGGGAATGGCCATACAGGATTCTTTATTCCTTCATGAGAAAATTATTAAGTAATATTAAAGAGTCATTTCTTCAGAGGTATTGTGCAAACAATTGAAATTGATGAATATAAAATTGAAATAATGAAATGGAGCCTGAATATGTTGAACTCCTTCTGGGGAAATTTTTAATTTAAAGTATATCAGTTGAAACAATGATAAGGGTGTATTATATCACTCTACACCATTCTACACTTTTAATAATTAATAATATTCCTTGTGTTTGTAAATCGTAGAAGAAATAAACCATTGAATCAAATTAGTTCAACGAAGGAACGGATCAGCTGTTCATGAAAATACGGAAATTTAATAGGCCACATTTATGAGTACAGTAATTCTAGGACGTTTACGATATAAGTTCAAGATAAGTATTTGGAAACGGCCCGCTTAAATTTCTGAAGGTATATTTTTCACGCTTAAATCATTTTTCTACGGCATTTCAGCGCCAGTGAAAACCTAAGGTCAGTGCTAGTCTGTCTTTGCTTACAGTGAGCCAACTCTAACGAATAGGTACTTAGTGCCTTTGAGGTATTCCTACCATACATGGTGATGGCCTACTTGATTACTTCAGCTGTAAAAGACGGTAATTGGCATTATAATTCATTTATTTTCTGATACAAGTTAGACAAGATTATCTAGGATGCTTTGAAAAGGAAAATTTATCATAAAGGGAAGTGCTGGAGGTTAATTTACGGCTGAAATTCAACCCATAAACCAAACCGATAAATATTTCAAAGCATACACAATTAAAAACTTTTCATGAAATAAATATTTAATGAATTAAAAAACGGGTAAAATCCAATAAAAATCTAACATGGAATACTCTGAATTCACAAGGACGTAGTTATTTACAAAATGAAACTGAAACTCCTTTTTTAATGGCTACGAAGGAACTGGCATGATATTGCGGAGAGTACTTTTTAACTATTTCTTTAGTGCAGCCGGTTTCTCCGCATAAGCAAGTGACTAGTGACGACCCTGACCTTGCACACGAACAAATCGATTGATAAATATCCTAATTTCAACCCTCCATTTGACAACGTGGATTTGGATTGTGTTGAATCTAAACCAATAGTTAAAAATGAGCATTTCCAAAGGATCCGATACCCATCAACGAATGGAGACAATAAAGATGTCAACAAGCACTTTATACATTTGAAAGCTTTACACGGCTTAGGTCTCCATTCAAGTTGCTCATTGACAGCAGACTAGTGATAAGTGCGCATTTAAATATCACCAAACGTTTTTGTAGAACTATAAAAGAATCCATAGCATTCAACTCTCAAACAATTGATACTACTAAGACAAGCATCTCACACATGCAAGAAGTTGGTGGATGACTGACATTGATTACTGAAGAGGAAATACGGAAATGATTAAAGGATCCATTGGCACATCTTTCCACTGGAAAAGTTTGGTGTCCTTTGAAGTGTTTTAGGTTTCAGGTAAGTATTTTAAAAATGCTCAACTCTCATTGTGCTAATTTCATTGAATAAAAAGCTATGTATGCATATACTCGGCAAGATTATTGCATTCGAGATTGCGCTGTCTTTGGAAGTTAAACCAGCCATTAATCTAGCTATCACATTAATCCTCTATCACATCATGCACAGCAGAGTAATCTTGCTCCCCATATAATATTTGGGTGATTATGGCAGTGGGAAGTGCTCAAAAAAGTCTGTACTCTCAAGCCGTAGGTGATATACTTCAATATTGTTTCTGAAACAAAAAATAGCCTCAAGATAAGTAAACGCATTCATAATTTTATATTATTATTAAATAGAACTGCAAGCCCTATGTCGCGGTCCATACCGTGCAAACTTTCGACTGCACCCATAAGACTGTCACTTGTTTAGCAGTCATATTTGACACAATTTCTTTAGCTCAGGAATTGGATCGAATAACAACTCCATTATCATGTCAGAGTAAATCCTCTGGTGATTCCTCATTTCATAATTAATGTGACATCTCTACTAAATTCTCTCTCTGTATGACCTCCGAACGAGTTGGTATTGATTTTGCGGCGCTTAGTCTTTGAAGTAATATTTGGCAAGAGCTATGGTAAGGGAACAACTCCAAATCTCCTATAAGCATCTCAAGCTGGCTGAAGGACTTCCATTACTAACGCATGCTAAGAGAACTCTGGCGTGCAGAGCAATTAGTTCAGATAAAAAGAACAATAATTGCTAGTGCTGAGTGGCTTTCTTGGGACAACGTACGGATGGGTAGAAGGTGCCAACGTGCATTCCGATAAATTAAACGCTGGCTATTTTCGAAACAGTCTCCTCACGTCTAGTGCTGAGAGAAATGGGCTCTTGTCACGTGCGGAAAGCTTAGACCCTGCAGTAAACACAAGCATGCAGTTGCAATAAGGGTTAAACATTGGAAAGAGATACACACCAGTGATTTCTGGAAAGTACATTAAAGTTTTTTTTTATGAAAACCGAGTTGAATAATCGCAGCTCACTTTCTTTTGGCTTATGTAACACAACAGAAAATGTCCAATGCCATCAGTGTTGCTTAGATACCTCACGTTATAATGTATCCCCCTCCGTATATATTGAATTCCCCTAGTATCAACACTGAGTATCGGTAATCTGAGATTTTTTCAATTTATTACAAACACATTTAAATGAGCTGACATGGTATGGGGTAATTAGTTGCATAAACACTGTTGAATATGAATTCAGTTGACCTGCTTCATTTAATTTCAGCTCTTCTCATTTACAGGACGTATCACTTTAACTCAATAATGATAGTGTACGATTATTGATACACAACTTTATATCCACAATTACTGAAAAATCTGACGCATATGGGCTGACAGTAAAAGAAGACACTTGTCTGTAACTTTGTAATTTATTCATACATGTAAATTTGCTTTTTTATTCGATTAATATAATTAATGGATCGAAAACTGACTTTATTTTGCTCATAATGAGACAGACATTTTTCTCATGGTTTTTGACGTTTTTAAGCACAAGAACGTGCACAGCCATCAACTCTCATTACTGTGACGAAAATTGAGTGATGTATTTTTCTGCTGTTGTGAAAGGAGCTAGATTGTATTCTTCATGTTATAATACTGCTAAAGTTAGGAATTGAACTTCATAAGGGCATAGTTTTCCTCCTCCTAATGTTTCTTACTTTTGATCGAACCTACAATTTAATTCTCTCGTTTTGCTATCAGCAAATGAAATGCAACTTTAATAATCCGGATTTGGGAAAGAAGCAAGCAAGAAGTCATTGAGCAAATCTTGGGAATTTAGTTAACACACTTCAATCAACGTGGAAAGGAGATATGGCATTTTTACAGAGTACAGGCAGCAAGTATGTGCGCCAAGCAAAAGATGATGTTAAACAGTAGTTGACAAGAAACTACCTGCTTATCCAAAAACTAAAGCCCTTTCAAATGCTTGGCTTATATGTCGATATTCATGCAGACTTGCTAACTTGTATCCAGAGTTCAACCCACGTCTGAACCGGAGAATCAAGAGCGTGTAAATTTCTCCGGAGAGATTTATTTCCCAAACATACTCGTCTTAATGTATCTACCAAACCAGACGTCAGCCAATGTTTGGGAATCAAAAGTCGATTTGGCTACGGACGTTGTTGTTTTCGAACAAGCGCTCCACATTCGTTCGCACGGATGGCCTGGACTTGGAAAACAAGGCGGAGCAAAGCCCGTTGCGATTTAGGGAGCTCCAGAGTCAACAGGAACAGAGAGGCAGGCGTAAGGTAGCCGAGGGAGGGTGGCGCAAGAGGTAAGGAGAGAGGGGAGTGGCAAAGGGGAGACAGGGGCGGCGGTAGTCGAGGGAAAAGTGAGGTGCTCGCATAAAGCCCCTTTTAGGGAACCCTTGCCCCCCTCCCTTCCACAAAACCTTACATGGAGGGTGAGAAGGGAGGGCCATGGGAAAAAAACAAGCGTTCGGCAGGCGAGATAGGCAGCAGCTGGCAGCTGATGTTTTAGTGGAACCGATTTTCAGGATGGTGTCGATATAGCTAAGGGAGGAGATGTTGGAGATTTCGGCGGGGTTTTATGGTCCTCTGTTTGTGTGCACTTGCGTGTGCGTGGAAAGATGATGGTGATCATCCCCGAAATGAGTCGGAGTCTCCGAAAGGGGATGCATGCATGCATTGAGGAAAGAAAGATGAGTCATGCGAATAATCGCCTCAATTAAGCCGAAGAGAGACGGCTGTTGCCGCTGCGTCGTTATCAGGGCTACGGGAAGTTTGAGTTAGGTTTTAGGTGCCGTGATTCTGAAAGGCGATTGTTTCGGTGGGCCAAGGTGGCGTCGGGCGAGTGGATACTTGAGAGGACGGAAAGGGTAATTTATTTTGTTGTGAATATCACCGTCACGGAGTGAATATATTTTTTTTCGGAAAGGGTTGCATGAAAAAAATGTTTTTACTCGTGATTTTCGTAATGACGAAAACTCTTCGCTAGGAAGAATCAAAGCTGGTGAGTACACAGAAAAAATAGGCAGATGGTATATAATATAACGCACTGTTTGTTATTTAAATGAGCAATGACACCTCAATAACACCTATTTTTAGTAGGAAGCTGCATTATTCACCAGTTTGGTTACGAATAGGCATGGAATAATTTAAATAAAAACAGACGCCGTCGAATCAATAAATATTTATTTGAATAATGCTATGAGTAAATGGGTTTCGGCAGTTCGATGGCTGAGTATTGAAGAATATACCAAACCAATTACTAATGCTTAATCTGCGTACAAAACATTGCGCATGTCGTTTTCATTAAACAAAGGTATCAGAGGATAATGTGCTAATATTGTGCCTAAACGGACGTCGACCGATGGATAAAAATAAGAATGGCTATTCTTCTTCAGTACCCTTTCCTGATGTTGCAAAGGAGTGGGATTCGTCGTGGAAGAAAAACTCGAAATAATTGAAAGTGCGTAGCACATTTTAATGAACGTGATACCAATAACTGGAAAATATTTATTTATATGAAGACAATAAAATTTTTTAAAGCTCTAAAAAAAGAAATCCTTGAATCACCTCGAATCCTCCAGCTTGATGTAGTTACACATATCAAAAATATTTTCTTAAATTACTTTTAAAAAATTAGGCACTATTCTTTGCTAATGGTTTATGTGAATTATTCTCTAAGCATAATTTAGCTGCTTATGTTCACTTAGAAATACAGTGAATAGTTCTCTTGTTTGGGAACCGGATGACTTTAACTCTACTGAGATTTTGCTGATAAGGGTAAGTGTAGCCACAAGTGTTGCCACCCATATATTCATAATTGGCGTTGAAGTGACGACTAGAAAGATTTTACTCCATAGATTAGTCCTGAAAAACCATTGCATCACTCCATGCATTGCATTCCATGATGAAGTCCTACTGCAAAAGGACTAAAAGTTAATACTACAATCAACTTCGTTAGGAATTACCGATGCTGTGCAAAATTGAAATTATACTTATCACGTACCCAGCCCGTGTAATAAAGGCGACTGTTTTCCAAGAAAGGCAAATGCATACGCCAAGTCATTTAGCTCACGGTAGAGGTCTGAACAGAGGGGCGTGGAAACATGGGGAGAGGGTCTCCTGCGCAGAATCGGATGTCGTGGCGACGCCGACGGCGGGCGTCGGCAGCTCCTCCCCTCTCTCCCTCTCCCGTCCCCCCCTTGCCCCGACACCCCGCCTGCGCCACGGCAGCCTTATACGTCCATTTCGCCAGGCAATTACGTGTAATTAGCCGCCGATGTAGCGCCGTTTCGAGCTTCGGCCCCCCCGAAGTGAAGAACCTAAGTTAATGAGTTCGTGCGACAATGCAAGGCACTTTGGGAACGCTAAAGCCGCATACGCCATAGTACGTGGGGTGAATTCGCGAACGTGATTTTTCGGGGAAGAGGACGAGATAATGGGGAATCCTCCACAAAAACCGGTTAAATAATATATAGCTCAGTCATCAATGTATAACCGCATTTTAAAGTCACCCCTCGTTCGAAACGAGCTATTTCTCCGTACGGTTCTCCAACTGGAAACAAGTAACGAGGCGAAAAGGCAGGGAATCCATTCTGTTGATGCTTTCATCGAATATAATATTTTTTCGAAAAAAATAATTCTTGACTCACTCAGTTTGTTAAGCAGGCTGGAATTCGTTTACCAAAAGAGTTTTTTATGAGCCAATTAAAAAGGACGTTCTATGTTGTTGGCGGGAATATTTAATTGTAACTGAAAGGTTTCACAGTTTTTTTATTTCGAAGGGTCTCAGTGTGGTACGGTTTGAATTTAATAATTTTAGCTAAAGCCCACTACACAGGAATACACGTTACTGTGGTCTAAATGATTGATTCATGAGGGATGATCGCTGATATTGTGTTATGAGCACAAAAAGAACGAAAAAGGAATGCGAATTGATACCATAGAAATCATTTTTATCAGGTTCCACTTCGCCACGGCAGGTGGAGACTAAAAACGAATCATGAATTCCATCTCACCTTTACGGAACAACGACGAAAACGCCATGCTCTTTTGAATTTACAAAGCTCTTCCCTTGTAAGAATATATAGGATACCCTTTCCACTGGTTAATTCGGTTCACGATATCATTTTGAATGTGCTTTGTGGAAATGAGTTTTGAAATTCGACTTATAAGGATAGCTTATTAAAAAATGAGACTACGAGTTCTATATACTTTTTAAATGAAGAACTTGAGACCCTTCCACTATTAACTTGATCTTGCTTTACTCGTAATTAATACAGCTTAGTAGTTTTCTACAACATTTTATTATTGCACGACGCGCTTCGCCGCTTTACGGCATCGTCAGGTTTACAAAATATAATGTACATAAGTTTGTTATTTCAGTTTTTCATTGTTGTTGTAGTTACGGAGGAGGAGGGGGGGAAACCAGATATTGGGGCAGGGTTGAGGGGAGAAAAAATGAAAGACACGATCATTAAGGACTGGTGAGGCGGATTATGTACATTATATTTTGTAAACCTGAATATGCCGTAAAGCGGCGAAACGCGTCGTGCAATAATAAAATGTTGTAGAAAGGTACTAAGCTGTATTAATTATGAGTACTAGTAACTTCTACGAAGTAAAGCCTTGAGCAGTCAAGTATATTTGATCTTGCTTGTCCAATCTTATATTAACCGTACAAGATGGGGAGGCATCAAACTTTTAGGAAAATTGACTTTCTTTAGATAACTTTCTCATCTCAAGTGACGAGTCTCGAATTCCTAGTTTTCGAATCAATAGTTGCATCGGATACGGATCTCATTTTTCAGCTAATACTGTAAGAAGTGGACAGAAAAGGTGATCATGAAATGTGCAAACTGGTCCTTGTCTATAGGTATGCATTCGCGTTTAGTGTCTCAACACTCAATCAGAAAAATTAAAGCCGGCGCATAAAATCGTTCACAAACGGCGCCTGTTCGACGCCATTATTGCTTCTAATTGTCTTGTTCGCATTCAGAAAGTCACAAGATGGAATAAATACCGACTTAGAGCCTCATTCTGACATTCGAAGAGAGGAAAATTAGCGAGTCGCCGGGAACTAAAACTTCGTCATGGCTGTGAGTGAGAATGGGTGCATTGCTTACACATGGCAATTGTCACCGGATTTCGCAGGAGGTATAGAAGACTTTACCGAGTACTCCGCCTTGCGACACTTTGGATGGTGCAGCGCTGTATTTTCCTTGGACTGGCAAGAATGAAACTTTTAAGTACTATTTCTTCCGCAAATTAACAGAGTATTCGACTAAAATAATTCCAAAAAATTGACGTCTTAGACCATAAATAAAATATGATATAATAAAGGCTATAATTATCATTCTAGTTATGTATTATTGGAACAATGATTCTCGCTAATTTGGCTAATAGCTTGACACTTAGTAAATACTGAGCAATCTCTGCTTAATTTTACTCATATTTTTCATTAAAAACGTAGTGTCAAAAAGAATTAATGATATTTAACACTAATTAATAATGGAATTAAAAGCTATGATCCTACTCCCATGATTTTCGCGTCTGCCAAGTAGTCCTTCTGGCTCAGAGTTAATACTTCTTCGTATGATCGCTTCATGCATTACCTAAATTCTGGGAAAGAAAACTGTGACCGCGGAAATAATTTCTTAATGGTCGATTATAGAAAAAAAAGTATGATGCTGCGCTTGCGTGAAACTTGGTAGAAGTTGAAATCTTATGAGAATTCCCCGTTCAACGAAACCGGAATCTTAAAAATGGAATATCTACCGATGGGAAAATCAAAAGGGGGCATGAAGGGGGTGAGGGAAATAAATACAACTATTCAAGTCCACAAACCAATCCAATCAGTGCTAATTATACCCGACGCTTTAGCTTCGCATTCTTGTTCCCTCGGCTACGCCTGCACGTCACGCCACGCAAGGCAAAACACTCTCATCCTTCAACTCCCCATCGCGAGAACCGTGACTCCTTTTAATCCGATCCCGCCTCCCTCCCTCTGCAACTATACTCGGCCAGTTTGCGTGCCGGATGCAAAATATTCGATTGTGCACCGCGCGAAGTGTTTATCGCCACGAGTGCCGTACCCTCATTGCGCTGTGGAATGGGGCGTACACACGGGCGACGTGAAGGGCGGCAATTAATGCACCTCGATCCGGGCCGTGTAGGCATATGTTGAGTGAATGGTCTCAAGAGGACGGCAGTCATTAGCACCGGGGGCTGCGTGGACTCGGCTCCTCGGGGGCAGGCGCAGTTGCCACGAAACCGTGGACGAGGTGGATGTCGCGGGTAAGGGGAGAGAGGGGAAGTCGACGCCGCAGTGGGAAGAAGGGCGAGAAAGATGGTGTTGAATATGGGAGTGGTCGGCTTTTTAGAGGATAAATGTCGAGTGTCGAGTCTTGCATGGTTGTGTAAGCAATGGTGACAAACGTTGTCTCCTAGACCGAGAGCTAAGTGGCCGCAGGATGTGAGTTACTTCGCATGAAAATAAGCACTTTCCGGAGTGGGACAGTAAAGCCGTCCACCGCAGTCTACCTCCCAATCTCAACTAAAGGGTGCTAATTGGTTCAAATGCAAAAAAATATTATTTAATGGTAACATGCGTTGAGTACGATAAAATCTAGCGTAAAAAATTCCATACAATTGGCTGTACAACGACAGAGTTCGGCTTCATCACGCTTAAACATTTCTAAAAAAAAGCCAGTTGCATAAAATCGTTTAATGCAATAAAGAGATACTTATAGAAATATAATTTCTTTTTAATATACAAAAGAACTTAAATAATATTTTACGGAAAATCAGCAGCCAGCAGCGGATTCAGGTCTCAGGCCATTGAAAAAATGGAATTTCTGAAAATGTTCTGCTCTACCTCTCAAGAATTTTAGTGCTTCTTTAGTTTGGTTAGAGATTTTCTACTTATGAAATTGATGTAGCCATAAGAGCGAAAAAGAAGTAATAGCCAAACGAACATTACATATATATGTACCTACATACTCATTACGCTTTTCCCTTTCGGGGTAGGCAAATGCAAATAATTCAGTTATTGCCGTTAGTATTAGAAAACTAGCTCCCTTTAAATAATTTCCCCCATAAAGCCTAATCCTTGCAAGCCACTTTCGTTTCTCTAACACTCATTCATTGCTTCATATACGCTCTACTATTCCTAAGACTCGTAATATTTCTCCTCTTTAGAGTGTCTTCCACCACATTCACTCATATGACTTTCGCGGTCTACCTTTTCCTCACACCATTCAATCTACTATCATGTATCATTTTCGTTACTTTAGTTACAGTTACGAAGATTACATATAAAGGGAAATATCACCCAAAGTGATGTATTTGATGCAGTGTACCTTCTTAATTAATGGAGGAAACACGGTAAAACACCTGATATTTTCCTTGTCCTTACCTTTCGCAAACTTTTCCTATGCGAGGAAGAGTATATGAATAAATACTACGAGCTCATCTCTAAGTTTCTAGTTAACAGCATTCATGTAACCAGTCAATGAAGGACGGCAAGTTGTCACGAAATATGGCAATGGAGAATGCTGCATACGAGCTCGAGAGTATGGAAAAAAATCGTGAAGTCAGCGAACTCAGATTTAATACCAACATTCATTGTTAGCTGAGCGTCGAATTTTCAGCGTAAGTTTTAGCAGTCAGTATTTGTGGTAATGTGTGGGGATTATATTACTGTGGAAAAACAATTTTAATCGGCATATGAATTCCTTAAACAAGGAATGAGAGGCATTACAAAATATAAGGCTCTCAGAGTGTTACTTTTTTGTATTTCATGCTATAAGCATTTCGTCAAACTTGTAAATAGTGGCACACTTTTCTCCGGAATGAAATATTTGTATTAGTTACTCAGCCAAATATTAATTTCAACGAAGAAGAGAAAGGAACATGATTTTAGTGTGATAAAATGATTGTAATGAGATGTGAATTACTTTATAATTGAGACATATGGCGAAAAATTTCTGGAATGCTGAAACAAAACATTATCACAATTTTTTAAGCCCATGACAGATAACTACACCATGTAATTTCTCTCGTTATCATTCTTTGCTCTTAAATACATTTGGCTACCAGAGACAGGCAACAAGTTGCAGGACTTTGAGAGAAGTGGTGTCCAAGTTACTGATGATTCTACTTTTCTGTTCCCTTAGTCACCATTTTCAAGGTGGTGGCAATAAAAACAAGCGGATAATACGTACATTGTACGCTTTTAGCATTCTTGAAAGAACCATTGTATCATGAATGAGCCAATTGTTACCTATGCGCTAATCACAACTGCGCGGTGCTTAATTGTTTTCGGAATGTTTAAAGAAGTCGCTAATTATCGTTTAAATACTCTGTTGGTTCCAATGAAGAAAAGTTACGAAAATCAAAATCGCTGTCTTTTACTCTTCCTTAGAAACGAGTAGTATCATTGTTAAATAGCTGACCGTACAATTCATATAAAGACCGTACAAAAGAATTTCGAATTGGTACTTGAAAAACTGTGTTTTATCACTCGTAAATGTCATCGATATTATGCACTCAATTCACACAATTTTCCTTTTACGAGGACATATGCATTCAATTCAAAGCTAAGGATTCTTCGTAGTTGGCATTCACCGAACATGTGTTCGAGTTAATAACTAATGACTGTCAATCCCGTCCACATATTCTTAAGCTTTCTGTGCTCGAAATAAAGAAAAAGAAATGAGTGACAAGAGGTAATAAGTTAAGCTCAGTCGTTAGTGATTCGAGCCCGGTCATTCCTCCACTCTTCAACACCAAGCACCCGACGCTGCAGATATGCTGTCGTCGCTGCCTCAAGAACCATTAATATTACTCTTTTTGACGCTTAGCTTATGTTATATCCGTCGAGCGTAGTTCCTCACCTCAGCAATGGTTAATTTTTTACGCCTGTCTCTTTGGTATTTTGAGATGGGGAACGTGGATAGATTTTGAGCAAACAACGCACGAATGTTTCAGGGCTTTATGGATTGATGGGCTATTAGAAAAAGGTAGTTCACGCAAATAGATAAAATTATTTTTTTTATTTATTTCGTAAACAAAACCCGTGAAATCTTGCTGCTTTGCTCCGTTATTCTTCGCAAAGACCTGAACCTTTGAAGCGTATCGGGCGTAAATCAGTGTCACTCATTCCGCCGGAATGAGGACCAGTCGTGAAATACACGAAAAGATAATGGATTTTTCTTCGTCAAGAAGTGCACGACGTTATTTTCTGTATACTACTGGTTGGTACTGGTGTTGCTCTGATTTCTTTGAAGCTCTGTGGCCGCTAAACGAATTCCTCTTTTAGCGCGAAGGAGATCTTAGCGCTTCCATGAGTCGCGAGCTTTCACAAAACAGGAGAGAGGATGAGACGCTCAACCCGTTTGTTGTCGCGGCGTTGTTAAGTCTTTAGAAAATTCCCTGACGCCATCAAAGAGCCTATTTGTGAAATTTAGAAGTGGCTTTCGAGGACGAGACAGACACTACCCAAGAATGGCTTCCCTTCTTCTTAGCGTTAAACTCCGTAATATGCTAAAGTTGTAATCTTTTTCACTCACAGACATGTGGCTATATGTACTTGAAAAAGAGATATACCTAGGGCTACATGTAAGACTGGATGCTTTTAAGGTCGTCATCAATTTCAAATATATCTGGTCTTTGGTTATCATAAAATGTAATTTTAACTATTGTTTTAACAATTAATATAATAAAGAAAATATAGATTAAATTAATATTTAATCACGCAGTAATCATAATAATAAATAGGGACATAATGCTTTTTAAAAGAGTTTCCTGGACACTTGTGTTCATTTAAAATTCTATTCAACTTTCGGAAAATTGCTTTTTCCGTTAAATTTAGTGAGAAAAAATTAATGAGATGTTCATATCCGAATGAAATTAACATGGCAATATCATGTTAAATTCGCTAATATGATACGAAAACTGGTGATAATATGTTTCATAGAGCTGAGATAAAAATAAGTCATGCTCCATTTCGAAAAAAATATTACAGCGACGGCTATAATTCAGCCCATTTCATGATGATAAAAAACACCACTTAAGTTTCGAAAGGGGTATATTAATGACTTCATTGCACATATATTCCAAGAATTTGATCTTGAATGATTGGCCAATGAAAAAAATCCTCTGTATCGACAGAAAACCGTCTGTTAAGCTTCATTGAGATAAGGGCAGAGGTTCCGGCACGTTTTATCGGTCGAACGATTCCGTGGCGACGTGTCACAACGCATGCGCGCCAGAATAAAAAAATAAGTAAGTAGACCGACGACCATCAGCATCCTTCCCAACGCATGTTCCTCCGAGTCCTCCCACAGGACGATACCAAATCTTGCCCACAGATTGTCCAGCGTCCGCTCGTCGGGTCACGATAGCCTTCTTCAGCGCGTGCCGGGAATTTAACGATTCCCTCCTTCCTGCCCTCTCGAAGCCACCGAAGGAGGGTTCTCCAGAATGAGTTTCAGCGCAGTGAGGAATGCGAGACAGCAGCTATGGTCGGGGTTAAAAAGGAAAGGTGAAGAAGAAATGAGAAGAAAAGATTTTGGGTTTAAATATTGAAAGGGGAAAAATATTTCATCGGATAATAAGTCGCAGAAATTAATAGAACGATAGCAATCGTGAAGCAATTTTTATCGGTGGCTACTCCACTTTGAGCACTAGTTTTGGTAAAACATTATCATCAAACAAAAACATCTCCAGGATCCATGAAAGCAGTTAAATCACAGAAATCTGGTCAAAGTGTCTCACCGATATCTGAAATTTTTTTTCCAAATAATAAAGTGATCCATCGTGAAGAACAGATCTAATTGAGTCACCATTACCAGATTTTTATGCACACAAACCACAACGAAAAAACGAGATAAGCAAATTTACCTATGCACTTTTCGTATACCTGCAGACTAGGCTGCGTTTTCAGAAGCCTGAGGTTCCTCTCCAATGCAGTTTCAGTTAAAACCAGTGGAATCGAGAGAGAGAGAAATAGAGTGAGAGAGAGAGAACAAGAACGGGAAGCGGTATTAAGGCCGGGAGGGTCTAGGAAGTAGAGAATGAGGGAATCGAATGAGTCGAAAGAAGACGCGACAGATGACGAGAGGAGATAGGGGGAGACAGACGAAGGAGGAAGGGAAGATAAAAAACGGAGAAAATACTGGCGGGGGGTGTCAGGGACTGGGAATGGTAGGGGAGGGGAACGAGAGGGGTTGGGAGAGAGGGGAGGGGGGTTTGCAGGGAAAAGGGAGGGAGGGTGAGTGTAGAAGGAGAGGGTGGCAGAAAGGAAGCCATCCAAGCTTGCCAAGCGAAGGGGACTGGGAGGGAGGAAGAGGGAGAGTCAAAGGGGCTAGGGGAGATTAGAAGGAGTCGGGTAAGAAGACGGGAGGATAAATGAAAGGTTGAAGTGCAACTCGAGGAACTAATTGTCCAGACGAGTAATGATATGTTGCTGCAGATATGTTTTAAAAACCACGAATAGCAAAACAGGAATTAATAGAGAATATTATTCAAGTGCAAAAATTTAAAGTCGATTAATCAAGACTATATATCTAATTTCAATGGAAAGCATACACATGTGATAAACGAATAGTTTTTATGACAAGAGCTGTTAACTTATAAGAACTCTTGGAGAACATAATGTAATTATGGATTTTTGTGCCAAGGGGATCGAAGGACAATAGAATTTTCAATTCATAATAACTTTTTTAGTATATTTGAATAAATCAGGAAAAGGTGTTCATAATGCTGGGTAGTGATTTTCATCGAACCCTAATGCATCATAGGCGTCTCTGTTAAGCTTCATGGTGTCTGCCCTGTAATAGACATTTCAAGTAGAACTAATAAGCAGCCCTTGGTTTCAAGAAAAATTCATAAGATAGACATTTCGTTCAATGCCGTTTTCTTTTTATTCTAATGCAGTGATATGATGCACGGAAAGGAAAAGATAATAGCAGGGTGCATTTATCACAGAAAGCATGTAATGAAAACGATTCACGTACCAAAACAGCCAACAAGTAAGTTAATATGAACAACTTGTGATTGGCGAAGGAGTGCTAGCTTTGAAGAATAAGGAAAATAGATTTTGTGAGTGGGTTGAGAGAGTTACTGTTTTTCCCTTTCCATAAAAAATGTGCGATGCCACGTAATGTATAAGTATTTGCGGGTATGGATGTTTTGTTAAGTATAATTCGGTCAGTTCTGATACTCCAATATACCCACCTCGTTAATATAGCGTGTTATATATTTGATGGAGGGTGAGTTAATGTGGAAGGCGAATGATGAGGTGTTTAGGGAGGAAGTGGAGAAAATTCGAGGATCAATTTAACCGCGAGAGCTAGTGGAGGAAGTTGGGACATAGGATACTTTCTTACTGCGTGACGATGGGAACTTAGAAAGAATGGAGACTAAGGAGCAGGGTTTGGAGGATGTAAACGGGGACGATATATATATAAACACAAGAAAGGAGGATGGGGAGAGGAAGAGGAAGGGTTAGAGGGGGATGGCGAAGAGAGGATGGCATGGGGAGGGCAGAACGCGGGAATGAGGCACACTTAACCTTACGGCACGGCCGTTTTGCTCCGACAGGCAGTCACCGTTTAGGGATCGCCTTCTCAAAGAAGGGGGGAGGTAGGAAGGAGTGAGTGATGGAGAAGGAAGGGGGGGAGATGTGAAAAAGGAGGCGGGCGGTGTCGGGGATTCCAAGAGGGGGGCGGGGGGTGCGCATGGTGCGAGGGGGAAAGGAGTTAAGATGGGCGGTTTGCTTAAGCGGGGATGGAACGGAAAATAGGGGGGGGGGATAGAGTTTGTGCTCACTGGTTGGATGTGGAGCGGGGAAAGAAAGAGAGAATGAGTGGTGAGCTCATTAATCCTCGCGTTCAAGAATAGGAAAGCATGCTATGCGAATGGGGGAGAAACGTGGGCATGGGGAGATGGGAAGGATTGGGAACAGTGAAGGGTGATATAGACAGAGTTAGGAGCGAATAGTTATGCCCCGTTCATACTACCACCGTGCGTACCAATCGACTCGGATCCACACTACTAGCTGCGTAAATCACCTACCATCTTAATTTCGAGCTGCTTTCTCCACGATTCGCAGTATCACGAGAGTAACTAACAGTTGGTCTAAAATTGGTTGGTTTGGCTAGATATGTGACAAATTCCACATTGCTTCCATACAACTTTTGAAAATGTTTTTTTAAAGCAACTGACTCTTTTCTGCCAATCAATCCAAAAAATTTATACAGCATTATCTCTGAAACATTTATTAAATTTCTTCAACAAGTTTGTTTAACCGACCTAGGTTTCAGCAGGTCGGTTAAATAAACTTGCTGTGGAAATTTACTGTGCTTCTGTGATAATGCTATCTGTCACACATTTCCACAAATTATCGCCTGATACTCTAAAATCTGATCAAAATAATTTACTCTGCTCCATTTCCTCCCCTAGTAACTTTTTTGTTTGTCTGCAAGCCATGGAAAATTTGTATCGTAACGAGCAAGTTACAGCGGTGTGGACGCGCGTTTACCCAACATCTTCCACTTACCATGCACTTGCGTTGCGATATTACGTAGGATGTTCTGTGCTTAGATAACGTGGACGGAGCATCAGAATGCAAGCAACTGAGCTAGAATGAGTGGAGCGAAGGGGTGTTGATATTGTGGGTGCACATGGATGTACTGAAAATCGACGATAGGGAAGGGATTGAAGAGTTAAAAAGGGGAACTGACGGGAGAAAATTAAAAATTCAACTGAAGGAACCTTCTTCAAAGGCTATTCCGCGGAGAGATACTCGCTCAGCCAACCGCTATAGTGAAGCCAAGGAAGGAATCGTTAGATTTTGCATCCAGAACGCGGAAGTTGATAAATGCTATAGAAATAATGGTAAAAATTAGGGATGCCGATCTTTAATCACTTCAATAACTTGCAGCAACACAGTCATTTTTCGACGGAAGCCACAATTAACACATATGTGGTATTTTTGTCTTCCATGCCCGTTAGTTCAAAAGTATACAACTATCTTTAAGTGTAATTGAGACGAAAATCATAATGAAGCTTTTGTGATTGTGAAATTTACAGTGGAGAAGTCGAGGAGTGATGTTATGTTTTTTAGAGAAAATCATAAAAAGAGTTATCTCATTATTATTTAGGTGCTGTCGAGAGCATGCGAGCGACTTCGAACATTTACTTTTTTCATCGGTGAGGGCAAAGGCGTTGTCGGAAATCCTAGAAATCTCAACGATACCGGTCGGTTCCTGAGTTCAAATCCGAGCGAAGCTTCCTGTCAAAGCGAAATGAAAGCTGCGCGTTTAAAAAACCCTAAAAACTGAGAGAGAGTGCAGTAGGTAATTGCCAGTCGTCTTTCTTTCTTGAACCGAGCCATTGTGCTGCCTACATGATTTAAAAACCCACGGCACAATAGGCGTGCATGAGAAGGATGAAAGCCATCCAGAGGAATGAGAAAAACACGAATCAGAACGTGCTCTTCTCGTGCGTGATCACAAATCAAAGGATTATCTAAGGAAAGAATAGTGACACATATCAAGTGGATTAGACAACGCGGTCATGTTTTTCGGCTCGACCAAAGTTTTGGACTTTTCCTAAAGCCCATCTTGCTTCCTAAATAACCATGAATGGCAGAGAAGTTAGGCATTAATTCGTGGATCCAGGGACTTTGATGATGCCGAATGAAAAGAATGTATTTTAAGTTACATGATATCATATTTTAAGGCCTCTAAGTTAACGACTTCCTTTTATGCTCTGATGGTTACCAATCTTCATAAGTTTTTAATGTATCCATAAATGGCGCTAAATAATTTTTCTCTTGAAAATATGGTCCAATATTTAATGCTATTTCACTGCGATGAAAATTTCAAACTTGCTAATAGGTAAACAAATTGCCGATCAAGAAAAATAGAGGAGACTGCATCGCGGATATACTAACGCATTTCTCGTGTGTAACAGATTTATTTTTTGCAAAATAACTGAATACTGGAACAATATCACAAAATTAATTAGGTTGCTAGTAAATATAATTTATCTTAGCTAGTCATTTTAAATTTTGAATCCTCTGACACGTAAGCTGGCCGTTTATTTCCATTAAAATGTTTTTTATACGTCGAATAAGATTAATTTCAGTTCATGTAGTTTGGAGAAGATAAAAACTGATTAGGTATAGTCATTAGACATTATAAGTGAAATTTGGCAGAAGGTGTTTTCTACGCTATTGTAATTTCAAAAGTTATTCCATATTTTCCAGCAAGAAAATTATCACCTTTTTAACAGTTAGGTATATTCGATAGTAAATGGAAGAGGGTGAACGTAAGGCTCGGCAGAAAACTTGAACAAATGATAACAACTGAGCAAAAAAAAGTTTACTCGAGTCATCGTATGGAAATTGTTTTGGAATTCAATAATTCTTGGTAGTAAAAACTTACAATCTTGTACATGAAAGTCGTGATAAATGTTTTACAATGGCTATTCTCGTATTTTGATATTAGCAGATTATTCAAGGAAGACATAATTGGCAATTGATTTTTTTTGTATCTGTGACTTTAATAGATATTTATCAGCTAGTTTTTTTTTAATCAAATCGATTATAAGGCCAATAAAATATCAATTTGACGGCAGCAGTTGCCCGGATGTTGGTATTCAGCCACCATTAAGTCCTAAAGCGATTCTTTTTTCAATACTATACGGTAGTATCACTTGAATGCACTAGTTTCTTAGACCTATATAAACCTTCCAGAGTTCTCTCAACGCAGTTTTTTCCGCTCTTTATCACTTCTGATGCGGCTTTTTCCAATTAT
Source organism: Pyrrhosoma nymphula (assembly GCA_963573305.1). Lineage (NCBI taxonomy): Eukaryota > Metazoa > Arthropoda > Insecta > Odonata > Coenagrionidae > Pyrrhosoma > Pyrrhosoma nymphula. Next base: position 128,045,946 of record OY754328.1, read on the forward strand.
AAATCGCTTACTTCAATTAACTCCCTGAGGTTGCCGCGTGAGCAGTTTCTCCGTGGAAATTTTCCAAGCGATCAATTAGACATCCCGCAAGAAATGAATTCTCATGGGGAATTGCGTTCCTACAACTCGGCCAGGTAATATGTATTTCGATTGAAAAAAATCATTCACCAAAGCCATCATGCGGCGGCGTCGATAATTTTCACAGTGCGCGGCCGCTCTATTAAAATCAAGAAGCCATTATTCATCTCGATTGCTTTTTTTCTCTCTCCATCCAGTTACTCTTCGCGTCCCGACGACTTCTTCCGATCGCCATTACCCAGTTACCGCGTCGGTTCCTCCTTCGCTTTAGCATGCCTAAACCACTTTCCACTGCGTAGTTTTTTTCACGTTCCACGTTGATTATGTAAGGCGTTGATTTTGAGGACAAAAACAGATCTGTCTGACTTTTAGAAGCATAGCTACGTACGGAACCTGCGTGAAGGAATGAAGTGCCAAGTGTCGGGAAGGAGAAGGAGGTTTAAGGATGTGAAGGACTCTCGGACTCAGGGGGAGGACATCTAGACGAAGCCGCGGGAGGTGCGGCAGCTGTACTCTTTTATTCCATCGGCTTAGCAAGTAGTCTCCTCAAACGGAATTATTTCTTGAAATAAAGAAGTAACGCGGGAGAGGAGTATCCAAATAAAAATAAAGGAATGACTTAATGTAAATGAGGAAGGTAGGTCTCGAGTAGAAGTGAGTGGGCAAGTTGCTTTCTTGCTTGTCTCCAGTTTCAAACATATTCGTAAAATTCCTAATGAGATCCCATTTATCCACTTATTGAAGCTGACTGTAAATATAAAAACGAATTCTTTCTGCTGTTTCTTAAGTTTTATTTTTAATGCAATTCAATTCAATAATTCATTCAGTGTACCTCATATAGCCTTCTTTAAAAAATTAACTGACATATTTCAAAATTACTATGAGGAATTTGGGTATCAGTATCCAGTATTAATATTAGCATACGATACGTGACGAGATACATATTTACAATGGAGTAGCAGGAAGTACGGATACTATGAGATCATATCCCCCGAAGAAAAATAATTGATTTTCAATAATAAACCTTGCAGTTCAAGTCAACCTAATGTCAAATTGACAGTGATATAGTTATACACATGTATACATTACATAGATATGTGCGCACTGGAATATATATGCATTATTTTTTCATCCTTAATTGTTCGTATGTTGTTCGACCCATCGTTCTCATGAAAAATTTCGATCACTTTATTAACACATTGCATAAAAACTCACCTGTCTTATACTGTTACTCAAACTGCTTAGGAACTTTAAATATTTTAAATGATATGTAACCCAGATCAGTTAAATTACTCGTGAATTCTCGCGCCGAATCATTGTTATTTAAAATAGACATGTTTGATTGTCAACTAGTTTAAATACATTCGTGAGAATTCAAAAAAAGTTTTAATTTAATCTTTGCCATCATATTCCGTCTGTTTTAATTGTCAGGGAAACGTCTGCATATTCTAGTTCATAATAAACCTTCTCTTCTCAGCACGCATTGATTAAATAATTTGTCATTATCAACGTATTAATTAAGCTGAATATTTACAAGGTTCTGCTCCGCGACCATACCGCGGTACAGAACATGATGCCTCCTCAAACTTCTTGGCTACCCCGAATCTACCGCAGAACTATTTCATTTTTTTAGAATAACTGATTTCTGACCACTCCCTTTCTCCCATCTTTCCTTACTCACTCTTCGAGCATGACATTTATTAAATGCTTAAGATGACCCTCTATGGTCTTTTGAAGGCGGTAAATCCATTCTCATATAAAATGATAGAGGAGGGGCACAGGAGTAGAAGGCTGGGATGAGCATAATTGAGATGTATATCCTGGATTACTCGATTGGATGGGAATTTGCCGCGAAAGCGGGAGGTCAAGATTTGTACCGATGAGAGAGGAAACTCTTCCATTAGGAAAAAGGAGGGAAGCGGGAGAAGTTAACCTGTTGGCGCGGCGCGGGATGTCGTGCCAAGGACGGTTATAAGGAGATACACGCAATAAGAGCGGGAGCATTCTGGGGAGAGGGAGAGAGAGATACGAGAATGTATAGGAGTGGGAGTGGGGACTGGGAAGGTAGACACGGCGGAGCACCGAGATGAGGTATTGGGAGATGTTTTTGCGGGCGCCTATATCGGGAAATTATGACGCTGGAGACCGGCGGCGATGGCCGATCTGAAGTGGAGCTCACGCTTGCCGTAAATTATACAACTGCTGCTTTCCGCCGCAGTTCGGTGTAAGGAGGAACGGGTAATCGGAGCGGTGGGTTGGATGGGGAGCGCCAAGGGGATGTAAAGAGGGTAGGGACGTCAGGAGTGGTCCGGAGAAAGGGTGGAAAGGGATAAGGAGAGCCTAGTGAGCAACTCTACATTCGCTATTAATGAAAAACAAAATAAACTATCGATGAGGATTTATACACGCTCCGCCTGCTTAGCAGGTCAATCGACTGGGAGGGAAGCGGTAACGCCTACAATGAGAGAGTGTAGTACGTAAGATGGCCCGTAGATATTCGGAGATAGTGAAAAATTTTGCATTTAGAGCTTCTCTTCATGATTTTTGGGGGGAAAAATGGGAGGAAACGAAAATCCAGACTCCAATGTTAATTGCAAAAACACAGTAAATAAATATGCAAGCTCCTACAATTTCATTAACAATTTTTTGTCACGACCAGTATGGCTACAAAGAATTGTTCATTGATTTTTACTTGTGGACATTAAATTTTACACATTCGCGTAGAGAGTTCGCGTTCAGGAAGTAATTATTGTTTATCGTGCACGGTAAAAACACTTTTGTCAGTGTTTTGTTTGAGTTTAGAATGCTTAATGACTTTTCACAATCTCATATTAATGAAAACCTACTTTGGTATGATTAAATGAAATCTCACTGGCACAAGATGCAAAATGATCGTTTGCGCTAAACTAAAAATTACTCATATTCATTATAAGTTAAGACCTAACTTACATAGCTTCGAAATTTATCGGACTCGTATATAGTCTATAATTTTCATGAAACCTAACAAAAATGGGAGCAAAAACGTCTACTACATAAAATAATTTACGTAAGATACCGGAATAACAGGAATAAAATAATATTATTAGAAAATAATCAGCTTTCTCACGATTCAACAGCAGTGGCTGCTATTTATCTTCCCTCAATGAAAGCTGAACACGCCGAGCTATCCAGTGAAACCCATATCACAAGTTATATTTTATCGACTTGGTATGAGCTAAATTAAATTACGAGACTTAGCACATTCCATCAATATCAAGAAACCGCCAGATTTGATGACCCCTTCTTTCACCGCGGGAACACCACATGGGAAAACTCCTGAGCGACCGGCCACGATGACGGTCTACGGGTTAGAATTTAAAAAAAAGTTGTCGGGGAAAGATCGACCAAAAGGAAGAGGCTAAGGAGACAAGCATCTCTGAAAAATGTGTCGGTGTGTGTGCTGTGTGCAAGCGCGTGTGTTTTGTACAGGGGTATTTCTAAACGATTGGCTTTAGAGTGGTGACCAAGGGTTGGAGGAGGTCATGGGAAGAAAAGGTCCCGTATGCCAGCCTGTGTTTGTCGATCGGGAGGGAAAATAAAAAATAAGAGGCAAGTCATTCGCGGGTTGTTAGGAGAGGGGGAGGAAGAAAAAAATCCATTGTCTCCGTAATGAGAATCCAGTTATGCGAGACAATTCCGAATCGATTAAATTGACCCTCGCCTGACGAACTTGAAAAGGGGGAGAGGAGGTTGAAGGCCAACAGGGACCGGAAGCTAAGTGTAAGTAGTGTGCGGTTATGTTTGACGCTGTGAGCAGAGGATGAGAGTGGAGGAGGGAGTGTGAGCGACCGTGGAGGAAGTGAGTTGGCATTTAACCTTCCCTTCCACTGCATCCATCCGATCTTTTCCTCCCACTCCTGCCCTAGTCAGACCCAACAGTGTCCACAGGGGAGGGCTTGAGGGTCTGTCCCTTCGGAGGATCACACAATAGGGCGCAAGAGGCACAAACAATTATAATTATCCGCCAGCCCGGATGTCGAGGTGGTCGCCTCACCCTCATTTCGGGTCACGGGGAGAGACCATCACCCTGACCTTGCACCTACCCTCGTGGGGACTGGGAGGCTTCCACCACTACAACCTTCGTCTTGGGTGTGTATACATGTATAAAATATTTTGTGAGTCTCCTTTTAATTTCCGTGTGCCTATGTTTCAAAACTATATTTATATTTGTGTTTTTATTCGCCGAGTGCGTTTTCTGATAAGATACTATATATATATATATATATATATATATATATATATATATATATATATATATATTATCTTATCAGAAAACGCACTCGGCGAATAAAAACACAAATATAAATATAGTTTTGAAACATAGGCACACGGAAATTAAAAGGAGACTCACAAAATAGTTTACGGGACGTTTCGACGGTCAGGCCGTCATCGTCGGTAACAAGAGACTAACTAGTGGTCGGTTACCTCGGGGGTGGGGGGGAGGCGGAACAGGAGAAGGGAAGGGGACTGGTGGGGAGCGGGAGCATATGTATACGCACGACGTTTTCCCTTCCTTCTCTACTACCCTTTCGTCTAATTTAATATCTGAGAACGCGGAAATGACGCAGCCACTGGCCCATCAAAATTATACAATCTATTCGGATCCCCGTGATCGACAAGACAAGGGTCCCACACGACGAGTGGACGGGACTGTTGAATTAAGTTCGAATATTAACGAGCCTTGAGACGAAAAAGATAATGTGGCATGAGCATCGGGTTTCCGTTGAAATATTTAAGTGCCACACTTACATATACACACTTAAATTGATTTATTATTGGTATCGCATATACCTCTTAAATATTGATATAACTCGTCTACAGAGCCTCGTCTACATACCTTTAGCTATAAATCCGTACATACATCAGAACAAGCTACTAGGACATAAACGTAGAATGATAATGAAATATTATTTAAATAATCTGCTATCAATAACGTGACTCATTGAGTAGTCTCTCTTCTATTTAATCTAGATTGGTGGAGCTTAAATAAGTTTTACAGTTAATATGAGTCTTTGACATCAGTCATCATGTTCTTACAGAATAGGTTTTTTTCTAGATCATCGTTACCAAAAATCTCTATAATAGGGCAGGCTTCAAGGCTGAATAACATTGCAACACCAAACATCGAAATATATTGCAGCTACTGCCAATGCGCTTCCTGGATGTAAATCGCTTTTGTCCTAGTTCAATTCGCATAAAATATACAAACAAGTTTGCATATCATTTGGTACTTAATGACGGCGGAAAAAATCTCTTGACATTTACTTACACTGATGTAAATTGCTTCTTTTAACATGACAAGTGAAGCAGGAGAAAATTATTTTTTAAGGCTTGATATCTTTATTCCAAGCACTCTAGAACATTACGGATGATTAGTAGTTTATCCTTAGAATTCTAAGAACGCGTTGCATTTTAAGTCCTAGTCACAAAATAAATTACTCCATAACGAAGCGTTTCTATCTTTGCTTGAGATGAGTGGCTATTTCAAGTTAAAAGACAAGAGCAATTATTTAAAAACACACTCATACAATTAGCTAGGTATTTTAATTATTGATGTCTCATGTGGCACCGTACCTGTGTACACGGGGAATTTTATACACGACTATTCGTCCAAGTCTGAGGATAAACTGAGGGTGACTATCCTTTTGCAAAACAAATATTCTCTTGCAAAATCGAAATATAACCGGCGACTAAGTTGACCTTTAGGTCTTATACACATTTCCTCACCATTGGGAAAGATTCGATGTAAGGGATACCATAAACATCTTTTTCTCGCCCATACAACCAATGTATTATCGTTAACGCTCCCTCAGAACACAATGCGAGAATAAAAATGTCGGCAAGCTCGCTTCCTATAAAATCGAGAAAGTTTTCTTTGTGGAAGCGACAACCGAAAAGATAAGGCGCAAATGCTATCGGTCACCAAGATCTTCGGAAGCTATTATTCGTCGTATCCAATGCCATTCAGCTGGTTTAACATGGACACCGCCAACTCAGCGAAATAGAAAAGAAAAATATTCAACGTCTACCTCATTTTCATTTCCCTTCTCAAAAACTGCGATTTAAGACAGCGTTCGCGGAGGAGAAAGAAATAAAACTTGGAAGTGGGAGGAGAAGGGGACATAAGAGCAGAGGTTGTCCGAAATATCTGTTTCCGTCGAATAAACTACGGCCAACGATTTCCGGTCTGAGTACTGGTGGGTGCTCCATAAGAGGGTCAGGGTGGGTGTGGGCAAGCAGGACGTCTGGACATGTCGACGAGGTTTTTCGGAGGAGCCGCTCGATAATTTAAAAGGATCCGTTTTGCGTGAGCGTGTCTATTTGTGTGGGAGATTGAGTGAGAGAGGATGTTTGGGAGTTGGTCGTGGAAGTTAGGGTTCCCCATTGTCCGCGTCCCATCACCGCCCTCGGGAGAAGAAGAGGACATCTAATTGCCAGCTATGTGAATGCTTACGCGTGCATGCGACTCAAAAACCCATTCCGCCTCCCTACATAAGTTTCCCCCCTTACTTGCCCGCCGCCCTTCGGCCACTTTTCACCCTCTCCTCTTCCTCCCTCACTTCCACCCCGTGTGCCAATGTCCAGGTGTACGGGGCGAGTGGGACAGCGCAAGAACCCACGCTTCCTCGGCTGGGACGCCACTGGCCGCCTCCGGCCGCTGCCGCCACCTACCACGTCGACACAAGGGCCAGCTGCTCGCCGACCACATAACGCGCACTCCCCGCCGTCTAATTACCCACTGACCACTGGAGACAAAACAGCGCTTTTTAATGACCCAGGACTTTATGATTTCGCCAGCATTGACGGCCTACTTGTAGAATCCCCCGGTATGTCTTTTCAATATAACCCGCAACATAAAATGGGGGAGGGGGGCCAAGAAGGCAAATTAAGTGAGGAAAGTAAGATGATGGCTACAACTTTTACTGTTCTGCTGGTGACCTCACTCATTCTTATTTTGTAAAGTTGTTGCAAAAAATGAACTTTCATTCATCTTCGTATGCGTTTGACGAGCAGGAAATAAAGGGATCAACATAAACTATTATTGAAGTAATACCATAACTACATACTGAAGCTATAATGTAATGATGGAAACATAACTCATCATGAAAGTGCTGCTGTAAAAGTTCCGACAATCTGAATGCCTTGACGCATACTCTCAGTACAACTAAAAAAGTAAATTCACCAAAGGTTTTAGTAAAAGCCATACTTGAAGGTATCAAATTATGTCTATAAAAGTCATCATTGTTCTTGCGCTGTCATTCGCGCAATGTGGTTTCTTAGATACAATTCATTTGCTCTGTATATTTTACTTAAAAAACTGTTCATTACAGTTAACAATAGGTGAAGGACCGTCATTTTCCAGGGAAGTGTAAATATAATGTACTACTCTGAGTCATATATCTCAGAGCCCTATGCGGAATATAATATGTCTGTTATGTACATATTTTAAACCCTCTATTGGATTAGCATAACCAATGCATGAAATAGTGCCAATAAGCGTAAGACCAGTTGGAGTGAAATTAATGGCGCTCCGTAGGTGCTGTTGACTTCATGATGTATTTTAGAACACGGAGTTAACCTGCTAAGGGATTATCCTTTAAGTGTTAAAACTTTACTCGTCAGTTACTGGTGAGTGTTGCAACATCGCGTTGGATTTGAGAGACACTTTCTCACGATTATGACTGAATTTATCTTGGGTTCAATTTTCTCTTTATATGAAAGTGCTTGATTTTTCCTCCTTGTTTACTTTGTGAACGAGAAAAAAATTGAAGCTCGCTGGATTCCCGGGGTATTTATTACCACCACGCGAAATAGGTTTAAAGTATGAAATAAAAATTCGCATTGCAGACATAGTATGATAAATCTCCTCGTTATTATATCTGGGTATTTCAATATTTTCTAAGGTTTTACGAGGTGAAAGATGCAAAATAATGGTAAGCTCCACCTCGATACTAAAGGAAAAAAGAAATATATCCGACATGAATTCCTAGTAATTGCTTGGTAAAATTGGATTTCTTCCAACTTCGCAAAACATCAGAAATGTTAAATCACCTGAACCAGTACAAACCATGCGTGTGAAGGTTGAATGAACTACTAATGTTTTATTGAGATGATTGAGATGAAAAGAAATTACTTCATGTTGTATGCAATAACTTATTCAAAAACAAACTCTTGATTGCTTTCGTCCGCTTTCCTGTTGTACATTTTGTATCTTTTGTGTCTTTTAAGGATATAATACTTTAGTCTGACACACATGTGCGTACTAGGAATATTAAAAGTGAAAACAGGATAAAAATTGATTATTAATGCTTGTTATAATGGATGTATTTCTAATGCGTGTTAAAGCTTCGTGTTTAGTTTCACAAAACTATGTACGACTTTACCCCAGTGTCTCACAAATAAGCGATGAGTTGCAGCGTTTTAAACAGAATATAATTTTAAAAAAGAGTGTGATACTGTTTATAATCAGATGTGAATGCAAACTATTCCTGAAATTTATAAATGCATTAAATCGTCAATTGCTGAAATTTTGCAAATAAGTGAAAAATGTCATCACTGAGCATAAAAGTTGAATTTGAGCAATTTTCAATTACATATGGTTTTATTAAAAAGCCTTGTGGCAATTAAGATGAAGTGATATTCAGTGCCTAACAATTTATTTCATTGACCTTGTAATTTTAATATTTTTAAACACTGGCTAAAATTGTCAGTATCCGACTAAATTTATATTTCTTTTTCTTCAGATTCAAACGATCCACCAAAGATCAAGTGCAACCTCAGGAAGCACAAGCCAAACCGAAAGCCCCGGACCCCGTTCACGACGCAGCAGCTCTTGTCTTTGGAGAAGAAGTTCCGCGAGAAGCAATACCTTTCGATAGCCGAGAGGGCCGAGTTCTCTTCGTCGCTCCACCTGACGGAGACGCAGGTCAAGATATGGTTCCAGAATCGGAGGGCGAAGGCGAAGAGGCTCCAGGAGGCGGAGCTGGAGAAGCTCAAGATGGCGGCTCGACCTCTTTACGCCCATCACCACCACCCGCATCCCCACGCGCCATTCGGACTCATCCCGCACCATCACCACCCCTCCCACGCACACCACCACCTCCTGGCACCACATCCGCTCGTCCAGATGCAGAGGCATCACCCTCCGCCGCACCCGTCGCAGCTCTCGTCGCCCCTGGGGCACTTCCCTGGGATGTGCCACCAGCCGCCACCGCCTCCGGTCCCGCAGCAGACCCCCCACGGACCCCCGCCGCCCTCAGGCAACCCCCAGCCCCCTCATGCCGTCTCCACCGCCTCCCCGGCCACCTCCCCGGCGCTCAGCGCTCCCTCGCCTAACCCTTCACCCACCGGCTCCACCGGGATGTCATAGCAAGCAACGCGGGAAGAGGTCGCGAATTGACCTGATGCATCAAGAAAGACTATGTACTATGATTAAATACGTATACGTGTAACGACCGCTGGCACTTATGTGACCCCATAACAACGATTCCATCCCCGCGGTTATACATTGGGAGGCCGCAAATTGACCGAAGTCTTCAGGAGCTGCCGTACGAGGTACATTCGTGGAACAGTGCCCCAGCGAAGCCAAGAGCATCCCCAGTGTTTGCTGTGTTGTGAAAAGCCTGTAACGTGAACGCCACGCAATCTAGTGAGCTACTTCGGCTTATGTGACTGAAGAACTGAAAGAGAAACGGACATCGAGTGGTGTTCATCACCGCCGTATTTGACTCTAACGGACACAGGAAGAATCGATACCTCTAAAAAAGACTTCGTGGGTCCCAATTAATTGATAGTGGTGCATTGTGTGCCCCTTCCTTAGAAGGATTGAAACAGTGGTTGAATACAATGAATATCATGAGCCATATTACCTTCAATTCTTTTTGCAGAAAATCATGTTTTCCGGCCTCTTTCCTGGAGTGAGGTTGCGTGGACATTATCGCTTAGGAAACAGCACTTTTCCATTCAAGAATGAGTTCCTCATATAGCATATTTGCAGCAAAAGACTTAATCATCCCAATGAATGCTCGATTGTGAGATTTACGAATAATTTATCCACATTATTGCCCACAGAGACATGCAGATATTTCATTATGTACAGAGAAAAAGTGTAAATAACCTTTGTAAAGTATATGTTATCAGCATAAACTATTATTAATAATATTATTTTATGTATTCATAGTCTGAATGAAGTGAATGTGCTCGAGTATATGAAACAAAGAGAATGAAAGATAAGCAGCAGAATAAACTCCTTATCACATGAAATTTGTCAGTTTCATTGCAAAAGAAAACTGTCATCACCTTTCGAATTATTAACATACTTTTTTATTGGACATTATCCAATGCTCAAAAATTGTCAAGAAAGTGAAACAAGCGTAATTTAGAAGAAAGTGTACTACGAATTCTCGTTTAGCTGTAAGAACCCTCATTTTCATTATCTATGGCATTTAATTGGTAATTTCCTTCCTACTCGAATATTTATATACATTTTTTTCTTATTGCTTAGAAAATTTTCATTTTAAATTTGCCCGGTTAGTAATGATCGCATTTAATTATTAAAAACGGCCTATAAGAACAATTATGGATTTCAAATACAACTATTTCGCTTTATTGATTTACTTATAAGCATTTGGCGTTACAGTCTCGAGAAGCAAATGGCCTTGTTGGGAGAATAAGAAGGCATATTACATTTAAAAAATCAAATGAACTCTTTTATAAATATGACCACTAATCAAAATGAAATAAATATTACAAAAATATGCTTCCATGTTCTAGACACAAATCAAAGCAGAAGAATCGTGAGTTATTGGCTGAGAGTGATAAAAAATTTCCACAGATCTGTACTGTGAATTTATTCTAATTTTATCACAATATTTTGGGTCATGGCTAGATGATATTTCAACATATGATTCTCGGGATTCACATTGATGTCTGCGATTGCGAAGAATGCATTAATACTTAAATAAACGACGTTTACTGTAAAACTCATTTCAATTCAGTGGAGCTCATTGCTGTTACTTTTAATGGTGTTGAATCATGGGTACTTCGTATTTATGAACAGATAAACTTCCCGCCTACGTATGTACCAGGTTTCTGGTCACCAAGTGGCGGTTATACCTACCTCGCATTTTACTTTATCCAAATGCTGAAATATGAAATTCAACATTTAGAATTTTTCCGGACTAAAATGACTTGACCAGGTCCAGTATCTGCTTATTACCGGACTGGTACGCAGGTTAGTCAAACAACCAAGTCTTTCCACGGATTGATGTTTCAATTTGCACTTCGTTGCGACTAATAACAGTAATTTTGTTGTTGGTATTAATGCATCAATCGCATGATCCATGAAAGATGGATTATTTCACACTCATTTCATTAATTTTTCAACGAATTTCACATAATACATTTTCCTATTTGAAAATTTTCATTATTTAGTCTCATATAAGTATATTTTGACCGGGGATCGAATTGGTGTAACAGGTAAAGCATACCTTTCCATTCAGATCGCCGGAGTTTGGAATAATGTAAAATGAAAGATTTTCCAGAGGAATTATTGTCCTTGCTGGGGTGCCAAGTGGAGAGAACTTCAAGATTAAATTAAAACTCTTGACTCTTTGACGCTATTAAAGAGCAGGTAAAAGCCGTACCCTTAACCCTTTTTGGCCGCATTTGTTAAGAGTAAGTTAAGAGTAATTAAGAGTAAGATTTGTTAAGTCAAATCCAACGTATGGTTTTCCTCTACATTTCTTGCACAACCCAAGAAATCATACTTCTTCCAACCTACCCACCGATCCTACATGCTTCAAATTCCCTCAGTTGTCGGTCACTTCCCCCAATAACTACAATTGTTTTTAATCCATGCGCCCCAGAACGAGTTGGCCTTTTTGAAAGCATTTAGAGGAGGTAGGTACCAACTGACTCACTGAGAATCACTCTATTCTCTTACTCTCGTTGATTTGAAGAAGTGAAAAAGGGACCGCTTTGGAGGCCAATACCCTCGGTACACGTTGTGATCAATGGAGACGTGTGGTGCTCGGAGACGAGATGAGGGGGCGATGAGGCAGAGGAGTGATCCCCAGAGGAGAGAGAATGGAGCCTGTAGGGTGACGGGTGTGGGAAAGAGTGGGAGAGGGGCTGGGAAATGGAGTAGGAATGGGTCTTTCGAGGAATGGTTGGGAATAGCCGTAATTGGAGCTGTCAGTTCGGCAATGAAAAATTCGCAAATGAAACGCAGGGGATGAGATAGACGTAGAGGGGGGGATTTTTCTCTCTCTCTCTCTCTCTGCTTCGCTTCCTCTTCCGACACTCCTCTCCTCCTCCCCCTCCCAATATGACTTCGCAGCGATCGTATATACCACTTGAGATTTATGGCGGCTTTACTGCCTCCCCCCCTCCCCACACCCTCTCGGCCCATCTCGAGTCCTCCGATGAAGTGGCGATCGTCGGGACGTCTGCCTCACACTGCCTAGAGGCGGGGAGCGAACAGTCAGTCTCTCACACTCGACTCATTAGCAGATGAATTGCTCAAGTGAGGCGCTCGATACCTTTTTAGGACAAGGGTTGTCAGAGCGGATGCAAATTAGAGTAAATTGTCCTCCTTCATCCATTTCTTCTCGCTAATTTTATGAATTTATTGCAATCAATTCAGTGATGCGAAATGGGCCAAAATAACCCTTTCCCGTAGAGATTTGAAGCTGAAGCATACGAATCAAGATGTAGCCTTTTTAGATAAGTAGGTTCGAATAAGTAGTAAAACTTAGTGTAATAATTTACGCGGTGATATGAATAGCCAAGGTGGCATAATCCGCCAATTCCACGCTTGAAAACTTTATGGGCAATACAAAGTCAATTATTATAAATATAATATATTTTTACACAGCATTTCTTTGGGGCAGCTAACAATTTTTCAATAGTTATTGAGTTTGCAATACAGGATTTTAACAAATTTCTCCAGTATTTTCACCGGGATCTTTTTTCTTCAGAATTTTCAAATCATCGAGAGCCCCTTTACTGAAAATGATCACTTCTAGCGTGATAATTTGAATTTCAGATGGAAGAAAAATTTTAATTAGATGAGTGAAGTAGGAAGAAAAAGTGATTAAACAAGGAATACCACAAAATTATACTCTTACTCAATGGAAAATCACACTTGATAAAAAATCATCTACATTCGATGAAGATGCTGATACCCAATAGCAAACGAAAAAACCTAAGAATGAGTTAAAATGTAAAAGGTAAATATATATTTTTATCTTTAGATTCATCTGCATCGGATGAGATGTGGTGGAACAGCATACTGATGAATAAGTGAAATAAAAACTTATTTACAGTCCACTGAATATTTTTAAAGGTACCTACGACGCATTTGAAGCTTTCGTGTCAATATTAGGTATATATTATTGTATTTACGTCATCAATGTAACTGATGATGACACTTAGGCATTGCATCGCTTAGTACCATTTAAAGAGCTTCAGTGAATATTAGTTTTTTAGGCAATAAGTTTATTTTATTTTTCTTTCCTTCCAAGTACCGACTAGCAATATTCTAGGTAGCCCTTCCACCTTAATGCTTTTCTGAACCTATGTTACCCCTGGGGTGCCTGAATCTCAATTACTGCCAATTTAATACTCTATGGTAGAAATTTAATACCTAATATTGAATTACGTGAATATTTCTGAAACAATTGAAATGGAGGCCACATATTTTCCCAACTATAAAGAACTAAGCCACATTCCTTGCCAGATACCACTCACGAAAACATAAGCTCTGGTTTGTTAAGCGAGTGCAACAGCCCCCAAATTTATTCCTTAGCGCCAAAATGAACCGCCATAATGCCTTCTCCCCCCAAAACAAACTCCCACCTTCCCTTCCAACCCCACTCACCCATGCCTCCATCCCCCCAACACGCAGATGGGAATCCGATTTTTTCCTCATCTTGATGGGCCCGAGCGCATGCGCCCCGCTGGTAATCGAATATGCGCGAGAACGAAGGGGCGGAGAGGCGCAACGCGGAGATAGGAGGGGGAGAGAGGGGGGAATCATAGGAGGGGCGGGACGCGTGTTAAGGGAATTGTGAGGGTAGGAGGGCGAGTGGCGTGGAGGGCGAGTCGGGGGTTGGTATATGCGCATGGGAGTGGAAAGGGACGGGACGGAGAGGGAAGGAGAGGGTTTAGGGGAAGATCACGGGGATGGATGGGTTTGGAAGCCGGAGGGAGATTATCCCCTCATTTCCAGCTCCGGCTCTTCCTTCACCGCCCACCCCCCCTCCCTAACCCTCAGCCCCTCTCCCCTTGCCGCCCTATCGCATCGCCGAATCTTCGGCCTCAAGCAGCCGCCGTCCTACGACTGCTTATATCGTGGGCAAAGGCTAATAGATTGTCCCTCAATTTTTTTCATGGAAATCAATAGGTACTGCGTGCTCATAATGATGCAGCACATGAACACGAGATATTAATTGCGTCTTCAATTGATTAAGGCGGTAACGAATACTCAATTTTACACTCTTACTATCACTTAAATCATTGAATATAATGATGGATAAATCATTTTCCCAACACAATTCATCTGAATTTATTACAAATTTTTGTTATAATGGGATGATTTAAACCCATTAAAGCTAGTAGAAAAATAAATATACTTCTTGAATTCCAGATGCATAAATATGGCTGAGGAATTAGATACATAACTTAAAAGTTTAGAAAAATCGCAGACATAATTTTTAGACGATAAATGCCCTTCTAGGTACCATTATGTACATGGAATAACGCAGAGTATTTTTTAAATCCGGGCACTCGTTCATCCAATTTGCAGTTTTTTGGCAAGGAGGCCACATCTGAGGCTATGCACTGGCTAGCAGGACCAAGATGAGCCCGGCTGAAGCGGACATAAGGACTGGCAATGATTTAGAATACGGTTCCGGCTTTCACGCTGACATAGATTATCGATCAATTTAAATTCTAGGTAAATCAATATGCCAACACAATATTTTCTTTTAGAATAATTTTTTCCTCAACATCAAAGAGTGGAATTTCATATAGAGACAATTTAATTATGCAAAATTCTGTCGAAGTTGATGAATATGTACATTTCGTAAATTTCAAAGTGTAAATATACAACAAATACGGAAGAGTATCATTGCATATCATCATCATCGGCAGTCATATGTCCAACGACTGGTTTGCTGCTACTCCTGACTCCATTCTATTTTAAGCCAACTGCATCATTCATTCAAATATTCACATTTTATCATTTTAATAACATCTATTTTAATCAACTTGCCATGAGTAAAATTATCGCAGGCAAAGAATAAGCAGTTTAGGAGCTTTCCAGGTATCCCATCAATACATTTGAAAGGTAAGCACAAAATTAACGCAGGGAAGTCTCTACCTGAAAATTAGAGATGCTCGCAGTCTAATCGCGGTTCTTCTGCTGAGAGCCCAATACTGCGTGAGACAACTGACAGCCGATCAAGACAGTATTCATGATTGCCAAATCTGAAGTTGACGAGAGGATAACTCATAGCTTGAAAAATTACTCTGTTTCGTTCCTTTATCTTGCTTCCTCTACTACCTTAATACCCTATCTCAATCCAAACCCCTTGTCAGCAGCAACCGTCTTGCGTCTGCTTACATCATGGGCGAGGCCTAATAGACTGTCTCTTAATTATGCCTTGGAAATCAATACTGTGAGACCACTGCCCATATTGATGCAGTCTCTCTTGGATTAATTAATTACAGACGACGAATTGATCACAACTTCAATTGCCTATTATGAAAGCGAATATTCTAATGAGTACCTACACCTGGAACCAAGAGCAAATAATTTACTTATATGATAGGTTATTTGTTGAGCCCTAATAAATAAACTTTCAACGCTGACGGTGAAAATGCTGTTCACGGACCCTATCCACTGAGGCAGTTTCACGGAGAATTCGTGGTTGGTTCTCGGAACGACGCGTCGCGACGTCACGATTTCTGAAGGTGCGATCCGCTAAGGTTTTCACGAGATATTTGTCTTGTTAAGTCGAGCGAAAGTGGCCGAGGTATCGTTGGGTCTAAGAGGCTGATAATCAGTTTCACGGAATCGGAAAGTGACTCCACATCCTCTGTTATATTACCAGTATTTATTAAATTTTGTCATTTGACGATATTGTATCATAGGTATTTTTACCCGTTGCAGGTATGAATGATAACAAATTTTAGTCTTAGGCTTGTCTTTTTGCAATAATTGTGTTGTGTAGCCTTCTAATCGATATACTCGTAAGTTTGACGAATTTAATACTTATAAGTGAATTATTAACTTAATTTCCTTTCATAACAACGTTTATGATTGTTTCGTAATGTCCTTTTTATTAATTATTTCACGACCCGGGACTCGTCGCCGTCGCCGGGGCGACGAAACCCAGGTCGTGAAGTAATAAAATATATATGGAAAACTAAGCTATTAATCATTTCACCCTTCGGCAAAATTGAATGAGAATCGATGAAAATTAGCAACGGTGATCATTCTTGACCATTGAATCTCTTAAAAAACGCCATTAAATGACATGGAACATTTATTATACCTGCTAAGTCGCTCGTACTCCACCAATGCTTACACATTTAAAAAAAGTTCCTATTTTGAGTATGGTTGGTATTGTGTATTGATATACTTTTATACAGGACGGATATCTTTTGATTAGTTGTAATGTGGCTTGTAAATATCACCAAATGACACATAAAGAACAGTAAGTTCAGTACAAAAGTGTATGCATATGACCCAAACTTGAAAAACATTTGTCACAGTGACTACCTAACATGTTGGGATCACCATTAATTCTGCACTGCAATTTCACTGCGGGAAAACATTTAGATATATATCGTAGTAATGCGACCCAAATGGGAATGCATAGTTAAATAATATTATTATTACAGCTGTGGATGGGCAGAATGGAAATACTGCAGTTAAATTTATGCTATTTCATTTGTAAGTCAGTTAATATTTAGGTTACTGTACATAAAAATTACCCATTGATATGCTTGGAAAGTTGTATGACTAGTATATTGTATGAGTTCATAAATGAGACATACTCTCAATCTCATAATGCTATAGAGCCTTGACTGATGCCTTGTCTACACTACCGGTGTACTTAAGTTAGTGTACTTGCATGCAGGTGAATGTCTACACATAGATATTAAGTCTACCTCAGCGCTACCTAGTGTTAATGGAAAGAAATTTGAATCGCGCAAAAAATACGTGCCTGAGGAGTAACTTCAGGCATATATAGATACGTATAACTGTGTAAACAAATGTAAACAAAGTAACACGTGCACGATTACTCAACTCCTCATGTATACAGTGTAAATACCAGTATGGTGTGTATGATTATCGAAACTCTTCGACCTGTCGATGACGAGGCCTCTACCAAACTTCGTCGGAACACTATCGATGTCATTCAAGTCCACTTACGTGGACCCGATATTTAAGTGGTCAGAGGGCGTCTACAAGGATTACTTAGGTGAAGGGCGCATTTAAATATGTATTAAAGGGCCCAGTGTAGACGCGGCAATAGCAATCTACGAATGATCCCTGAAAAACTATTATTTTTGCATTGGCCCTAAGTCACCTTTTGTTGTTCATGTAAAAACTAGGAGCAAGTTGTTGCATTGAGTACATCTAGAACTGCATTGAGTTATCATTTCCTGTTTAACTCTAGCTTTAAAACATGTACTACACGTACTTAAACCAAACTAACTTTTTTGTCTTTTATGAGGCTACCCATGATGCGCATGCATTGTATAAGCTTAAATTGTCTTGAGTTTCTGATGCTTTCCACTGTAGCTTACAGTACTAATATATAAACCATAAACTTTACTTTAGTTTCAGACTATTGTTTCGTGAACTTGTTCACTTAATTCTACTAATTGAAATCAGCTCCTTACATGGGTAGGAGATATCACCTTAAATAATGAGAATCCTTTGATTAAAAACGGTGTTTTAATTAACAATGATGTATATGTTGTTTAGATGAATAAAATATAGGCCATGGAAATAATTATGGATGTGAGAATAAGAGAACATACGGTCATAAACAAGAATAGACTGCGGTGATCCGAAAGGCAGTAGAGCCTCTTCTTATGACTGGAAAAAAATTCCTAGGGCTATACAGGATTAATTAGGCACTGGCAAGAGAGCTCATTGAAGAGCTTTAGCCTCATATATTCCAGATTCAGAGAAGTCTGAGTAGTCCCCCTTCAGTACACATTTTAATAAACAGAATCATGTAAATTATTTTGAGATGAAATATAAAAAGAAAATTCTTTCTAGGTCCTATGTACTCTTATTTTATTGGCAAAGAGAGTTATCAGAAGCTCATGGGACCGACAGCCACCTTGGCCTGAGGTAAGCCTCAGTCAGTCGTTTCATTGAAGAGATGACAGAGGCACTACATTTACCTGGTATTTAGAATTATAATTCAGTGGTTATATTTCCTGATGAATGGCAATAGCTTATACTGAATTTAGGCACCTTAAAAATGTTTATTTGTACCACTGACAACATCAAGGCCACATTCATGTATTTGCACATAAGTGCCCACATTAAAATACCCCTTCAATTATATCCCAATGAAACTAGTGATGGAATCCACTTAAAACCGTAAATTACTTACAACTACCATCCTTAAACACAGTTTCAGCAGTTCCTCTAAAGCTCATTTCCAATCATCTCTCCTTTCCTCAAGACCATGTTGATAAGAAAACATTCTTCCCTAATTATTTCCAGCCCCTCTCTACCTGCACGCATGGAATCAGCTGACAACCCTCTCTATGCTAACTTACCAAATTTCCTCAAAAGGTGAGATAATGTTTCAGTGACATATAAATCCAGACACAGAGGGTGAAAAATACTTAATATAAAAGTTAAAAAATATGCAACTATGTCTGCCTCCTCAAAAAATTGATACTGTTGGTTGACTGGTTAGAGTATATGTGTATATTATTTCTAAGCTCCTCTCATTTACAACAATTACCAAGCATCACAATTTCTCAGTGTGTTGGTCAACATCGAAGGCACATACAAGTAGCATTCAGGGCACCTGCAGGTGGGGATTACTTATATCTCAACTGGAAATCATAATACTCCACCAAAGTACTATACATGCATAGGAAGTTTTCTTTGCATGAACAAATATTCAATTGCATATGAATATTCAAATGATTACACATACTTTTGTTTTATGACATTCCCACCAATGTGTGATTATGGCCTCAGAGTTTTAATTTGCGTGTCACATAACCCAAGTAGCTACTAATTAATGGCTCCTAAATAATGAGGTTGTAAAGGAGATAAAAGTGGTACATGAGATAGTGGTGAGTGGTGCTAGCTTTCGTTTAGTTACGATATATATCCTCCTGCCAATTCATATTCCCAAATTTTACTGCAGCATATGAGTTTCAAATTAAAGAAATGCTAAGTTACCATGCATTGTGCCCCTTTCATGTAACTAATGCATCCTCTGCAAAATACAAAACATGCTAGCTGAGTAAATGCGAAACACGAGTGCAAATGGCTACCGCGGAAGGCAGCTTATTCTGTGGTAGATGCATGTTTGGAGGTCATGGGATTAAAGGGGGAAATGTAGAGTGATTGGCGGGGAAGTAGAAATGGAAGTAGATAAGTGTGTATTGAAACGTAGTGCATCTGCGTAGGGGATGTATGATGGTATCAGATGATAGAGGCATAGTGGACAAGTGGGGGATGGGAGCTGTAGAAGAAGAAGAAGACAGACCATCTACAGCGTCTGAGAGAGACCAACATTAGTTTACCCGGATATCTTGTTGGATGGAAGGCTAAGGGAAAGTTGGAAGAAGTTGAAGTGTTTGGCACCCGACCACAAAAATAATAATGGCCTTACCCCGTCACAAAACCCGGAATTTGATCACTCAACGCGTTTCCCGACAAACGCAATCAATTCGAGTGTCTTTCCGATGCCTTCAAGCTGGAAGCCAGAGCCTCTTTAGTCGTTAGAGGTCGGAGGTCTGATCCAGGTGCCCCTAGCCAGAGAGCAACAGACTACCGAAACCCCTCCGACATCAAGGCAGAGGATTGCGGATGGTGAGCGCTTGACTCATCAGCCTCCAACCGAGTACTAGGCACTACGATCTTCGCCGAAAAGGGGAAGTAGCAGTGTAAGGAGGTAAAAGTAATAATAAATAGATAAGAGGGAAATTGGATAGGAGAAGAAGAAAATTGTGAGGGAGGGCCCCTCTTCTGCAATTTAAATAGCAGTAGAGGAAACCAACAAAATGTTAGGGGACGCAATTAATATTGTTTTTATCTTATAAAGATATATCAGAAGTAAATTCATCAATATTTAAAAAGCGTTTCCACCTGAAGTTACAGCAGCCAATTGATTCATAATTTTAATTCATGATAGTGGAATTTCTTTGCGTAAAAACAGTTTAGTTTGTAGCTGTGCCCGTAAGCCCACTGTTTAAATGAAAAAAGAAAGGTATCTGTGGCCAGGGTTCAGTATTTTGAAAGTATATTACTCATTTTAATTTTCTGAACCTTCATATGCAACAATAATAATACCCGTTCGCATTATTAGTTTTTTATCATCTATTACAAGAGTAAAACCATAGTTATCGATAAGAACCATAGTTATCGATCTAAAATAGTAGTTTTTTGCCATCCGAATGCACGTTACCTAAAAATGGTCAATTGACACATCCTCAGCATCTTCAAATGATCAGTAGATGATGACAGACAAATAGGGTGCAAAAAGTAGAAAATACTATGTAAATACTAGTTGTACGGTGGCGGTTGAAGATAGGTGTGAACAGGGGCGGATCTAGGATTTTTCTTTGGGGGGGGCACATGGGTCTGATGGGCAAACGGTCTTCTCATATTTGGGATTAAAAAACAGCATAAAACATTTAATGTACAAAATATACTTTTTATTTTAATATAGAGATTAGTAATATGAAAATATTAATCAGTTATGCCTGTTGCTCACGGTAAAATTTTCGGTAAAACGTTTTATAAAACCGACTAATTTTATAAAAATGAGCTTGCTAACGATAAAACCGTTTTATAAAACCGAGTTTTATAAAACGTTTTACGGATTAGGACAGGTTCTATTTCCATAAAACCGTTTTATGCAACAACCAATGAGATGTTCCGCTCATCGCGAAGGTGAGCTTTCGTCTCGCACATTTTTTCGCGATTTTCACCCACTTTTAACAGAGATATCGGAACCAAATTCACCTCACTTATTATGCAAACTTTGTAAATTTGTTTAACACTTTCAACACAACAATGCATCAACTACTTTAGAAATGGGAAACTTTCAAACCTGAGAAGTGCGATTTTTCCTCTCCGCCATCTTGTGAAATAATGCCGTTTCCTCTTATCCACTGTACGTGGCGCAGCGATCGAGCAGTTGCTTCTCTAGCATATATACAACTCTCCTACACAGTTTCTTCCCTCCTTCCACTGAAACTCGCCCCGCAACGAGTGTTAGAGAATGGAGAAAGGTTTAACCTCAAGGTATACCCGATGCTAGCGCCATTTACGGCATAGCGGTTCATATTAGTACTGCTTCGATTTTCCTCTTATAAGGTTCTTGAGTTTTACCGTGAGCAAGCTAGTACGTTTTACGTACGATTCATAAAACTTTCAATAAAAATTTTTATAAAACTGTTTTATGGAAAATTTTACCGTGAGCAACAGGCATTACATAAATAATAACGGCAGTTTTCTATTATTTTTCCTGCTGAAGAGTTCCAGTACTTCATTAACGTTCATTTTTGACACAATGTCTTCCTTCCCACTTGGGCGCTGTTTTTTTTCGAGCGCTGACTAGCGAATGACCAATGACCGGCAAATCTGTCTTCTTGACTTGTGCTTAAGGCTAAAATGAATGAGGCTCCGTAATACACAAAACAAAACGAACGTAATTATAACGGGACCATATTGTAACTCTTGTCCATTATTTTAGCGTCTGGGGGGGGCACGTTCCCCCGTGCCCCCCCCCTGAATCCGCCTATGTGTGTGAATGCAGGTAGAACTTACCAACCCCATGTACAATGGTCAGAAGCTAGTAATGCAAACGGGGCATTGACATTTCCACAACAGTTGCATACCTGATAAATGACTTCCCAATCAAAATTCAATAGAGGTATTAGGTTCACAATTAAATTGAAGAAAGGAAATTAGCTATGTAGAGAGAGGTAGATGCCTTGAGAATAGTTTAATCCTTGAAAGTAACCAAATGCAATTTCGTTTCTATGCACATCATGACGTAAAGACACAGTTGAATTGTTAGATCATGTCGGGGACAGACAATTTTTTGGGGAAGTTGATTGCTTTGTTACATAAAAGACATAACTACATAAAGAGTCAATGAAGTCCCAAGGTATTATAACGTCTACATATGTATGAATTTAACAAATGTAGTATAACGAGGGCATAGCATGTCATTAAGCACGCAATTTAACAAGAGTTGAGTTACTTATTTCTTCCACGTAATATAGCTACAATAAGATGTGTTCACTGGTTACCTTCACGAATTATACACTGAAGTGCCTGTGAAGGTATTATTACGATAGCTTAGCTACTTATGCTTTCACACGTTTCACATTACTAGAATGAGAGTTACCGTAGTTCAAGAGTGTAACAATTTTGATAAAATAAATCTACCTCTGCAACACTTTTACGCCTGATATCTCATTTCAAAAGAGAACACTATTCCTTGAAAATAAAAAAAAACATGCAATTATAGATGCACCCGATATGTTTGAGGTCCGTTAATGATACTTTCATGTATCAAATAAATAAGTGAACGACTTTACTCTACACCATTAATTCCACAAAAATATATTGCATCGGCACTGCCCTCAATACTTCATTTATACGACATACGACAAATATTGACTGACATCTCATCCCCAAGCTAATATTTTCGGATGGGTTATGAGTGTACGTTCTTCATTATCACTCAATGTTTAGCGCAATTACGATCGTCAATCCTCAGGAACAATCTTTGTCGTAATATATAGCTTCTACAAATCATTCCTATACTAAATTTTACTATGCTTCAACGTACTTTTGTTTGAACTATTATTGTGTTACACGATGTTATGTGTGTATAGATAACGAGTGTTAACGCTGAAATT
Source organism: Pyrrhosoma nymphula (assembly GCA_963573305.1). NCBI lineage: Eukaryota > Metazoa > Arthropoda > Insecta > Odonata > Coenagrionidae > Pyrrhosoma > Pyrrhosoma nymphula. The sequence continues at coordinate 128,069,220 of OY754328.1, forward strand.
ACGCCGTAATCTACATTAAATATTATAATTTTGTAACTTACGAACAATTAACTATGCCGAAAATAATGTAAATATAGTTGTCCACGTATCAACACAGTAACATTTAATCAATAACATTTTCTCTCGCCTTCTACTTCATGCTCCATAGTCGTTCGAACGAAAAACAAATGCCAGATTAAATTCTATCATTAGCTCAGAGTAGATACGTCATGAATTCCGTGACGTAACTCCTAGTTAGTAAGTAAGTAAGTTGCTCGTGGGTAAGTGCTCCTAGTGCTACTCCAAACCTCGGTGGCGGCGGGATAGAATCTGCTTATCCAAAGGGCGCGGGTTCGAGCCCCACCTGAATGGGTTTTCCTCCACTCAGGGCATGGGTGTTAATGTGATGCACTTGGGTTAAATGTAAGAGAGGGCTTCATAGCCCTAATTTTGCCGTTAAATAAAGGTGCCATTATTTTATCATTGACATGCATTTATAAGTCGGCAAAGTTTGGATTTTGGATCAGAATTTGGATCTCACAAGAAAGGTTAGAAATGAAAGCCAATAATTATATTACCACTTGACTAGCATTTGAAGATCTAGATGAAGGATGTTCGAATTCTGATGAAGTCAAAAGAATTTTCAATGCGAATTTTCTCATTTAAAATGTTATATCATGAAACCGTGTGCTTGGCTGCATAAAATCTCATTAGTGCCATAGTTTCGCAGTAGTTGAATACGAGTTAGTTGAGGATAAGACAGCGATTTGCTTTAATTCATCTACTCTGGTTTCTTTTCATTTCTCACATCCCGCTTTTAGGGTCCTCTTCCATGTAATCTCATCAACCCACAACCACCTCCCTTTGTTATCCTACGGTCCATCGCTTGGCGATACTTCTTTCCGGATTACGTCATTAAAGTGCCGGGGTAAATCCAGCGCGTCTGTCTCTCCCATGGCGTGGTCTTTTTGCTCTGGGCTGCCCTCTCACCCTCCAGCATCCGGCTTCTCCCCAACCGTTAAATCGCCGCGCTTTTTCCTCCCTTGCGCCATCTTTATTTTCTTCTCTCTCACTCTCTCTACGCTTCGTTTACGCTCATCAAAAAAATCAAGTTTCTTCTCCGCTAATTTCTCCTGAATACCTCGAGTTTCCGGTGCAATTGTGGATTTCATTTCATGTTTGCTAGAAAAATGAGTATGTGCATACATGAACACGTTTTTTCTCTTTCTCTCAGAAGAAATATCCGTTCCAATGGTTGACCTTGGCTTTACTATATATACATCTTGTCCGGTCGACGGGTTTAGTGCTCAATTTGTAGAATTAAAAAAAAAAGTTTTATCTTTTATTGCTCGAAGCTAATTGAGTGGGAATTCTTTGCTGCGTCATTAGCATTGCCGTAACCGTAATTGGCGCCAGCTGTTATAAAAGAGTTGAATAAGCTCGGATCATCATTTTTGATTTTTATGAATATATTAAAGGTTAGTAATTTTGTAAACATCCAAGAAAGAAGTAGAAGAAAAAGTTAGGCCGTCATCAAATATTATGACACTCTCAACTATCTACTTAAGCCAACGTTTTGACATGTCATAGGATCTTAGAAGTCTAATTACAATATTAATAATATTTGATGCAGGATACGGCAATTCTTCCATCGCAGGTTAGTGAAAGATTGGCATACTGTTACAAAACGAACTCTAGCAAATTTTATTTATAGCCTAAAAAATTAGATTGGTTAGCTTTGTATAGTGGCACATATTAAGAGCAATCGAAATATGAATTGCATTTTAGGGAGAAAGCTGAAAGTGTCTTAAGGGGATGATAGTCATTGACCTGCGATAACATTTACAAGGTAATGGTAAAGTAAAACGACGTCCTTTGATAGTCAACGAATCTTAATTATACATAAGTGCATGACATTATACAATGGTGAAGATATGAAACACGATTTAGTTCAATGAAAATCATCTCCTTTTCTTGCCACAAGTGTGACTTTGAAGTAATAAAGTGCCACGAAAGGGATATTATTACTCGCTAAGCATGAGTCTAAATAAGTAACTTACATTTGTAGCCATCAGTTGCAGCTTCAATAGGCTAAGAATATTTTTCCCTTCCGTCATTAATTTTCCACTAATAATTTTAATCGTCCGTAATGACATTTCATAATTTTAATTGGATCCTGGTGCCGTGAAGGGAAACAACAAGTTAATTATGAAATTTAAATAGTTTTTTATGCGCTTAGTCACATTTTACACCGTATTTCATAATTTAAAACCCACATTCTCTCTTCATAGCCAATGTCTTTCACGTCTTCGATCGTAACTTCCGCGCCAACATCAGAAGGTGGTGAAGTCATTTAAGTCCAGCGGGAGGTAAAAGTTCCATTGTTGAATTTGCAGAGCTATCAAGATAAGCTTGAGTTTCTCAGGCATCAGTGAAGTGGCTCAATTACGGAGTGCATGCAGTTGTTATGAAATTTATTTTGATCTTGATACGCGAAAATATAATGCGTTTGAACATAAAACATTATGATCCTGTGATGAGAGCATACATTTAAAAAACTTTCCTCGAAAAAAAGAATATCACAAAAACACCTATAAATATTTGACAGAATGTGGTATTTAGTTCAAACAACAAAAACAAGCTTTGACCAATGACAATATTTATTTCATACACATTCTAACGCATAATCATGTTTAATCCACCACTACTTATTCCATATCCATATATACCTATCATATGCACTCATCATATTAAAAGAGCTGATTTTAGTAAAGTAAACAAACAACTCAGTAGAGAATTAATAATCATTTGGTACAAGCTAGGTAAAATATTCCGTAAAAATATTAGGTATCCAAAAGCAATCAGCACGTAAACTATGATGGAAAACAAATGATAAATCTAGGCGGCCCTGGGAATCTTTTGATAGATCAACTATTTTTGAAATTGTAGAAACATTAAGGTTAAAATGCCAAAATATGAAGGATAGAGGTCAAACTTTCGCACAAGTTGCTATTAATTAAAAAAATTATGAATAATAAGTGCATTAATTTCTAAAATGTCCAAGTACTAACAAAATGGGGATCTTGAAATTTTATTTTCCTATTTTTCATCGAATTAAACATTTGATAATTCCTAATGCCTGGAGGCAAAGTTCAATACTAGTCTTTCACAACTGGCACGCTGATTTCCGTCATCTACACGGTGTTTTCGCACTCAGGCGGTCCCTACTTCGACGTGTCTTCAGAACTTCGTCCAAAATTTTCGTCCTCCCTAAATCGTCTCTCTCGCTTCCTACCCGGCTCCTTGACTTCCACTGGCAGCCTACACCCTATCTCCTCAGATCCCTAGCCAGTTCTTATCCGTTTTATCTCTTTAAAGACTCGCTACCCGTTGTTTTTTTCTACCAAGGAAAAAAGGGAAGGGACCCCTCTCCTCCTCCTATCTTCAAACTTTCGACACCTATCTCCGCGGGGAATCTTCCGCGAGCCCCTTCATCGTTTACTGCACGTCAGATCCTCCTCCTCCCGCCGCTCCTCATCCGACATGGCAGCATCACCTCACCTGAATGCTCCGACTAATTGCCCTTCTCGAAATAGCTCGCATCTCCTAAATTGGGGTTGCCCCGCGAGGTATGGGACGCCCCAATCTCCCTTCCCCTACCTCCACCCTGGTGGCCTTTTACTTTCTACCTCCCCTCCCCCTACCCACCCGTCCAGCTTCCCAATCTGACTCCTCTTCCAAACTCTATGCATGTTGTTCCACTCTCTTCATTTTGCACTTATCGCAGCCCATCAATCCAACTTGCTTTGATCTTCGGCTTTTTCAGAAATGCGTGACTGCAAGGGAGGCTCTGGATTTCAGCTACGTGTTGAGTATTTTGTGGTTAAATGCTTCGTCTCGCATTGTAAAGAGCTTCTTCAGAAATGAAGTCTCTCTCTCTCTGTCTCTCTGAAATGACTCTCGGTTGATTTTTGCTTAAATTATTGTTCAACGGAAATAATTGAGAGGATGGCAAGTACTAAAGTAAAATAAAAGACAACCGCATGTTTTCTTTGCACCTCAATGAAGAATAACGGCTGTCGAGGTATGAAGCCGAGACTGAATGTTGCTTGTATCTTCTAGTACCCATCCATCAAAATATTATTAATACTTATCCGTAGTAGTATGTTCACCCGTGTACTTCAATTTACCATGCTTGTCAACGTAGGAATGTTTCTGGTTTGGCCTAGCATTGTTTTACTGACTGCTGTTTGGTCCTCGCCTATCGGCCGGGAGAGCGTGTGAAGTTCTGATTTGAACTGAGACGAGCACTGGATGCCTGGGAGTGGAATCACCCTGTGCCACACACCCTAGTGGTGGCTAACACGCTATCTTGTAGACGTAGATAGATGGAACGGGGATCTGTTCACGCATTTTGTGGAACTCTGATTGTAAAACTTATCAGTTCAGAACTATATGTACTATATTATCAATATCTATTGTATTATACATATTATACTACCTTTAATCACAGATTTTTGTTGGCGATCGGCAAGAAAGTTACGCATCCAAATCACTGTTTAGCAAGTGGTAAATATCGAAAGTTAAATAAATGGCATGGAAGGTAATCAAGCTCACTTTTGTGGAGAATATTAGTCGCCCAATGTGCAACGAGCATCTTGCCGATGATTTTGTATTTTACTGAGGAATTGCTACAAAGGATTTGAGCCTCATTCATTTCTAGGTTTCAACAAAATTAATTCTTGTTGATTTTATTGAGTGGGGGATCGATCTTGATCGTATTAAAATGCAATGTACGTATTGGAATTGAAAAGACACTTCTTACGAAAGAAATCACACCAAATTTACACTTTAAAAAGGAAAAAATTAAACATTTTAAAGTTTTTAAATCACTCATCTTGGGGTGCCGACGGCAGGTCATTGCTTTTATTGTACCGCGCACTCGTTCGTTCCAAGCTGGACTATGGGTCGTTCGTTTACACCTCCAGCCGTGATTCTTATTTGAGACCTCTGACATCAGTGCACATAGCAGGGCTTCGGATATCCACTGGTGCTTTCCGGACCAGTCCGGTCCTCAGCATCTATGCTGATGCCAATGAACCGCCGTTGTCTCACCGTAGAAACATTTTAATGTGCTCCTATGCGGCCAAGATTTTAGCGACAAAGAACCATCCGTGTTTTCACGTGATTTTTAACCCTCGATTTTTAGAACTTTTTAGCAGACGGACAAGGGCCACCAAGCCACTTGGTGTTCGCTTTAATTTATTTATTCAAGCAACCGGTTAAAGCTCCCAGATTTATATCCGATTAGGTACTCTAGTTACCCACCTTGGATAATTCCGTCCCCTGAAATCCACATGGGTCTCAGTAGACGCCCGAAAGCTTACACCACTGATCTAGAATACCAGCGTCTTTTTAACGAATTTCTCTTTCGTTACTCCGACTTCATCCCCGTATTCACTGATGGTTGTAAGTCGAATGCAGCTTGCTCATGCGCGGTTACCTCCTCTCACCACGGGGTCATCGAGGCCAGACTCAGCCCGTTGTGTAGCATATACACAGCCGAGCTGCTAGCTATTAAGATGGCTCTCGATGGGATCGGGAAGAGTGCTGAAGCGATTGTCATTTGCACGGACTCGATGAGTGCTCTTCAGTCCATTTCTGGCTTTTCATCCGATCACCCCATTGTCCAGAGCATACACTCCAGCCTCCTATGCCTTAATAGAAGAGGAATTGCCATAACGTTCCTCTGGGTCCCTGGACATCTGGGAATTGCCGGGAATGAGAAGGCGGATGCAGCTGCAAAAGAAGCTCTAAATATCCCTGAGCCGACGACGACGCTGGTACCCTACCAGGACCTGCAAGCTACTTTACGTAAAGTAGTCCTAGTGCAGTGGAGTGATGTCCCAAACAATAAGTTATGGACATTTAAACCGGTAACGTTAAGGTTGCCCAGTTCCATCAGTGGTAATCGCAGAGAGGAAGTCGCCATCAAACGTTTAAGAATCGGGCATTGCGCCCTGATCCACTCGTTCCTCTTTACAGAAGAGAAAATTCCTCCTCGATGTGATGACTGTGACTCCTCTCAGAGTGCGACATATCCTGATGGAGTGTGACAAATATCGGGACACACGAAACAGGCTAGGCATCAGTGGCGACGTAGAACAAGTTCTAGGCAACGATGCCGATCACCTAAACCATGTTTCTACTTTTTTAAAGGAAACTAACTTAATAAGTAAAATCTAATATATTTTTTTTATTTTTATATATTTGGGATTTTAATGCTACCTTTTTGTCGAAATTTATATTCATTCATATTTATTGATATAAACTAGATTGTGCGTGGTGCAAAATGACCATAGCTGTCGACGCACCCTATAAATCTAAACCTACCTACTTAGGAAAAAAAGAGGAGAGAAAGATGTCAAATGCAATGCTGTCCCTATAATTTCAAGCCATAGCGAGAAAACGCATTCGAGAAATTGGGAGAACTGGATTAATAAGACTTTCTTATTGAGTTAAAAGCAGGAAGGACCTCGGAAAAATGGAAGGAAAGATGTAACTTCCTCCATATAAGACTCGTTTTGAGAAAATCGCAAGCATCTGCGATCCAAAACAGAAAGAAGAAATCTTGCCAAATAATATTTGTCAATGAATATCTGTTACTAATACCACTTTTATTTAAATTAAGCGACCCAGGTTTCAGTGAATAATCACCATCATCAGTTATTAATTGAGATCTCAATTAATGGCTGATGATGGTGATTATTCACTGAAACCCGGGTCGCTTAATTCAAATAAAAGTGGTATTAGTAACAGATATTCATCGACAAACATTATAATGGAATACCAAAAAGCTACTGATGAACTAGTGAATCTTGCCAAATAAACAAAATACATAAAAAGAGCCACGCTATTTCTTCAAAACTGCTAGGGGGAAATAAATAGTATAAATAAGGCATTGGAGGGATCGAAATGGGAGCCTCTAGCAACTCGCATGCTAAATGCAAGGTTCAAGTAATAAGAGAAAATAAGTCCAAACGAGTTCCAGGCCGATACAGAGGATAGCATTTTACCCCCGCACTACATCTGTAGAGCTCACAATCATGATAATTGAAGACAGGCACGCTGCCTAACAGATTCTTTCTTTTCACGCATAAACTTCCCGATTACAACAATTAGAGAGAGAAACAAAATCTAACGAACCGGACATCACTTTACGCTCCTAAGCATTCTCTAAGCCTTATTTCCTCCTCTTTAATTTTTCACTGCTCGTGTGAATTCACCCCCTTCTCCGTGCCATGCGGTAGCTCTCAGGGTAACATGCAAGAGTTACTAAGAAAACCATCATATTCCCATTCTCCCTCATTCATATCCACTTTCAACAGCCTAGAAATCCACCCACCTATTTCTAAAATTTAACTTACCATGTACCTTTCCTGCCAAAACTAGCTCCTACTCCAGTCTCCGTTCTCTAACTCCAGTTCTGACCATCTAAAATCCTATCGCAACGCCTCCTACTCTAGCAATCCCCTTTACACTCGTAACGTTCTCCTCGAGCCAAAATATCAGGTGAGGTAATAGTTTCATACATTATCGTTTCACACGTGTATTACCTGTGACAAATTTTTCACGTATATTTTCTTCCTTATTACCATCAAAAACCAGGTCTCACAACCTTATTACTGGCATTCAGGTCCCATTACGACTAAATTATTTGCCAAACTACCTTTGAGGGGCTGTATAATATCTTTTAACGGTTGAACTGTCCTCCTCTGATATTTCTTTCACACATACTTAATCACATCGATGGCATGAGTGATTGCGTCTTCCTCCCCGAGAATAGGTCTCCTTCTTTATCTTTCTCACTGGATCCGCTGGATATCAGCGGTGTTCGCCGGACCGACCGTCAAATTTGTCTGAATATGAGTTTTACATTTAAGCTTGCCACTATTTATTAATTTCCGGAAATATCAATGCATGTCCGTGAGAAAAATCTCCACCTTATCGTGGCACCTCCATCCCCTGACTTCAATCCATTTTCATTGCTTTCATTTTATATTTAGAACATCTGCAGCTCTACTAATCCTACCGATCCTTCATAAAAGTTCATTTTCTAATTGACTAACACCAGTCTTCACCACATTCCTCGAATCACATGAGCATTTCATTTGCCACCCTAAAGTTATAGCGAACAATAAAAAGAAAAAGGAATTTGAAAGAGATTATTCGACTTGTAATATATCGTAACAGGTAAACTAAATGTAATGGATACAATTCAAGCTTTATACCAAAAGATATTAAAATGCAAGTCAAAATACGTATTGAAAAATTGGACCACTAGATGCATACAGTCTAGAATAATACTTTATACGTCGTTCAATTGTATGTATTCTAATATTGTCACATAATACGAAGAAAGAAATTATTCGAACGATTTTTATCCACCATTTATATTTTACAACTTCACTGAACTAAATTTTTCTCAATTTATATGTTGCTAAGTTCTTTTTTTCACTAGTCAAAAATAAGAACAGAAATTATGATTAAAGCATGAATAACGAAAATGTTAACTTTTCCTCATTTAATCTGGACCAACGACATTTTTGAGACCTCAATGCCGTAACTTTATAGTGTTTTTTCGAGATAATCACGTTATGATGGTTACATTACTCACTCAATATAAAAAGTATTTCATTTGAACTAATAGAAACAACATTTAGTAAGGGATAAATGATTTACCTGCCTATGCTCATCTACCGACCAATGCGGGTCTCTCAAGATTCCCGCCATAATATGTTTCGTTTCTTCAACATCGCTCATCCAAGCGAGCACCGTCTTGGAGTTGACTTGACTCCCCAAAATCCAACAAATAGCTTATCTCTGAATATCACATATTTCAAACTTGAGAGCAGACGACATGCAGCATTGGAAAATTTAAAGAGAGCGCTCCTTTGCCTATTGGGAATAACGGACAGAGACCAAAAAAGTTCTGATGTATATAAGTTTGGAGGAAAGATATGTCGGGATTTGTCATCATTAAGAAATCCTTGTTATCTCTCGTCCCTTTTCTGCCTGGGCCCCTCCCCTCTGGAGAAAGGGCTCTCAACCGCGCGGCATCACGTCAAAGAAACGGGGATGGAGGCTTCCCCAGCAGAGGAAGACAGTCCATCGATGAGAACATTCCTGTATGGAGCGACTAATTGGCTCCACTGGCCATCTTTCTGGTCCAGACTTGGCGTGACACGTCCCACGGCACGGGAGGAGAAGAAGCGGACAGGGAAGGAAAAAGGGGAGGAAAAGGAGATTGTGCGTCCTTGGTGCTCTTCAGAATTCCCGACAGATGGGGTTGCCGTAGGAGACGGAGGGAGGGTGGGAAAGACGTCCTGACTCCTTCCATACGCCGGACGGGACGCCTTGTTGGATTGAATCGAAGCCAAAAACCACGCGATATGCCCGCTCTCTTTCAGTCTCGGTAAAACGGCCGCTCCACCTTGTAGATCCGATCGAATAGGGGGGCGGGAGAGGTTGAGCTGGAGAGATGTGGGGGAAAAATGGGAGGGTAAAAGTTATCTTATCGCCCTCACGCTTGCCTGCACTTTATAGAGAGCGCTTTTTTTCTCTTTCAATCAGAGCGTGGAAAAATCATAAGGTGTGCCTTTTCATGTCCAGAAATAATGGGATGGAATCCTGACGCGGCAGGCAATCTACACAAACAAAAAAATCACGAGAGAGAGAGAGAGAGCCCCGTAGGTGAAATAATTAGGAGAATCTCTTGAGACGAGTGGTAATCCGGCTAATTGGTCGCTGCCTATCTTTATATGAGGGCATCATTTCGGAGTTCGTGTATTTTGGAAACGATGGGATGCGGTGTGGAAAAGGGTTGTGACGTGAAATCTCTCCGGGTAGACGATGCCGGGAAGATCAAAGGACCATTTCAAAAGAGGTTTTAAGTGTGCGGATGGGCGCGCATAATTGACGATAATCAGATCTGAAGTCCCTGCTAGAATGCCAATTATTTCTAATCCTTTAACAAAGGCTTGTTTGAATAAGACTGGCATCAACCAGCAATAAGGGTTATGTAAGTGAAAGATTAACGAAAACGTAGATCAAACAAGGTATCTTTCGTAACTTAAATCTTCAGCCATTTATTCGGCTCTTGAATTTTTAGTTGAACTTTACGCTGTACTTGCAAAGTAGGACTGATTATTACTGCTTAGTCTAGTGCTCATTATTTTATAAATCAACCCTCGTCTTGCACTTTTAATCGTAAATGTAAATATGTGTATTAGCAATGTCTTATGCGGATATGTAGTTATATTTTAAACGTACAAGATCGCACTATTCTTATCATGTGGGATGAGATGGGGTGTTTAAGTGATATTTCCTGAGCTCAATTGTAAAAACTCCAATAATGTTAGAATACGGAAACGTGTTTTTTTCATTCAAAAGTGATTTCATCACTTTACCAAATTAATGTTTAAAAATGGCTAACTGGTTAAAAAAAACCTTCAAAAGTACTCACACGTAATAAAAATTGAATAAAAATTGTGTAGGCTAGTCGGTCTTATGTTATTGATGACTTTTTACCTCTATGCTTAGGATGATGCCTATCGATTCGTTACTTCTAGGTGTAACCTATTCTCTTGAAAAATGCCTTGCCTTGTTACCATACTTACATACACCAACGTGTCTTACCCAATTCGGTTGTACCAACACTTATTTATCAAGTATAAACATTATTAATTTTTTTATGAGTAAGTCCCTCTTCAGAAGGTTCGCAGCATTGGTTACGTTATACTCAGCTAAGACGGCCATTTTTTACATAATAAAATGCTTTACTTGCAATCAAATTTCTTGACACTGGTTAATTTTTACCATGAGCACCGAATATTGCTTACTGTATGAAAATAAGCCAGGAAATATTAAAAAAAATATTGAATCCATTTTCTGCGTATATTTATTTTATTAACGGGCAAGAGGATAGACCTTGCATCAACGGGTGTATCCACTGAAAAATGTCAAGTTACAGCTAAGATTAAAAGAAAATATATATTTCGAACATTTATTCTGGAACTGTTTTCGTAGGATTTTGAAGAAGAAAGGCTGAAAGAAGAAAGAAATCTTCTTTCCCAATTCATTGCAAGCACTCCAAGGGTATTCGGCTGGGGAGAGCTAAAGCTAAAAAATCATTCATCGTCGCTACGAGAGGTCTTGAGGTCTTCCATGCTGACTGGGGATTGAAGCTAGATACCGAGATGCATGGTAAATATTTTACAGAGACTTATGTGCTCAGATTATCTTTCACTTGAAGATTTATATCGTATTTATCACGATACCAAACAGTGCAAGGGAAACATAAAACATACCAACATTTGTTTTCATTTCATTCGGCAGACCAAAACCTTAAACGATTTACGAGGGTACTAAAATTTCACGATGAATTTCACAAGAGATGAAATTCTTCCTGTTGGCTACCATAGAATAAAATAATATTTTTTCCCAATGCTGCTAATAACAGTTTTTCGGAGGATTTCTTTCACAAATTTGTTTTTGTCTGAATTTCGTTATTTTTCACAGAACAAGTGCATCTATTACTTTCGTTCTCGCTATTCTTGACTATCGTTTGATGTACGACTTGGAGGCCTGAGCAGTTACATTTACGCATGGATAAATACGTAAATCACAAAAACACGTGGAACATGTGGAACATGTTTTGCATTTATAAATCTGAAGGAAAAAGTATTTAAAATTACTACCACATGTACAGACACGAAGTTTAGTGGACACCCCTGAGAAGTTGACGTTTTATTTATTATTAAGATGATTTTATGACAAAACAGTGCAATAACATTTTGGAGCAATACAGAGCACGAAATAAATATTTAAAGCCTTTTCATTCAGTCAATTCACAGAAACTAACGTACCGAAACGCATTGGAGTCTTTCTTCTCCATATGGCTGCTTGAACGACCAAACGAAGGGCAACGACCACTTCAGATGAGCAGAGAAAACGTTCAAGGAATGCGTTCTAAAATTGCAAGATTGCAAGGAATCGTGAATCATCTTTCAATTTTTTTCACTCGAGGGTCCAAAATGTTTTCAAGACAGATGCAGCGAACTATTTTTTTATACTCAGGGTGACGAAGGAATATAGAGCATGCGTCGAAGATCACAGAGCAAGTGTGCTGATTACACGAAGATATATCAACGTCAATCCTTGTTACGCAGGATTTATTTGGCTCGTGAGAAAGTCTCTCTCGTTATTTTATCTGAGGCTTTTCCTGGGAGCATTACTGAGCGGAATTCGAGCTTGATATCGCTAGATTTATGACTTAGTCAAAATAGAGGTTTTTACAGATGGCGCACGTATTTGCGCGGCTGAGTCTCGATTTCCTCGTTTCAGAGCGACGACGCCAATCATTTTTCCGACACAGATCGAGTCTCATCGAATTTGAGACCTCGAACCAAAACGGTTTTTAAATGGACAGCTTGTTATCTCCGCGCTGCACATGAAGCACCAAAAGTGATCTCTATCACTTCAACTCTGAGACGTAAAGGCGGATCTCACAGTAGAATTCCTTTTCAGTACTTCTACATAACCTACTCTATTACCTGGAACTCTATCACCAATACAAAAATTCCTAAATGTCCCAAGGAGCAAAAGAGACCCAATTGGCACAAACAGAGAATATACTAGTCCGAGGAAATCTCACAGCCGCTTCGTTTTTTATTGAAATATTTCCAAAATTTGGATTATTTTTGAGCAAACAGGGAAATGGCAGATTTAAAAATGTAACCTATCTCCTGGCTTAGCACAACTGTGGTCTATAGGTATAGGTTATGGGGAAATTCTCTGCTAAATTAACATGTAAATGATTCTTCTCTTCAGGTATAATATGGAAGGCCAAGTGCCATGCTCATCTCATTAAATATTGCTTCAGTTAAATAGATAAAAAATCAATGAATCAGTCGATATAAATAAATATTATCCACGGGATATTCCGGACTAGTCACCACAAAAGTTTTATTTAGAACATCGAGATCGAAATAATTCAAACTAAAAAGTTATTTAGTGCTGATTGTTCTGAAAACAAGGCAAGACAAGGCAATAACATGGTGTACCATGTAAGCTGGAAGAATTAACATCTTTGATTAATTTCTTTCATGATGAGTAGAATCTTTTATTAATGCGTTCCTTTATCACTGATAATCTATACTAATTAAAATAAATGCTGGCTTGTATTCACTTCACGGTGAAACCAGTCCATTTCCTCTGGTGACACATAAAACCAAAGAGTAATTTTAATGATGTCATTGTTTAAAGCAAGATCGTTCTCGTGATATCAACGCCTAATGAGATTAGACCGTAGTTCTTCCATATTATATCAAACTAACGGAGAGAAATCGGAGACAACACATCTCAAAATAGGTACCTATTATAATTACCACTGATAGTTTGAATTCATTCACTTTTATTAACTAGTATAAAAATGAAAAAGCTCTATGTTTCCTCCTAGAGCGTTCGTGTAATTTTTCCTTAACGAAACTAAGACATGGTAAAAATATTTCCGATCAAAAGAAGAAAAAAAATACAAAATAACTGAAAACTTCATTCCATTCGGAGTAAATTATGTAATTACATCAGTAATGACCTCATTGGAATAAAAATTAAAAAAGATCTACTACATGCTAATTATTCCATGAGATAACGACAGTGTAATAAAAGCTCGTTTGAAAATCTTAAAAGGCGTATATATTAGCTCGTGAACTTTCACATGAGCATCTAGGTAAACCGGTTACCGATCAACACGTCATTCTCAAGGGCTCAGCTGGTGCGTTCATGGGTTACGTAAATTCCCATATTTACCTTTCGGCTATAAAGATTTCACCTAGAAAACATTCTGGGGAGTGAACATGCCACGTAAGTATGTTTAATAGCTAGCATTAATATCACTTAACCTTGATTGATCACATTGACTTATCCGTACTGACAAACGAATGATTCTTATTAATCAAAATCCAAACTATATACAATTATCTACAATTGGCAGGTGGTCAATTTTGCTAGTGTAAGCGGCCACAACATTTAGGTTAAAATAAGTTCTTTTACTGCAAGCTTCGACCGTCAACTTCAGCAGTAAAATTTGTACGAAAATTTGAAAGGAAGAAGAATAGTCGTCATTAGAGGAAGATGATTAAATATTGATAGTAGGTAATATTTAACTAAAATTTGACTCCTGTATATCTTAATAAAATAGCTGGTGTGCCAAGTGTATGCACCAAAACAAAAATAAGATATAAGTGTATCACCTAAGTCTAGCAGTACTATACGATCCACAACCCAATTTAAGTAATGGTTATAGGTTTGTTGAATGTAACAGCAAAGGTTGATGCAATTAATATGACCACATACAAGTCTCTTAGGTTATAAGGGTACATAGTGCTTAACATTAACTCATACTGGATATTGAAATTCGTTAATCCATTCCGGATATTTTAGGGTTCATCAAACTGAGATGTAGTAGAGATATGGCCATTTCAGGTAACGCTCGAAAAACTATAACTTTATGCATTGAATTCCATTATAAAGTACAAAATCGCAAGTAAATCTTGCGTTCCTGATAATGCTTTTGTTAACAGTTTGAAAAGAGTTTAGAATAAGCTTCTAGAAACATTTCTCCAATCTCTCAAGGTTTCCATTTATCCTGGTCATTCATTCTGGGCTTATGCATATATCGAACGGCTGGGAAGGTTTACATCACCTATAATACAGCTAGATTCCGATAAAATTCACTTCTTCAAGTTAGCTGACTGATTTTTTGCTTCTCCAAACTTTCAATGTTCAGAATAATGGTTCAAATTCCGACGTCATAGGGCCCCTAAGGGGCCAAGTAGTATCTCAAAGTGTTCATAGGTTGAAATCGCGCAAAGAGGAGGGCCATAGACTGGGGTGAAGGAAAATATAAGAAGAAAGAATGTATTCCTTTGAATCGCTCCATCTTTCATTTAAAATAGCCAAATAAAACATGGATTATATAAAAAATAAAACGTTATAATTTGTGCTTTCTTCGAACAGCAGGGAGGATCTGAAGAAAGAAGCAAGTTTGGACAGAGGATATAATCAGAAGTGTGTTGATAAACTCTTGCTTGGATCATTTCAGCATTGTGTTCAGCAAAAATTGTTTTTACCTCCTTCCTACTTGAGTAAAACTGAATAAAAATGTGAAGCCGCGAGGAGACACAGGTGGGATGCCATAAATGCCCAAAGAGAAACATTAAATAGACCCACTAGAGTGCTTTCTCAGCTCAGCAAAAAATATTTCTTTCACCAAGATGAGGAAGAAGGAATTATCTTCTACAATGTACTTGTAATTTAAGTAAATAAAATTACAATTGCATAAAGTATTCAAGTTTATCAAATTCAACTAAAACAGAATCAAGGGAGAAGTATCAATACACTTACGTGCCGTGGTTTGGGAATAGAGAATTTCGCGTAAATATTTGCACACTAAAGTAGCAGTTTTTTAATGTCTTACAAAACATTTTCTAAGCATGACACCCGATGTGGATACTCTATTTTGCCATAACTAATCACGTACCGTGTCCATTACGGCTTGCTTATCTGATAACAAATGATTTGAACTACAAGGAAATTTAATAAACTGTACAAAACATGTAACTTTTGCTGACATCAAATTAAAGAAAATGGTATATTGGTTAAAGTTAACCAGAGATTATAAACCCAAGCTTAAGTACTCAAACAATCTGAGTCTATTGGGAGAAAAAACTTCTCATTCCGCGTTGTGGATGGATAACTGAGATCATTCCAAGTCACCTTCATTCATGCTGCTGCCGGAGAAATAAGACGCCAGAAATGAAGGTGACTGGAGGGAAGAGGAATGGAGTTAACGAGGAGTTAGTCCTCCTCCCTTCGCTTCAGTGACTCCCTCATGCAGTGCGACCCAAGGGACTGAATCCCTGACTGTCCCTGTCTCTCTCTCTCTCTCTCCCTTCTCCAATCTTTTCCTGGTCCTATTTTTTCGCCCCTTTGCCCCACCGCCTCCCTACCATCTTCCTCCCTTCCACTCCCACCATCCACTCACTCTCTCCCTCTCTCGTCTCCTTTGACCGTAGGCAGGTGTGGAGCGAGGCGCCGCCGGTGTATGCTCGGCTAGTCGTTTATGTGTGCCTGCGAGTGTGTGTGCACAATGAGGTTTCGGCCTTGGTCACTCCATTTTCTCAAGAGGACGAGGGTATGGATCTGGGGCTCGAAAAAGGGATGGTGGGAGAATATAAACTCCTAAACTGAGAACGAGGCCCATGGGAGAGTTCATATTGCTCCCAGGGAAGTGGGAGACCCTCGAAAAGTGACGCTTACCTTCCCTTCTATTTGCCGCTCGCAGAGAAGACCCCATTGAGGATGGCAACCAGTCTCTCATCCCCCCTGGCCTTTTTGCCTCTCTGCCTCTCGAGTGGAAGAAGTCATATATTCGTCTTCCTGTATTTCTCTTTTCTCATTCGACCGAAAATCCTGACAACCGTTGTCCACGCTTCCATTGAGAAGGAAAGAGGCAGCATCGGATACGCTGTGAGTTGGGAAGAAGATTAGCAAATTCAGTCATTTTCTCCTTTGAGGATGTTTACATAAAACCGTTTGAGTTAACGTCACGCACTAAGAAAATTATTACACAGTTATATCGGTAGAGCATTATTACCATGCTGAGTGATTCAACACAAACATATATCCTAGCATACATGACATTAAAAGCTATAAGGGTAAACTTAATGCGATCAAAAGAGCTGGAGGAGCGAGGTATATTTCAATGGCTAACTCCCAAACATGCATTTGACTCAGCGTAAGGAATTTTCTCCCGCAAGTAATTAAATTGTCAAGTTCTAGTCCAAATTTCCAATTTTTAATTCTAGTCCGATGTCTTTATAGCGAACATCTATATTACCCCTCTTTACTCTATTAACTCCCCAGATCCTACATTACATCAGATACATCTCTCTGCTTCCACCTTGATTTTAAACAAAAAATACAAAAGTAATATTTTTATTTCTTTATTTCGTCTAACGCTCTTTTCACATCCGTCCGCGATACAAGGTTGTTCTCCAAATCGTTAATTTGCTGCCACAGTAGAAATACATATTTAATAACCCGAGGACAGTCAGCTTACATATCATCTTCTCCTGCATGATTGATTCAACAATCAATCCTTCTGTTTATCTGGTCCGTAATTAGTAAGTTTAACGCTAACGAAACGTGAAAATCGAATCCTGAGGTTGAAGTAACGGATGTGGACTGCGGTGTCTACAACTTTTACATCAACTAAGCATTTTGATATCGATGGATGTCTTTCTACAAGGAATCCAAGTAAATGAGCCTTTGTAAAAGGAGAAATTAAGCCGATGATAAAATTAAATAAGACCATGGAATTCGATCGATACTATTACGCAAACTTAATGGAAACTACGTCTCTCGTCTGCCTGTCTATGTCGCTCAAAAATCGAACAAGAGAATAAGCCTTCGAAACAAGCATGTCCACCCAATGAAAAAAGTAGAACATGATATGAATTTAGAGAATATTTGGCGAAAGCTGTTAAATTAATGAAGGAAAACCAAAGAAAAGTCATCGACTCAAATGAGCGGCTTAAATGAAAAAAAAACATTTATGCCCAAAGTAAAGAAGTCTAAGGACATTCTAAATCACAGTATAGAAATCACTTCCATAGTAGGGAAGTGAGAGACAATAATAGACAAATATGAGGCTACCAAAGGGCAACAAAGATGTAAAATGGACCTTAGTGGCCATGGCTAGAGATGCGTTCATTTTATCATTCATTTAAAGTTCATAGATAAACTATTTAACAGTTGAAAATGCACACACTTACTTCAGGGTTTACATAACTTTATGATCACAAATTATCCGAATTTTTTTAGATTTTCTGTCCAAAATGTTTTCCATACCTTCCCAAGTTGGTTTACATGAAAGCACCATAAATTCACTATACCCACGCTTCATGGCCTGTACATAATTTGATACAAATAAAATCAATAAGCTTTATGAGAAAAAAATTTTAAGATATGAGCCCTCCAAAGGAAAATTCAATTAGTATCTCCCTTTGATCAAAGGGACTGAAATATTGGGTTACGAATGATACAACAGATAAATAATTCGTGGTTTTATCATATAACTTTTGAAATGTTTTGCAAACACAGATCTAGTTTTTTCTCTGGATCATTTGAGTCAAGTACCTAACTAGAAAATGAAGAATTGAGCAATAGATTATTTGAGTTAAGTATTTCACTGAATCATTCCTTTGATCAAGTATATTTGGACGCATTTTTTACGCTGAGAATGTCTCGTTTGCTGTTTTAGGATGAGCAATAAAGCGATTTTCCAAGTCAAAGAGAAAAGGGGCGGATGAAAACTTCTAATTTTAGGTGACTGGTGAAAAGTACACGAAGCTTATACATTGAAATAATATTGGGAAGTCGTGGGAGGGATCATGGCACAGAAAAAGAGCTTTAGAGAAAATTTATGGATAGCACCTGGCGCTAAGGCTCCTCACGCGTTGTAACGCGGCTTATTGACGATGGAAGCTTACCCGGAGGAAGAGAAAAAGGAAAGTTGAAGCATGGAGGAGAGTCATGGATGAGGCGGTGGGAGTGAAGCTAACCTCACATGCCTCTGAAGCGGATAGAGTATGAGGAAGAAGTGGTATGGGTATATGGAACTGCATAGGCAAAGAATCGGACGGTCCGAGGAAAGGCCCCCCTAATTGGCCGCCCGCTGGCACCCATCAAAGCCACGGCGCGCCCATTCCCGCGATGGTCGAATCAAATGAAAAGAAAAATTATGGCAGAAGAATAACCACGCACATGCAAAACGATACAGAGTAAATGAGAAATTAGGAATGAAAATAAGAGAATAGAAGAATAAGAGATTACGGACAGATTGCTGAAAGAATATTTGGTTGGAAGGCAGGCGTATCGAGACGAAAGCTTGTGTGAGTTGGGAGAAGAATAATCATTAAGACACGCAGAGTATGACGGATCATGCGTAAGGAATAAAGAAATAAAAGAAAAGAGCTCGGACGGAGGATTCAACTACCAGCAAGTTGGAGTTAAGAGCCGAGTGTGAAGGCCTATAAGAAGAAAATTAAGTATTACTGAAAAGGGGAACTAAGCATAACCAACGAAGTAGAAATACGTTGGAAACATATTCAGATAAACATTTCACTTGCGGAGGAAAAATATGCCACGTCATTTCAAATTTAAACCACCCTCCCGTAAAACGAATGCTAAGGGGGGAGAAATATATTATCGTCGGCTGCAAACGATGAGTAACTGCTGAGTTGCAGAGACGGTATCGCAAGACATTTCATGGAATTCAAAGACGGTCACTTAATATTTACACAAAATTATATTGTTTTGCTAATTACTAGGATAGGTAGCCCACAACATTGGAATCATGATTCCTCGGTACTCAATGAAACAAACGTGCAATTCTTGACTAATGCTTTTACAAATACAAGCGAGGAACGTTTTGGTAATCTGAACAGGGGGTCTCGCAACCCATGGGTTCCAACCTCATTTGGGATCGTGGAAGAGGTTCGAAAGATCGCAAGGGAGGGAGAAATTATCGCTTGATATTGTAGTAGTGGTGGCATAAAGGAGCACAACAGTTTCACTGCAACCGTAACAGTTCCGTGAAACACCCTTTTGTGGACAACAGCCAGAGGCACACCAAAAAACAGACGATCTATCGGCGCTGTTAGAACATGGCTAGTAGTTCTGTATTCTATATACTAAGAAATCTATCACATCAAAAAACAAACAATTTCATTTGGATTCATGAAAGATACTACTAAAAGAAAGGTACCTACTTCACAGTTCTAATTATATCAAACAAGGCCTTCCGGAACATTTAATGGAAATTCGGTAATGGCAAAGTGAGTTTCCCTAAGTACATTTTGGTAGTTTGAAAACAAAAGGCAACATGGGGAGGAGTAACGAAGAGTTTTCCACAGGTAGAATGAAGGCTTCTATTAGCAAAAACGACGAGTGAGATGGGAGAGGAAGTTGAATGAGGAAAGGATCATAAAATACTAAAAAGGGTTGTCCTGTAGTCATACCAGGATTGCTGTGAATGATAACACGGCAGGCATGGTACTACTAATAGGTACAAAGTTGAACGTTGTGACGTAGTTTGGATTACAAAGTGCAATTCTAGGCATGAAGTGCGTTGTATATTTGATACTTGTGAGGTATTTGAATACAATGGCAATGCGAGGAAACATATGAAGGAAGAGAATTTTCTAGATATCCTACTGATACATCTACACGGGCGAAACGGGTCCAGGTGTCCCGGAGACAAGACAGCTTTACTGTTGAAAATGGCAAGAGTTTAAACTTTCATTTGTAAATAAAATGTTGCTAAGGTTATTTCCGCTATAACGAAGTTTTTATTATAAAACAGCACATTTAATAATTGTAAGCGATTAATCATGTTGTAAATCAATACTTGAAGATGTAAATAACTACTTCACTTCATTCTGTCGTTGCTAAAAACTAAATTATCGGAGCTTTTATCCATTATTAGTGTGCTAATTCTCAAGTCGTCCACTACTCGTGTCATCAAGATGTCATCGGCAGAACGGACTCATTTTGGTAACGGGAACGTCCTACTTTGTATTAGTAGTACCATTAGATGATGAGGAGCTACTCAAGAGTAAAAGATATTACTGTCTTCAACTTCCCACACAGAAATCACTTTTTTTACTCCTAAACCTGGCGAGATCAGGCGATCTTTTATGGAATTGGTTAAATGTCTCGAAAAGAGGCAAAATGATTGGTGATGACGAATTCTCGGCATTTAAGGAGGCTTTTGTGATGCTACCTGATTATACATTTCATTCAAGTATTCTACCAGCTGATTGGTAGGTTCTTGGACAGTCCCCATTCTGTATCCCAACCTCCTAGAAATTGTCTCGCTTTCCGTCCCAAGGATGGCCCGTTATTAGATCCCTCTTAAATTCTTCATATCTTCTAACTCCTCTTATTTCGTCCAGAATTCCTATCCTCCTCCTTCTGCCTTCTCCGAACCTATGCCACAAGCTTCCTCTCCTCTCCGACCATATCCAATACCTCCTCGTTCGTCTTTCTCGCCATCCAGCTAACCTTCTCCATCCTTCTCCAAACCCACATCTCAAACGCCTCAAGTCTACGCACATCCTCCCTTCGCAAGGACCAAGTTTCCGACCCATATAGCGCCACGCTCCATATTAAAGTTTTCACCAGCCTCTTCTTTACGTCTCTTCACAGACCCCACCTCATCAATTCCCTTCTCTTCGAAAATGCTTCTTTAGCAAGCGCAATTCTGCATCTGATGTCCTTACCACTAAACCCATTCGCCTCCAAAATACTACCCAGATACGTAAACTGCTCGACTTGCTCTATCTTCTGCCCTCCCACCCTTATATTCAGCCCCGCCTTCTTACTTCTGGAAAATCTCATTACTTTCGTTTTCTTGTGATTGATCTTCATCCCATACTTTTCGCACTGCACCTCTAGTGCATTCAACATTGACTGTAACCCCTTGGCCGACTGACTAACCAATGCTTGATCATATGCAAATCTCATTGATTTCATCAGCTCCTCTCCTACCTTTATTCCTACCTCCTCCTCCCCCCATGCCTTCCTTACCATTTCTTCTGAATACACGTTAAAAAGCAACGGCGATAGTGGGCACCCTTGCCGCACTCCCCGTCCTATCGTGGCCCATCCCGATTCTCCATTGGCTACCCTAACCTGCGCAGTCTGGTTCATATACAAATTCCGAATCAGACGCCTGTCCCTCCAATCGACGCCTAATTTCTTCAACACTCCCATTAATTTCGTCCATTCCACCCGATCAAACGCCTTCTCGAAATCTACGAAGCATGCAAAAGCATCCTGCCCATACTCAAGGTTTCTTTCTACTAGCGTCCTCATCACCGCTATAGCGTATCGCGTTCCCGTCCCTCTCCTAAACCCGAACTGGTCGTCACCCAGGTATTCATTTGCCTTCTTCTCTATCCTTCTGTTAGGAATTCTCAGAACTACTTTGGCCGCGTGGGATATTAAGCTTATTGTCCTATAGTCTTCGCACGTTTTTGCCTTTCTCTTCTTTGGCATAGGAATTAGTAATGTCTTCGCGAAGTCTTTCGGCCACACTCCATCCTCATAAATCCTACGAATAAGCGCAAAATATTTTCCTCTTCCGTTCTTCCCCATGCTCTTTAAAAACTCTGCAGGTATGTCATCTATTACCACCGCCCTATTCCTTTTCATGTCTCGTAGAGCTTTTTCGATTTCACTATCTAGGATACTTGGTCCGAGGCCATCTCAGTCGATGTCGTCTTCCCTTTCTATATCTAACATATTGGGCCTTATTTCTTTACCATACAGCTCTTCAACATACTCCTTCCACTTCTCCTGGATCTCTTTCGGTTCTACGATCACCTTTCCCGTCTCGTCTGTTATCGTTGTAATTCCCCTTCCCTTATTACCACCTGCCAGTTCCTTTACTTTCCTATATAATGCATCTCCTCTTCCCTCTTTTTGGTATTTCTCTAACGCTTCGATCTGTTCTCTCCACCACGCCTCTCTTGCTTGCTTCGTTTCTCTTCTAAGCCTGTTAATTAATTCTCGATATTTTCTCTTACCTAGCTCTGAGTTTACGCTCTCCAATTTCCTACTCTCCTCCATCTCCCTTATCATCTCCTTCGTGATCCACGGTTTTCTAATTTTATTTGCACTGACTACGCCTACCGTTGCTTTCGCCGCTTCTACAATTCCATTTCTCAAACTCCCCATTCATCTTCCACTGATCTAACTCCATGTTCCTCACCCATTATTTCATCCACCTTTTCTCGATACTTCTTTTTTCGCCCCAGTTAATGCCTCCATATTCCACTTTCGTACCCTCCTTCCCATTCTTATCTTTTTCAGTTTTACTTGACATTTCATGACTAATAAGTTGCGGTATGTGTCTGCACCAGCTCCTGGATAAGTATGCGAGTTTTTAACACTATTCCTGTATCTGTGACGAACCATTATATAATCTGTCTGGAACCTATCTGTGTCTCCCGGTTTCTTTCAAGTGTACCTACGTCGAGGATGATGTCTGAACCATGTATTTGTAATTACTAGGTTATTTCTACGGCAAAACTCCACAGCTTTCTCGCCCCGGTCGTTTCTTCTTCCTAGCCCGTTATCGCCCCCCTCCAGCCCATCTCTTCCTTCACTCACCACCGCGTTCCAATCCCCCATTACTACCAAGTGCTTACTCCCAGGTATCCTACCAATTATTTCCTCTAGCTGATCGTATACCTCATATATCTCCTCTTTATGATTAGAGGTAGGCATATAAACCTGGATTATAACTAAATTCGTTGGATCTGCCTTTAGTTCCACGACTATTATCCTATCACTCACCTGTTCTGCATACATTACTTTTCTACTTAGTTTCCTATTCATTACGAATGCAACCCCGCGCTGACTTTAATTTCCTCCACTATAAATTACTCTATAGTCGTCGCTCCAGTAATCCCCGTCATCCTTCCATCTTACTTCACCCAGACCTATGATGTCTACACCCACCCTCTCCATTTCTTGCTATATATGCTCTAGCTTCCCCGCCTTCAGCATAGTCCTAACATTCCACGTGCCTATTCTGATAGTTTCATTCCTCTTCTTTATCTTCTTTTACTCTGCTGCTGCTACGTCTGAGCAAGGATTTCGTGTGATGACGACCGCAGGGGCCTTGCTCCCACCGCTGCCGGGCACGACGCCCGGCCCTCTGTGCCGAGTCCCGTAGTTGCCAGGATTCATTATCAATTGAGAACTGTCCATAATTTCAAGGTTTTTGTTTTAATTGAGATAGTATTCCGTGGCCTATCTCAATAGTGTTTTTTACGTACACCACCACTTCAGAGGCCGCCCCACTGGGGTCAGACGCCTTTTGCAGCCGCCTCACTGAGGTACAGACGCTGCGCGGACTACCATTCGTCTGTCTCCTAACCTTCGACCAATCTGGCATGGGTGACCCTACCAGGAGCAATGATCCCGCCAGTGCAGCTCTAGGGGTAATCGGAGCACTCAAGCCCTTCCACCACGACAAGGTTGTAGTCCTCAAAAATTATTTGGTGTGAAACCGTGGTGTTCGGAAGGCTTTATTATACACACCGAGACATATCACCCATCACAACGCCATAATATTGAACCCATTTGACTGAGTACAGCCACAAATATTAATAGAATTAGGCTAGGGCAGTCGACATACTCGTACACGTTACTTGTAGCAGGCATCCATCCCATTTCCGAGACAACAAAAATATATTCATGAGTATAACGGATTGTACTTGATTAATCAACCAATAGAAAGTTATATTACACAATATATTTATATCTTATTAATTTAAAATAAAATTGGTAAAAATTAAATGTTATTAATTTAATATATATACCTACCATATTTTACATGTACTGAATAGTGATGAATTTAATTATTAGGAACATCTACGGATATACTCGTAGACTGTCATTCTAGAAAAAATACTATTTGCGCGATAGCTGGTCATTACGTAAAATTCACCGATAAAACAAAATGTTAAATCTTATGCGAGCATAGCAATAATTGTGGAAAAAGATATGTTTAGTAAAACATTTAGGGTTAGCTAATTAACCAGTGCTATTATGCATTAAGTAACTAGGGCTATTCAAATTAATAAAACATCAATCTCGATGTATTTCCAAACGCAATGACACAGCCATATTGACAAGAGAAAGTCATACAGTATCTAAGGTAAGACTGCACACGAAATAAATTCAACGAAAAGAAGAGGTGCTAAATTAAGCAATTAGTACCATCAAATATACGGAATCAATCACCCGCATTCAAAACCACGCGAAACAATTGTCTCCCGGGAGGAACAATAAGAAATTAAGTTAATAAAGAATCCCAATAAATCAATTGTCCACTGCGTGGAAAGCGATTTAAACTAACGAGACCACTTCTACGGAACAAAGGGCGCTAATTATGAATCGGATCTCCATGACGGCTGCTTGATGAGTGTGAGGGGAGACTGGGTAGGCAGGTGGTGGTGGTGGCGGAGGCAAGAGAAGGAAGAGGAAAATGTGAAGGGTTGAAGAGGGAGAGCAGAGTGTAGAGGGGTGAAGTACAGACACGCACACACACGCGGAGCAGGCCAGCCATCTCCTTCTCACCGCCCTGGCACCGGCGGCGGCGGCGTGGGCGGGAGGAAGGAGCGGAATAGAAAGAGGAAACGGAAGACCCTTCAGAGGTGGAGGAGGAGGAGC
Source organism: Pyrrhosoma nymphula (assembly GCA_963573305.1). NCBI lineage: Eukaryota > Metazoa > Arthropoda > Insecta > Odonata > Coenagrionidae > Pyrrhosoma > Pyrrhosoma nymphula. The sequence continues at coordinate 128,094,570 of OY754328.1, forward strand.
AGACGGTCCTCCTCCGGGCCCCCCCCATCCCTCCTCTTCCTCTTTATTAGGCGGAGGAGGAGAGGAAGCTACCCCATTCGGGGACACCTTCGATTGCGGTTAAATATTTACAGCGTGCAAACCATTGCCCGGCTGAGTGGGAATGAGAGGGAGAAAGTAAGGAGATGGCGAGGAGAAGGGGTCCCCTTCAAATCCAACAGGGAAGGGGAAAGAAGGTGCATCCGGTGCAGAAGATTGGTACTACATTCACGCATGCAACCACGGCCTGTCCAAGGAGCAGTTAAAAGTATAAACATACACGGTACCCAGCAACATTACCGAGCGGTTTTACTTGTCAGAGTATTTAATAGTGCAATGAAAATGATCACTTAGTATAGGCCCAGATCGCAGTTTCTGCAATTCTGCGCCATTTTCTAAGGAAATGAGTCATTTGATCAGGAAAAAAGCCAAGAAATTCTTGTCATTGCATAATTAGCTTAAAAGCAATCGGTGAATTCTGGCGTCCAGTGGCGTATATATGGGGGGGCCCTGCACCCCCCCCGAAATTTAATCCGCGGCGAGAGGTGCATGCGCGGATACCTAAACTGCAGCCGGTCGCCGCTAGTTTGCAGGTCTTGCACCCCCCTCTATCTAGAAGTTATAATCTATATTCGCCACTGCTGCCGTCATAAGTGAAAATAACTTTCCTTACCTGTAAGTAGTGCAGCTGAAGGCCTCTGATTTGACTTAATAGTGAAGCAAAATTATTCAATAAAAAAGATAGTGAATATGGTACAATATACCTTAGAAGGTTTTCTAGAGAACATTCCTCATTTTCGTTGAGAAAGTATTCGAATTTAAAACGACACCTGTAAGTGAACATACGCTAAATCCAATAGTTTACAAGAATATGAATATTTTCTCCAAGATCGTTCTATGAGATGGAAGTCCATCCAATAAATCTTCAATTTACCTTCTTATACTCATAGAATAGTTGAAATAAAAAGAGAGAAATGGGTTATCTCATAACACTCATCTATCGGCAGAAGGCAATAATTTCAATTTTTACGCCATCTTGCGTTTAAATAGAACTCAAATTAACGAGAAATATTTTACAGCAATGAATTAGATACATTCATGCTGCCCTCTTAAGGATGATCTGCAATTCTTGGCCTGAACGTAAAACAGTGAGATGAAGAAAACAAAACATTAATATTAAGAATACATTGTATTTTTCGGCAAAAACGTTTAAGAATTTTCGCTCGCATTTTCAATTTAAAGGGTGTAGAATTTACCCATTTCTTAAACATTTATATAAATATTTCAATTATAAATAGCAATTATTGTTAAAAGGTGAGCTTGTCTAAATTAATTAATCAGTAGTATAAAGGTAGAATATACATCCTTCCCATGCAGACTACATTGATACACAATAGTGCACGGCTAAATCGAATAAAAACTGCAAACATCTATACACAAATATATAATTTAATTTTAAGTGACATTCAGGCTGTTTGTTCAGCCTTAAGAAGCTATACTCTATATTTCATTTGGGCGCAAATATTCACCTCCCAAGTGAGAATTTAACCTTAAACATTCGCGACTTCCCGGACCAGAAAATGAGCATCATTCATTTGATTTACGAAGAGGGAGCGCTTACAAATAACCTCATTTAACATTCATTAGCCTGATGAAAGTTAAAGAGAGAGAGAGAGCAGTAAAGCGGTAGAAATTCAAAGTCCTCGATCCTCGCGCCTTTCAAATTTAAAGCTAAAAAACAGCCGCATGCAAATCCAGGGACCTCTCATCGGGCGTGTGCGCTTGTGTGCGCGAGCAGGAGGAGAGAGAGAAAGATCTCTGGGCGCATATTAAGCCATTTCGTGGAGCGGTGGGCTCTTGAAAAGGCGGATCCATTGCCCTCCTCCGTCTTATCAACCCTCATTTGCACTCATCCCCGCCTCCTCTGAGAATACGGGGAGGGAGGCGGAAGGGCGGGAAGGTCGAGAGGTAAGGAGCGGAGGAAGGGAGTGAGAGAGAGGGAGGGAGAAGTGGATGGAGAGGTGGTAGGAGGCTCCTTGGAGGAGAGGTGCGAGTAGCGGTTCCCGTCCTCCCCCAAAATGGGCCCCCCGCTTTAATCGGAGCGTAATTAATAATTGCAGACGAGAGACCTCTGCTGCTGCTATGGATCGCTCGGCGGCGAGGGAAGTAGAATGGGCCTCGGGGGAATAGGGAAGAAGCCACCTCCTCGTTGGGATGGATCCCCACCTCCGCGTAATGACGCTAGACCCATTATGGCTGGGATCTCTCTTGGGGGAACACACAGGGCCGCTCTTTAGCACACACACACGCACAACCATCTCACCCACATGGCGCTCTCCGAACACTCGGCCCCACTCGCTGCGGAGAGAAGGGGTTTTCGCTGCGACGTGTAGGCTGGATTCCTTTTTTCACCCAATTTTTACGCCGCACTCCTTTCTAGTCTTCTTTAACCTTTGCATCTCTTCTCATTCTCTCTACATTTCTTCACTTCTTCATCCACTGCACCTCTATTCCTCACTTCCCTTCCTCCCTCATCCTGACTCCGCCCAACAATGCTCCGCCGAGAATGGGATCCTTACGACCTCGCCCATTTTCACACCCAATCCAACACCTTCCGCATTTATCGTTCCCTCTCTCTATATCTCACACCGCCCCTTTTTTCTTTTCTACTCACCCCTCCCCCCATCCTGCACACACCAACTATCGTATCGCTCCGGCCAGTCAATTTTTTCCAAACCTTTCCCCCCCATTCCTTCCCCTTTTCGTCCTCAATCCTTTCACTCCACTATCGTCCCAACATTGCCCTTTTCACGTCCCCTTCTAAGGCGCAATTCCATCGGCTACAATCACTGGCTCTACACTTTTTTCTATTGAAGTGATTTTACACTGCTTATTGAAACTTAACTAGCATATTAATCAATATATTGCCAATATAAATATGATTACAGTTGGATTGGCTAATGTAATCTTTCGCATTATTTAAAAGAATAACTATATTTCTTGAAAACGTCCAAAAAAGTTTTGTATTTGAATAGAATATATGACTAAAAATGGCAGTTATGAACATTTATGAATTTCTCAAATTTATTTAGTAAACCGGTATGTTCATGCCTGTGTATTTTGTCTATCGAGAAGGAACAAGGGGGTACATCATCTGTAATGCTTGGTTCTTTTTCGCATGCGCCAACTTCAGAACACGTCTTAATAATACGTTTTTAATTACGTTTACTTTTACTCTTACATAAATACTTCCATAATATTATTTTCAAGAGTCATTGTAGTTGTTTCATGTCCGCACAAACAAAAGCGATTGATAAACAATACTCTTTAACTGATCTCAAATTTTAGGAACTTAATGCGCTGGTTATTACAACTGTATGGCGGAGTGCGTAAATGTCATTTGCCTTCCTCCATTCTAACTATTGAGAACAACATTGGAATTCAACGCATGACAGGTAGAATTCATGGAAAAAGTAATATATTTTACACTTGCGGACAACACTGCGGCAATATATTCTCACGTTTACACTGAAACAATTTAATAAGGCAAAATTCGGACATTTGGAGGTATCATGACAGGTGCCGGTTATATATGATTCGATTACCTAATTCTATGAACTGACATTTACCAAGTATGAATATTACAAATTACAATTTACACAAAATAAATTGAAAATTGTATTGCATAGCTACGTTAATAAGAAGGGAGGGCATGAGCAATTTAAAGGACTAGTGAATAATCGAATCATTGAGATGCGGGTCTCCATTCAGGTTTTCCATCTCATTTCAACGATACTGGTGTACTGTTCCACATCGATAAACAGCGTACCGGAAAACAGCAGAACATACAAATTCAATAGGTGGCAGAACTCATTTTCCCGCTGGTTTCTTATCGTTTTCCAGCACACCGCAAGCTCTCCCGAAGAAATAGAAATTCCATTATCCAATTCAAACTCGTTTATTCGAGGAACGGTGATGCATTACTATTTCTGGACAGAAATCTCTGCGATCTATTCTTTGACCTGTCAACCACTCATTTTGGCTCCTCTGTTTGAATATACTTTAACTGTTTTCAAGCATCTTCGATTCCTGTTCGAAAATTATTTAAACACAATTCTCACAATTTATTCTCGCCAAAATCCACCGTAATAAAAGATCATTCGTTCATTCAATCTGAGCATTATAGGGATAGATCAATTTTTATCCATAATGTAGTATCTACTTCACTTACGAGTCAAATTTTGTGACATCATTTCACCGAATATGAACGTTTGGCTTGAATCCCAATATTTTATCTAACCCCGTTCATAACTTCTGCCTATGAACGATTTCATTCATTATTTTGGGTGGTTTACACGCAATTCATAATGCTCCTAGTTCTCTCTTTCACTTTGATCATTCTCATTCTCTGAAACTTCGTTGCCTGAAGCCAATTACGTTTCTCTCCTTTCTTTGATTCTCAGATTTTCGTACCTTTTCTACTTTCTCTCCTACGCTTTTCCTCCACTCGCTCGCGGTTCTCTGCTCCAAAAACCGCTTTTTCCCCTTTACACCGCCTCTCCTATCATTCCTGTGGCTGGGCCACCCGACTCCCGCACCAAATTCTCATCCTCCATCTCCTTCCTGCAGCTCTCGACCCCATCCCAGTATGACTACGCTCCCTTCCCTCCACTCCACTTTCCACTCCCTCTAATTCCCCGAACCCACCCCACCAAACAGTCTCCCACATCTGACCCCACCCAAGCCTCCCCTCTCCTCTTCCCCCACCCCTCATTCCGCTTCCTTTCTCCCTGCCGCCTCTCGCCTGGATAAACGCCTACCCTGCTCGTTTCCACAGACAATGGAGTTTAATTGCATCATCACCCCACCAACAACGATGTAATTAACCAGCTTTATACTTTTAATTACTTCATTTTCATTTCACGAGCCCGGTGGTGCTTTTAGGGGGAAGAGGATGGAGGAAGGCAGAGGGGGTGGAGGGTGTGGGGGTTGCTAGAATGGCGGAGTTTTGTGGGTGTGCAAGGGGTGAGGGGTAAGGTGTTCAGGGGTTTGGGAGGAGGAAGAAGTTTCGGCATGGCGAGTGCGGGGGAGAGGAGAGTGAAGAAGAGGGAGGGATAGATTAGTGTGCAGGTTCTCCGCGAAGGGGGTGGTGGTACCCATTAGAAGGGGGAGGGAACGAAAGGCGGAGGGAGGAGGGTTTTCGCGCGGGAAATGGGAGAGGAGAGGGAAGAGCTAGACTCAGACCACTCCGCCCGCCCGACTCCCTGCCTCGTGGGAAGAATGAAAGGAGAAAAAAATGTCGTTTTATGTGACCGAGCCAATTATCCTTTTTCAAAATGCTTAATTGAATCTAAGTGGAATTTTACTTGGGCTGAATTAACGCCAAATTCTCATCTGAAGCTCATTTTCGTAATGATCTTTTATTTTTTAGATCGTCTAATCTGATAGAGAATTTTTATGGGAGCTTAAATATATTCGCTCAAACATTTTTAAACGCATTAATGATTGTGTAGTTGGAGAATTAATTCCTTTAAGAAGGAAATTTTCATAGTTAAGCTATTAATGTTGTATGCACATAGAATTAAAATTCCTTAATTCACCTTAACTGCATATAGGCGTTCATTACTGACAAAAATTCCATAAAAGAGATTTTCTATAAAATAAATGAAATAATTAGTAATTGAAAAACTTTTTTAAATAGCTATGGACAGTACAAATTTCATCAAAAGACTGACAGTAACAATGTGTAATTAGTTAATAGGCAATGAACCACGGGATTCGTCACACGAGTAAATAAGGTTTTGACCAACGGTTGCGTATTTTGTGTATGAGACCTACATGAACGCTCAATAAACTGCGCAAAGAGAATGATAGGGAAAATAGTTTTAAAAGCTATTCAGAAGTTTGCTACTTTAAATACATACTTGAAAATAGAAATCGGGAGAAAATTTCATATTTATTTATTGTTAAAAAATATCTCCCGCATGAGAAATTAGAGACAATTCAGCAGGGAGGCGAGAGATATGAAAGAGGAGAGAATATCGAATGAAAAGTCGGACATGAAGAGGGAAAAGACGATCGAGAGGCCGGAGGAAAAAGGTTAAAAAGAGGAAGAGCTGAGAATAGGGAGACGGACGGGGCAAGGACGGGAGGGAAAAAATAAGAGATGAGAAGAAGAAGTGGAGAACGGAGATTGAGGACGGCATTTATCGGGTCGACGGGTCGCATGGGACGATAAAATGAATTTGTTACAGCGAGATAGGAGGGCAAAAGAGGGAGGGAGGAGGGAAGGGTGGTGGGGTGGAGGAGGATGAAGAGCGCTGGCAAGAGAAGGGAGGGAAGGAGTCACAATGGGAAGGGGGATTCGAAGAAGATATCGTCCGGAGGGAAAATGGTTAGGAGGGCGACAAAAGAAACGTGGGGGTGGAGGGGGGGGTCCCCTTTCGGACGGGAGCGGGGGGTGTCGGAGGATTTCGTGGGGGGTGGAAAAGTGAGGTTTGCTTGGGGCATGGAGGGGGTTGGCGGGGATGAAAAGGCTTCGGGATAAAGTAGAGGGGTGAGGAAGGGTTCGTAAAAGGGGGCATGGGCAGGATGAAAATGGTGTTCAGAGATTGGAGGAGAGGAAGGTGTTGGAGGACGCTATTATATGTGGCTGGCCATCCAAGTGTGACATCATCACATATCACACACTGCTGCCTTTCCTCCTCCACCACCCACCACAGCACTCCTCCCTCCATATTACCTCTCCCACACCCTCTTCCAAACAATCTCATACCTTCCAACAACGTATAGCACCCCCACTTAGCCCTTCGGAATGGATCTCCCTCTCTTCTTCCCTTCTCTCTTCATCTCTTGGCCTCTCTTCTGTCACTTCTTCTCCCTCTCCCTCTCCCACGGCACGATTCGGTTTCCACTCCACTCCCACCCCCTATCCCTCCCTTCCGCCCGCACTCTTCCCCCCTCTGCGTCTTCGATCCACCAGCCCTCGTAATCGCCTCGTCACCGAACGCAGACATTTTTTCTCCACTCGCGGCTCCATCTCTCTCCATTCTTCCCTCCTCTTCTCCTCACTTCTACCCCCCTTTCAGACCCTATAGCGTCCTCCCTTCCCCACCCCTCGGCTATCATATCTTCTTTCCCCTTTTTTGGCCGCAGAGCCCTGCTATCGTTTTTCACTCTTTCGCCTATTATGTTTCGTAACATCATCATTATCTGAGAAAATGGCGTTTTTTTATACATCATCTGCTCAGAAAAAAACTGCCTTCGCAAATTTTATGAAACAGCCGCTGGATTGTCGTGATCAAGTTGTTTCCCCTCTATCGACCTCTTCAAGTGGGGATAGTGTTCGCTTAAAAAGACCTTTGCGCTAATGACCCAGCTCGGTGCGACAACGATTTTCTCGGTAGAATTCCACCATTTATCAGGAGTTAAAGCAACCTCTGTAAAAGGTGGAGTAGCAGCGAGACAGAAGTTACCTTAGATTTTCACAGAGCGTAACAAGAAGGTACATTTACAATTTAAAAAGAGCATATGAAATTACTTGAAATAAATTATATGCAAGCACGTTACAACGTCGTTACATGTTTTCAAAATTGCGTGAGATGCGACAGAAGAATTTGGATAACGCTCAATAGCTTACGTACAACAAATATGAGTGTATGCATAGAGGTATATGTATTACTTTATATATGGGTCCTCAGACTACCTAAGTTATATTGATCCCATCCAAGTCCTTAACCGTAAGAAAAGCAGGCTTAAACTTCATGAACTATAGTTTAAAATGGAGCGCAAAGATTTTAAATGCGCCAATTTCCGAACGCGAACATAGTGAAAAGTTTTTGCCAAGTATTTTCATTTCCATACTGCCGATGCGAAATAAATATATTCCTCATATTGGCGTTATTTTAGAAAATATAATAACATAATAATAACAATTAATAAAGTCTGCAGGAAATAATCTGGAGAAATGCTTTAATTAAATCAATGATGGCCATCCTATAAAACGTATCCCTACCCGAGTAATAGGCTCCATATAATTTTATGCATCATACGTTACTTCGCCCACGTAAGTAATTCATACGACGACAAGACACGCTAAAACTCTTTCACCTATAGCACACATTTCCCATTTATTATCCATATTTCCCGTACACTATCAGCATAAAATAAAACCTCGTATTCCCATAGTCGGCCTTTGGCTACGCATGATTTTTTTTCTCTTTTCCTCTTGCTCTTATTTTCCCCATCCCCGACAGCACGTACGCACCGAAAGCACCAAAACCGTTTCAATATACGTATCCAACTCAACCTCTAGCCAAGAATTTATCGGTCTCTCATTTGGATTCCACCGTTTTTCCATTAGCCCACCACACATATTTTCAACTAATGCGTGATGTTATCTTAATTTTCATGATTTAGCTCGTCAAAATTCTGCCAAAATAAAATATATCACTTAGGTTAATATATCACGTGATTTCAACATTACTTTCAGCTCCGCTGTCACTCCCGGACATTCAGGCTATATCTCTTCCCGAGACAAATTTTTTTCACAGTCTCGCCGCACAGATTTGCACTGACTCGTACCTGAACGATATCCCAATTGAGTAATACACTTCCGATTATGAACAATTTTCATTTCTTATCGGTCACTGTACACGAAATTGACTTAAATCCCAACATCTCTCTCTATCTATTACTTACTCTTTGAACACATTAGCTGTGGCCGACATGGTTGCTTTACGGAGAGAATTGGCTTTAAAACATGCTTAAGCTGCGCGTGGGTGACCTTGAGCGAACGTTCTCTTTTCCGAAGCGGGCCGAAGCCTATCCGAATATCGAAGCCAGAATCCCGAAGTATCTAGCCTCAGTCAAAGCACATAGCAAGATATTCAGCAGACTTACTGAGCTGGCTGAGAACCTACTTCCCCTACGTCACCACCGCGTCACGCTCAAGCATGCTCGCGCCAAGTAAGCTTGGAGATTCGGCCACGGCTACTATTCTTTCCAACTTCACTGCCTGAAAAACTACTACATTGCCTGGTTCGCATCCTCCCCCGACTTTCAGCTACCAGTATCGCTTCTTTTCTCTGGCCTGCACTACCTTTTACAGTCCCTCGCGGCGCTCTGCTCTAAAAACTGTCTCCATTTTCCCTCTTCCAATGGGCACACATACCGTCAGCATCGAGCCTTTTCCATCCGTTCATCCTCCCCTGCACCCACGTTAAGCTGAGGGGCGGTAGTGTGCGGGGAGTATGTAGAGAGGATAGCTGGAAGGAATTCTCCCTTGTACTTAAGATCCACAACCCATCAACCCATATCCCTCCGATCACAAAAAAGTGTGTTGCGTGGGATGGGCGCCGGACGATAGTTTTATTTTTATACATGTATTTTTTTGTGGGCCAAGGGTTGATGGAGGTTCTGACTCTTACACCGCTCTTCGAGAGGACCCTTCAAATCTCCCCCCGGTCCTTCCCACGCATACATTCCATCCTTTGCCATTTTCGATCCTCCTCGGTACCCTTGCACATCCAACCCTTTTTTACGTAAGCAGTAGGCAAGGAAAGTGGTGAGCATACTTTAAACTAATCTGCATGTAATAGTTTTACACGTATGTAGAATTAACCACAATGATGATTTTTTTAGAATAATTTGCTAAAATCAACCATACTAGAGTTTACATCAATTTACAATAGAGCTTTATCATGATCATTTTGTGAATGAGATTTTTTGGGATAAATAGAGAACTTAAACCAATGCATTCAGTTTATGTGATTACACAACGTCGTTTATTTCTTGTTGATTAAAAATGTACGTTGTAAAAATTTAATTGAACTCAGTGTGTTTATGGGAAATCAATTATTCGTTGATTGATTGAACTCATAGGAGCTTGCTTCACTGTCATCCGACGCATGACTACTACCGCTACATTGAAAATTGAGAGACCCTATACATTTCCTCAGGAAAAAATTAATGACATAAAGTAAAACAGGGCATCATAATGCTGGCCTTGGTTTAAAACACACTAATTTGGACAGAGATAAGTCACGCATTTCTAACGAAGGCATGCAAATGAATCGCATTTTTTTTCCTGTAGCAGGCCAAAAAATAACATCGTTTACAAGTTTTCAATTGGAAATTGTTTCAGGTGATACCATGAAGGGACAACAAAGTATATTATACATTAAATGAAAATTGTGTTAAAATCTGATCAACTGTTAGAATGACTTTAACAATACAATCCTCTCAACAACACATTCTCTCTTCTGATGCTTATTATTTTCCGGCCCCAAGTATTCTGCTCTCATCTCACTTCTATCCCCGGGCCCTATTTTCCCCGGCCAGCAATGAAATCTCGACTTTTTCCTTCGAGTCTTCCAGAAAAAGGGAGCTGTGAGAAATAGGGCATCGTAGGGTGACTCGCTGAAACCCTACTTACTCCCTCTCTTTCCCTCCTCAAATTTACTGTGGGACCATAACAATTTTGACCATTCGTCAAAAGTTAATAGTGGCTGTAAAAGCTCTATTACTTCGACCCACCCCACTCAAAGCACCCACTCAAACCACCTCACTTTATGGTTTGCACCTGTTCCCAGCCGCCATTTCCTCGAGCATCTTATCTTATCTGAGTTTGTTTTTCCTTACACCCAAATGACTTTTTCAGCAAAGACCTTTCACGTCAAAAGTATCTTAAAGACCCTCACCTTAATAAAAAGGACCCGCAATAAAAGGCATATCAGGGCCGTTTTTTCTATGTTTAATAATTGCGCAGATGCAATTACTTCTCGAGGGTTGAATGCGTTGTTGTCACATGAAATTAAACGAAACAACCCATTATATATCACGTTATCATTTCGTAGCTCCGATGCATTACCATTGCCCCCAAAAATGGCACAGAGTTGTAATGGGGCATTGAATTTGTTATCATTGGCCTTTTAACCATGGCCACATAAAAAATGCTTACTTTGTCATCACCAGTGTGTTCACACGTACTAACAATATGTCTTCTTTCTTCAGTTATTTCAAACTCGTAGCTGGTCTAATACATGAAATTTTTGAGGAATCTCTGCAGTCAGTCGTGATAAAACTATCAAACTTGACCAAATAGGAAATGCAAGCAATCTATCATTTATGTATGTAAGAATGTTTGCCGGCGAAAGAGATTATCACTTCAGCTATTGAAATAAGAGGAATAAATTCGCTGTAGAGTACGGGATGGAAATATGTTTGGTTTCGCAAGTCCTCCTCATTATATAAAATAATATTATAAACAGCATATTGACTGCGGAATTGCATGTGAACTACTTGAACGTTAAGCCTCGTTCCAGAGAGAAGCTTTGGGAACATCGTCCCGGGATAGTAAACATAAATGATGGTGATATCTACCTGCTGGATATTTTCATTACCGCCACATGAATAGCATGGTTTGTATATAATTCGATCACTACGCTTAGTCTGTCGTTAGATAAAAGTATCAAAAGCTCATTACTCCTCACATTCAACTAAGAATACCACATAATCGAGCCTTTTCAAAATTTTCCGAATTCATCATAACGAGCTTTAGTATGAACAGGCATGATCAACGCCGTCTCACGCAGAATGCCAGATATCTAAACTGTTAACAGAATCACTTACGAAAGATAAATGGACTCGCATTATTACAAAAGAAAGCAGGAAATGGCTCCCATTAGCGGTCGGCTTGGGAAACGTTCGACACAGATGGGATCGGAAAAGCGAAAGTGAAACACGAGCGTTAGAGGGTTTTTTTTCTTCCTCCTTTCAATCTATTTATTTATCCGCCATTGGAGGATTCGAAGGAGGCGCGCGATTGTGGTCAGGAGCAAGACCCCTTTTGGAAAGGGTCGGAAATGGATCTGTTAAATGGCCTGATTGGAACGTCCTTAACGATTCAATTCGCTTAATCATTCGGACTCGCACGTAATCTGAACCAATTTCCGAACCCGTAAGGCCCATTCCACCCTCGCCTAAAAATCGTTAGAAGTGTCTTGGCCTCGTGGTCCGCCCGCACGCGCCCCTCCTCCCCCATCGATAACTTTGGTTGCCCTTCTCAGGTCCGGGTATTGGCAGATGAAGAGCTCTGTGAATGAGAAGGGTAGGTATGGGAAAAGACGCCATCTATTGGCGGGCATTATCGCAAAAGGGAAGATAACACGCTCATAAATTGCTCCACAAGTTCTTCTGGTACCAATTTCAGGCACTAATATATCCTCAATTTCTATTTACCTCTTGTTGTTCGCCAACTTCCCCTAATTAACGATTATATTAAGTTATTTATACAAAATTGATCAACTCTTTACGTTAGAGATCAGAAACCTGAAACTGAATCAATCAACCCGAAACTGTTAATTAACTGTTCAAGTAAGGATAAATATCTACGGTTGTAATGCACTAAGTTTCAAATTCATATTAATAGTAAGAATTTCTTCGGATCACAAAATATAATTATCATTTTGCAAATAATTATACAAGTTACAGCATAAAATTGCCATTTTTTGGTCAAATTAACTTCATACAAATATACCTCAGCACCGCAACTCTTGGTTTTCTTACGGTTGAGTTGAAAACGTTTTCATACCCCCTATATCGCCTTTCATAGATGCGCATCGGACAAATATTTCTGCAGTAATTTGTACACCTAATTCTGTACCCTAATTCACAAAGAAAATGTATACACTCGGGTAAGAAATTAATAGACCCTTATAAAATTTTGGATAAAGTTCAATTTTCTATTAAGCATAACCAAGACCACGTACTAAATGAAATTTCCATTCATTAATTTATCAAATCATTTTTCAATTTTTTGTGGGCTTTACAGAAATCCTGCAAAGGTGCGCGGTAATGTGCAAGGTCGCGATCGTGGAAGAGGATGTATTTTCCATTATTTGTAAATGTTGATGTGTAACACAACGCGCTTTACTCATTACAAATATGTATACCTAAAAACTTTATTGGTTTGATATATGCAAATAACAATTCTCTCGTGTTGTAGCGTTCTGTACATTTTTATCCTTTTCTTCAGCTCCTTATATGGAATTTTTCTGGAAATAGTCAGCTGTAAAGGTGACAAGCATCTCCATTGCTCTATCTCAGGAAGCATGTTTCTTAAATACAGTTTACGATCGATACATCTTTCAGCTATCCCTTAGAGGAATCCCTCTTCTGCTAATGAGCGAAAGAAAATAAAAATGTCCATCTGCGTCAGAGTTTAAATTTTATTTGCCTCTTCCTTTCCAGTCAAACCCTTCCTTGTCTTACTTCCTCAACTCCTTCGCCCTCGTTCGCTAAAGATTATTTCCCTCTCCCCCCCCCCCCCGTAGTTGGCCCAATAACAATAAAAATTGACCTCCTGGCCTCTCCCTTACAAAACGTAGCGGTCGGTTAGTAGAAACTACGCCTTGTTCCCCTGCGGATGAATTTCGGCGAGTCGGTCGGGAAGTGAGCCGGCGAAGGCCTGCGGAGTGAAGGGGAGTGGGTGAAGGAAGCCTTGAGGGTGGGGAAGTGACTCCCTGCTATGAGTTGGGCTAGAGGGTTAGAACCATTTGGAAGGGGTGAAGTGGGCACGGCAGTCCGTGTGGGCTAAGCCGAATTCTGAGCTATCCCTCCCCCTTCCTCATTCAAACCTCTGGCTCCTTTGGGAACTGCTACGTGAAAGGGTTTGAGAAAAAGGAAGGCGAAACGGGAAGAACTCGGGAGTGGCTGCAGGGTGAGGAGCGAGACTAAGGAGAAGATGAAGCAAGGGAGGAATAGAGGAAGTGAGTGCGGGATGGACGAGAGGTGTGTTGGTGGTGGGCAGCGGCCTCAGTGCTCGTGGCATATCAGGTGATTTCGAGGCGGGATAGCGTCTGAGTCAACTGGCGTTTTATTGAAGGGCTCCTTTGTAATAGCCTAAGGTAAGGCCCTTTTAGACCCTCACCCTCTCTTTCTCAGCGTCCATCGCACAACTTGCACTCTCAACTCCTCCTGCGAACGCCTTTGCCTTCCCGATCTTCTCCATTCTTCCAATTCTTTTTCTCCTTCCATTCCCATCCTACAGCTGAGGAAGTTCATCCAAACAATTTTGTTTGTTTTTTACAGATGCCATTTAGGCAGTGGTGCCCATAAATTACACTTTCACGCCATTTAGCTTGGTTATTTCTGAAGCGGCAATGGTGAACAAACGGAACATCAGCTCTAATGATTAACAATTACCATAGAGCATAATCAGGATGTTTTCGCTTGTTTTGTAGATTTCGAAAAGGCGTTTGACAGAGTAAACTGGGAGAAACTAATGCAGATACTGGGGAAAATAGGAATAGATTGGAGTGATAGGAGACTCATCCGAAACTTATATATGGGGCAGAGGGCTCAGGTAAGGGTAGCGGACGGTGAATCAGGGTGGGCAGTTATAGGTCGCGGGGTGCGGCAAGGGTGCCCGTTGTCGCCTTTACTTTTTAACATCTATGCTGAGGAAATGGTAAGAGAGGCATGGGATGAGCTAGATGTGGGAATGAAAGTAGGAGGCCAGTGGATAAAGTCGGTTAGATTCGCAGACGACCAGGCGTTGGTGAGTCGGTCATCGAAAGGACTTCAAACTTTAGTGGACGCACTGGAAAAGCAGTGTGAGAAATACGGAATGAAGATAAATAATAGGAAAACAAAAGTAATGAGATTCTGTAGGACAAAGAAAGCGAAGCTGGTGATAAGAGTAGGAAGTCACAAACTGGAGCAAGTAGAACAATTTAATTACTTGGGTAGTACGCTAGACGAAAGAGGACATAGTAGCAAAGACATTAGGAGGAGAATAGCGCTAGCGAAGGAAGCGTTCAATAATAGAAGGGAGCTGATGACGGGGACTTTAAGTAAGGATGTAAAAAAGAGGCTAGTAAAGAGCTTGATATGGAGTGTGGCGTTGTATGGGGCGGAAACGTCGACTTTGAGAAAGGAAGACGAAAATAGGCTGAAGGCTTTTGAGATGTGGGTGTGGAGGAGGATGGAGAAGGTGCGTTGGACGGAAAGGAAGACAAACGAGGAAGTGCTTGATATGGTGGGCGAGGATAGGAAAATTATAGATGAGATTAGGGGAAGACAGGGTAGGTGGCTGGAAGGGGTAATGAGGGACGATGGTTTGCTGAAGGCCGTGATAGAGGGAAGGAGGTTGGGTAAGCGGGGAAGGGGACGGAAGAGAATCGGTTTTATGGACGGGATGAAGAAAGGTAGGTTTAGGCTTATGCTGAGATGAAGAAAGAAATACAAGAGGTAGAAAGGGCACAGCACGTGTAAGAGTTCGTTGGATATTCTCTGACTTTCATCACAACCTACCTCTAACCGGTAGATAACTGTAATGAATGAATATTAGAAATAAGGGTGTGAAGTAACTGTTTCGAAACCGCGGGCTCTCAGGCCATCAATCGCGGTCACTAAGCTTCTTTTGCCGGCATTGTCATTTGTTATTGATATAGGCACATTGATATTTTTAATTTTGAGATTTGTTTCAGAATTAAGGTGTGTCCAACGCTTGGCCATGATATCATCGTCTCAAATGATACACACAAGGAAAATTAAGAGCGTCGTCGATTTAATCACTGATGTGATAACATTCGAACTATGTAAGTAATCGACATTCGAGCGATATTGGTTGATAAGCTGTCGTAGTCGATTCAATATATTCTTCTACGTGAGCTAGATGTGGAAACGCCGACAAAGAATGCCCAATAGTTTGGTAATTAACCAGGTAGCCAAAATGTTAAATAATAACTTTGAAGTAAGCAATGATAACAGAGTTTAAATTATACAGCAAGAGCAGGAGCAGATGTGTAAGAGAGACTTTGATCAAGACAAACACCGTGGTGTATTTTACACAAATTATTCCAAACACAGTGATAGATTCGATGGTTGATTTGACAGGTGATGCACGAACTAAACTTGCACCAATCCTAACGGTCCTAGAAACACACTCCTCCACAAAAGAGGCGACAGTTTCTTTCCCTAGGTGGCCTGTAGTAGCCTACCAAAAATACCACATCTAGAATGTTTAGCAAGAGCGTTTAAAAATTGTCACTAGGATTTGTCTCCGAGACCTTACTTCCCGTAGCCAAATGCACTTTACCTTCTAGATACTACCTCTAACTCGGGGCAGAACCGAAGGCTGTCAGATCTTCAGACTAACAGTCTATCTATTGAGCAAATTTTATACAATAAAAATGTAAAATAACTAAAATACTGTAGCTCTTCAAATCATTTAAATGCTTCGACAATATAGTATTCTTCGCGAATCTCAAAATTCACTTCGTAAGGGTCATTCCTCAATTTAAAGCAAATTCTTTTCGCATTTCTCACTCCAGGATTTTCGTACTCTTTCCCCGCCCACTCTCATGAACTGTACCATTTCCTTTCACGTTTCAAACCTTCCTCCACTCTCTTTCTCATCGAATCCTCCTGTACTTTTCCGTCACAATCCCACTTCCCTTATCACGCACTCGCCAACCTCCTTGCTACACACCGCACACACCCCCTGGCGGCAATATCACTTTGGAGTGGCCGGCGTATCTCTATTTCCACGAGGGCGTTTACTTGGACCTGAATGTGGTCCTCACTTTCTCATACCCTTCGGTCTTCCGTCCCTCCTCCACCCCATCCCTCCCACTCCCCTCGGAACCGCCGGCCCTGCTTTCCCCTGCAGCAATACGCCGTAATCGCCTTTCTTCCCTCCGTCCCTCGCGTCATTGCCTCCTGCGACCCCTTCCCATCGCAGCCGAGGAAAAGACGCAGTTCCCGAGTTCGAAAAAGCAGGCCCTATGAGGAGAGAATCGTGAACGAGCGTCCCCTTGTTGAATTGGAAGCCATTCCGTCCGGATCCTTTGGCTGCCGAGCGGAATTCCAGAGTATTATAGACACAATGAGACCCGTCAAACACAATTTTTCCCCCTTTTGTAGCCGGATCGTCGGGCGCACCGAGGAGTTTGGCTGCTTCGCACGGAATAATTCCTTCGGAGAGATTTCCATCGTGACAATGATTTATTTATTGCTCAGATGCGGCGGCGGTTGTTACAATCTAGGAACCTGCCTTTCCTCACCCGTTTTATAGCGCGTCTTTTCCCTTAATCTAAAGGATGGAAAAACGAAGCAAAAGAACCCACTCTGTATTTACAGAGTGAGGACTACTCACACTCAGTGGATTGCGTCCAACCGACTTCCAGAATAATTGCGTGAATGACAAGCCGGACTTAGTTGGTTAGTCGCTAATTCACTTAAATAAATAACTAGTCGGAGCGTTGTAGTTGTCTTTTCAAGACATCACAGGATCATTTCTCGCTGAAAAAATTCATTTCTCAAGTTTTGAAGAAATTAAATTTGTTAGTTAACATTATGCTTTCTACTACACAACATATATCAGAAAAAAGAGCCGTGTAACTCAAATATTTACAACTGAAGAGCGCACTACCTAATAATATCGTATAATTCATCAAGAGAAAATTGATAATTATATCAATCAAAGCAAGCCGTCTGCCACTAAAGAAAAAAATAAAAGAAGCTCTACATATTTGGCTTCGCGAGAAACCATGCATTGATTGTAACGGGCGGTATTATGAAGTCCACATTATATCATTACTTAAGAGCAGCCGTTCCGCGGCCCAATAGTAGACAACGATGATTTCCTGGTGGATTAAGACCATCACAATTAAGGTCTTTAAAGGTGAGTTACGAAAGAGGATAATGAGGCTCTGGGTACATACTATCCAAGTGGGCTGCAATCATATACGTTCAAAGAACCCTGCTCTGCAATGCAACATAAGGGTCAAGTGAAAGTACTACATCGCAATCTGCCGCCTAATTTAAGTCATCAACGCTTAGACAATCTTCGTTCGGATCGTGGCAGTCATTTGCAGTTTCGCACCGAAAAAGTTTCTCCTGCACTTGAAATGTATGATCTCGTCCACTCGTACAACTCACTACACTGTGGTTCGATCGCTTACACAGGCATCAATCCTTAACCTCACGAGCACAACCTAATGACTGAGCTTGTCACCGACTGTCAAGTCCTCACTCAGTGCACATGTTGCTGCCCTCAGTGTCGATACATGCGGTAGACTGAAGTCTATGGAAGGGATGGATGCAGGCGTAAATTTCAATCTAAAAGATCGACCCCTATACAGCATGCAGAGCTGCAGCGGGAGGGGGTGAGGGCAGGAAAGAATGGGCGGGGGGAAGGGTTTTTTTCCTATGGGGTTGAAGAGAGAGGATGAGGTTTGCAGAAGAGAGAATGACGGAGGGGAGGATTTGGACGAGAGAAATAGGAGTTGGATGGAATAGCATGTGGGTGGGGGGGGTGGCCGCGAACAGGAGGACAGGGCAGGGCGGAGGTGGGGGGAAGGCGAAGCTTATCAGTGACGACCAATGATCTTTCAACGAGGGGAGACTTGGATGCAGGAGGGAGGGTTACTATGGAACGTGGAGCTGGGACGGGGGGGGGGGCAACGCGCTCACTTACTGGGGGGGGGGGGTCTCTGAGTGTGGGGAACGCGGCACTTTCTGCCGCGCCGAGGGGGTTTGGCGGAGGCGTCTCATCGAGGTGTGGGAATGGGCGCGAGGGTGGGTGGAGAATGTATATATATATATATATATGAAGAGGGCACGAGGGGAATGGAGTGGGTCGAATGGGAGGGGGTTCGGAAGAAGGTTTTTGGCCTTTGTGGTGTTACCATGACGACGGAGCTGCGGATCTCCCGGAGGGGGATTATGAGCTGAAGGCAGGGTGTGGGGGAGGCTTAGGAAGAGGGAGCGGGCGGGGGGGGGGGGGAGGGGTGGCACAAAAACGGGAATGGGAGGAGTATATGAGTGGGGTGAGTCGGAGGCTTCAGGGAAATGGCTCTCTTCCCATTGGTGGGATTAAGGCTTGAAGGGGGAAGAGGGAGAATGAGAGAGGGGTGTTTTTGGAAGGGGGTGGTGGTTATAAGGGAAGGAGAGCTTTTCTGCAGCCTCCCTATTGCTACCCCCGAATCCTTTTCTCCAAACCCCTCCTCCTCCGCCAACTCATCCGTTTCTCACACTCAACCTCTTCCTCATCGGTTTTTAACATCCGGTTCACTCTCCTCATCTCCTCTCCACCGACAGTAATTGAAAACACTCGCTCGACAATTGGTTTCGGCTAAAATCACACATTTAAGCTCTGGATGGATGTCTGTGCAATTAATTAACACTACCTGAAAATTATTGAGACAAAGTTGAACGTTATCACATTTCAAAGAGCGATGTATGAACTTACTGATAGATATTATATCGATACAACTTAGTAACCCCCTACATCTTTTAATTTACCAGCGTTATTTTCGGTATTTATGTTATATTCACGTTATTCTCGGTATGTACACACAATTATATGTTTTACTTGAACAGAGGATATCGAAATGTACTAAAATATAAAAAAGTTATTGTGATGTCCCATTGTGTTGTCACGCGAGATTGTATATTTCGTTTTATGAATACCTTATCAATTATACTGATGCTAGTACAAAACCATGGGTCAACAAATCTGACGGTGACAATACACATGAAAGTGTAAAATATAGTCCATAATTTTGTTCATATAGGGAACCAGAGAATAATAAATTAAGGTTAAACAAAATCAAATGAAAAGATAATCAACCGAAGTAGAATAAAGTACTATTTTTATAGAAGCCTAATGAATGTGTCGTAGGCGGCCTCACCATTTAAACCTTTTCAAGTAAAATTGCAAGGCCATTTCACAGAATAATTAGTACACAAATTACATATTATTTTCTTTCTCTAAATTATTTCATTGACGCAGCAACGATATTCATAATACCAAAGCTCATTTTATTAATCCATAAAATCGAAATTATGTTATCCTAAAAGTAAAAGTTATAATTCTTCAATACTTACAATAATACACAAATATATGAATTAGTTTCTGGGGTGTAGGCATACTGAAAGGGCTTTATTTAAGTTTATCTGTTAATGTTGTACAATAATCACCAAATTCCAAGGGATAAAACAATTCTTCCTTTGCTTTTAATCTCACCACTAATTTATTAGGATTATTTATATGAAGGATTGCCACACAATCTTTAGTCAGGCTGCTCATATGTTTAACAAACCTAACATGATTTCCTTAAGAGTATTTTCTGTGATTTCACCCCAAAGGTAAATTGATGTTCAATTAAAAACAAAATTACTACAGGATAATGACGAAGGCGATCACATTAAAATATTTTTCCATCCGCAAATGCACTAAAAGACTGACAAATTCCTCGCCTATTCTTAAAATTCATATTTGAAATTCCCCAACCAATAGAATCAACTAAATTGCCAAAAAACAAGATTTTTTAGTTTTTTCTTACCAATAGATTTTAGAATAACGGTAAGCAGAAATATATTCGTCAAGCTGAATGCGTCTGCAATATTACCGTTGAACCAACGTGGCAAGCCTTTTGGAATCAATTTCCTTAATTATTTTAACAGGCTGTCATTTAGCGACATGACATAAACCACAAACTACATTTACAAACTTTCGGCAGTAAATTACTAATGAGAAATAAAATTGGGTTATTCCATTAATTGATTCGAAATTAGAAAACACAAATGAGAGCCGAATTACGCCTATACTTAGTTTATTTTACAACCTCTTCGATTTACGCACTCCCGCAGCACAGCACAACGCGTAATAGCTGCGAGGTGACCATAAAAAACTGCTATCTCCATTACGCTATCTACCTCCAAAATAAATAGTCGTCACTCTCTGCCCCTCAGAAATAACTATATTCCCGAAGAATAAAAAGACATTGAGCGACATTACAGATAGGAAGTGCCAAAAAAAGTAGATTGTGAGATTTTCCCTCCCAACGCTCTATTGGGTGTGAAAAAAATTGCCGCATAAAAAATCTCAAGATAAGGACAGTAACGAGTGAACCTAAACTCTCGCAGTAGTTATCGTTGTCAGTTCTTTTCGCGTGTAAATACATTTTTTATACACATTGTCGTTTTTTCCTCTCTCTAAAAAAAGTCGACTCGTCCGATTGGATATGAGTGTCCACGGGCAAAAAGCGGCCTCTTCCGGCGAGCGAGACGCGAACACACCCCCGTTCTTAATTTCCGGAGCTGAGATGTTATCAATTTGGCAGAGAAGTGAGATATAAAAGGGATGGTGGTGGGGATGGGCCGAAGGGAGGACACCAAGGGGAAGGGTGGGTCCTTTGGCAGAGTCAGTGACGCCGAATGGGGAGTAGCAGAATGAAGGGGGAAACGGAAAGAACGAACTGGTGAAGAGGGAGGTTTGGTTGAGCGTTGTTCATAGGGACTGTTCCAGTCTCTCGCATCGAAAAAATGCGTTAAAAAAAGAGCGGGACCGTAAACAATGCCCGGCAGTTAACGGACTCGTTTTCACACACGCGTGACGTCAAAGTTTCGCTCCGATAAAAGAATTCGAGCGCTAGGATAAAAGGGAGTGGGAGTTAAAGAAATCATGGGCTTGGTAATTTGTGGAAGCGTCATTCCGAAAAAAATGGGGACGTATATTGAAAAAAGAAAATGGAAGAATCTCTATAGCGTCTGCGCTGCGTGGATTAAAGCATCCACGATTGCAAGAGTGAGTACTTTTTTATATTTCCGTCCAGAGAGGATTTCGAAACAAATTCGATAAGGTAAACGCTTTCCAAGATTTTATAGGTGTGCCGTATTGCAGAGGTTCCGCCAATAATAACTCCATTTAAAAAAAAGTAATAAAGGCTATGTCGTCACGGTAGAATTCAATTGATAGTGTACCTGTAGACGGCGATATGGCTTCACCAATGCAACTGAAAGTGTGCAGGAAGATTTTCCGTTCATTTCCGATAGAAATAAACCTTGCTGGTACATGGACTTTTGCCATGTAAATGCAATAACTTTACTCAGGAAATAGGAAATTAGTATGTCCAAGGCATATAAAAATAAAAATATATCAGTACCTGGCATAGCTGCCCGCGGCGAGGTTCGTATAGGCGTGAGCGATCCAGACAGCGCGGAAATTTCGGCTCCATGGTGCCAGCAGGAAGCAAAGACCGTGTTGCAGGGTACTCAGATATCACTCTTCACGCTATGATGAGAAGAAATTTAATTAGTATCAATCAGCAAGTCTCATATTCCCTAAGACATCAACGCAGAAAATAAATATGAACTTGTTTCAATGTATAAGGCTACTTTATATTCAGAGATTTTTGTAATGAGAAATACTTAAAACGCAATCTAAGTTTCCAAGCAGTACCACAAGGCATAGAAAGTTTCCTACAATGCTCATTACTTAAAGCATTTCAGGTTACTTCTCCCGTTTTTTTCGTCTAATGATTAGTGAGGCATTAAGTACTTGCAGTTATCTTAATATCTAGTAATGGTACTGATTAAATGAATAGAATAAATAAAATAGATGATTTTGTACAAATAGAAAAAACAAATGTCTTCAATGAAGACTGACTGGCATTGTATGGATAGCGCAAACCAAATATCATTTGAAATTCAGGCATAATGAGAGGCGATGCTAGATCAGGTCACTTCCATGAATTTTAAGTCGCCAACTCAATCAATGAATTTTTATTTTCAACGATAAATATGGATGCAACAAGAAATAAGTTTGGAAATTTACTGACCACGTTTTCCAGTAATGTGGTCAGTGTACAATAGAAAACATTTATTCACAAAAACAAGGCCATTACATGAAATGAAAAGTAAAAAATACAAATGAGTTCAGTCTTCTTACATAACTTATTGCCGCCTCCTGCAGCGTTTTTAAACATATCATTATAACTTTTACTGTATTTTATGACACAATTTTACAGAATAGCTTGTAAAAAAATGATTACCACAATGTTACATTAATTACCATAATTAATTCGAACCATTATTATAAAATATTACGCAAATAATTTACATCTCTGATTTGAGTTAACCAATTTTTAACTGCATTATTAAACGATTTAATTGAGTTATATTTTTTAAATTTCAAACGGTAATTTTTTATAGAGCATAGGTCCTAAAAACAAAAAATAGCTCTTAAATATTGACTTATTAACCTTAGGATTCTTGAAATGTAACTTATCTTTACTTCTTGTTCTATAAAATAAGTTATCAGTTCCACTATTTCCGTTTTTAATATAGAACAAACTTAACACTTTAAACACAAAAAGAATTTTGTAGAGGTTGAATTTTTAATTCTTTATATAGTGGGAAAGAGCTTTCTCTAATTGGTTTGCGTAATAATATTTTCAAAAAATGATTTTGGGTTGTTCTCAGTTTGTTTATTAATGTTTTAAATGTGCCTCCCCAGAAAACTAATCCTTTTGTAGACGTGAATGTATCAATGCAAAATATAAAGATCTTAAGAGATTTATATCAAAGACATTTCTTAAAAAGTAAAATTTTCTTACAGACTGCTTTATTTTGTAATACAACAATTGAATTAGTTTTTTTCAGGTCATCGTTTCATCAGAAGTGACTCCTAAATTTATATCCTCCATATTTATATTCCTGGATTTTTTCAATTTTCTCACATTGAAAGTTAAATTGTTTAAAATTTTTGGAATGGTAAGTAATTGCAGTTGGGAAATCAAAATCTCAAAAATCAAAGTTAATGTATTTTGTTTTGTCTATGTTTACGTGAATCTTATTTGTATCACACCAATTTTCCAAAGTTATTAGATCGTCTTGAATTAGTGTTTTTAGATTATTTAAATTTTTATGTGAAGAAATGAAACCAATATCGTCGGAAAAAGCTTGAATTTGCCCCTTAAAATATTTTTGCAATAAATCATTGATGAAAATAAAAAATAAGGTTGTGGATAAGACCGACCCTTGCTCTGGTTCTGAACTCATATTACACCCAGAAAATCAGAACGTTATGGGATAGACCGATGCGTCAGGTTTCTTTTGATCTCCAAACAGCTTCCTTCCACACTTGGTTGTAGTTATAAAGAATCTGGCGATGTTGGTGCGCATTCATGAAATAACGTAAAAGGAGAACTTACCATTAGCCTAAAACCTTAAAAGTTGAACGGAATGAAAACTGGAAGTCAGAATGATTCGTGGACAATTTACGCAAATGATGGTTAATATAAACATATATCGCTATGCTCCTATTAACAAAAAACGAACCATCTACTAGTAAGTGCAAACAAAATATCATGATAGTTCTTTACTGATTGCTCCTGGATTCACATTAATCGAGAGCCACATTTAATTACTATAAAGACTAATATTTTTTTCCTTCTATATATCACAGAGCTTAAAAGCAATAATGTCAGTAAGAACAGGAAGGTTTTCCTATTTTTTAATAAAATGAGAACAATATTATAAAACAGTAGCACAATCACACGTCGCCAAATGGAAATTAGAAATTTTCTTATTGATTAAGTTTAGCGGTAATATTGAATTCTGAACGGACCTAAGTTTGGGTCTATGGTTATTTAAGATCTAAAAAATGGCAGACGAGGGATCAAACTTCATGATACAATTTTGGCACTTCTTCCTATTATTCAAAATTCTAATTATTCAGTTGCGCGTGAATTTCATAAAATATTATACTAATCTATTCACATAATTTAAAGTTTTACATAGTCCAGCTAGAGTGAAGTAGACAACGTACTGATTAAAATTAGTTTAAAATTGTCAAATAGAACACTAATACTTACTCTAACCAAGAAGAATAATTTCAAATGCAAACACTGTACAAATAAATTAAGAAATTCAAATGAGCTTGATAACAAATGTTGACATACTTATTTCAATATTTTAGGACTATTAAGAAAATACCTAAAGATACTTTACGCACATAGTAAACATCTCCTCTGAAATTTGCACTAAAATATACGAAAGTTAATGATCAACAGTAGTACTAATACTTTCAAAATGAACCGGGAAGCAAACTTGGAATTAATTAGATCTTTATTAACCTATCAATTATGTGTCACCTCCCGGATTTCCATTCTTCACAGCCATGAAATTGGGAAATTAATTTCACAATAGGGGAGAAAAGGGTATCTCATGAAGCCTTTTGTCAATTAAGAAGCACGACAAATGTCTTCAAAGGCATGTGCCGAGCCACAAATTTCGCTGGGAATAAGCTCATATTAATTGCTTGAACGCTTGCCCTCCGCCCTTTGAGAAGAATATGACATCCCGTCATTCAAGCTATAAACCCGTCTTCCCTTGACTTTCACCTTCATTTTATGGTCTTCTATTACACTATCTTCTCCATATTTGACGTGTCAGATTCTTCACAATTATTTGAATACCCCTCATCAGAGCTAGGTTTCAAGCGTTGGATTGAGCTAGCTTACTGCTCTATTTGATATATTTTATTATTTAATATCTTCAGGGTTATCCCTGAAGAGATTATAATTTAGACTTGAGCAAATCATATGAAAGCGAATTAAACGAGCAAACTATGGATTATGGCAATGCATTTAAATGTTTCAATGAAAGTACCTGGCATCATAACGCATTTTTCCAGAGTAATTCAGCCTTTTAAGATCCCTTCTACATCTTCAATGGTGAGTTGATTGAGAATTATCCATATCTTTTGAGTTACATCCAAAGCGCTTACGAAAGTCTGCTAAAAATCGATACATATCTTATTTTTAACGGTTAAGTGTAAATGGCTTTGCAACGCAAAATTCACTCAACGCCAATTTCTGAAGCATAGTCACCAAAGTAATCAGGGAAAAATGTTAATTGTTCTTATTTGTTCCAAAAGCCCTGCGATTAAACATCTGAATTACCTACGTCACATTGACGCCTATATTAAACTCTCGATTTTTGTTCCCGAGATGGCACTCGCCGGGAGCAGCAAGGCATAAAAATGGATGTCTTAATAAATTAACCGATGAATTGGCTTTCCTTTGGCAAACAACGGACACGCAATTAATTTCTTTATATTTTATATACAAGCACGGTCTCCAGAATAAGCTAAGTGCTTCATCATGTTTACCGAGTGGTCATAATTAACTGCCAATTACAGCCAGCACTTGACGGCAAACATAAAGTCAAATTATTTCTCCCTTAGGAATGCTGACGCTCCACTTTATTCCGACTATTTCTCGTCTTGCCATCACCTTTCCTCTACTCTGCCGTCTTCATCCATCCATTCTTCCCACACTCTCATCCACTCTCCTCTTCGCCGCCCGAACCCCTCCGGAGAATCCCCTCTACTCCTCCTCATCCATTTCTCTCCCCTGAAAGTTCCTTTCCCCCCTCCTCCTCCCACCCCCTCCCCCCGCTGAGCGAGGCCCAATCCATCCTCCAGCTTCCCCCACTAGTCACCATCTCTCTCTCTTTCTCTTTTTCACTCTTTCTCCCTTCCTCTCTTTAGAGCACGCCCCGCCCTTTTTCTGCCTCCACTACATTGCTGGGGCTGAGCAATATTCGAATCTCATCATCGCAATACGATATAATTTAGGATCGCCAAAGACAACATTATCGCACAAACCTACTGGGTCTCTCCAAAAATGGAATCATACTTCGTACGACAGTGAATACAGCATTAAGTGATGCAGACAAAAGCCAAACGACACCATTTAAAGAATGTGGAATTTACTTAGCCCTTCATGGAATAACTTTTTATTGTTAGGGAAGAATTTTTCCTCCTTATCGTTAACTGAAGGAATTTACATAAACAGCATTAACTACCTTTTAAAGCATTTCAAATTTTTATTTATAATTTTTGTGTGTGCTGAATTCGGAAACTTGGGCATTTGGCACCGAATTCGGCACATTGGCTAAATGAGCAGACATGACTCCAGAGGTAGGTCGAATGCGAAACGCTATGCAAAAATAATTTTAGCCTTCCCTTCTCCTTCTCGTCCACTCACCCCTTAGAGGGTTCAAATGTTCAAACTAACGGCCACCACTTTCCTGATGCAGATGATAACTAAGCGAGACTCTCAGGATGCTGCCATTACGATATTAGTAATAATTAAAGAAATCTTTATGTAAATAGTGTAAATATGACATGTGTTCGTTTTAAATATGAATATGATATGAGTAGAACTACCGAATGACAAAGTCAAAGAAAACTTAGCGTGAATTCATTTTTAGTGTATGATGCCTAATATTTTTATTTAATAAATGAATATACTAAAAAAAGTAAATGCTGTTAAGATCGTCAGTTAATGGGGAAAATGGCTGCGCACTCTCCTTTAATACATATTCGAATCATGCTATTGCTTCAAAACACTAGAAAATGCCTACAATGCAGATCATAAATACCTTGATGACCACTTTGAACTAAGTATTAATAAAAATGAAAAGCAATGGACATAGTACTGTCCACTTTACTTTAAATTTATAACACGTGTACAATGTTTAACCTGAAGCTGGATGGCTAAGTAAAAAAGCCGAAATACGTTTTGTAAATTTAAAATGAAGTGGACAGTACTATATCGACTACTTTTAATTTATGATAATGCAGTTCCACCAAATCTCGCCAGACACTATTGAGTTCCTAAGTATCAATGTTTACAAAAGTATAAAAGAGCTATTCAAATAACAATGTATATAGTTTGATATCAAACATTGTACCTACGAGTACCTATACCTAATTTATATCCAGCGTAACATTGAATTATTATTGCATAATTTCACTAATATACATTTTTAAAATCATTAAAGCGTTGGTAGCTTCATAACCAGTTTGATTCCCCCTTCAGGCGAAAAAAGATTTGAAATTCGAAAAATACACTGTCAACTTCTTAGTCACATCACAAGTCTTCTCCAACAAATATGTACCGAGGAGTGACACGTACCGATTAATTTGAACATAAAACACCTACATCCCCATAAATTTCAAAAAACATTTATCCAAATATAAAATATAAGCATCGTATTTTGTCGATTTAATACCACCTATTTTATTTATTATATTGCACTCTCATTATTTAGGCCCATAATGCCTGGGTTTGTATCATGCATATTATTGCACATTGAAAATATCGCAAGATGTCTTCAGGCGCTGAAACAGACCCCGGTTGTCTGGCACAGCACAGCGATGACTCATAATCATCGAGTATCATATACGATTATACGCAACACCGACTACGCATCTCCATCGTCATTCGCCCCACTACGCCTATGCGACTATCAAATCTCAATATCGCCAAGCAAAATATACCTCTTTCATCACAAAATACGCAATATACCGTGCATGGCGTGATTTCACATATTATTTATTCGAATATCACATGATACATCATCTCGATGATATGGATAATAATACATGATCACACTGCACACCGCATATCGGATGATATTGCATCAACCATGGTTCACATTATATCGAAATAAAGCCGACATCTAAATACGATGTATCACAAGCCCCTGATAATCATCAATGTCGCAATGTGATATCCCCAGAATATCGCAGTCGATTCATTCCAGTATCGCACAATCCTTCCCCCTCCAATTCACGTAGCGATGCCATTCTCACCGCCCCTTCATGGCTACACCCCCCGCCGTCAACTCCTCCCCATCGCCACAAAACTAATAAACCAATTACGACCCTCTGCGGCTCTTCCCGCCTCCTACCCCCTGCTGGGCTCGCCTAACGCCCCAGCCCACCCACCTCCCACTCCCATCGTTACTTCCCCCCAACTCTACCCTCCCCCACAAGAACCCCCGCAATCCCCGCGGGGAGCCCCCTTCGGCCCCCCTCGACGTCCCCCGCCGAAATCACCGCGCCGCAGGCCCTCCACGAGAAAAGAGAATCAAGTCAGGCCCACGACCTTCCCCTTGTACCAACACCACGCCGGAGGAGGCACGATCAAGCCGCTGAAGATGGTGTGGGGGACTGTTGCTGCGGCGTGGTGTGAGAAGCGGGAGGTGGCTCCATTCCTTCCCAGCCATCACCCTCCCCATCCTTCCCCCATCATCGCAAGGAGCCCTCCCCGCCTTGTTAAAGCCCACTGCCTCCCACCCGACCCTCCCACCCACTCTCCCTCGCAATCCAGGCTGGCCACCGTCATCCTCGAGGAGGGGAGTCTAGCGGCGGCGGCGGCTCGGGTCCATTTAGGAGCCCCGGGGCCTTTTTTGCGGCATCATTTGCCACGGTCAATTCGATCGGCTGTCTGAAAGGGGTTTTTGGCGCCGACGGACGCCGATAGGTGAAGGGGAGAATCAATGGACTCGTGTGTAGCAGGTGAAAATGGGGGGATAGTGGACGAATGAGGGGGAAGGAATGTAACCAATGAAGGAAGAAGAAGAAAGGTCGATGACGCGATTAATGTTCTGGTACTTGACCTCGTAGACATTATTTGTACGACATAACACACATTTCTTATAATTTAATAAGTTTTTCAGCCTGCACAATACGCCAAAATGACTTCCTTCTTTGATAAAATAGATGATGTATTGCACTGTATTTTAATGACCACTGATGTGTTATTTTTATTAAAGCTTATCATGTGCAAAAAAAAAGTTTTTATTCTAGAAATTTATGTTATCTCCCTGGCCCAAAATGTCCTGATGAGAATAGCTGTTAAATATTTATAAATGCTACCACTAAGAATTTTAATACAAAGCTATTGAAATGATTACGATGCTCATCGGTAAAAACGAAAGAATTTGTTTTTCTCTTAATGAGAAGCTGTCAATCAGATGAAATTGTGCATCATAATTGTTTGCAAATAAAATAGCGTTCACATTAATTTTTCGGATCACCGTACTTGCATTGATAACTGGGAGGTAAATATACAAGCAAATTGAAATTTGTCAAAATGGGGCTTCCATCACTTCAGAAAATTAAACACCACCTTAATGATGCAGAGTTTCTTGTTTCTCACGTAAATCCTTACATCAACAATATATATATATATATCCCTCTTCGTCTACATTTTCCTTATTTTTTCATGCTTTTTAAATTCCGCATTTTGGGCCAGTTTTAAAGCAATCTCTTACGATCAGAAGTTTGACTCACGTAAAATGTACCGTCGCAATAGATATTGAGATAAAACTGATTGATTATAAGCCAAATATTAAATCCAAATACTAGAGACTGGGTAAATTACAGCGATTAATTGGAACAGTTAATAAATGACGAAATAGTCAATGATTACGCCGGACACGCTCATCTATAGAGCGCGTTGGTAGTTACTGCGAGCGAAGTCGTAAGAAATGTGCCATAGGGCGAAGCAAATAATAAATGAAGAAAAGAGGAAATAGAAGCGCAGTATGGTGGAGAGTGCGTGTGTATCTACAATCCTTCATGGGGAAGATGAAAACATAAGTTGAGGGAATGAAGGAACTTACATAGAGAATAGGGAAGACTTTCCTGAAGCCAAGGTTGGAGACGGGAGAGTAGTGAATAAAGAATTAGAGTTGCTGGTAGGTAATATAAGCGATGATTGAGGGGAAGGATGACATGAATTCTTATCTCAATTGAGTTGGGAAATATGAGAGAAAACTGACAGGCATCCTATGTGCCGCTTAAGGATGTCAGGTTATCAAAAGTAAGTAGAAAATAAGGAAAGGTGGCGTTTCTCAGGGTTGGAACTTAAAATACCCTGGAAAATATGGCATATAAATTGTACATTTAAAGGCGTGAATTAATTAATTTCCTTGTCCAGCTTCGGGATATTGAAATTAACTCCAGTTTTGATGGGAGCTTGCTTTGTACCTTATTGTCTGTAGTTTCTACTCCTAAATCGTTTAGTTGTTTTAAATAAATTTAATTACTATTAAATTGCACAATATTTCTCCGGAAACTGATTAGCATAGAAATACAAGAATTTACTCTCAAAATGGATGAATTACTAAGACAACTTAGGTAGATCAAGTAATTCAGAAAAGGAACGAGAGGATATCACTGGACACAGACGATGTAAAATGTAGCTCGTTAATTCAGGGCGCTCAACCTTGGGATAATCTTCATATGCATATATCAATAACGCAACATAAACAATTACTCTCTTCCAGAATGCCTTAAAAACAAAGAGACTTCTTCAAGAAAAACAAGTCTTTAAAATGTGTCTTTGAAAGTCTATGGTCTGTTCCATATCTTTATCCACCCCTTCATCCTATGTATTTTAACTCCACAATGTTCAGGTTTTAAAATTCATAAGAGGCCAAATATAATTTCTAAAGGAGCGTCTTACTAAACTACACACCCCATTCTTTTTTAAGGTCTTATTTTTCCTTCCTTTCTTCATACATTCAAGGACTAATCACAGTTTATCCCATCCACCGCTGAACTTATACAGCAAATTATAGTAACAGCCTTTAGCAAAACTGGTAGATCTTCTCAGGCCTGGCTCTTTCTTACGCTTTACACTCATACCTATTTTCTCACTTTTCTCTCTCCTTGAGTTCTTTTCCCTGAGAATATTATTCAAAAATATTTTATCTGCACATACGTTATACTAATCTCAACGAGAGCGTGGCGATGGCTCCAGTCATTATTGTGATTGAAGAAGTATTCAATTAGAATACAATTGAACACATTTTAAGAATTACCATTAAAATTTATGTTCGTTATCCGAGGTCCCATTATATATATATATATATATATATATATATAATAAAAATACACTTGAAAGCGATTCTAGTATAGTATTCCGCACTATGGGTAAAGGTGCGTTTTGCTAATAGTAGTCTGCTGCTGACGACGCCTTTCATTCACTCTTCCTCCATCAGCCAATTAATTATGCCATTAAATGACCTTCCCAGATAGAATAAATGACGCTATTGACCTTCGTTTTTGGCTGCCGCTACGAGTAATAAACAAAAATAGCATGTTTCATTGTTATTCAACATTAGAGCATCTGGTCCAGTTTGGCGTTGAAAGACTGTCATAATGTAGCGCATATTCTCTGGCTCACAGGCTTGGCGGCACCTCGATCACCCTTCCCAAGCTCATCCCCTTCGCCCAGAGGCGCTTATCTCCGGGCATCGATCTTCGGGCGAGAGGCCCCCACGGCAGTTTACTCCCCCAGTCCCGATCGCGCTCTATTCATTCCGACCCTCCTCTATCCCCACTGCTCCTGCTCTCACACCCTGATGCAAAAACCAACATCCCTGAGCGCACGTACCCCTTCCACCCCAATCCCCACCCTCGTTCATCCCCTTAAAATCCTCACTCGACCGAACGGCGTCATTTCCGACATTATTATGTTGGTAATTCCAAGCGATAATAAACACCGATCCTTCCCCTGCCTTTACTGTCACACGTTGAAGCGATTAAATTGCCGGCTTGTGTGAGAAGGGATGGGTTCCTCTGCCATCACCACCATCCTTCGGGCGTTTAAGTGCGAGGAAAACGCTGGACGAAGGGAAAGGGGATGGTCAGCGTTTAAGGTTTATGTATTTGAGGGGGGAGATGAATGGAGATATATTGTTAGATCATTCAGACGACAGTGGGCAATGAGTGGGTTTCTGGGATTAGCATCGGTAACAATGGAAAAGGGAATACGGAAGCCTGGGAAGGGACGGTGGCAAAGATTGTAGTTGGCATTTGTTGCGGTGTGAACTCGGGAAATTCAATTGGGTCGCACAACTGATGTAATTGACTGCTTAGGATTTTAGGATCCACTCCTACATGGTATCACCTACTTTGGCAAGGGTGTTTCAAGTTTTTTAGAAGAAGTCAAAAGACAAGACTTTTAAGTCCGTCGAGCTGGTACATATTCGAAATCGGATTACGTAATACTGACGTTCAGAAATAAGTATTCCCACCTCATTGGAGTCTGAGTAAAAAAAGTATCACTAAGAATAAATCGCTAGCATTTCTTTACACACGAATAAATTATCGCAATCAAAATTCACATTAGATAATTAGAAAACTAAATGACCCTTTTCCATATAGTGGAGAGTACTACGCCCAAATTTAGTAAACATAAAAAAGATGTATAATTTTGCCACTACGAAATCACAAGAAAAACATGATGTTGTTTTCAAAAATAATTAAATTGGAACAAATGATTCAATAAAGAAAAACTATTTTTATTTGGCCAATTTTATAAGAGAAAGTAATCATAAACTAATTATGACTACTATTTAGGTGCCCGTAGCATTTTGCAGTTAAAGAAATATTTTTTTACAAAGAATGAAATGCTACAGATAGTTGATGAATTATAACTAAACTAATGCGTTGTTGGAGTGACTGTATACGATTAGGTAACAGAGTACCCCCTCAGAGTTTCCTGTGCCTTCAAAAAAAAGAAAGCTCATGTGGTATCTATTCTTCGATGATGCAGAAATTTCTTTCACTTTAACATATACTTTCTACCGGTGATACAAAGAGTAAAAACCTTTTTATATAATTGCACGATTAAGACTTGCATACACTTTTTCTTAGTAGGTGGTTATTGTTTCGTGTTCTGCGAGAGGTTACTGAAAAACGTCAATGTCAATAAGTATTCATGGATTCTATTTTCATAGTAATTCCATATTACTCGATGCTTTTGAGGGCGATAACTTTACTTGTGCTTATAAAGTAGAGGATTAATTATATTCCCTGAGTACTGCAACTAATGCCAACGGATGCGAAATACATAACCACCATAAATCGGCTGATGTAACAGCAGCCCAGGGAGTTATAGGTGCGGATATTTCTTATTGATACACTAGTTTGCCTTTGATCTGCTGCCATTAGCACTGTTACCTAACGCATGATTGAAAAAAATAATATAATGTATAGGCAAAAAGTTGTTACAAAAATAATTAGTAAAACCTAACAATAAACAATGCGTGTCAAATCCAACTCATTTTGACATGGGGTACCTATGTGATATCAGAAACGCAACCCCATTTCACCATAAAAGTGATACGCTAATACCTAATGAAGAGGAAGGGCTTCAGCAGAAAAAGTATGCTCTTAGAAGAATGTACTTGTGTTTGAAAAATAACTTTTATTTATTTTGCCCAAATGCTACATATTGAAGGCATTAAAACAAGATTATTATTCAAATAATGTGCTCATGAACGCGAAAGGTGAGATAATATAATCCATCAAATATGCAGATGACCAGGCTACAATAGCAGAGAATGAAGAAGAACTTCCGAAAATGATGGAAAGAGTTAGGAAGAAGAGTGAAGACTATGGAATGAGAATAAACAGAAATAAAACTAAGGTAAAGATAATAGCGAAGACAGAAGGGCCCTTAAATATATGGCTGGAGGAAGGAAAATCAAAACAAGTAAGCTCTTTCAAGTACCTGGGAATGGCAACTGTACTGAAGAAATTAAAAGCAGAATTCGGCAAGAAAAAGTAGCATTTAGCAAGATTAAGGAACTGGTGACAGCAAGGAACATCAAGATGGATATTAGGAAAAGATTTACAAAATGCTTTATATGGAGCATTGTGTTTTATGGATGCGAAACGTGAACGTTGAAGAAGAGAGAAGAAAAGCACTTAGAAAGCTTTGAAATGTGGCTATGGCGACGAATGGAGAAGATTGGATGGAAAGATAAGATCACGAATGAAGAAGTGCTAAGGAGGATTGGAGAAGAAAGAAGTATACTGGGAGAAATTAAAAAGAGAAAGGCAAAATGGATTGGACATATTTTAAGGAATAACAGCCTACAGAAATTAATAATAGCAGGGAAAATAGAAGGGAAGAGAGGAAGAGGAAGGAGGAGGTACGGAATGCTGAGGGATATAAAAGAAGGAAGGAGTTTGCAGAGATGAAGAGGCCCAGGAAAGAATGCTGTGGAGGCAACGCTACCGTTGAAACCTGTCTGCGGACAGAAGCACCAATCATGATGATGATGAATGCGTACAGACGGCATTCACATACTTTTGAAATTGTTACCTCAATGTGCTACGATGACTGTTCAAATTTACGCCAACAGCAAAAACAAAGATAACTTTATCAATAACATTTCTCATTAACACTTCTTTCAATTCAACTACGCCTAAGTA
The DNA here is from genome assembly GCA_963573305.1 of Pyrrhosoma nymphula. Classification (NCBI taxonomy): domain Eukaryota; kingdom Metazoa; phylum Arthropoda; class Insecta; order Odonata; family Coenagrionidae; genus Pyrrhosoma; species Pyrrhosoma nymphula. The sequence continues at coordinate 128,129,473 of OY754328.1, forward strand.
ATACCACAGTGTTACTCTATGGTAATACAGACTGTAGTAAACGAGATAAGAGTAAAATATTTGGAGACAGCAGAATGCATAAGTGGCTGATGGACATCCACTCAGTTTATCCATAGATATAAATACATGGTAAATATACATATCACTAATCTTTGCCCACTCACATGGCTCCCTGATCGTGAGAATCAAGCCGACGAAGATCCTTCTGTCCTCTAAGGGGAGTTTTTCCTTCCCAATGCATCTTCTCGCGGCAAAAAAAGCGTTAATTTCCGCTTATCCCCCTTCTCCGACACCCAAACCCGCCCCCTTACTGACTCGTTGGACACAATGAATCCCTTTGCTTCGTCCCCTAACCCAGACCGAAGAGTGTCGGATAGGAAGACCGATACTATATTGCCCATTATCCTTTTGACACTTCATCTTTTGCCGCCTCGTGGACCAGATAAGGTTTCCCCAGCGATCGTGCGTGCGTTTCCGAACGCACGGGTGTCAGAGCGTGCGCGCTGTTAGAGAGATACAGGCTCACGCTCCCAGTTGCTCAACATGCACGCTACCGGAAATCTGTAACCCTTCGATTGAACCGACATTGAAGAGCGGGGTAAGATATATAAGACGACGTTGGGAAGCAGCTATGGGGCGGAGAGAAGAGAAATGCCGAGATAAAGGGAAACAATGAATGAATAAACATCAAGCATGAATTAATAATACACAGATGATAAGCCTATTTAACGGCCGTCTTCAACCTATTTGCGGTATAACGTTTAAACTATGGCTAACTTGTGAAATTATATAGATGAAAATCAGCAGCAATAAAATTAGCCCATAGCTTACGGTAATACGAATCATGCATAGGTAGGAATTACCCTGAAAACTTCCAGATGTATACGATTGTAACGCCTAAATGTATTATCCTAAAAATCCTCCAGCTTTAGTAACACGAAAGTCAGTACCATTGGGATATCGTAGAAATATTAAATTATATCGAAGAATAAACACAGGAACAGGAACGTTTTCAGCGTAGCCTAAAGTTTCAAGATTTAAAATACTAAGTAATTTAAAGTGGGAATAAAAATATATTCCATGTATCATTTTTTAATATGAATTGCAAAAACGACGTTAATAATACTGGTTAACTTAAGCTCCAAATTAAAATAGCATACGGTAGCCCTTAATTATAAATGTAAAAAAAGAAATCGTAAACACACATGTGAATGATGTGCGATGTGCGAGCGTGCGCTTGGAAAATGAAAAAGACTATGCAATTTATCTGAGACAAATAGATGTATGGATAAATATAAAGCAAGAGTAAAACCGCTTCTAAGTAACAAAGGCAACCTAAATTTGTCTGGATTACTTTTTCATTAAATTAAGAGAGGATAAACAAAAAACAAAAATATAATGAACAAATGAATGAATTAACAGAATTAAGAACACTTATTTAAAACGCATCTCTTAACCATACATGAAAAATTGAATATTTAGCCAAATTAGAGGCAAGGGACCTCAAAAAATAAACCAGCTATAATTAACATACCTTTTCAAATTACAAGTTAAATGTATAAATAAAATACGCTCTTGATACTAAATGTATAAACATAATATTAATTGCAAACTATGTTCTGTTCAGCATTATGACTCCAAATTATCGGATCATATTTGAAATTCTGGTCGGCACCACTAAACAGATTGTTACTCAAAGGACGAGACATAAAATAGTAATTCCAATAGTTTGTTGAACATGAAAATTCTAAGCCCGGGAAATAAAATAAGGAATAAAACTGTTCGCTTAATAGAGAAAATAAATTTTGCTAAAAGTAAACCGTAATATCGTATTAACAATTCAGAGATCGTTCATCCATATCAGTACTTACAAATTAAGAAAATTAGAATAAAAAGCATAAGTTCTTGCCCAGTTCGTCAGAAACTGAGGCATATCTTTGACCCCAATAAATACCTCAAACACCTCCGAGTCACCAAAACTTTTTATCTCATCTAATTTTTATCTTGTCTTTCTCATGACTAAAATTCTTGGCACCGAATCTATCTGCTCAAACAAAAAATAAAACTAGAGTAAAGCGTTTGAGACGGAAACGCATTGCTACGAAAATCACCAATCGTGAGATTCATCATCTAAACTTAAAACTGATTTATGCTCTCCCGAGAAGATGAGCGTAAGCCTCGCAGCTGAATATTTTTTAAAGCGTTGTTTTTGTGATTAAGCCAAGGTTAATGGGAGCATGAAATGAGTTTATGATAGCGGGGCCTTCGGAGGGAGAAAGAAAGAGCGAGAGTTCAAAGGCTCTAAGTTTCTTTTTACGACCGAGCTTCCCTTTTACCAATTGCCTTATCTTTCCCATTCACAACCCTAACGCCTGTTCCTTCGTTCAATAATACTCTGGATAAGGAAAATAAATGGGCAGTGGTCGTATTTTTTATCAAACTGCTTGGAAATTAACTCTATCGACACATACGAAGAGTGATAAAACTCTCATCGGACATATTTTAATGAGATATAATGAGGTCTTTCCTAATTTTAACCACTTGGTTCCACTGAAAGATGTTGAGAAAAGTGACTATTCACATAATTACTGTTGTAATCTTTAACGAGATGATGACGAATGAATTTTTACTACTGACCTGTTTTTATTCACATGATGGCACTATCATAGGGTGGGATAAAAAGGTCGCACTTACACTCAAATGTTGTACATTGTATGCGGTAGCATAATATATGATTAATTTATGGCATTTAATTATGAAAAGCTCATACAAGTGTTTGACTGTTGTAGAACATACCGTTCATTAAAAGGACCGCTACACATTACTCCCAAAATTTGCTCACATGACCTTTAGTTTCAACAAATCTGAAATTGTGGTATGTACTATAGAGATAATGCGCAATGTTCGTGATCAGAGATATATCCTTGCTGAAAGAATTCCGCTATGAACAACACTTGCATAGTTTGCTTTGGTGATATACAAATATGTGCGTATAATGCAAATAGTTTCTTGAAAATTCTTACTTTACGCTGGTAACTACTAGAAACACATGAAAGATTAAGTAACCTATTAGCGCGCAGCTCCAGTTTATGTAGATGGTAGATTAGATCATAAAAATAAAATAAGAGAGATAGACTGTAGAACAGATAGATTTAAAATGTCGTTTTTTCCGCGAGCGATAAGAGACTATAACGGCTGTGTAAGGACTCAGAAATAGATTAGTTGACTGGTAGTGTAGCGTACTAACTTATGTATTTCTTAAAGCATGTTTACGGAGTTTTATGGTGTTTCTAACAGCATGTTTTGCATGTTCTAGCTTCATAGGCAGATTGCCCTCTTAAGTAGCATGTAGAATATTATGTGTCATAGTACATGTGTGGCGTGCATGTGGGGATTCTCTTGCATGCTGCATGATGGTTTTTAGTTAATGATGGAATTGGTTAGTATCCTTAATATTCATGACCGTGCGGTGTGCATGTGGCGGTCCGCTTGCATGCTGCATTTTGGTGACTTGTCACCCCCTGCCAAACACCCTAGAGGTGGCTCGCAGGGTAATATGTAGATGTAGATGTATTTAGGCTTTATTTAGAAAGAATAAAAACATTATGGTGGATGAATTCAATGCCACCAACATGCATACAATTTGTACACAATCATAACTATTTTATTTGAGGTTCCTTTCCAGCTGCACGACGTTATGAGTAAGGCCAATCACATACAATGCTTATTGTTTGTCTCGAAAATAACTGTTATAAAGTAGCGGAGAGCATTCGTTGAAATTTAACGCGGGGAGGAAAACATTGAGCATTATGCATAGTGTACAAAACAATCGTTTCAAATTTGCTGTTCACAGCAAATAGCAGTTATCAACTGACTTTAAAGACTCAGAACGATTATAAAATTAACCGCAAGATAGAATCTGGAAAAAAAAATGTTATGCTCTCGTTTAAGGGGAATGTATAATACTCTTTTCAATATCCATACGTGCATATGATACAATAGAACTGCCATCATCACCCTACCTCAGTTCACTGGCAATTATAGATCACTTAACACCCCAGTAGTAATGAAGAATCAGTTCGTTTGGTATCTATCTGGGGATACATTTGCTAATAAGCCTCCACATTAGTTAAACCAACTTATGTTATTTCACCACATTAGTTACAAAAATTTGCGGTTAAACAGGGACGAAACTCACCCTAATGAAATATATAAAATTGCCTATATAGTAGTAAGTCCTAAGCATGGAAGTTTCCTATATCCCGAATCAATTAATTATAACTGAATTAGATTTAATAAATCTGAAGCAATGAAAATAATTAATTATCCAACGTTTCGGAATCTAAGTAGTGAAATATATTCTCTCATATTTTACCAATCTTCCAGTCATATTCATGTAAAACAACGCACTTTTAGTGATATAAATTCTTTGCTAAAAGTTGCATAAAACAATTAGCTACCACATATATCAATAAAAGTATGATATATTAAAAATATTCCTCAATGAACCCATCATTGCCAACTGTAGTTACTTATGGCTCTGAGGTGTTTTAAGTTATATTGAGTAGCTATTTTAATATACAACTGGTCCACTTTAACCTCTCCGTTTCTCGCTGAACCTGAGCTTTAAATGCTACAGGCATGAGTATCGATTTAACTCCAATGCTCAGATGGCCAAGGAAATTGATATTGTTAAAATGAGAAAAAAGTAATGACTTTGGAGCAGTAAAAACAATTTTTAGGCAAAACATTTATCATAAAATCGAATGTAAGAATTAAATAAGTAATAGTACTGAATTTACTGAATCGTCCAGCGACGAAAATGTCCATCAAATAATGAGCGCAAGTAATTTTAAAAAGCAAAGGGAGAAAAATCTAAACTGTATTCAATACTTTCCTTATGGAAGCAAAATTTTAGAGCAACGGGGCAAAAATAACACCATCTCAATTGTATTTCGTTGTTCGTACTATTTTTCAAGGAGGCATGGGGTTAAAAATTGCATTCGTATTCCATATTCTAAAATTTCATAGTCCTAACTCACCAGGAAGTCTTTTAAATTTAAATATACAAATTGAGACAAACAAACATACTAACTTTCTTCTTTATTTATATATGATTAATAGGAGCTCATTAGATGCATAATCCTAAGACTCATCGTCAAACTCTCGGGATTGTGTGCCCCGAGCCACTTACGATTTCACTACGACTTGGATATAAGTAATAATAGTATAGTGGGATAAATAATAATATGGCCTGAAAGAAGCCGGATTAATTCAGATGCACTTTTTTGTTTTAGCATCGCTTTTCCATGATTTAACTTCAAGTTATCCAATATTTCCTTTTCCCAATTCATAAGTTACTATGATAATTAACCTTTTATGCTCGATAAATTTTCAATTTACGCTGCGTATCCTCTAACCCAAGAAAAATAATTCGCGGAATAAATCTAAAAGTTTTGAAATTCATGATATTAACGCCAAACTGAACAATCATCACAGCAGTAACATATGTCTATACTCATGTATTATACAGCATCCTTTAGATTCAACATTCAGAGCTTCACATTGAATTGCTGTCATCAATCGTTTTATTTTTATCTTGTTTTTGGACCCGAGAACAAGTAAACAACTAAAAATATACTTTATAAAGTTAACGACACGGTACGCCGCAATACGGGATTAAAGAAAAAGACATCGACGTAGGTCCACAGTGAGATATGGCACAATAAGCAAGACGATGCTGAGTCGGTCATCAAAAGGAGACGATTCATGCTCTCCGAGCCTAATGGGCAATGCGAGGGGCGAGTGAGAGATAAACGGGAAGGAGGAGTGATGAGATATGGGCTGGAGGAGGAGGGAATGCAGTGGGGATGAGGGCGAATGGATGGACGAAGGGCAGGAAGGAAGGAAGGGTAGGGAGACGAGAGGGAGGCGAAGGATCGGGGAGAGGGAGAGTGGTAGGCAGGATCCCTGGTCCCTCCCGGAGTTTTATGAGTCGGCATCCCTTTTAGAAGACAATCCTCATTCCTGGCGTATCCTTCTTCTCCTTTCCCGCCTCTTCAACCTCCATTCCCCCACTATTTCCCGAAACTCACCCCCTCTTCATTTTTCTCCCATACTCAGATAGGTACCCTCCACTTCATACCTTCCCTCTCCTCCCGAACGATCTCCCCATCCCTAATCCCTTATCCGCGTCATCTCAGAACGCAATACGATATGTCATCGATGCGGCAGTAAACATAGGTCCCTTTGACTTCCCATTCCTCCTCCCACTCCTCTACTATCTCCTTATAGTTCCGGCCTCACAAGCCTCTCTCACTCTCTGCCTCACCCATCCGCGGACGGCCGGAAGAAATTCCTCGGGACGTGAAACCCTCGCATTGACCGCCCGGCCGCTAAGCCTCCCATCTCGCAATACCAATCTCTTCGCCATTGTCACGCCTACGCATCAAAATCCTTTGACATGCTGTCAAAGAGGTATGCTGAATCTCCTGTAAAAATATGGGATTCGAGCACTGACTGCGGAACATCTTTCTTAATCCAGGTTTTACCACAAATTCATCGAAGCGACGATTAGATTAATCTATAAACTAAGATTATGGCCCTTGAACCTCAGTCACTAACTCATTTAATGCAAAGCGTTAATCCCATATTTGTGATCTACCTTAAGAGATAACCATAAAAGCGGGTAAGTGGATCTAAATTTAGGATATGCTAAGAAATGTAATGATATAATGTTGCAAGACAGGTAATTCTGGCTTGCATCCAGAAATAATAGGTGTGTGATATATATATATAATAAATACAAACTAATGTTCATTACTGTACAAGCAATTTCAGCTGAGAATATTACTAAATGCTTACCGCGCCAGCCTGATTAGTCTAGCACCTAAAAGACTTGCGAGTTTAAGTCTCCTCTTGGTCTATGCACGTATTAGGAAAATGTTTTCCAGTTCGACGGTACAGACAGATGGTTTCTCAGTCGATATATGGTGAATCAAATTTACCAGTAACAGGAGGACAACAGTTGGACGGGATAGAAAAAATCTTTCCCGAGCCTATTGATCATGTATCTAAATTTTGCCTTAAATAAATTGGCGTTAAATTATAAATGTGTATATATCGTTGCTGAAGGTATTGTTCACGAGCGATTAAGCAGAACATTCAACGGATAATTAATAACCCCTTGTTATTCCATTTATATACGACAGAGATTATGATGGACCTGAAACAACCGTAGGTATTTCGCTCAATTGTTTTACGGTTAAGGCGTCTATGCAACAGATCCACCGTCATAAATCCACGTCCTTACAAATTAATGATGCGTCATTTCGATACAGGGAAGAATAATATAACATATAAATTAAAATTTGATTGGCAAGATATCATTTTTCGGAATGTGAAAAAAAAATTCAAGCTTGTACCTATATGTTTTTCAGCTGGACTTAGCTGGAATGGGTTATGCTGTTTATTTCCCATAAAAATTTGACTGAGAGCGGGCAATAATTATGTTAACGTTCAAAACAGGGGATTCAAAAATGTTTTAGCTGACGAAACTCTCGAGCTCCGCTCGGAATTCATGATTCCCTCTAGACATAAGAGCCCACCCGCCTCACCATTCAGCACATCCTACCCCAAAAAAAATAATAATAACTCATGAGAGAATATCCCAAATTCCTCATCCATCCCAGTATCCGTTCCCTCTCCCATGGCTATGGCATATTTTTTATCCTTTATCATCTCACCAATTCCTCTCTCTACCTTCGCCGCTTCGTGCAGCTATTCGCCATTCTCCTGTCTCAAATGATCCCTCTGCGCCTTTCTCCTGCTAAGACTCACTCATAATTTAGCCCTCCAACATTTTCCGACCGCCCCCCTCTAACTTCTTCTTAGACTCTTTCGCTCATCCATTCCTTTCTCTCCCTTACCCCATACCTTCCTCCTTACTCCTACAAACTCGTATACATCCCCACCCCTCACGTCTCGGTGCCTCCGGCTCTCTTCAACCGCCACCCTCGCTTGATGGCAGTGACAAATGACGAAACCTCCGCGTGGTCAATGTAGACGTCTTCGGATGGGAGGGCACTGGTTGACGGCGGCCTTTATTCTCTCTCTTTTACCCCCCACTCTTCCTCTTCCCCCTTCTATTTCAAATCCCCCTCCCGTAACTTTCACCCTGAGTCTCCATGTGCCTACTTCGCTTCTCTTCTAAAAGCTTTTTCTTACCTATCCTTGGAAAATTCGGAAGATAATCCCCGTTTTTTTGCGCTATAATAAAGAGTCTAACCATGAGTCTAACCATAAAGAGTCTAATTAACCGCAGTAGGTACTTGACTTCACTCAAATTCTTGAACACTAGGGCGTATGATTGTCATTCACCTACCTAGGAAGCAGTGTCACATAGGATTGAAGAAGTACCAAGAACATACTTCAAGCTACGAATAGCGTAAGCAAAGAAGGCGATAATTATAATGAGACAACTACCTACCAAACTCAAAGAAGGTAAGGCTTGAGACGAGAAATGTTTATGTAAAAACATTCGTGGTCGTCAAGAAATCCTATGGATCACAAGCGTGAACCTTTGGGAAAGTGGACCACAAAACGATAGAATTCTTAGAATTTTGGTGCTGGAGAATAAAATAAAATGGCGATTGTACGGACAAAGAGAGAAACAAGGTGTATGTAAGAGCCTTTGAATGATGTACCTACTCAATAGAGAAACATACCCAAAAGAAAACACGATGAACTGGGCACACATTAACTGAAAAACAACTAATTTGTTAGAAACATAAAGGGAGAGAAAATAGAGAGGGTTTAGAAGTGATTAGAAGAGGAAATAAAATGGAGAGGACTCAGGATTGAAAAACATTATGATCATGTGGTCAGCTGGTGTTACAGAGTAGGAGTACCCTGTCATCATAAGCAACATGCTGGTTATCACGCAAGGTTACAATCACACTTTCAAGGAATCTTGATTTAGTAATTTGTCTTTTTTTCTTTAGTGATTGCTTCAAATAGAGCCAAGCTGCTGTAGATCAACCCAGTTTACTTACACACACCCAAATCAATCTTCAGTAGTCATTTTCAGGACTGATACCCGTACGTGAACGCCTCTAGGACAACTCTAATCATGTTAGACTCTGTCCTCAGTATCAAGAGCTTGCAAGAACGCAAGGAGAAGCACCTAATGTGAGACTTGGGCTTTAAATTAGTTACCTCTCAGCGAAAGTTCGTCCTTCCACAAATAATTATTTGATTAGCCGTGTTAGATTTATTTCACGTACGGGGTCCCAGGCACTAAATAGCTAAAAAGATACCATCACACCAGGATTACTTAGAGTCTGATATTATATTTCCGTAAACATACGACTTCACCACATATACGAAAAATAAAAACTAGAAACCAAACCTGGGTGAACTACGGTGTACAAGATTATGAGAATTTTACGATGGTAGCAGTTGAATTAAAACTATATACCATGATGATGAGCATTCTAAAATACAGTTTTAGTCAAGAGAACGTTTCCAATGCTCACAGAGAAGATAACTTGGCGATACTACTTTAAAACGCTTGAAATTTCCGTAATGATGAATTACGATTGGCGCCTGTCCTTTGGACTTGCATATCACAGTGCAACGACCCGTTTTCACGATGAAGCTAATAGATATTATAACAAGGCAAAGAAATGGCATCTCATCAAATGGATTTGGTATTTTACAGTCTGTCACTTCTGAGACTCGATAAGGGGAGAATAATGGCCTTTTTGAACTAATTTTCCCACTGATCATTATTATATGCCTTCTGGTCATTCCATTTACGAAGTCATCCGATTAATAAGTGCGCTAAAAATAAAGCAAAAGAATAAAACTATGACTAAATTTAAAGTCATATTTAGATATAGTAGTTGTACTTGTATTATTTCAGACAGCACTTCGGGTAAAGTAAAGAAAACTCATTTTTAATTTTTATAAAGAATCTGAAAGACATCGCGAACGATAGCAGAAGATAGAAATATACTCGTAGGATATATAAAAATAAGTTTTGAATTTTTTACTTGTTTGAAAACCCACATACTTAAACCAATGGATATAGAAAACAATTCACTTTCAATTTTCCTCTTAAAAGAAATCGGCAGTTTAAAAATAACGTGAAGATTTTATCCAAAAAATATTAGGCACCCAAAGCAACAATCCATACGAAAGATATTTTGTCCCAAATTTTCGTTCCGGAAAATTTATTCCTGTTAGACAAGTAGTTATTAGACGAGGCAACATTATAGATAAGGTAGCTGATAACGGACGGAGAATAACTTGCTCATCATACATATACTGGCCAGCTTTGGCTCTTGGTTCCAAGGGTTTACACTTACATAATCCGTGGGAAGCGCCGCACAGTGGGACGAAGCGCCATTGTGCTACCCAAATTACTCTACACCTCACATAGTTCAACTGTTTGAGCTGATTTTTTTTAAATGTTCGTCTTGAATTTGCCCATCGATCCCTCTTTCGGGATTTTTGATTTCGGCTCATATATTCCTAGAATTTGTTTTCAAATCTTGTTTTTTACGAAAAAAAATGATTTTTTGCCCAAATGTGACCATACGGAGCGCAAGATCAGGTTTTTTTGAAACATTTTCAGCTGAGAATCTTTGTTTCGATAAATACTAAAAAAAAGTCTGCGTGAAACTGCGGATGAAAAATTTTCATATCCCAAAAAACGGCCAAAATTTTCCAAAACTTTTCGTGGAGAAGTGATTTTTTTACTGAAAACTTATGCACTTTTGGGAGAAAATTTACAGAACAAAAAGTGTTTAGAATCATTTAAGAAACGCTCACAATTTTTTTCAGAATGTTTGGACACATTTTTGGACATTTCAAAAAATGGCCAAATACAAATATTTTGTTTTTTCAGTGCCATTTTTTGAAATGTCCAAAAATGTGTCCAAACATTCTGAAAAAAATTGTGAGCGTTTCTTAAATGATTCTAAACACTTTTTGTTCAGTAAATTTTCTTCCAAAAGTGCATAAGTTTTCAGTAAAAAAATCACTTCTCCACGAAAAGTTTTGGAAAATTTTGGCCGTTTTTTGGGATATAAAAATTTTTATCCGCAGTTTCACGCAGACCGTTTTTTAGTGTTTATCGAAACAAAGATTCTCACCTGAAAATTTTTCAAAAAAACCCGATCTTGCGCTCCGTATGGTCACATTTGGGCAAAAAATCATTTTTCTTTCGTAAAAAAACAAGATTTGGAGACAAATTCTAGGAATATATGAGCCAAAATCAAAAATCCCGAAAGAGGGATCGATGGGCAAATTCAAGACGAACATTTAAAAAAAATCAGCTCAAACAGTTGAACTATGTGAGGTGTAGAGTAATTTGGGTGGCACAATGGCGCTTCGTCCCACTGTGCGCCGTTCCAAGAAAGTCGTTTTGCACTAAATATTATCGCCGAAGCACCATCTACCGTGCCATTTGCCTCTCATTCACGAGCTCTCAATCCCTGACCATTGTCATAGCATATTTCTGAGGAGGGAAACTGAAGAGGCATCAGGTAATCAATGATGAGGAGTGATGGAGGAGGTATAAGTTTCGGCAGAAAATGGAGAAATAAGGGCCATAAAAGTTACGGTGATAGGAAAACTCGCATACTTCAGACAAAACATTCTGCTTTTTTCAACGCACCAATATAGCCATAAATGTGTACTCTTCTCGGGATTCCCGCCGGGTGGCGTTTTTCGGGCTCCCCACGGGTGATCCTATCGTCATCAGAGCTGTTGATGTCGATACGTCGGCAAACATGGTGACCATCACCCAGTGGGAAACCCGAGAATAGTTTACATCCATAATTCGCCGGGAAAACATCAAATCTTTCAATGTAGTTATAGCTGTGTTATCTCTCTCGCTATTAATGTAAAGATACCTTTTTCCACTTTATAATTAAATTACTACGCCGCGCCGCCAAACTTTCTTGGCTCATAATATAATCGTTGCAAATATTTGATCTTCAGCTAACAATTGTATGACTAGAAATAAAGCACACCATTGTACTTGAGTGACTTTTTCAAGGAGAAGAAGATTTTTGTGTATCTAGCATGATTATTTTAAATCAGAAGAATAAAAAAAAACAAAATGGGCAAGTTCATAAGGAAGACTATTAAATCAAATGGCTCATAATGCGCATTAATGACGCATTCACTCATTTGCTCAGGATCGCACAGAAAAGGCGAGATTATCGTTTGCGGGAATATATAGTTTACAGAGGAACTTTGTTCATGCGTTCGCACCACGGTTAGAAAAACGACTGGTAATTCATTTAATAAGTAATTAAAATATTCACCTCGTAAGCTACACTGATAAAATTGTGAACATTTGAACTCTCGAGAAAATTTACAAACGAATCGCATATTTTATTCGAAGCATTCGTTAGATACATACATGCTAGATACACAAAAATCTTCTTCCATACTTGTGTGGGATACTCACAATCTTAATTTGACTCTGGGCTTCTTCACTGTTTCCCAATAGTGGTACCCAATTAAATCAGTAAAATATATAATATAATATAGATGCCGTAAAATCATTATGTTAATCAAATTTCAAACAAAGTCTCTATGCCCACATAAGCAAGTTACAACGCTTCTTTGAAAGCTTCTTCAAACGTCGGGTCGTTGAACAAAATCCCAGAAACACCTACCTGATCGCTGGGTTTTATAGAAATTAAAATGAAGTCAATTATCTATCATTTAAGACTGATTATGTAATTGCTGAAATGGTTAAAATTTCAACCCCATTTTGGCTTTTCGATTATGCCCAACGAGTAAAACCAATCATTCATTCAATCGTTTGTGATATGATGGAAAGGTAATCAGTTTTTATATTAATTATTCTCATTACACTGAGGTCAGCATAAAAAATAAATAGGACAACTTTCATTTACCTGTCACTCAATAAAAAACATTGCTTTAAAGAGCTAATGAATGAATAAGTTCCACTCCTAACGCTAGGTTATAGAAAAGGCTGAGTAACGAAAAGCAGCTGAGGACATTAACAAAACAACAGGGAAACCGAAGTGTTAATGTAACAATAATAATTACAACTTTACTTGAGTAGAGTCTTTTCTTACAATTAATGCATACACGCGTCACCCATACCCCGAGTGGAGAATAACCCACCCAGACGGGACTCGAACTCGCGACCATCGGGTTAGAAGACAAGGACGTAACCCCGCCGCCACATAAATGTGAGGAGAGAAGGAGAGGAAGTGAGGTAAACCTAGCTACAGAGAAATTTGCAACTGAAGGTAGACCAGATCCGCAGCCGATTTATTCACCGATCAATTTTTGGAAAGTATCAGGAAGAAGCAGTGCTCAACGAGGCGTGTCTCCGGGCAATGACAGGGTTAAGGGTGCTTAAGTGGCCTGATGGAAAAGCGCGGCCAAGGGGAAAGGTGAAAACCAAACACGGACGGGGAAAAATGCGAGGGAAATTGTTGATCAATGTGATGAGAGGAATATTATCTTTGATATGTTAATGTCTGGACAGCGCCTCCACCCCGACAGGGCATAAAGTATGTACCGTTTTAAACATATACAAAGCGGAGTTTACACTGAGATTAGCCCTGAGGAAATGCATTTAAAAATGTCCTAAAAGGCATTTTCGCGGGTAAGCTATTTTTTGCGCACTGACCGTACTTATCATTTAAAGCATGCCTAAAAAACGTACAATCAAAAGTGTATAACAAAAAATACTCGGTTTTTGAACACACTATGTAATATATGACAACCCTGTTTTCTGAATCATTATAGTGATTAAAACCAAAACACTAGTGTTTTGAACACACTATTTAGCACATGAAAACCCAGCATTCAGTACCATTGTAACTACCTGGATGAAAGGAGACCATCTAAAAGGAAGGTTGAAACGAAGAAGTAGATGATTGAAAAAAGCGTTGGAATTCAAGGGAAAGCAGTAAAAATGGCCCGGACACTCAACTCCCGTTCGCATGACACTCTCGACCAATCTAGTCACTCCTAACCACTCCCCTCCCTGCCGAGTCTATCCTTTGTCACACTACAAACTCACACGCGCGCTTCATGCTTTCCCTCCACCTCCTCCTTCCTACCTCCAGTGATCCCCCCTTTTACTCCACCTCCTTCTGTCACACTCCAACATCACCCTCCCCATACCATCCTCGTCCCGCTCCCAGTCCCCCCTCTTATCCCATCCCAACAAACGAAACCCCTTCGTCCCCTCACAGCCTCCCACGCGGCCTTTCCTTCCTCCCCATTAGAGCCAGCGCTCTCCTCGATGGAGACATCTAGCCGCTAAATTTACCGTGAGAGCGTAGATTAGGAACGGCGGGATATGGGGGGGGGGGGCAGGGAGAGAGGGAGACGGGGGAGTTAAAGAGGGCGTCGGCGGTCGCAAACGTGGGGAAGGAGGATATGCGGTTAATGGGAAATGGGATCGTGGGAGGGGAAGAAGAGGGGTTTTGGACATTGCGAGGGTGGGGAAGCGTAAAAAGGGCGAAGGGATGGATGCAGTGCGAAGGACGAAGGAAAGGGGTGTCGGATTGACGCGGTTGATAGAGTGCTTGCCTGAACAGGATACCCGCGGGAGGCTCTTGAGTTCGAATCCCATTGGTGGCGGGCGAATCGACTTTTATTTCGAAATTTTCCATTATTTTCATATGCATAAGTACTCCTACTTCTGATCTATGATGACACCAAGTAGTCATAGGGGCAATCCCATTGGTGGCGGGTGAATCGACTTTTTATTTCGAAATGTTTCAACATTTTCATACGCGTAAGTACCCCTACCTCTGCTCTATCAGGATACAAAGTAGCCATAGTAATTTGTTGGTTGCTTCAATTGCTATGGTTATTTCGCACTAACTATCTGTCGCTTAAGGTAGTTGGAGTAATTTTTGTCTATTAAAGATTAGCGTGAACTTTGCATACGTGTTTTCATTAGTGATATCTATGGATATAAGTGAAAATAACTGCATCGTACCGGTTTGATGTCTTGGCTATTCAATGCTGTTTTAACACGTAGTCCTACGCGCATGACACGTACCCTCAGGCACATGGCATATATTTCGTAATACTGCGATTAAATATGTACAATTTTTCTTCTAAACGCGAAGTAATGCATTTATTATTATCAAAATTGTTCCTAACAAATATCAAGTTGTCACGACGAGTCCAGCATTCGAAAAAATTATTTCAAATTAATTTAGTCTGAATTTCGAATACTGCGCCGAAAACTCTAGTCATAACATGCATTAACGAAAAAAATGTAAAATATAATCCTTACATCATTTCCATTATTGCCAGTATGGTGAATTCCAATGCATAAATGTGAATTTTCATCTCCTAACAGAGCAGCTTACTTGCTAATGTTTTAACAGTCGTAGTTTCATTAACTTTTGCCAGACATATAGTGTATAGCGTGTTGGTTAAAACTCGCTCCCTGTCACACACACTTTAGATGGCTGGCTGGGTACTATGTAGATGCAGTTACACGTATTTTAAACTAAGGTGATGGAAAGGGAACCGGTGTTTCCATCGTGGAAGGCCGCTGGCCAATTCCGTTGTCAGTGCAATACTTCGTCCCTCGGATGGAACGTTTGCCTTTGGTCTCCAATACTTCTAATGTTATGAGCAAATTAATGGCAGCACCGAGTTTCTACCTTCATTCCGTTCAACTTCCATTGTATAATCTTTCCTCCTAGTTTGAGGCGCCGATTCGTGCGGAGAAGAATTTAAATAAATGATGTGAGGAAGAGGCGAGATAATTGCTTAAATTAAGATCGTTTAGGGTTAAATATGAATGCACTGAGGAGAAAAGACTTTGCTGAAGCATCTGGGTAGCCTATCGTATTGCATTGTAGCTAAGCCTTAATTAGTCGAAAAAAATGCCTATGCAACCCAATCACACTTCACTATCATGTTAAAACAAAGGCTGGATCGGTGAATGATCCAAATGGTACTGCTTAAACCAGAAGTTAATTTAATTTTCACACCTAATGGGGAATGGGAAAATCAGGGGAGATAGGTTGCAGAAGGTAGGGAAATCAAAAAAATGGAAAGGGTAACGGGGATAGAATGGAGGTGAGGAAATTATTCCTACCATTGAGGTGGCTAGAGCACTGGATTCACATCCATATGCCCCGGTATCCAACCCTGGCGGGCCAAGTTCTATCTCTAGCCCTATAAACGACAGGTTGACAATTTTTGCGAACTCTCTGGCATTCACCATGACAAGAGTATACTATCCTAAGTTATAAGTTACGACAAGTAAAATAATCAGACCCGTACAGTCAAATAATAAACGAGGGAACGCGGCATATTAATACGAAAGATATCACACACACACAAAGAATAATAAGAATAAGAATTATATGCTAAAGTTTCACTTGTAGTACCTAGCAAGTCTAACCTGGACGGATCAGAGCACACATATGCATCTCCAACTAATGCATAGCCCACAACTGATTGCTAGTTTCAAGCGTCAAACAGATTTATTTAATCTAATCTTCAAAGAGGCCCGCGATTGACATTGACAAAGCCGGCTCTACGGGCGGTTCCTTCTCACTTGTTCAAATATCCAATGTACCCATTTTTGAAACATTTTCCACTTAAATTTGAATACAAATTAATAATGATGCATGTCATGTTGGTCGCTGACATAATTTAGGCAGCGACCCTCCTATTTGTAAGTTAATTCAACAAGTAAAACTACTGATGTCAGCGACACCGTTATTATTTACTCACGGCGTTTCGACTTATGAACAACAAACTTCAAAGGTTGAAGTTTGAAGCTGAGCATTGGCGAACTTTGGTAAGATAAGATAACGCTTGACGAATCGCTTTGGCACTACGGCTATAGTGGGCCCTCGCCTTAAAATGCATGTGGCGAACTGCAGTTGTAGTCTACGCTTGAAGGAGTCGTGGATAGCATCTACTATTTGACAGACGCAGGCTTATTTCAATCTTCAGCTCGGCATACGTTCTACCTCTCTTCAACCTAATCGTGAAGCCTATTCTATTTCTTCCCCTTCCCGCTTATACCAACCTCCCCTCTGTCCATTCAGTATTCCATCGCCCCTCATCGTTGTTTCCATTCACCTGCCCAGCCTCCGTCGACAACAGAGCTGGAAATAAGTAAAGAGTGGAATTGATGATTTTTAGCTCTTGCGATAAATCATACTAGTATATAAAAATTGAATTGTGTGTCTGTCTGTTGCTCAATCACGCAAAAACTACTGAACCGATTAAGCTGAAATTTGGCATGTAGAGATAAATGTATATGGGATGAACATAAGCTATATTAAAAAGCCCTCAGGGCCTCCAAAGGCCCCCCTGGTGGTCCCTGGTGGACCATGTTAAGCATTGGGTTCGGTGTAGTGGTTTCATTTTCTGCTTTTTAAAAGTACATTCACTCAAGATAGAGGGCTGGAATTTTTTTAAGGGATGGTTGAATAAATGAAGTTTCTAATTATTTCAATATATATTTTATTTTATGCTTAGTAATTGTCTGAAAATCATGTTTTTTGCTGAAAAGTCTCACATTTTTCTTTGAAATCAACAGTAGGATACTTCCTTGACAACCAGAGATTTGATTTTCAAAGGATATTCACGCCTCTGGAATTTACGTTTTCCTGCCCATGATAGCACGTAGAAAGAAAATCTGTAAAAGTTAGGCCCATAGTTCAAAGGGCCCCATGATAGATTGCTTCAGGGGGTAATCAATGTATTCAATGCATATTTACAACAAGTATACTCTTCAATGTCTATTCTCAAAGTAGCTCTCCTAGGGGCACTGCACGTATATGAGAGAACACTTACGTAGTAAACGATACACATAAAGGAATTAGACGTGTAAGAATATTTACGTGCAGCGAATAGTAATGGTAATAATGCCTCTGTTACTACAACAAACACGGCGTTGTTTATAATCGTTAAATACTCAGATGTATTACATGTAGTGAAACAGTCTGCCTCTCATTACGATTGCGAACTGTTTTTAGACCAATTCCCACATCATAAACGATACGAGTTATTTATTAATATTTTAAAGTGTTATAGTGCAGTAAACTTAGATTCACCCAATCATCAAGTTGCCTCTTCAAGACTCTCACTCGTCGCTGTGTTTACCTTCCTTGGAATTAAAAATATATCCATCAACATGCCTAATATAAAAAAGAGTAAACTTTCGAATAAATCTTCTAAAGCAAGAGGAATGCGTTCTTTGCGAGGAAATGAGCCCTTGCAAGAAAAACGACAAAGGTTAGACATGGATGCTCAAAGACATGCCCACCAGCGATCTCATGATCATCTCCCCGTGGTGTTTCTTCGGTTAAGCTAAGAACTGCACAAATTTCATCCTAACCAGATCTACGGACGGGTAACTAGCTATAAATCTGGTTCAAATATAGACCCATCTGTTTCGAAACTTTAATCTGAATTAAGCTGGCGGAAGTTACAATGATGTCACTACATGCTTCTTACCCGAAAGAAGAACGGAAATTCTGCGTAATGAACGACATCCGTGCATGGAAATCTGCAAGTGCACTAAGAATAACCATAGATTTTTTATTTAGCAACCGAAACCAATGATTATGGCTATGTTTAATGCCAAAGGCGCAGTCCGGGTGATGGAGGATTCATAAGTCAAATAAACATGGATGCTGCTGAAAATGCTCCTTTTGACGCTGTTAACCACTGGATTTTACCCCACTCTCCGATCCTGATTAAGATACTCAACGCACAAATCGATGTTGAATTGCGCAACCTAACTGAGTCATTGAATGCAAATATATTTATGTACACAAGGGAAGCGATCAAGCTGTTTTTCACTCAGAAGACAGCTCAAGAGAACTGGAGGGACGAGGTGACCATCCACCAACCTGGGTGCTATTTAAGTAGTAATGAGTCTGAGAGGCCCATTTTTGGATTTCCCATGCATGAATGAGGACTATAAGTCACCCATCTCTCCGTACACCTGGAAAAATGTCAGCTTATCTACTACAACGAAAACAGCATACAATATAGGTTACGAACTCCTCAAATGACTACGCTGACAGTATTCATCAGGCTTTGTGGTTTTCTTACAAAATACGTTCACACCCGTTGAATTTCAACGGGTACCTACCGCTAGTGCTAAATAAATACGATTTTATCAACTTTTGCGAAATAAATGCGATTAGTTACAGTAAGTCTACTTCCACCCGTTGAGGAGACCATTTCAATTTGAACCTACGTTTGGATTAATTGGCATGTAATGCATCTGTATTCTACATTTCATTCACTCCGTCTTCATTTTCACTAGCGAGACAGATTTTTATGATACATGCCAATCAAAATTTTAGAGGAATTGAGTATTAACGGAAAGCATTTATTCTGCTGTACTGGAAATCCTGTAGGTAATAAACTACAGCACGCGGAGCTGAAGGCGAAATGACAATGGTATGCGTTATAGCGCTCTGGAACGAGATACCCCAGATTTTAGTTGCGTCAACGATACCATTGCAAGCAGGATTTAAAAAGGAGCATTTTGAAGACTGAGTATTTATTTAATTGGCTAGTAATCAGTTAACGCAGTGCAGAACAGTATCAAATTCCATATTTTCACCCTAAGAGTCGGTCGCACGTTTATTTGGCATAGGTATGTATCAAACAAAGATAAAGTAAACAGGTATCAAAGTTTGGCAAAAGAAACTTATGTCAGACTATTCAAATCTGTATCACCGAAATGTAGACGTTACCAATTCCTACGGCGTGTTTCAGAAGCTCAATAAGGCGAGCATCGTCAAGCCTAGTTCCAAAGACGTAACAGGGCACAATGCCTGTCCCAATTCTTGACGTATTCACGGAAAAATACCGGCACTTGGGCTCGTGTATTAATCTGGGGACTGAGAAGAAAATAATCAGGTCAGATGCAGGATGCAAGTTTAAATCATATATTACGGACAAAGATAATATCCGCCTCTTTCAACACTTCGGTGATAGTAAGTATACTAATATTTTAGTAAACAAGGATGTTTTGGAAGGTATTTAAAATTCTTGTGTGAACCCAATCTCATTCAATGGAATTTGTATGAACTCACACGACCTCATCCAGAGTAAAATAAATGAACCATTGCTTTAAGCATCAGCGTTATTTGGTTGTAATGATGGAATACATCCTGGCACATTAATTAACTGTTGATAATTATTCGTGCCATAATTTTCCGGTTTCCATCAATATGCTACAAAAAGCTGAATTAATTATTTGTAAATGCTGTAAAATGTTTCACTTAGAATTCATAATTCTAAATCAAAAACGTATACATAGAAAAAATCACCATATTTGATAATAATGTATAGGATATTAACAATCCCACACCTCCTGGTGGCTTTGAAGAATTATTTTCATTCAATCCGGCAAGGATATATAGCTATACATCGAAGGTTCTCCCAGGCCAAAATCTTTTAGTCCTACAAATAATTCCTGGAATTATTCAATTTCAATAAAGTAGTATTATTGCACAGTTTTCGGCTCATTTGCTAAATTACCCAATTTCACATAAACATTTTTAATCGTCTCATTGGTATCCAACCAATTGGTAATTTATACCATTTCTTTTACTTACTACCGAAAATTCAAATTAAAAAAAGCATTCATATTTCGATTTTTCTACCTAAACAAAACACAAAACAAATACGAACGATTTCCATGGCCTTACGGTAGAGTACACATTTTAACTATTAGTACAAGGTAATTTTATAGTGAATATGTCACTCTATTAGTATAAATATATTGATCAAAACAGGACCGGGATTGAAAAATGTTTCACAGTTGTGCTAAGCTATTACGTATAATTTTGTGGAGGGAAAAATCCTATTTTCAATTTTTAAAAATATTTTTCATCATGATGTACTAACACTAAAAGTACCTATTACCTATGTACTAAAACGATGAGGAGGTACGGCCAACTAGATGCTGTGAATTCGCAGAAGAACGAGAGAAGAAAAGGGTGTGGTAACTGAGACACGATTAGTAAAGGGTGTGGTTGTTGGAGAAATCATGGAAACGGAAATCCACCATTAAGACACGAAAAAAGACGAATGAGTCTCTCTGATAAGCAGTTTGTAACCAGAGGCGTGATCTTAATCCATTGCCGAGACATCCATAGCTTCCTCAGTTGAGCTTTTAGTCTTGATGAGGACAATGGCGGCAACAATGCGGCATTAAAAAGAATTACTTTCTTTTCGACGCAATACTTTTCATCGCCATCGTCCCTCAAATATTCACGAAGATAATCCAATTTCGTCATCACACACCCAGAAAAAGTAATATGGCATTGTGATCACGTAGCACCTGGCCAACATTCTCCCTGAATCTTAATATCAATTCTCAACACGGAAGCCTTGGAGAAGAATGGGCGAGGCCAGTTCGATATAAATTTTTGTCTTCAATGGAAGGAAATAAATCTGGCGGAAACTTTGAGACAGCAGAATGCTGCGGAATATGGCACCGCGCTTTGAGGCTATGGAGAAACCGTGGCAGTTGTGTCGGGTTGGAACAACAGGAGCTGCCTGCTTCTCTTTGGCGGCAACGGAAGAACTCACTTAGGAGGTGAAAGGGAAAAGGTTGAAGACATAAGGATACTCATGAGCGTGTCTCCGCCCATTTTCTGTTTAAAGAAATTCTGCCGCCTCTTGAAAGTAGCGGTATAAGCCTTCCATCGATTTAAACAGGTCGATTCCTTCTAGATTCGAAGTCTCGTGACTTTTACTTGATAAAAATACATCACAACATCAAGCTCCAGGTGAAAACATTTCTTTCACCCGCAGCAGAAATTTATAATTAGTGCTAACTTGAAGCTCACAAACGATGCG
This sequence comes from Pyrrhosoma nymphula, assembly GCA_963573305.1. Taxonomy (NCBI): domain Eukaryota; kingdom Metazoa; phylum Arthropoda; class Insecta; order Odonata; family Coenagrionidae; genus Pyrrhosoma; species Pyrrhosoma nymphula. The sequence goes on from OY754328.1 coordinate 128,151,358, forward strand.
CCATTTATAAAAATGACAGCCTATGGAATATAAGCATTGATTATCAGTATATCAGTGAAATATGTACACTTTTTCCAAATCTGAAAGCTACAAAGTTTATCTGTATATCGATTGTCAGATGTATTTGTTTCTAATCACGTCTTCTGAAGTAACTGCTGATTACCTTCAAAGTCTAATTTCTTATATCATTGATCAATTTAACATAGGTTAGTTAAGAGTAATTAAAGACAAATCAAGGTGATCCAAAGTGATTTATAGTTACTTATTTATGAATTTCTTTTAAATATTCTCAGGCTTCTAAATTAGTAATCTAAAGAAGTCCATGTCAACTCACTATCGCTTCTTAATACAGTAAAACGTTAGATAAAGGTAATAACGTTTGGAGTCCTATACAATAGCCAAAAAAATGTCTGCAATATCAGCCTGCATTAAGGATCGGTAATAGAAACAGAGGCTGAGGTATATGCCTTTACCATTGCACTACAAAGATTACCATTATGATATGGAGGAATGAGTGAAATAAAATGGCGAATGGCGTAATAGCAAATACGTAGCCATGGCTACCTATGACCCACTAACTGCTGTTCTTCCGCTGTACAGTCACTAGACAACGGTAGTCCATTCCCTACAGTACTTGCTAGGCCCCTCAATCAAATTTCGAAATAAATAATATTAATTGGTGATTTTGCAAGCTTTTTCCTTAGTATAACTTATAACTATGAAACCTAATCAAGATTTATTCACACAATGCAAAGTATTCAGGCCAAATTTCACTTCATTAGCGCTTGACCTTGACCTCACGCGCTCTATTGACACTTAATTTCTGACGAAATAATCAATATTAATTATTTACACGTATTTCTACGCAAAAACGTGATTCCTTCGTATTTCTAAGTTTTTCTCCTCCAGAAGAATCATTCTTCTCTATCATTGCATTCATAAACCTTAATTTTAAATAGATTATTCTTCTACATAACCTCTTATTGTATTTTTTATTTCTGGAAATATAGGTTCAATTATATTTAAATTATTTTATTTCTCTTTACCGACTTTTCTCTTTTTTATAAATGGTTCTTCATGGATCAGAGACAGTTCCTTCTGAATTTATTGTTTAATGATACCTTCGTTGCTTTTTAACTTATATTACGTTTTTAATATTAACGCTTGGGTTACTCAATTTCACACTTGAAAAAGAACAAAACCATAGATTTAATCTCATAGCACCACTTTAGCACGTAAAAATGCAGATATTAGTCCGTCCGCATTCATTTTAATCCAGTTTGTGAAAGCCGGATAAATTTTACGCAAAAAAAACAATAATTTGACAAAGATTTGGGCTAATTTACGAAATGAGCTCACACTGACTCTTTCTACTTTCACCCCAGCTTATTTCTCCGTCTGGTAGAAAAGTGATTGACGATTAAAAAGCGATAGTATTATTTTTGATCAGATACTAATTAAATTTTATGATTATCAGATTTGGGTGGAGATAATAATATCGCAGTGTGTTATATTCGTACCTCATACTTAGTGCTTCTGTAAATTATAGGATCATTTTTCTACATCACAGTCTGAAAGCTTCTTCGAATATAAATGGGAAATCGGAGGCTGTCTGCAGCCAATTTAAGAATCGAGAGAACCATTCGTTCAGAATTAGAGCGAAATTCGCTGCGCAAACGCTTTTAGCACTTACGGACGGGTCTCAAATAAATCATTGTCGCTGATTGAGAGAATGGAGTTTGATATGCCTCTCTAACTCGTTCCCTTTCCATCCCCCAATCTCATTTCCTCGTCGACACCATCGGGAAGCGGAGACTATTCAAATGGAAGTTTCCAAATCGAATTCCCAAACCTCCCTCCTCCCCCACTCTTTCCTTCCCTCGCACTTCATATGAATGGGAAGAAACCTCTTCTCCGATATCGAGAAATGATTGCGTTCCCCTTACTCCACACCCAGCAGCATCCTTCGAATATCTTCCCTCTTTCTCGCATTCTCCCTTCTCCTCCGCTGCTTTCGCCCTACCAATTTTCCAAGTGATCAATCTGCTATGATTGTGCTCCGAAATCCGTAAGAATGACTTTCCCGATTCTGACGCCTTCGGATGCAAGGAATGAATTGATGTCGACTCCCTTCTATCGAAGGAAAATGGCGAGGTTAGGCGAAAGAAGGCCACTGCGTAGACGATTCGTTTTTTGATAAATCATTTCTCACCGAGTAATTACTACGTAGGAATAAAATTACCTAAATTATCAAAAACTAACCTTGGTATGCAAGTAAATTGTGCTTAGCCTAATGCAGCATATTGATATTGCTTCTGATGCCAATGAACCGCCTCCGGTGTCATTTTCCTTGAAGTCTAATGTGTTAACTAACGATATTTAGTAGTGATAAAATAATATTTTTCAGGTCTATGCTGCCACAATTTAACCAGAGTGTAATTACATTAGCTGATACTAATTGAACTATTGCCTCAATTAAATCAGAGTGTACATAAGCTGATGCTAAAATGCTGCAAAATATTTTTTCATTAAGATTGAAATAATGTATTTATGTCCTTTGCGTGATGAGAGAGACAGTGATGAAATAGGCACCAAGTTTAAGCTACAGGTTCCAACACATATCAACATGATCCGGTTATTAAAAGACATTGCTCTAGAGATTGCAATTCTATAGATTATAGGATATACCACGTTAATGAGAATCTCTGTGAATTGCATGTGCATCAAAATAATAATTTAATCTCCGGGGAATGGGATTGTTATTAAAAGGACTTTCCACACGCATTCAGCGAAGTCCACTGGAATAATTCTATATATTTATATTTATAATCTTTCCTGCTACTGTGTCAACCAAGCTATTTTAACTGCTACCTGTTTCCAAATATATGTATATTCATCGATAGCCATGAAATACATGTAATTTTATACAAGTTGGCAGGCATCATCGGAAACAATACTGCTATCAAAACAAATAACATTGCTGACATCGTGCTCGTGTCATGGTTTAAGCATTGCTATTTGTTCATCCACTACCCTTTATTCCATGAGGGTATAAATTAAAATATACAAACGGGATTTAAAATAGTATCTGTTTTATTTGATACACAAATAGCCCAGCAGCAAGATGCCCGAATCACAATATTTTGCGTTAGTGAATGCATTATTCTTTAATCGAAGCGTGGCTCGGATAATAAGACCCGAAGCAGATTTATCTAAAATGCAAGGAATATATTAATTAAGTTAGTACCGATAACCTGGTCGAATTGCGTCCATAAAAACCCGGATTCCACTCATCTGACCCGGTGATAAAAATTTGGATCGGATCATATTTAGGTTAACCTTACCCCGAGGTGGCTTTATTAATAATTCGCGGCAGCATACCGAAATAAACGCAGGCCATCACCATCACCAGCATGCAATTACGCCTCTCCTTCTCCTCCTCTGGTGCGCCCTTTCATGCCTCAATGGACTCCTTTCAGCGGCGCAGCAGCACGCTCCCTCGAGCTGGATTAATGCCCTGCGATCCCACTCTTCATTAGCTTCCTCTCTCCCGCTCTCATTCCTTCCGCGAAATTGATCTCTTTACCCTATCTCGCTTCTTACCCACTCACCTCCCAAGTTTATCTCGCTTGCAATTATTTTCACAAAAAGCTTCCCTTGATTGCTTAATGGGCCAATTTTTACACTACGTTGACCATGGTAATTAATCCCTTCAGGTTTAGCTTAAGGAAGCTCCTTCAGTTCACTTACACAACCACCACTGCTACTACTCCTGACTTCGCTTCTTCCTTCCAGCGGCGGACGCAGAATCAAGGAGGTTCGCTCGAGGCTGCATAAGCTAACACCATTAAGATCCCAAGGGTTAATTTATGGCGTTAAAAAATGTAATTCATTCACTGTTGAATTAAATTTAACTTTTTGGCAGTAAATTTAAATCAAGTTTTCGAAATTTTCTAGAAAGACCGTGACGATTCTTAAGAATAAAAGGGGGGGTAAAAAACCTGATATGATGCAGTGCATTGAAATCCGGGTCGAATTAAAATTTTTATATGTGGAAATTGCATCTTCTAAGTTCTTAATACGATTCTTAAGTAACTTATAAGCACCTTCTGGGATTTTCGTTGGCATACTGAAAGTATTTTCTCAAATGTTTGACTAGCTCCTCGAAATATTGTGTACTATTTTAATTACCTCGAATGTGGAATAGAGGTATTCAAACAAAATAAGTTATGTTTAAATCTATACGCATAAATGCAAAAGCAGTTCCTCTAAAACCCTTGTCTTGGCGACTGTATATTTCTGTGCCGTGTAGGACTCCACTGCATGGAAAATCTTAGGAAGAAATTTCATCCAACAAGCACCTAACGGGATGATTTGATACAAGAGTAAGCAAAGAAATGTAATCTAGGCACATTGGAAATAGCATTTCAAATCCAAAGTTCATATATATGGCATGAAACAGAATGATACAAAGAAAAAATCTCCAATTGGGGGTAAGTTCGTGAATTTGCTATATTAATTTCGAGATAGTAGTAGAATTGCAGTAAGAAGAATCCTGTAAAACCGAGGAAATATTTCCAAGTTACGTGCAACACCAAGAATTATTTTAGGAATTCCAGGAGCCATACCATCCATGCACGAATAACATTCGAATGAGAAAGGCATTTATTTAATTTTACATTACGAACTCCATTTTTTCATGGCAAATTTCACCATCTTTGGTGTATACTCCTTAAGAAAGTTTAAGCGAGATGTCACTGCACTCAAAATTCAGAGAATTTGGCCTTATTACAAAGAAAAATAAACATACCTGTTTAATGATACTAAAATATCAGCCACTGACTGGTTTACTTTTGAAGATGATTGCCTCGTTAAAGAAGCCGTTTGCAATGAGAAAAGGTGCGGCTGAGTGGTCAAAAGAGGCACTATTTAAAAAAGGAATCACTACTTTATAAAGATGAATAGTTCTCGGGTTTCCAGCCGGGTAATGGTGTTAAACTGCACCGACGTTTCAATGGCGTAGTCTGCCATCGCCTTCAGGGTTAATCCTGAATTACCTGTTTACCTGTTTGTGGAAACATTAACCCTGAAGACGATGGCAGACTACGCCATTGAAACTTCGGTGCAGTTTAACACCATTACCCGGCTGGAAACCCGAGAACTATTCATCCTAAGCATTCGCCGGGAAAGACAAATCCTACACTACTTTATAAGCTTCGACTCACATGACGCGTCAGAAATAAAGCTGTTTGTAGATCATATGTTTTACATATTAATCATTTAAATATTAGTTTATTGCTCACTGTAATACTATTTATAAAATTGAGATAAAACCTTCAACTGTAATGAGTTTTCAGCTTTTGGCGTGTAAGGGTTGTCAAGTTATAACCTTAAATAAATACAGGGTTATTCAAAGAGAAGGAGCATATTTAATTTTATTTGAGCGTATTCGTACACTTTACGAAAGGATCCCAAGGAAATCCATAACACGAGCAAGCAAGGAACTTCCTCAACCAACGGTATGTTGAGTTCTGAATTACTGTCTGGACAAGAAGCCGTACAAACTGCAGTTATTGCAAGCATTGCATCCTGACGACCACAACAAAAGGTACGAATTTTGCATTAGCATGCTATAGAATATGGAAGAGGACAAATTTTTTGAACGATTAATTTTTTCCGATGAATCCACTTTTCATCTTTCCGGTAAAATTAATCGCCACAATGCTAGAATTTGGGCAAAAAGGAAATCCTACGATAGTTATTCAACATGAAAGAGATTCACCGAAGGTTAATCTCTTTCCGTCTTTTGTGCCATTTCTGTGAACAAGGTTTATAGACCTTTCTTCTTCATGGAGAAAACTGTGAGAGGACTCGCGTATCACACTCTTCAAACATGCTTCAAAACTGGTTATTTCCCCAACATGAAGATGATTCAGATGACTTCTTCTTCAAGATGGTGCCCCACCTAACTTCTCCAACCACGTCCGACGTTACCTGAATAACACCATTCCAGGACGTTGGATTGGAAGAGGAGGAGTAGGAGATCAACTTCGTCGCCGGAGGCCTCGCAGGTCACCAGACCTTACTCACTCTGATTTTTATCTATGGAGTTACGTAAAAGACTGTGTTTTTGTCCCCCCTATGCCTGACACTCTTCAAGATCTGCGGAATCGAATTGTTGGAGCTCTGAATTCGATAACTAGAAACCAGCTGATTCGTGTGTGGCAAGAAATGAGCCACCGTTTTGATATTTGTCGTGTAACACATGGTGCTCATATTGAGTGCATAAAAAATTGAACTTTTCTCTGTCCAGGAACGTTGGAATTATTTTTCTATCGTTTGTAGTTTGGAAGAATTAATGTTTTAAATCTGCTCCTTCTTTTTTTATAACCCTGTACATTTAGTTAATAACTGAGAGTTTAATCCATATCAAAGTTCTTGCGCCATTGATTCTTACATCTGCTTTAATTAAATAAAACTTCAAATATTTTCTTAAAAATGGTTTGAGAAAATCTCGACCATACTACCTTTTGAGCACCACTAAGGAAGAGGAAAAGATGGATAGACAGAGGGAGTGGGGGGGAGGGGTGAGGTGGGGAGGGGGTGGCAGCGACCCGCGAAGGAGAGAGCTAGTGAATCTGAGTTTGTTTTCGTGCGCATGGGTTCTCGTCCGTTCGAGTACGCAGGCGCGACAGTGCTTCAAAGGCAGGAAGATGAAAAGAGAGGAGATAGGCCGGCCGGTAGATGGAGCAGCGATTTGGGAAACTGCCCAAAAGCAGGGGTTCCGTAACGCGATTCCAGCCCCCTCCGGCACGCTTCCGCGGATGTAGGGTGATGTGCGGAGGATATTTATTTATAATGGCGACTGTGGTAATGTCATGGAAATTAAGCCAGGTTCCTCAGTCAAAAAAAAACCAAATTCATTGGCCGTTCATTTACAGGGGCGCCAGACTCTGATGGGGAAAACTAATGGGCCAGGTTCAGTTCTCAATGGGGCAGAGTGAAATCCTGAACGTATGCTTTGTTCGTGGAGTCTTCTCGTTTTGAAGACCACACGCGAGAGTTTTCAAAACTTTTTCTCTTCCATTTAAAAATAGCCCCGGGGAAATTAGCGCCAATATTTCATTTAGAGAATTTCCAAGTGTTGGGGCATGAATTAATTTTCCAAATACGAAACATCATATCACGGGCTCTTTGGGAGACAAAAATGTACTTCACTCCCCAGGTATATTATGACTCAAAAGTCGTAAATTTAGACCTAGTTATTATAAGCAACTTGGTTAATTAATCACATCGAGTACTTAATTTTACAGAATATATGTATGCGTTTTAAAACGTATCATTACTCTCTTGAACATTATTTTACAAATAATACTTTATTAAACTTTTAAAAAAATTATGGTCCAAATGAAATATTTGCTCGGTACTCACTGAGCCTCGTGGCAAATCTGATCTATAACACGAAATAAAACTAGAATTTAGATCGATCCTTGAGGATTACCAAGGATGGCAGATGTCTTTCTTCAAACCTGGTTTACCTAACCTTTCTTCAAACCTGGATTACATTTTTTTCATAACCTTATCAAATGCAAGTATTTTCTACAGAGAATCCATGCATGATATTTAGATAGAAACCACCTATAAATTACACATAAGAAGTACCAAATTTCGTCGAACGCACCCGATTCAATGTCTACAATTTCCCTCGAAGGGTGACCCACCAGAGACATAAGAGTAACATTAAGCACTTCCATATCAATGCCTGTATTCAGATTACGGCGTTGGAAAGTTTAGCTTCTTTATTCAACTATTTCACAGAGGAATGAAGTAAATGACCTAACTGAAGTAACGAGGCTTTCTGGGTAACGGAGATTAGAATGTTTTGCAATGATTAATCGTGATATTGTTTATGCCGGAGTGAAGTGAAGAGAGTTACCCATAACAGTATTCTAACCATATCTATCACAGCCGTAGTATGCTAACACATTTAGCGGCTATCCTAGTCTGCAATGCATGTAAATAAGGATCCGATGAGGAATTGACTGAAGCATTATAATCCGTAATTCAACTTAGTGTGTGTTGGACTAACAATTCGTTTGAGTCATAGTCCTGAGACTGCTCAATTTGTCATTCCAAACATTTATTAGTATTCTAATTAAATCCTTGCAATGCTTTAGGCCAGTTTATTTACATTCTTCAGGTGGAGGCCATCTTGAAATGGCACGGAATGCCAGATGGAGCGAGTAGCCGGGAAGATGGGTAAGTATTAACTGTAATTGAAATTCATGGAAGCAGAATTTCGGATTCAGAGAGTGGGAGTGAACAGGGCCTTTTCGGAGTGTAAGGGGAGGAAACTGCGAAGTGTCTGGAGATGGAACATAAATCGGGGAAGGAACGCAGTGAGCTCGCTCAGAGGTGGTCCATTCGGTTGGAAAAGGAGCGATGCAGCGGATTTCTCACATTGCACGTGGTGCCACCCAATTCCCTTTCGCTTTAAAAGACTTCTAAATATTTCCCCCCACTCGGTTGGAAAATTTTGCTAATTCCGTCCATCGACTCCTCTGATTCCGAGCTTGAGTGGAGAGATATAGCAGCGATGTATGAAAAAAATTTGAACCTGAATCAAAGAGCATGTGGGGACGAAGTGAAGATAAAACTAAAATAACTAAGACAATTTAAAACCTTTTCATGGTAACATATTTCCTATAACAGGCCAGAATAAGTTTTTCATCATACGCACTCCCTTACAATTAACATGATACATCCTTATTACTTTTTCTGTCACTATTGAGAGACTACGCCAATTAATCGCAATATGCCTCTAGACAGATATTGTTACAGCAAACAGCACGTCATGGTAAGTTTCAAAGCTAATCATATCTCTTCAGCAACACTTCGGCATCAGAAAATAAAAATATTTCCTTCATGATTTACAGCTAAGCCGTCTACTTAAAAATGATAAAGCGTTTGTTCAACGTCAAATAGCCCAAATAATAAAATTAAGAAGTGCTGAGAGGTAAAACCCTCCAAAAAAGATAGCTGAGGTATTAAATTTTCTAAGACGTTCCTGTCTGACCCGTTGGCAAAGATCAGATAGAGCAAGACATGCTCATCGCATGATAAGAAGACAACGCCACAAAATTTGCGAATTCATGTTAAGCACATGAATTCGCAAATTTTGAATCAACATCTATCGATTCCGTTAATTTATACACTTATTCTCCAAATTTTGGTAGTCTAGGTGCTCGAAATACTGCTTATGGCTATTTAGAAGAAAAAAAAGATTGGTAAACATGTTCAAAACGCCAAAATTAACACCGGCAAAATATTTTATTTATAAGTTAAGAGCATGAAGTGGTGTTCATCGCTGTAGGGAGTACTGGAGGCAGTACTAGGGAAATTAGACGAGCATTAAGTGGTTAAAAGACGAGAGAAACCCTGGCGTTAAACCATTTGGAGGTAGTAGGAGGAGGTCTCATTTGTGTTACCCTTTCCAAAATTACCAACGGTTGTGACAGCTGGTGATTTGCGTTAGGAATAGATGAAACAAATTTTGCTCTAGGACCCATTCACCTGAGCCTTGCCTTCAGTTTTGGAGCACAAATTGACAGGTAGGCAGGCCAGCAGGGATTAGTTTCCAAGTCACAAATATATCTTCAGTAAGCCCAAGTAAAATAAAGAAAAAAAACTATTCTTCTTATTCACGCTTTTCCCCATGGCAGCACAGGAACCATCGAACCAATTAGCTTATTTTTCAGCCTATAGAATGAGAAATGCCTTTAAAATACGGCAGGATAGCAATAACATGACATGGATATTTCTTAATTGTCAGTAAGGTAGATCTCACGCTTTAGACTATAAAATAACGCAGCAGATGCAAATATATTCTAGTACAATGTGACTTGCTAGCTTTTATTGTAGGGAGTTCTTCAATGCCGGCGCATTAAAATACCGAAAATGGAATCTTAATAAAGCACATTCTCCGGGTCTTAAGCGCATTTCTCATGTAATATAAATCGTCCGTGACTAATACAAGCCCTTTAAGTCCCTGTACTACCAGACCTACTGCAGCAATACATGGGAAAGTGAGCATGCATAGCCGCGACGTTCAAGATTGAAGGAAGAAGACTCTTCCTTTAGTAAGTTCACCGAATGTAAATAATTATACGGTGGTCAAACGACAAATAAGTTATATGTAATAATAAACACCTTATTTATTAGGGAAATATATGAGTACAATATTGATCTATCATAAATTGATCAACGAAGATTTTCTATCATCATTATGCAGTGACTTTACACCACCAAGCCATCTTAATTCAAGGCTGTGGTTTATACGAACAAGTTGTTCTCATCCCCCGTCTACAAATCAGACTGGCTATTTTGAGATCCAGGTTCGAATTTAGGTCAAATCAAATGATTTTTGCATGGTGAATTCCACACTCTTTGGGGCATATCTTTGTACCCAAGCGCGTAACTTCGTAAAACGTCATTTGTGCAATCGCAACGATTGGACAATTTATCAAAAGTTAGTCGCTCTAAAGTAACAATGTTGGGTTAATTTTCCGCAGCTGTGGCATATCATGCACGACCTCGTCTCCTGAGCTACAACGTAGACTTGGGACGAAAAACACTTGTTCCTACAAACCCCTGCTGAAATTCGCGGTGACTCATCAGCAATTCACAAATATAATAACTCTTAGATTAGATTTTCAACTAGGCTAGGAAACTTAGGAGTGAAGGTGAAGGGTGTGACATTATTGTAACACTCGTACGTAGCGATATCGTATATTAAGTGTTGAAGCATTCGGATGTGAATCAGCTGCGATAACAACTAAAATAAACCACAGGGGCAATTCAACAATAATTTTTATTCGTGTTTTTGTTGAGCCATTTACATGATACCTAGTACTAACGCATACAGCGGAGAAAGAATAAACTATTATCGCGTTTCAGGCGCCAAATTTTGAATGGTGGTCCCTGGGAGGGACCAGTGCCCTATAAAGGGTTAAGTCATCCACATGGCATTAGAAAAGCATCATTATTGACACATATAAAAAAAAACGAAATAATAAATGCCAAGTGATAAGTAGCAACTTTTTCCAATCGTAGGGATAATTAAAAAGCATAGCATGTATCAGGCCTCTTGAACAAATATATATTCCCTGATGAAGTTTCAATGATTTGCATGAATATAAAGTTAGGTAGGTACTTATTAAAATCTTGATAGCTGGAAGTTTATTTCTTAAAATCATCTTAAATGAATTAAAATTGCCCATACTTGCTGATGAATCACCCGATGATATTTTGAAACAAATATTATCGGTATATAATTTAGCTCGAGTAAAGCTAAAAGCTAATAAAAGTACGCTTTTTTATTTAATTGAATCAACCAACAATTGAATACTGATAAAAGTAATCTGCACTCACTTTTGCTGAAGAAGAACTTATTGGAAATTTATCTGGGCGATTGATTTCGATGAGAAAATAGTTTGAAAGAAAATAAAGTGTCATTTTAGTTTAAATTAATTATCGAGAATGCATTAAAATTTAGATTAAACATAAGGAACCAACGCCTCCGTAAAACTATTTGTCCCACAATTTATAACTAAGAATTCCCATCAGTGTTGCGCAACATTTGTGTCACACATTAACTTGCGAATGAGGGTAATACCTACTCATTCCTTCCAAGTCCGAATATTGCAAATGCGTCTCATTCTATTTACTTGCGACCAATCGATGTGCAGTTCACTCAAAGAAAAGCAACTCACGCAAGGAAACGGGATGTTTTGATAAAAAATTACATCGCATCATTAAAACATCACCAAGGCACTTAACCACACACTTCTTTGCGAAGAACTTCAAAATAAATGACAAGCAAGAGGACACAAACGAGAAAAAATATACGGCTGGACGAAATGTGGTCGCATGAAAAAAATCTAAACTCGGACGGAATTTGACGCCGCATTAAACTCAAACAATAGGACGTCGTTCCATTGCAGCCGACCAGGAACCAGATTCAATTTCTTCACGCAGGCAAGGCAAGGAGAGCGGCGAAGAAAAAAAAACGGAGAGGGGGTTGGCGGAGGCTGCAGGAGAAATGAGGAAGGGTGCTGTGCGGGAAAGGTAGGCGGGAGAGAGAGAGAGAGAGCGAGATGAGCCGAAGGGAAGGACTCGGATAACCGGATTCAATGGTTGCTGCTATCTAGATGAAGATCGTATCGGCGCAATTTATGTCGAAGAAGAAACGAAGGAAGGGTTCAGCGGTTGGCGCTTGGGGTTTCACAAGGTCCGGGCTCTTTCTATGCTCTTTTTCTTACTTCCTTGATTATATGGAATGCAGACGAAAAACTCAATCCTAATGGGATATTGACATGGTTCGAAAAAATTGTGATTTATGGCAAAGCGAGAGAAAAGGTCGAGAGAGCTACGACGTGAGGGATTGCGCGTCCCGATTAACCGATCGAATGTGAGAGGAGAAAGGGCCGTTCATGGTGCAATTAGGTACAAACTAGGAAGGGATTAGTTCCCATTTCCACGATTCAAACAGATTTGAGTCGACCTGCAGAATTCTTGTATGAGAGGTCTTCGAGTATTATCCGCATCCTATTACTGATGACTGGAATTCGTTTGTTCACCAATTAAAGCATATTTACTAATAGCTTGCTCATATACCTGGATCATTACTGCAATTTCTGAGATTAGAACAAGAGCAAAAAGAATTAATTATCTATCTTCAGGATTATGTACTTATTAGTTGCTACAGTTTACACATTACATGGAGAAAAAAATTCTATAATCCGATTTCACCCTTTGTGGTAAGTTTATACGTTAATTGCATCATTCGTTTATTTCAACTAGTTATTTTTACGATGAAATGCTCTCCTACTCTGTTCAACAGGCTGGTAAGCGATTTACCGTTACCATCAACTGGCTTTATCGTTATGATCATTTGAAAGATGTTATATATGATAGTTATCATTTTAATTTTACCAGTTTTAAGTCCTATAATGACACTTGTAAAATGATAAACAATTATGAAGAGCATTACATATGTGTAGTAGTTTCTAGTACGAATATGTCGCTAGACGTGTATCTTTTCAAGTATAATATGTTTTCAGCGCATCGGATGAATTGAACAACTATTTGATACTAAGGCAAACTTAATACTTCTTTTTCTGCTTAAAAATTTAGATCCCAAGATTTTGTGACCAATTAACATTAGCATTAAAAACACTCAATTTTTAATCATGAAAAATCATAGAACAAAATATGATCTTTACCCAAAACCTCACATGTGAGATTTGCAAGATATACAAGTAGAACGTCGAGTAAGATTTTATTTAGAATGAAAAAAGGCTTTTCTCGACTATTATCAGCACAGTTATAACCAGTAACAAAGTATTTTCAACAGTAAAACGATAGCTACATGGATAGAAACATTCATTATGTTGACACAGTTGACTCGAACTAACAAGGAACAAATATGATAATGCACGTGCTTTAAATGTCAGATATTTACACATATTTATAAACAATTATTCTGTCGCTGAGTTGAAGTGAAGAAAGTGTTGTCACTACCAAAGGATTCATGAAAAGCATTTAGCCTGTCACCAACATCAGGTATTCTTAATTCATTCTCAACTCTTTACAAACCACTAACCTTCGCTGAGATACAAGAATCTTCCTCTTGGGTTGTTCTCCAATGTATTTTATTTCGTTATTAACATGACTTCGCTAACCATTGAGAGTAGAAACATGAAACAATCCCTAACTTGGAGTTACAGCCAAAGGAATGGAATTTTTCCTTTGTTTTAAACTTATCTTATGCCCGCTATCTGATCGCAGACTGAAGAAGTTGGCTCAGAAACTGATTCGATACTTCGTGGTCCAATTACCTCAGGCATGCGACAACTATGCAATGAATGCCTTGAACTTCAAATGATTACCCAACGAACCGATTGATGAAGTACACATTTTTAGGGATATCTGCATTCATCCTAAACGTTATTAACATTTTCCCCTAGCCATTTATAAAGCAATAGTGATGAGCTAATCATTTACTGTACGATTTGCGAGTCCAATGACATGGCTGCAAGCGGTTGAAAAAAAGTCGTGATCACCAAAAATCAGGCTGACTCAAATATCTCCACAAGACTCGATGTGATTGAACTTGAGGGATAAATAACGAAGACAGCATTTTGATTATAATGGGAGAAAAATGATATGATTAAGCGTCTAGAAAAGAGATAGAAAAGAACAAGAGGAATGTCAATGATGGGTAGTGGGGGTTAAAAAAAGATAAAAAAACAAATGGAGTTAATCACACTTACGTGGACATTTTCACTATTGCATAGGCGCCGCCGTTCACGGCTCATTTCAACCTGCTATTCCGATTCTAACCCCTCCAGTCTCTCTTCCCACACATCTACAAACGTAGGATGGACTTTAGGAAGGGGAGACGATAGTTCATCCGGTGATACAAAAAGTACTACTCACAAGTACCTTACAAGTATAGAAATATTATTTCATAAAATGTCACGAAAATATGTTTTTCTTGAAGAAATACACGAAAACATCTATTTAGTACGGAAAAAAATTGCTGCAAATAAAAAACAAACGTTCTCCAGCTTTGCAGCTATCTCTTGCATCTGAAATTTCATATGTGGACTGCACAACTGAACCAAAAAAAACTAAAAGAAAGGAGCAGCAAATTAACAGGAAACATTTTTTTCGAGCAAGCGAGTAGGTGGGTGATGAGATATTCCGGTTCATAAACTACTAAGAAAGGAAGTCTTTTACGGGTGTCTCGCCGAGAATCTTCTTTCTTTAATCAGTTACAACAATTAGTAATATGTAGCAAGATAGTTTAATATTTAGCAATGTGTTGATTTAATTTTCTAAATATTGTGTTTTTATTCTGATGACCACGTGAGGTGATTCATCAGGTGTAAACTAATAAAATTCTCTACGCTACTTCAAATTCTTATTGGTACACATGTCTAATCATAATCTTTAGATCTTAAGCTGATTATCCTTTAATACAAGCGCAGTAGGTGCTCCGTCAGAAAAATGCTAAGAAATATATTCGGGCAGAAAAACAACAAGGAAGAAACAAAATATAATTAATAACTTTTTCTATTGCTAGTGAGTACACGGGGAAGAATGGGACAAAGCATAAAAGGAAGAACGGACAAGAAATCAACACGATGCGATTCTAGGGAAGGAGCAGTAAAAACGCAAAGCACTCCGGTGCCTTCGACAAACAAACCAGGCGACAGGCGCACTAACAGTGGGAAACAAAAGGGGGCCGGGTGGCGTGGAAATGGACGGGGAAACGATAGAAGGAACGGAAGAGTGGAAGGCTTGCGGTAAAGACAGTGTGAGAGGCAGGTAAGTACATACGTCGAATGCAATGCAGCGGTGGGGAGCGAAGGGAAAAGCAAGAAGTAAACGGCGGCGAGCCTCGGAGCAAATGAGATAGGCGGGAGAGTCTTCGGACATAAGGTGCAATGAGGCGCCGCCGTATCAGCTGGGAGACGCGGCGGGAAGTGAGTTAGGGAATAAAAAAAACCCGGTGAGAGAGAGAGAGAATGTGTACAAAAAGGCGTAATAATGAGGGTCTGTTAACACGTCTGAGGAATGCGTTCGCTTAGTCGATGACCGCTATTTCCCCTCGCCCCCTTTTCCACCCCACCTTAAAACACGTCTTAAGTGTTCTCTCACGATGCCATTACCTAATACTACCGTCCTTCCAAACTAACTCCCTCCTGACTCAACCACCCATCACCGTCCACCCCAAAAACTCCGCCCTCAAATCTTCAAATTTTCCTTCGCGATCACCACTCTCGTGTGAAGGAGAGGAGAGTGGATGGAAGATACCTTTTTCTCATGCAGCGTCGGAGGGAAGACAGCTGGATGGGAAACAAAAGAATGGAGCCGGGCCATGCGTCGTCCGATGCCGGCGTCTGCCGCCCTCCAGGCAGGCGCCTGGTCGGTGAAACTTAAAAAGTCTTTTTTGTTTCCTTTAGATACCGTTTTGCTGCCGGCGGCGGCGCCCCGCTGGAGACACTGGAGATTGGGATGGGACTCCCCGTCTCATGAGGAGGATCTCTTCTCTTATCCCTCAAAGTCGTCAATTTGCTTCTGTTTGGACGATCACCACCACCACCTTGGCGGCTTGGTTCTTCCCATTTGCCTCCTACCAGTTCCACTCACAGACACTTCTGCCTCTCCTTTCCTATTCTCTTATGCCTCTTCCAAATCTTCGGTGCGGAGAGAAGTGGCAGTTTTAGTGAGTTGAATTAAGGTAGAAGTTTTAGTCGCCAGTGTGCAAACATGGAGGGTAAAACCGATTATTCCTTTTCTTTCCCGCTCACCCCTTCCTTTGCTCTTCCTCTCCATCCTCTAAAGGAAAATGTTTGATCTTCCCTTTGTTAAAAAAACGAACGGAAGATGGTGTGAG
The DNA here is from genome assembly GCA_963573305.1 of Pyrrhosoma nymphula. Taxonomy (NCBI): domain Eukaryota; kingdom Metazoa; phylum Arthropoda; class Insecta; order Odonata; family Coenagrionidae; genus Pyrrhosoma; species Pyrrhosoma nymphula. The sequence continues at coordinate 128,167,823 of OY754328.1, forward strand.
CGTGAAGGGTGTTTGCATATGTCCCCCCTGGTGTTTTTGGTTTCTGTGAATGGCGGACTTCCGCCTCTCCAAATGCACCTCCTCCTTAACAGCCACCGCTGATGTTTGCCGTAGGAAAACACACTTGTTTAATGCAAACCTCTTAAAGGCATTACCGAGGAAGAGTCATTACAACCTGTTTCTCTTAATTCTTCCCCCGAAAAGTTTTACTGCGCCCAAATCTGAAGCCAAACAAATTTGCTTCGCTGCTGATCACGTTATTTTCAACAAGGTAATTTAAAGCATATCAGGGGTTCAAGTGCGTGCAATTCACATCTCAGTTGCCAAACTATAAATGGACTACCCTGGGTAAATCAAAGCGCAAACTAAGACCAAATTTCATAGATTTCTGGGTCGCATCTTATATTTCGTAAGCATTATATCCTACTTATAATACTATTTACTATGCATTAAATTATGATTACGTTTTTCTTTTATTAATCAGGGGTAACTCATATTGTAATGTAAAAAGGAACAATTCAAAAACGCATATCTGAGAATACTATTGAAGATCTTATTTTGCGAACTGATTGTGATGGGTATGCTTTTTGCCTTTTTATGCCTTTTGCAGGGTATGTTGATCAATCAATGAATAAAAGAATGCTGTTTTAGTAATTTCATTACCTCAACTCCAAGGGACTACCCTGGACTACTGGCCTGCCTGACTACCCTGGCCCACTGAATGTATGAAATGAAAATTGCAAAAATTTTGAGGACACGAAACGATAATAATGTATAGTAGGAAATGAGAATTTTTAATGAAGCGTCATACCATCTTCTTTAAGTGAACTAATTTGAAGTAGATTTCACTTGACAGAAGGTCATGAGGGGGACGTGGTGACCTAGTGGTAAATGCGCTGGGCTACCGACCGGAGAGTCCCGTGTTCAAATCCGGGGGAAGCCTCTCTGAACACCCCCTCCGAAAATCCTCGCGGTGTGACTGCCTGATTGTCAGAACTTCGAGGGAAATCGTAAGTGGCCCAGGGAAAGGAATTGGTCTCCCTAACCTGAATGTGTGAATTTCACACGCCAATGGCTTAGTATAGGGTGAGCTCTACTCTCACCAATCAAAACCAACATTCAGGTTGAAACACTTAGTGAGTGAGAAGACCATGAAGTAAATAATTTTCTAATATGACAATCGAAACAATGTAGTATATAAAGAAACTTGAGGAAAACAATCATTCTCAGTCATTCTAGTAGTCCTCGAATAACTGAACTTCATCACCGAGTTAGTAATGATATTGATTGGAATCAGTAACTAAACATTTGGACCAAACAAATATATGTCAGATCGATGAAAATTCACACGTGATGAAAAAACAAAAATAGACGTAATGGGCGTTCAAGCACAAACACAGCAACACATTAAAAAAAGGAACTTACGCGAAACTTGTATAATCGGAAGCACAACCGCCTTATTGGTAATAAGAGATATCACTGAAGGGATGGGTTAGAGGAGAAAGGTGGAAGGGCAGGAAGGTAAGAAAAAGGAGGGGAGGGTGTTTAGCGATAGATGCCTGGAGGATGGAAAGCTTTGTATATTGAAGTACATGCTGATTCAACCGTTTTGAGTTTGAGAGGGGAAATAGTTGGGGGGATCGAGAAAAGAATAGAAACATTGCAACAGTTGTTGAAAGATTGTTGGTGGAGCGAGGCGTGTATCGCTACGGAGTACGTTGAGGAAAATCGAGGATTTTCCAATACAAAAGGCCGGTAAGAGTTTACATTGTCAATGGCTGACAACATTACTGGTGATGCAAGAGAAGGATAAGGGGTAATGGAGGTGAGGAGAGGGGTGAGGTAAAGAGAGTTTACATCTAGAACGATTACTGGGGGATGATGTGGATTTAGAAACAGCGGGGGTTTTGGAAAGGGGCTTGAAAGATTTAAATGAATCGGACAAGTTGGCAAGACGCTTGTAGGTAATTGAGGGAGGCTTAGAGAAAATGCTCGAGGTGAAAGCATGGTTTTAAAGGATGGGAGATAGGTCTTTCAAAATGGAATTATGGGAATGTAGGCCTGTGAAGTACGTGGTGCAAATGAAAAGGATGTGGGATTCATTGGTGGAGTAGGAATTTTTCTGAACATTTTGATCGAGGAGACATTCTGGGTAACCACGTTTGAGATGGTAATGGTGAAATTTGTTGAGGAATTTATTGAGAGAATCTCGGTTGTTGCAGATACGATGGCCACGGGAGTAAGGAAGGGAGAGTTTGGTATAGGAGGGGTGGCAGATGATGTAGTGAAGTTATTGCTGCATATTATTTGGTTTGATGTGAACAGAGGTGTGGAATGTCTAGCCTGATAAGGAGATGTTAATGTCAAGGAAGGTGATATGAGAGTCGGAAATCGTAGAGTTGAAGGAGACGCAGGAAGAGGTATTGAGGGCGGAAATGAAAGTGTTTAGGGAATCAGTACCATGAGGCCAGAGGAGAACAATATTATCAATTAGCAGAGCGACAAAGTGGGTTTTAACGGATATTTGGTCAGAAAGAATTGTCCTAGGAGGCCAAGTTAGAGGTTAGCGTTAGATAGACTAAATCTACTTCCCATGGGTTGCGCCATGGGAAGTAGGTTTAGAGAGAATGCCGTCGAAACGTTGGCAACAAATGTCATCCTGACTCGGTGGGAAACCAGAGAAAATGTCACCAGCCTTGATCGCCGGGAAAACACCAAATATTTCATCAAATATATATAGGTTATTTTTCTTTGTAGAATGGCAGGAAATCCCTCTAAATCTGAAGAACAACCGAATAAAAACCATAATCATCTGCATACCAGCATAATGCATTTATTACATTATTGGTGGCGGCCGATACTTTGTGGAATTCCATTGTAGGAATGGTTCCAAACAATGGTTTGAAATTCCATATTTAATCTTTTTCCTGCATTTACTACCTTAGCTTTATAATGCATTTAAATTAATCTCGTACCAATGCTCTAAGTCACTCGCAATTTTCCGATCTTGTTTCTTTAATTTACCTAGATACACTGTCTCTAGAACAACCATATAACCTAATCATTTCGATAAGATCAAAAGATTCGACAGCTTCACACGTAAACTTATGACAAAAAATACATAAAAAATCTTTTACTTTCAGTGTATAATATGAGATATACGTATAAAGCGTATAGATAAATCGATTTCCGCTTTTATTCAACCGGTTAGTCTTTGCGTAGG